>CAWUFW010002016.1:462500-1662500 GCA_963921515.1 Calotriton arnoldi
TGTGGTGTAGCAATGGGGGCTAGCTTTTCCCCTAGCTACGCGTGTCTCCATAGGGGTTGGTGGGAAGAGCTGGTCCTCCTCAAAGAACATGAAATTACAGTCAACACTAACATCAAAATATGGTTAAGATATATTGATGATCTTTTTATCATCTGGCAGGGGACCCGGCCGGATGCGGAGAGATTCATCAATAATCTTAATACCAACAAACTCAATTTGGAGTTCACGGCCAACATAAGTGACGAGGCGGTGGAATTTTTGGATGTACAGGTTTACATCAGAAAAGGACAAATTGCCACCAGACTGCATAGGAAAAAAACTGCTGGAAATGCAGTTTTACATGCTACAAGCGCTCACCCTCAGCACCTTATACGAAGTATACCGTATGGTGAGATGCTTAGGCTGAAACGCATAAGCAGCAATGATGATGATTTACGGTTGGCACAAATAGCCAGTCAAAAAGGTTCCTTGAAAGAGGTTACTCTAAAAAACGATTGCAAATGCAATAAAAAGAAGCAATGCAATCAGTAGAGATAGCCTTTTAACAACACAAACAAGGGCCAACACAGTGAACAACCAACAAGACCAAATACAAAGTTTGGATACTTTTAGGTTTATAATTGGTTATAGCAAACAAGCAAGGATAATCAATTCTATTATAAGAAAAAATTGGCCTCTGGTATTAAGTGATCCAACCATAGGCCATCTATTGCCAAGTAGACCGGCAATTACGTACAGCAAAGCACCTTCCATGAAAGATGAGTTAGTCCACAATGATCCATGGGACCTTTCAAAAAACACTACCTGGTTAAACCAAAGAAAGGGCTTTTTCAAATGCACATCCTGCAAAGCGTGTCAATATGGGGTAAATAAATCTTCCTATAAAACACCTTTTAGTGATAAGGAAAAACCCATTTTCAGAAATTTGACATGCAGAACAGATTTTGTAATCTATGTGCTGGAGTGTCCGTGTGGCCTACGCTATGTTGGAAGCACAGTTCTCCAAGGCCACAAGAGGATTCTCCAGCACATGAGAGCTATAAAAAATAAAGACCAGTCCTATCCTGTGGCACGCCACTTTGAGGAGTCACACAATGGAGACCCAAAAGATCTTAAATATTTTTTGATAGATTGTGTGCCACAAAACAAAAGGGGAGGAAACAGAGAAAAAGCCCTTAGAAAATTAGAAACAAGATATATCTTGGAATTAGATAGTAAACATCCAGCGGGTCTCAACGGGACAGAGGATCTCTATACATGCCTCTAAGAGCAACAATAACAGCCTATAGTCTTAAACAGAAATAAACAATCAGCGTACAGAGATTTAAAACAATTTACAGTGCCCTGTCTTAAAAAATCAATCCCTTTATTTCCCCTTTTTTAAATGATCACAGTTCGGTTTTATGGGTTTTTAAATTTTGTTATTGGTGATTTTATATATCACAACACAATTATAAATATAGAGCACATGCACTTGTATGAATTATCGCAAATATCAAGAACAGTAGTATAGGAATTTAGTATAAAATACCATCATCAATATCGGGTAATACAAACCTAACCAACACAGCAATTAGTAAGGCCTTTCTAGGCACACACAAACACCTCCTAAAATACAAAATGTGTGCACTTTTAGTAAAGGAGGCAAATTTATACATTGGCTTTTTATAGTTTTGTGTCATCTATACAATGATTTTAATATGATATTACATTTATGTATTTATTTATTTATCATATTTAAAATGAATGGTTTGTTTTTATTGAAATAGAATTTTAAACAATATATATACAATAGAAAATAACAATTTGTATATGAAGGTGTAAACGTTTATCCAGTTGCAGTAATTTTACTATGTCTACTCCTTTTCTGTTTTGCGTTAATACATAGTTATCTCTATTTTGCACTTGTCACTTTAAAAAGAAAAAATGCAAAGGTAAAAAAATGGTTTAAAAGCCCAGCACCGGCAGTGTATCGCGTCATGTGATCAAGGGCCTACGGGCTCGAAACGCGTCATGGCTGTGTGGAGCAGACAACAATAAAAATACTCACAGCACGAAATTGTGGTCCGAGCTCCTGTCTTCCGTGGTGAATTGGAAAAGCGAAAGGAGTTGCTGTCGTATATATATATATATATATGTGTATGTATATATATATGTGTGTATGTATATATGTTACCTACTGGCGGTCGCCAGTAGGTAGTTATAGTTAGGACCTTGTTTCTGTTCAAAAAGCGTTTTTCTTTTGCCAATATCTTTGGCGCCGGTTGACGAATCTTCACGAAATTTTCAAAACTAATGGGGCGCTCCGGTCAGCTGTTGTCTTGAAAGTTTTGGGGTGATTCGTCAAGCGGGGGCCGAGAAAAAAGGGGGGTCCCAAAACGTGTTTTCTCCATGTTAATTTCCATAGTAAACTTTAGACACTGCTACAGCCTGAACTGCTGAACGGAATTACACCAAATTTGGCAAAAAGGTAGCTTTTGGTCCAGAAAGCACACTTTTCTTTAAATGATGTAAATCCATTCAGTAGTTTTTGAGATATTTAAAGATTTATAGATATCGATATTTGAGAATTGTGAGATCTGATTGGCTGAACCCTCCCGATCACGAGCTTGTTTCTGATTGGCTGCCAACACTTCAAACCAGTAAGTGTTGGCAGCCATCTTGTGACTCGGTAGAACCGAGTCACAAGCAAAAAGGTAAGAAAACTATACAAAAAAGAAAAGTGGGCAGGGTAGAAACACCATGACCCCCCTAGTACTGGTCAGGGGGTCCCACAGGGACCCCCAAGGGCAAAAAAAGCATTTTTGCTAAAAGAATTTGACGGGATTCGCGAATCTCGCCGAAAAAAAAAACAAAGCGCGGTGTCCTGTGCTTCGTTTGAATAAACCCCGGGTGGGCCAGGTACCGGGGGCAATGTGACAGATATATGCGGGGGACGCGTGGGCCCCCGCAGCCCCGGGGACCGCCACCTCCCCAGGGCTTTATTAATTATGCGCGGGGAGGCACGTGGCCCCCCCGCAGACCCGGGGACCGCCACCTCCCCTGGGCTTTACTTAACTATGGGCAGGGGGAAATTAAAAAGGGAGGGGGCCCCCCTCCCCAGGCCGATTTTGGCCCCGGGGTCCCCATCCCTGAGTCCCGGGCAATTTATTTTTGAGGGAGGCAGAGCAGGCCATTTTCGGCCCTGGGGACCCCATCCCCCGGGGTTTGTCCTGGTCATTGGGGACCGCGGGGGAGCCTCAACGCCCCTGCGGTCCCTGCCCGCCCCCACCTCCTGCGGGAGCCAGCATTGCTTTTGGGCAGAGGGAGCTGCAGACATGCAGCTCCCTCTGCCCAAAAGCAATTCTGCTCCGCTTCATGGAAGCGAGAGCATTTTTCATGCTCTCACTTCCATGAAGCGAAGCAGAGTTTCCTATGGCTTGGAAGGAGCCCAAACCATAGCAAACTACAATGTCCCGGGGGCGGCACCCTGAGACATTGCTGGAGCCGGCCCTGGGGGGTGGCGGTCCCCAGGGCCATTTACGGCTCCAAAAGAGGGGTTGCGTGGCCCCCCACTCCCATCTTTGAAATAGCCCCAGGGAGGGGTTGGTCCCCGGGGCTGTGTGGGGGGGGGGCTGTAGCCCCCCCATACATTATTTTTAAACATAGCTCCGGGGAGGTGCGGTCCACGGGGCTGCATGGGGGCAGGAGCCCCCCCACGCATTATTGTAACCAGAGCCCCGGGGAGGTGGCGGTGCCCAGGGCTGCAGGGGGGCCAAGTGGCCCCCTGCATTTCACACTGTATTTAGCCCGGGGGGGGCCTGAGCGGCCCCCGCATTATTTCAATTGCCCCTGGGACCTGGCCCACCTGGGGGCCCGAATTAAACGAAGCACGGGAGCCCAAGCTTTGTTTAAAAAAAAATTATAATTAGGCGGGATTCGCGGATCCACCGCGACTCCCGCCCCCCCAAATTTTTTTTTTTTTGTGGCCATGGGTGTCCCTGTGGGCCTAGGGGGGTCAGAGTGTTTCTACCCTACCCCCTTTTCTTGTTTCTTAACCTTTTTTCTTGTGACTCAGTTCAACCGTGTCACAAGATGGCTGCCAACACTTCCTGGCTTGAAGTGTTGGCAGCCAACAGATCACAGGCTCAAGATCAGGAGGGTTTGCGGATCCTCCGCGGCCACAGTTGTATATCTGAGAAATGTTTACATTTCTCAGGAACTACTGAATGGGTTTACACCATTTAACAAAAATAGTGCTTTCTGAACCAAGAGTTACCTTTTTGCCAAATTTGGAGTAATTCCGTTCAGCAGTTCGGGCTGCAGGCGTGTCTAAAGTTTCTATGGTAACTAACATGGAGAAAACACGTTTTGGGACCCCACCCCCTTTTTCTCGGCCCATGCTAGACGGATCACCCTGAAATTTTCAACACACCAGCAGACCGGCCGCCCCATTTGTTTTGAAAATTTCGTGAAGATTCGTCAAACGACACCAAAGATATTGGCAAAAGAAAAAACGCTTTTCCTATAGAAACAAGGTCCTAACTATAACTACCTAAAAAACAAAATGTATGTATATATATATATATATATATATATATATATATATATATAATATGTTCGAAAGTGGATTATTAGTAGGGACAAATGTATATCTGCCACTGGCAATAAGGCCACTAACACATGATAGGACTCAGCATAGGTCTTAGAAAATTATTCCCATGCTCAACCCTTGGTAGCTTGGCTGCGAGCAGGCAGGCTTAACTTCAAACACAGGTATGTAAAGCATTTAAGAACACCAATTCAGTAAATATTTAAGACACAATGCACATTAAAAATCCAACACCAATTTATAAAAATAGGAAATATTTTTATCTTTAAAATTACACCAAAACGACAAAAATCCAATGTAGGGAACCGGAGATATGAATTTTTAAAGATTTATTACTTTATAGCACTTAGAAACCTATAGCACCTTATTGGGATATCTGGTCGCGATAGACCGGCTCAAAGTCAAAGTTTCAGGCCGACCGCGATGGAGCCCTGAGCGGCTACCTCTCGCGGTAGGTCCCGGTCACAGTTTTTACCTTCGGACTTAGAAACTTTTCTGGAGCTTTTTCTCATGGGGTCCCTCGATGCTCTTCACCAGGCCGGATTCGGTGAGGGTTCGCTGGCCTCGGATTTCTTCTACTCCCGGTCAAACTCTGGAAGTCGGACCTACGGAGCTTTCAGCGGGACGAACCTGGATGGCTTGGCCGGCTCGCGGTTGAAGACAGGCGACTTGGCTGACCAGGTTGGGTCGGTCCTCCTATGGAGCTTTTTTCCAAAGTTCTCCAAACTCCTGGAACTTCTTCCTGAAGTTCCCCAAAGGGTTCCAAAGTGTCTCAAACTCACTCCAAGGGTCTGGAAGCTCCAAGATGGTCCTTGAAAGTTGAGGACTTCAGTTCCCACAATCCACTTGGACAAAACCCTTACAAATCCACTGGTAGTTTTCCAGGTTGTGGATTCTTGGTGGTGATGATCCAGGTGAGCTCTGTTAACCTGTAGCTTGCAGGGAGTCCACTCTTTACTCTTTTTCACAGCAAGGTAGTCCACAGGGCTGTAGTTCCAGATGGTGCAGTCCTCAGAGAGCAGGCCTTAGAAATTGCACATCCAACTTCTCAGCATGGCACAACGTCTTGCTTTCTTAAGTTTCAAGCAGCAGATCTGAGGGGCTCTGCCCTTCTCAGATACTTATTCCAAGTTCTCTGGGTCCAGCAGGAGGTCACTCCTGACCAATGGGGGCAGGGTAACTCCCCAAAGATATGACCACATCCTGTAGAGTGTGGCATTATTTTGTCCCAGAGTGCATCAAATCTTCCAAATTCATAATGGCTGATTTTCCAGCAGAGAGTTAAGAGCTGGCTAAACACACCCCTAGGATGGCTATTTCCATAGTCTCTCCCCCTTGCATCTGCTCATTCCCTCCTTAACCTAGCATCTGGCTTGGGGTCAAAAGTTTAGAGTTCTAAATGACACTGGTTTCTTCCCTCCCCTTTGAAGACCATGGTTTACGACTCTTCCCCCTGCCCTGGCATTCCTGTGGAACAGCACACTGCCCTCCCAGAAGAGCTGGGTAACCCCAGGGCTCTTTATCACCTCTTCAAAGCAGCCGGGCTAATCCACTTAACTCTGACCAATCAGGACAGACCACTGAAAGGCTGAATCTGGACCTACAAACAAGAAAGTCTTATAACTTCTTGTCTGTACATTTTAGGAGAAATTCAACACTATCATATTGTTGGATTTATTACTACCATTCTGGGAAGTCTTTGAATGGAAGTTCTATCATTCTCCTATCAGGAGTTATTAGTTAATAACTTCTTGCCATGTTAACCTATGTGGCATGGGATTTGCAATGGGAAAAATGACTTGGGCCATTTTTCCAGCACCAGGACTTACAAAAACATATTTTATAAGTACTCTGCCTATATCTACAGGTCCCCCACCCCATGGAACACCTAGGGGACATTTTAGGGGTTCTGAATCTGTAGAAATATTGCAGATCCTACCTCCACAGTGCTCCTAGCATCAAAGTCAAATTTGAGCAGCGCTTTATCACAATGTGGGGAGTGAAATGGGAAATTTCACTTAACCCAGGGCATATAAAACTCATTTTATAAGGGTCCTCCTTATAAATACCTGCCCCACACCCCTTGACACCTAGGGGAGACCCTGGGGGTTCCTAATATGCCAAAACATTGTAGGTTATCCATTTTTAATTGCCCCAAACACCAAAGTCGAGTTTAGGCGCAATTTACTTTTTAAAAGCAGTCATGGAACCCAGGGCTGCTTTTAAACTGACCTCAGGCTTCAGCAGTGCACACATGCAAGTGCAGAAAAGGCTGCTGGCCTCTAAACTGCCATGCCCTGCTATATACTAGGGGCTGATAGGTAGTTTCAATCCCCCTGCCCTATTATGTACTAGGGTCTTATAGGGTAGGTCATGCCAATCACCGGGGTACCCCAACCCATAGTGTACCTTAGTGTATGTAGGTGTTTTCACTGTATTCTAAATGTGCGTCTTTCAGCATAGCACTGGCCCTGGGCCTGGTTAGTCAGAGCCCAGGGTCAGTCAGAGTCAGTTACCACCAGTAGCAGTCAGCAAAAAGTTGGGGGGGTGCCCAGGGCACAGGATGACTTTGCAACATAGCCTCCCCCAAACGAAAGGTGATGGGTTACTAACCTACACCTTGGTAGTACTCATCAGCTAAGTGGAAAAACCTGGAAAGTCCATCTGCATTTGCATGGGCAACCCCAGGTCTGTGTTCCACTGTAAATCCATCCCCTGTAGGGAAATGGACCACCTTAACAGCTTGGGATTCTCCCCTCTCATCTGCATCAGCCATCTGAGAGGCCTGTGGTCAGTTTGAACACCAAAGTGAGTCCCAAACAAATATGGTCTCAACTTTTTCAAGGACCAAACCACAGCAAAAGCCTCTCTCTCAATGGCACTCCACCTCTGCTCTCTGGGTAGAAGTCTCCTGCTAATAAAGGCAACTGGCTGATGAAGGCCCTCTTCATTTAGCTGTGACAACACTGCCCCAATCCCTTGCTCTGAAGCATCTGTCTGAACCACAAATTATTTTGTGTAATCAGGGGCCAGCAGCACTGGTGCTGAACACATAGCAGCTTTCCGAGTGTCAAAAGCCTTCTGACACCCGGGTCCAATCCACCTTTTTGGGCCTCTTCTTAGAAGTGAGTTCTGTTAGGAGCCCCACAATGGTCCCATAATTTTGAACAAATCTTCTATAATACCCTGTCAGTCCAAGGAATGCCCTGACCTGAGCCTGGGTAACAGGAGCTGTCCAATCCAAAATAGTTTGGATTTTAGCTTGGAGAGGCTGTACATGGCCCCCACCTACCAGGTGGCCAGGTACAATCACAGAACTCTGCCCTATTTGGCACTTACTTGCCTTAATAGTCAGGCGTGCCTGCTGCATGGCCTGAAGCACTTCCCTTAAGTGGCTTAAGTGATCCCCCCAGGTAGAACTGTATACAGCTATATCATCCAGATAAGCTGCACGGAACTGTTCCAACCCAGACAAGACCCTGTTCACCAACCTTTGGAAGGTGGCAGGTGCATTCTTGAAGCCAAAGGGCATTACCTTGAACTGATAATGTCCCTCTGGTGTGGAAAATGCTGACCTCTCCTTTGCTCCATCAGTGAGGGCAATCTGCCAGTAACCTGAAGTCAAATCAAATGTACTCGGGTACTTAGCAGCCCCTAACCTGTCAATGAGCTCATCAGCTCTAGGTATATTCAAATCAAACTTTATTTGTATCGGTTAATTAAAACCATTACAACATATTAAAAACATATGCAACGATAATGCAATTCATTTGGATCATTTGGTTGCGATTAAAACAAATTAAGATATGTTCGTAAAGTAGGGGCACTTTAAAACCGTATCTGGGATTGTTATATCATTATAAAGTGCAAGTGCGTTTATCTTAAGATGCTTTTCGGCTTTTTCGGGGATGCAAGTATTGTCATGAGCGGCTGTGCTGTGTGAATTAATTTTAAAATGCGTTTTTGAGTAACTTAAAACTGATTCATCTTGTATCTACGGGTTCGTGAATATGGTCCATTAGGGCTCATGTTCTGCATTTCTTCCTAAGATTTTGAAATGAGACTGTTCCCGTGACAGGCCTTTGTGTCCGCTTCCTGAAGAAGTTTGTTTACTTGTGTGAGGAATTTTACACCGCGACAAGTCAGGATGTTGGATGTAGGTATAGGGTGAGCGTCCGACTTTGTGACTGCATTCAATCCACTGTAGTCCACACAGAACCTTAACTCCTGGGTTCCCCCCTGAGGATTAGGTTTAGGTACCAGCACCACTGGACTGGCCCATGGACTCTCAGATGGTTCAATTACCCCCAATTCCAGCATCTTAGCAACCTCCGCTTTAATGCTGGCTCTGACATGGTCAGACAACCTGTACAGTTTATTTTTGACAGGTAGGCTGTCACCAGTGTCAATGTGGTGCACACACCACTCAGTGATGCTTGGGGTCAAAGAGAACAGGCCAGCAAACTGCTCCAGCACTTGCTTACAGTCTCTCTGCTGCTGGTCTGTCAACTTGGGAGAGAGTAAAACCCCCTCCACTGACCCATCCTGCACATTAGTGAAGAGGAGGTCGGGCACCGGCTCAGTTTCCTCCTCCACACCCTCATCAGTGACCAGTAACATGGTCATGTCTGCCCTGTCATGGTGGGTTTTCAATCTATTCACATGCAGGACCCTATGAGGGTTCCTGGGGGTGCCAAGGTCAACCAAATAGGTAACCTCACCCTTCTTTTCTAAGTTTGGATGGGGCCCACTCCACTTGTCATGGAGGGCCCTGGGAGCCACAGGCTCCAACACCCACACCAATTGTCCTGGAGAATACTCAGGCATAGTAGCCTTTTGATCATACCAGTGCTTCATGAGCTCCTGGCTGGCCTCCAGTTTCCTATTTGTCTTGTACATGTACTCTGCCATTCTATTTCTCAGGCCTAGCACATAGTCAAGCACATTGTCCTTTGCTTCTTTAAGAGGCTTCTCTAAAGACTCTCTCAGCAGGCTCAATGGCCCCCTCACAGGGTGTCCAAACAACAACTCAAAGGGACTGAAACCAACCCCTTTCTATGGCACCTCCCTGTAGCCAAACAGTAAGCATGGGAGGAGAACGTCCCATCTCCTCCTGAGTTTCTCTGACAACCCATTTATGATGCCCTTCAGGGTTTTGCTGAATCTCTCAACAAGACCATTTGCTTGTGGGTGATAGGGGGTGGTGAACTTGTAGTTGACACCACACTCATCCCACATAGCTGTCAGATAGCTGGACAGGAAGTTCGTGCCCCTATCTGATACCACCTCTTTTGGAAAACCCACTCTGGTGAACACACCAAGCAGTGCTCTAGTCACTGCAGGAGCATCAATGGTTCTAAGAGGGATTGCTTCAGGGTACCTAGTGGCATGGTCCACTACCACTAAGATATACCTATTCCCTGATGCAGTAGGTGGGTCCAGGGGACCAACAATGTCCATCCCCACCCTTTCAAAAGGAACCCCAACCACTGGCAGTGGTATTAGGGGAGCCTTTGTCTTGCCCCCTGCCTTGCCACTGGCCTGACAGGTGACACAGGAGCTGCAAAACTCCTTTACCTTTTCAGACATATGGGGCCAGTAGAAATGGTTCACCAACCGGTTCCATGTCTTTGTCTGTCCCAAATGTCCTGCCAAGGGGATATCATGACCGAAAGTCAGGATGAACTCTCTGTACTTCTGGGGCACCACCAACCTCCTGGTGGCCCCCTCCTTGAGGTTTCTGGCCTCAGTATAAAGCAGTCCATCTTCCCAGTAGAGTTTGTGAAACCCACTGTCAACCCCCTCCTCTTGCTTAGAAGCAATCCGCCTCAAGCTCTCAAGGGTGGGACAGTCTCTCTGTCCCTTACTGAACTCCTCTCTGGAGGGTCCACCTGCTCCTGTCAGTTCTGCCAAATCTGACAGCTCTGGCAGGGATGGAGTCCCTCCCTCAGAGGCTAGATCCTCCCCATCCGGGTTAGATTCTTCCTGCACCTCTGGGGTTCCCTGGGCTGGCTCACCAGGCCCAGTACCCTTGTCCTTGGATGCTTGGCCCTTTGTTCCAGGGTCCAAATGTCCAACCCCTCCCTTCTGGCTAGTCTGTGACCTAGTCACAGCACATACCCACTCAGGGAGCTCCAATATTTTCATATGGAGTCCTCTCTCCACCTCTGACCACACAGAGGCTTCAAGATCATTGCCCAGTAAACACTGGACTGGGAGCACCTTTGACACCGCTACCTTCATAGGGCCAGTCACACCTCCCCATTCCAAATCCACCACAGCCATAGGATGGAGTTTGGTAGTGCAACCTCTCTGGAGGCACCATAGTTGCACTAGCCCCAGTGTCTCTGATAGCCTTAGCCTCAGTCCCATTCACTTTAGGCCTCTGCCTGTACTTGTCCATGTTTGGAGGTAAGGCAGCAAGGGTTGCAATATTCACCCCACCCAGGGACACTAATGTTGCTTCCACCACCTGACTACCCCTCTCTGGGGCACCACTCTCCACCCCTACACTTACACTGGCAATCCCTGTGGATGGCCCCTTAGGAGGGAGTTTCTTGGCGCAGACAGCATCTCCTTTTTGTGCCCTGGCTGGTTACAGTCAAAGCACTTACCCACCTTTGAGGGATCAAAGAACCTACCATTCTTTCCATGATACCCCCTCCCTTTGAATTTGGGTTGGCTCGGGCCCCCCCCTCCTTGTTCAGGTTTTTGTGGGTCTTTGGAGGACTCCTTCTGGTTTTGACCTGCTTTCCCTTGGGCTTTCCCTTGGGGACGGACCTGTCCTCCTTTCTTCTGGTCACTCCCCTGGTGCTGAATGGAAACCCGGGTTCTCACCCACTCATCAGCTGCTTCCCCCAGCTCTCTGGGGTCTGTCAGCTTAGAGTCCACTAGATACTGGCGTAACTTCTCTTCTGCACAATGAGTCAAAATATGTTCTTTCAAAAACAAATTATACAATCCCTCATATGTGTCAACTTTGTTACCAACAATCCAGCCTTCCAGTGCCTTCACTGAAACGTCCACAAAGTCTACCCAAGACTTTGAACTCAATTTCTGGGTGCCTCTAAACTTCACCCTGTACTGCTCTGGAGTCAGACCAAATCTCTTGACTAGGCATGCCTTCATCTGCTGGTATGATTCTGCATCCTCTCCCTTCAGGGTCAGGAGCTACTGGAATCAACACCCACAGGAGTGCACCCCAATACTTAGAGTGGACCCTACTCATTCTAAGGGCCCTCTCAAAAGCTGCTAGCCACTTGTCAATGCCATCCCCCTCTGTGTACTTGGGTACTATGCCCTTGGGAAGTTTGGGATCAAATCCACCACCCCTGGACATCTCAAAGTCTTCATCATTTTCACTGCCACCATTTCTTTTGAACGCCTCCTCCCTCTCCCATTTCTTCTTAGCCAATTCCAATTTCTCCTTCTCCAAGGCAATCAAAGCTAATTGAGCCTCAAGCTGTCTCTCTGCAAGGGACAGTGGTGGTTCCTGAGAAAGGGACCCTTCCCCACTCCCACCATCTGGAATCATATGGCTAACACTAGATAAAATGGAAGAGGCATCATCCTCACCCTCCTCTTGGATGAGGTTGGGGGACACCCTCTATCCCCCTTCACTCTCCTCAGCTAACCCAGCCCAGGCCTTTAGGGATTCAAGCAACCCTGCCTTCCTAAGCTTCTTGGAAGCAGGCAGCCCCTAAGCCTACACTGTTTCCTAAGATCATCCATCTTGAACTGGGACAGTTTAGCCAGGTCCAGCTCCATGGTTCCCTAGTTTTGGGTCACAACAACTAGGCACAACAGACTTAGAACAATTTGGAAAAATCAGAACAATGGATTAAAAACAGTTTAGTCCAAATTCCAAAAATCAAACTCAAAAGTTTTGTTCTAAGGCAATTTAGAGGATTTTTATAATCTTAATTCACTTTACTGAAAGGTGTACTTTTTAAACACAAGTCCTCATCCACACCGCTGTGCACCAAATGTTGGAAAGTGAATTATTAGTAGGGGCAAATGTATATCTGCCACTGGCAATAAGGCCGCTAACACATGATAGGACTCAGCATAGGTCCTAGAAAATTATTCCCATGCTCAACCCTTGGTAGCTTGGCTGCAAGCAGGCAGGCTTAACTTCAAAGACAGGTATATAAAGCATTTAAAAACACCAATTCAGTAAATAATTAAGACACAATGCACAATAAAAATCCAACACCAATTTATAAAAATAGGAAATATTTTTATCTTTAAAATGACATCAAAACGACAAAAATCCAATGTAGGGAACCAGAGATACGAATTTTTAAAGATTTATCACTTTATAGCACTTAGAAACCTATAGCACCTTATTGGGATATCTGGTCGCGATAGACCGGCTCAAAGTCAAAGTTTCAGGCCGACCGCGTTGGAGCCCTGAGTGGCTACCCCTCGCGGTAAGTCCCGGTCACAGTTTTTACCTTCGGACATAGAAACTTTTCTGGAGCTTTTTCTCGTGGGGGTCCCTCGATGCTCTTCACCAGGCCGGATTCAGTGAGGGTTCGCCGGCCTCGGATTTCTTCTACTCCCGGTCAAACTCTGGAAGTCGGACCTACGGAGCTTTCAGCGGGGCGAACCTGGATGGCTTGGCCCGCTCGCGGTTGAAGGCAGGCGGCTTGGCTGACCAGGTTGAGTCGGTCCCCCTATGGAGCTTTTTTCCAAAGTTGCTCCAAAGTTGCTCCAAACTCCTGGAACTTCTTCCTGAAGTTCCCCAAAGTGTCTCAAACTCACTCCAAGGGTCTGGAAGCTCTAAGATGGTCCTTGAAAGTTGAGGACTTCAGTTCCCACAATCCACTTGGACAAAACCCTTACAAATCCACTGGTAGTTTTCCAGGTTGTGGATTCTTGGTGGTGATGATCCAGGTGAACTCTGTTAACCTGTAGCTTGCAGGGAGTCCACTCTTTACTCTTTTTCACAGCCAGGTAGTCCACAGGACTGTAGTTCCAGATGGTGCAGTCCTCAGAGGGTAGGCCTTAGAAATTGCACATCCACCTTCTCAGCATGGCACAACGTCTTGCTTTCTTAAGTTTCAAGCAGCAGATCTGAGCGGCTCTGCCCTTCTCAGATACTTATTCCAAGTTCTCTGGGGCCAGGAGGAGGTCACTCCTGACCAATGGGGGCAGTGTAACTCCCCAAAGATATGACCACATCCTGTAGAGTGTGGCATTATTTTGTCCCAGAGTGCATCAAATCTTCCAAATTCATAATGGCTGATTTTCCAGCAGAGAGTTAAGAGCTGGTTAAACACACCCCTAGGATGGCTATTTCCATAGTCTCTCCCCCTTGCATCTGCTCATTCCCTCCTTAACCTAGCATCTGGCTTGGGGTCAAAAGTTTAGAGTTTTAAATGACACTGGTTTCTTCCCTCCCCTTTGAAGACCATGGTTTACGACTCCTCCCCCTGCCCTGGCATTCCTGTGGAACAGCACACTGCCCTCCCAGAAGAACTGGGTAACCCCAGGGCTCTTTATCACCTCTTCAAAGCAGCCTGGCTAATCCACTTAACTCTGACCAATCAGGACAGACCACTGGAAGGCTGAATCTGGACCTACAAACAAGAAAGTCTTAACTTCTTGTCTGTACATTTTAGGAGAAATTCAACAATATCATATTGTTGGATTTATCACTACCATTCTGGGAAGTCTTTGAATGGAAGTTCTATCATTCTCCTATCAGGAGTTATTAGTTAATAACTTCTTGCCATGTTAACCTATGTAGCATGGGATTTGCAATAGGAAAAATGACTTGGGCCATTTTTCCAGCACCAGGACTTACAAAAACATATTTTATAAGTACTCCGCCTATATCTACAGGTCCCCCACCCCATGGAACACCTAGGGGACATTTTAGGGGTTCTAAATCTGTAGAAATATTGCAGATCCTCCCTCCACAGTGCTCCTAGCATCAATGTCGAATTTGGGCAGCACTTTATCACAATGTGGGGAGTGAAATGTGAAATTTCACTTAAGCCAGGGCATATAAAACTCATTTTATAAGGGTCCACCTTATAAATACCTGACCCCACATCCCTTGACACCTAGGGGAGACCCTGCGGGGTTCCTAATATGCCAAAACATTGTAGGTTATCCATTTTTAAGTGCCCCAAACACCAAAGTCGAGTTTGGGCACAATTTACTTTTTAGAAGCAGTCATGGAACCCAGGGCTGCTTTTAAACTGACCTCAGGCTTCAGCAGTGCACACATGCAAGTGCAGAAAAGTCTGCTGGCCTCTAAACTGCCATGCCCTGCTGTATACTAGGGGCTGATAGGTAGTTTCAATCCCCTTGCCCTATTATGTACTAGGGTCTTATAGGGTAGGTCATGCCAATCACTGGGGTATCCCAACCCATAGTGTACCTTAGTGTATGTAGGTGTTTTCACTGTATTCTAAATGTGTGTCTTTCAGCATAGCACTGGCCCTCGGCCTGGTTAGGCAGAGCCCAGGGTCAGTCACAGTCAGTTACCACCAGTAGCAGTCAGCAAAAAGTTGGGGGGACAGGGCACAGGATGACTTTGCAAATATATATATATATATATATATATCACCGCTCCGTTGCACCTTGCCAGAGCACTCCCGGACGGGTGCTGTGATAGCGGAGGTATGTCCGCGAAAATATTCACGCTCCATTTTCTCTTCCCATTTCATACGAGAAAGAAGCACTCTCGGGGGGGGTAATTGCCATCCATTTATTTAGAAGCAAGTTTGCTTCTAAATAAATGGATGGCAATTACCCCCCCGAGAGTGCTTCTTTCTCGTATGAAATGGGAAGAGAAAATGGAGCGTGAAAATATATGTCACACCAGGATTCCCACGACTCGTTCGAAAGTCGAACAAACGGGACACGGACACCAGGTAAGTGCATCGTTTTTTCTTTTATTCTTTTAGCTGGTGCTTCGGCATGGTGGATGATGCGTTTCGCCCAGCAAGTGGGCTTGTTGATATATATATATATATAAATTCACTGAAAAAACCACAGGTTTAATGGACGTTATAGTTGGTTGGACATTTCACTCGTACAAAACCAGAGAAATTCGGACTTTATAGTTGAGCTAACAATAACTCGCGCCCCCGCAATGCACTGCTGATGACGTCACATATTACATCACTCATGACATGGTCAGTGCTCCCACCCTTCCATTGCAAACTGCAATGTCCTGGGGGTGGGCACCCTGGGACATTGCTGGAGCCGGCCCTGGGGGGTGGCGGTCCCTAGGGCCATGGAGGGCTCCAGGAGGGGGGCCGCGCGGCCCCCCTCCCAACGTGAACATAGCCCCGGGGAGGTGGTGGTCCCCGGGGCCGGGGGTCCGCAACGGACCCCTGTATTTGCATACAGTGTGCCCTGGGGAGGTGGTGGTCCCCGGGGCAGTGTGGGGGGGCTCGAGCCCCCCCACACTTACTATTTGTAATAGCCCCTCCTTACTGGAGGTAACAGGAGGGGTAGTTGGCCCCCAAGGATGTCCTTGGGGGGCCAACTACCCCTCCTGTTTCCTCCAGTAAGTCCGACTCATTGGGATTGCTAAGAGGTCTTCGGAGGCCACGCCCCCCTTTCTCCATCACTCTGCAAACGTGCCTCCTGGTGCACTACAGGTTGGGGGATGACTTTACCTCTGAGGGACTTCGGGGGCCAAGAAGCCCTCCAGGTACCGCCTGTAAGTCCTACGCAACGCAATTCATGAGAGCTGGTAGGAGGCCCAGCCCCCTTTCTCCACCATTCTGCAAACGTGACTACTAGTTAAAAAACCTTGGCAATTCATTAAAAAAACAAAGGTTACAGGGACGTTCTAGTTAGCAAATAGAATTAAAAAAACCTTAGAAATTCACTGAAAAAACCAAAGGCTACAGGTAAGTTATAGTTAGGAATGAACATTCAAAAAACCTTAGAAATTCACTGAAAAAAACCCACAGGTTTCAGGGATATTATAGTTAGGAATTAGCATTTAAAACACCTTAGAAATTCACGGAAAAAACTAAAGGTTACAGAGACGTTATAGTTAGGCTGACATTTCACTCGTACAAAATCAGAGAAATTCAGCCGTTATAGTTAGCTGAGCTAACTATAACTCGCGCCCCCGCAAGGCATTATGTGATTGGCTTAGGACTGCCTTTCCAAAGTTAAAGGCAGTCATGTTGTTGTAAGGTCACTTTCCCTGTGTTTTGGGTTAGGGCCTTGGATATAGATAAGTGTTAGGTTTCATAGTTTTTCCCTACCTGTTACCACCTCATTAATTTATAAGTTTCTATTTTTTTTTTATTTTTTTATTTTTTATTAAATGTATGGAGTACCGGGGTACTCCCTTGGAAGTACAGTGGTACCTAATTTTATTCTTTTTGAATGGTAGGTAGGAAACAACAGTAATGCAATAATTATACCCTTGCATATTACATCATTTATACCCAGTGATATGGTACCATACATAACAACACTTATAATATCTCAAATCACATGACTTGTGAAAACACAGTGCGTTCTAGAGTGGAGAGTAATAGTTAATGTAGTGTGGCGAGTGATGCGAGAAGACTGTGTACGGAGATGCATGACGTATAGTAATTTGAAGGTGGTGAGTAAATTCTCAATTTAAGTTAAGTTTAGAATTTCTAATGTTTGTTTAGTTTGAGTTGGGCTTGTATAGAAAGAATTAATAGTTTTCCTAACTATAACTTAGCTTTAACTGTTTTTTCCATTAAATGTGTGTATATATGAACTTATATATATAGATGTATATATGCTGACACCTTTATCTTCATAAGTGACCCCCCTCCTTTATGATATATTGAGTTGTGTGTGTGCGTATGTGTGTGTATGTGTATATATATATATATATATGTACTCTCCCGGTTGCCCAGTTTTGAGGACTCACTCCACTTCAGGTAAGTAACATACTTTATTGAGCAAACAGCCGACTTCTCATCCCAACTGTAAAGTCCTTCAGCCTGACGCGTTTCTGAAGCATTTGCGCTTCTTTATCAGAGGCTAGCATCGGCAAACATTAGTAGCTGCAACCACGTTGTTCTCTGCGTACTTCTATTTAATTGGCCTCTGGTGTGCCTCACGATGATGTCATTATCCCCAAGGTACGCTGGAACACGTAGTTCGTAATTATGCAAATTTATTCCCTCCGGTGGGTTTGTTTGCCGATGCACAGTGCAGGACACATTCCAACCCTTCAGTGGGTCTTCCGAATGAGACTTCGCCTGTTTAAAATAAGCCACCTTCCGTGCCTGCAAGACAAGAGGAATTGTTCCACTCCTGCGGACCCGTTTCCATTTCTCGGGCGGTGCGATCAACTCCACGGCCTGGAACCGCCGTGCTTACATGTACTCTCCCGGTTGCCCAGTTTTGAGGACGCACTCCACTTCAGGTAAGTAACATACTTTATTGAGCAACCAGCCGACTTCTCATCCCAACTGTAAAGTCCTTCAGCCTGACGCGTTTCTGAAGCATTTGCGCTTCTTCATCAGAGGCTAGCATCGGCAAACATTAGTAGCTGCAACCACGTTGTTCTCTGCGTACTTCTATTTAATTGGCCTCTGGTGTGCCTCACGATGATGTCATTATCCCCAAGGTACGCTGGAACACGTAGTTCGTAATTATGCAAATTTATTCCCTCCGGTGGGTTTGTTTGCCGATGCACAGTGCAGGACACATTCCAACCCTTCAGTGGGTCTTCCGAATGAGACTTCGCCTGTTTAAAATAAGCCACCTTCCGTGCCTGCAAGACAAGAGGAATTGTTCCACTCCTGCGGACCCGTTTCCATTTCTCGGGCGGTGCGATCAACTCCACGGCCTGGAACCGCCGTGCTTACATGTACTCTCCCGGTTGCCCAGTTTTGAGGACGCACTCCACTTCAGGTAAGTAACATACTTTATTGAGCAAACAGCCGACTTCTCATCCCAACTGTAAAGTCCTTCAGCCTGACGCGTTTCTGAAGCATTTGCGCTTCTTCATCAGAGGCTAGCATCGGCAAACATTAGTAGCTGCAACCACGTTGTTCTCTGCGTACTTCTATTTAATTGGCCTCTGGTGTGCCTCACGATGATGTCATTATCCCCAAGGTACGCTGGAACACGTAGTTCGTAATTATGCAAATGTATTCCCTCCGGTGGGTTTGTTTGCCGATGCACAGTGCAGGACACATTCCAACCCTTCAGTGGGTCTTCCGAATGAGACTTCGCCTGTTTAAAATAAGCCACCTTCCGTGCCTGCAAGACAAGAGGAATTGTTCCACTCCTGCGGACCCGTTTCCATTTCTCGGGCGGTGCGATCAACTCCACGGCCTGGAACCGCCGTGCTTACATGTACTCTCCCGGTTGCCCAGTTTTGAGGACGCACTCCACTTCAGGTAAGTAACATACTTTATTGAGCAAACAGCCGACTTCTCATCCCAACTGTAAAGTCCTTCAGCCTGACGCGTTTCTGAAGCATTTGCGCTTCTTCATCAGAGGCTAGCATCGGCAAACATTAGTAGCTGCAACCACGTTGTTCTCTGCGTACTCCTATTTAATTGGCCTCTGGTGTGCCTCACGATGATGTAATTATCCCCAAGGTACGCTGGAACACGTAGTTCGTAATTATGCAAATTTATTCCCTCCGGTGGGTTTGTTTGCCGATGCACAGTGCAGGACACATTCCAACCCTTCAGTGGGTCTTCCGAATGAGACTTCGCCTGTTTAAAATAAGCCACCTTCCGTGCCTGCAAGACAAGAGGAATTGTTCCACTCCTGCGGACCCGTTTCCATTTCTCGGGCGGTGCGATCAACTCCACGGCCTGGAACCGCCGTGCTTACATGTACTCTCCCGGTTGCCCAGTTTTGAGGACGCACTCCACTTCAGGTAAGTAACATACTTTATTGAGCAAACAGCCGACTTCTCATCCCAACTGTAAAGTCCTTCAGCCTGACGCGTTTCTGAAGCATTTGCGCTTCTTCATCAGAGGCTAGCATCGGCAAACATTAGTAGCTGCAACCACGTTGTTCTCTGCGTACTTCTATTTAATTGGCCTCTGGTGTGCCTCACGATGATGTCATTATCCCCTCAATATATCATAAAGGAGGGAGTCACTCTTTGGACTACTGTAATGCCCTTTATTTGGGCATTGACAAGGGTCTGGTGCGACGTTTGCAGCTGGTTCAGAACGCGGCGGCCAGGCTGGTGATGAATCTACCTAAATTCCATTCAGTCACAGCCTCCATCAGGTCACTGCATTGGCTGCCTGTGGACGGTAGGATCCTTTTCAAAACTCTGTGCCTGACTCATGATGCTTATTTTGGCTCAGGCCCAGATGGGATCAAGGCGATGTTCCAGCGGTATGTTCCCAGCAGACCGCTCCGGTCTTCAGAAAAAAAATTGTTAACTCTACCGAGGTTTAAGAAGGCAAGGTGGGGAGGTAGAGCTTTTTCCACGGTTGCGGCTAAGCTGTGGAACTCCCTCCCTGTAGAGCTCTCTAATCAATTGTCCCATTCTCTCTTCCGTAAAACCTTAAAGACCTGGCTCTTCTCACAGATGTCAGGATGAGCGTGTTTTTGTTTTGGTCTGTTCCTCGCAGTCTGCTAATACCGCCTTGACGCCCTTGGGCTAAGTCCGCGCTCTACAAGTCCAATACTTACTTACTTACTCTTATGAAGATAAAGGGGGTCAGCATTTTCCTCTGGGAAGAGGATTGTTCCAGAGCATGTATCTTTGAAGAGTAACCCTTGACTAAGAGAGCTCGGAGGGAGACTGATTCAATGTGGTTATGGTTCACAACGTGAAGTGTTGACTGAACAAGAGTCTTATAAATTCCTTCTTAAAGGCATCACAAGGAGAAGTTTGCTCTGATAGCTGATTTTCAGGTTTTGGTAAACTTCCTGAGAAGGAATGTCTGATTGTAATCTTTTTTTCTGCAGATCAAAGTTGAAGTAAAAGAGTGTATGAGTATCGTAACTTCCGTAGTCCACCTGTAACTTCCGTAGTCCACCTGAGTTGACTGTTTTTTTAATAAGTAGTTTGGGACTCTGCATGATCGGATTTGTGTGTGAGAAAGATCAGATTTAAGATCGGGCCGGACTGGAAGTCAAAGGCAGTTCTCGCAAAAATGTTCAATCTACTCCCTATCACTCTTCTTTCTCTGTCTCTCTCGTTCCATCTTCTTCTGTCTAAGTCTGTCTCATTCCCCCCTCCCCCCCTGTTGTTCCTGCTGCGATAAATGCAGGCAGCTGGAAATACTGACAGACGCATCTGCAGCTACCCTGGACTTTGAAAAACCAACATTCAATGGCCCCAGCCCCCTAGAGAAATGCCTGGTGGGATAGAGGGCCAGTCTTGTCCTGTCCAGGGTGCTTCTTGCTTTGATCAAAAGCTGTTCTGTGGGAATAGGATAGGAGTGATGATTTCGAGTTCCCTGGCTCCCAAGACCAATCTGGCTGCCTCGTGGAAAGCTGCTTATATAAGGGTGAGGTGGATTTTTAATATACCCGCCTGCAGGGAGTTACCATAGTCTAATCTGGATAGCACTAAGGACTTAGAAACCCTGATTACGAGTGGGCTGGTAAATTTCAAACACAGGCCGGGATTACGAGTTTGGCTGTATTTAACACGTCCGATAATTATTGGATCCGTTAAATACCTCAGTTGTTGTTAAATTTTTGCATGTTGAACCTGCCGAAATTTAACCGGGGAAATTGTATGTTATTTACAGCACCATGTGGATTTTGGTGCTTTAAACACCAACATCCGCATGTTATTTCTCACGCTCTCATGATAGGTGTTATTTATCGCACACGATAAATAACGTACCCTGTGGTATCGTTATGTATCGTGGATAAATAACATCTAAACTCGTAATCGGGGCCAAACTGTTTGTGTGATTTATTGTAAGTTGAGTTTTTGGCGCTCTGAGACAGCCATGGGAGCTTCAGCTTTGTAGAGCGTGTGATTAAGACGCTATTTTCAGTACTACATGCCATTGTTTTCCTTTAACAAAAAGCAGTTGTGGATATGAAAAACTTGGCTTTATAGTACCATTGCCAGCCTTGTAGGGCAGTATGTCGATTGCTGAAATGTTTTCTTCTTCGCTCAGGTACTGGGCAGTACTTGTGACTGAAGGAAAGCTGCCCTGTTGCCGGTGCATGTTCGACACAGACGGCATCATTTGTTTGACAGAAACAGGATGGTCCGGTATTTCAGGCCTGTTGTGTGCTCTGCCTATTGACTTGTTCGAGTAAGACAGGGGGCCCATGCCGCACTCTGTTTAAATTGTGGCCGCTTCAAGGTGTATTTGGCGTTTACCGTGTACAAACAATAAGACTGTCCAATCATTGGCGGGGGGACTCAGGTGTCATAACACTATTCTGGGCGGACATTCTCCGCCGTAAAACAGCAAATCTCCATCCACTACAGTGATTTAAAATCATCTCGGATGGTAATTTTATCTGAAAAATGAAGAAATGTCGAAATAGCCGTACTGTAAGAACGATATTCAGTCTTTTTTATGAGCTGTGACTGCAGGCTGCAGTAGATGTGGAAGAGAGCTAAACAGGCGATTTGTTAGTCTTTTCTAGGACGAAACGCAAAAATAAAAGCTAAAGAAAAAATAAAGGAATAGTTTTTTATGTTAACGCCGGTTAATTTAATGAAAACATATTTTTAAATTATACGAAGACACATTTTCCCACGCTCAATGCTCCCCATGCTGTAATGATCTACTTTCTTCCCCCACAATGATGCCCCACACCAATGTTGGCTTAACGTTCTTTATTCTCTAGAATCACTTCTTGCAGAAGAGCGCCGGGAAACACGTCCGTACCGCTCCGAAATCGGGCGCTGACTTGCACCCAAAATGGCGGCCGCGCCCTACGTCATCGCGCCTACGCGCAACCACTAGAGCGCGACACTACATATCTCCCTTCTTTACAAAACACAAAACATTAACATTAGAAGATAGTCCCAGAGTCTCTCGTCCTGAAGTTACTTCACTTCTCCCAAATCATAGTCTCTGTATTTGGCTGGTCTTACCACAAGTCTCCCTGCCCGTGTACGTCTTACCGGAGTGGAGGCGGATACTTCTCCCCTTCCCTCTGCTCGGCTTGCCAGTGTTTCTCCAAGTCCTTTTGGGCTCTCTCTCTCCGGAGTCCTGCTTTTGTCCTCCTGCCATTCCTCTGCGATTAGATTTTCTTCCTCGTCCTGCACCACCCTATTACCTTCTACCCCACGGTCCTTCTCATCTTCTCCTGGGGCTGCGTTTCCTGCAGGTGAACTTGGTTTCTCTTGTGTCCTTGATCTTTCCTCCCTGTCCCACTGCAGTATCTTGTTGCACTTGGACATGCGATCTTGCGACCAGACATTCCCGTCACTTAGTAAGGCTGCTCTGTTGTACACCTGTTCAACTTTCATGGGCAAGCTGTATTTGCTGTCTCCTTTCCTCCTTAATTGGGCAAGTTTGACTCTGACCCATTCCCCTTTTTCCAGGGACGTTCCCCTCACATTGCGTCTCTTATTGTACTGCTCTGTGTATGTTCTCTGGGCTCTCTCCAAGTTGTGGTGCACGACTGCCGGGGACCATTTACTCGTGACCGTCTTTTCTTTCCACGCTAGATTGTCCTTAGTGAACGGTTCACGTCCCCTTAGGATTTGGAACGGGCTGTATCCTGTGCCAGTCGGTGTGATTCGGTAGGCCCACAGCATACTTCTCACCTCCTTCTCCCAGTCCTTCCCCACTCCAATGGCTGATTGGATGGAACACATTATTACTCGATTAAATCTTTCGGCCAGACCATTCCCCGCCGGATGGTAGACCGATGTGTGCTTGATTTGGATGCCATTTCGTTCCATGTAACGGCTCCACTTATCTGATGTGAATTGAGGTCCATTGTCACTCAAGATGGAACGAGGAATGCCCTCTCTGAGGAAGGTAGCTGTGAGAAACTTCAGCACTGTCTCTGTGTCCATCACCTCCTGTATGTCCAGTTCGGGCCACTTTGAATACCTATCTATGAGGACTACAACGTATTTTGGGGTCCCCTCCGCATCCAACACCGGACCGAGAATGTCTATTGACAGTTCCTCCCTAGGGTTGGCTGGGTTGTCAAACTTCCCTAATGACGGGCGTAGTAACGTTTGTGATTTATCCGCTCTTTGGCACTGATCACATTCTCTTACATGCTTCTCGATTTGACTATCCATTGCGGGCCACCAGTACATCTGTTTGGTACTCAACTTCGTTTTTACGATGCCCAAGTGTCCTTCGTGCAACACTGCAAGTAGGTGTGGTATCAACGACCCGGGGGGAACTACTCTCTCTCCTCTAAACAGGAAGGTTCCTTGGTCTCCTACGGATAGTTCTTCCCTCACTTCGAAGAATTTCCTTTGTTCCGCTTTCAGGTGCCTTTTGTCTGGCCACCCTTGTAGTATGAATACCTTGATGTCTTCGAGGTCCAAGTCCCTTTCATAGGCTTGCTTCCATTCCTGACCACTTATCACATTTTCGTGATCTTCCGTGAATGCCACTCTGACCTCATCCTCGTCCGTACTTGCAGGAGCGTCCTCCATGGCTGAAGCTCGACTGAGGTAATCTGCCACTTTGTTCTTGGCTCCTGGGATGTATTCCACATCATACCTGTAGTCTAACAATTTCAGGGTCATTTTTGCGATGCGGGGTGTGGCGCTCGCGTGCCCGCATGACGTTAGTACTTTGACAAGGGGTTTGTGGTCCGTTCTGAGTTGGAATCTTGTGCCCCATAGAAATTGGCGGAATTTCGACATGGCCCATACCACTGCCAGCATCTCTTTTTCTATCACGCTGAACTTCTGTTCTGTTGGTGACAATGTTCTTGACGCAAAGCTGATGGTCACCAGCTCGCCGTTCTTCCTTTCCTGCATGAGAACTGCCCCTAGGCCTTTTTCGCTCGCGTCTGTGGTCAAAATGGATTCTCCATGCGGATCATATCCTTGCAGGGGGACTGCTCTGCTGATATCCTCCTTGACTTTCTGAAACTCTCCTTGCGCTTCCTCTGTCCACTGAAAGGCAGTTTTGTCTCGTACGAGTAGTCGCAGGTGATGTGTCTTGGTGGCGAAGTGTTGCACAAATTTGCTATAATATTCGGCCATCCCTAAGAATGATCTCACTTCATCCTTGCTTGTCGGTGCAGGTGCTTCACATATTGCCTTGACGTTGGCATGTTTGGGCGTGATGCCTTGGTCACTAATCTCGTGACCCAAGTATGTGACCGACGCCATTCCCAGTCTGCACTTCTCCCATTCTGCTGTCAGGCCATTCCTTTCCAGGATTTGTAACACTGTTGCTAGCTTTGTGTTGTGGTCAGCTTGGTCTTTGCCCATTACCAAGATGTCGTCTTGGAAGTATTGTACTCCCTCTATGTCCTTGAATAGTTTGTGCATTAGCTTTTGGAATACCGCCGCTGCTGATGCCAGGCCGAACGGCATCCTGCGGAATTGGTAGCATCCAAATGGTGTAATGAAGGACGTAAGTTTCCGGCTCGTGCTATGCAGTGCTATTTGATGATATGCTGAGGCGAGATCTATGGTAGAAAACCATTTTATACCTTTCGTCTTTGCCAGCATTTCGTCTATTCTGGGTAATGGGAATTTTTCCACTACTATGCACTTGTTCAATTCGCGCAGGTCCACGCACAACCGAACTTTGCCGTTGGGTTTCCTCGCTACCACCAACGGGGCCAGCCACTCCGAACTGTTTATTGGTTCGATGATCCCTTCTTCTTCCAGTCTTTGTAGCTCATGTTGCACTGCGTCCCTGACTGCTAGCGGTATGTTCCTCACCTTGTGGGATACTGGTTTGGCGTTTTCCTTAAGTTCAATTTTATGTGTGAATTTCGTTAGTTTTCCCACTTTGCCTCCGAATACTGTGGGGAATTCACTTTTCATCTTTTCGAAGTTCGATTGGTTGTCTGCGCTGGTCATCAGGACTTGCGTGTCCCCTCCTGGGTTCAATTTTATGCCCAACTCGCCCTGGTCCATCCATCCAAGGACAGAAGGCCCTTTTCCGCCACATATAATTTGCACTCCGCGCTGCGATTCTTGAACTCAAATTTCAGGACTCGATATCCCACCATCGGGATAGGTTCCCCTGTGAATGTGACTGGACGTATGTCTGGGGGTTCGAGGTGTGATCCCAGGCTGGGTTTGAAGTTCTCGCTCCACACCGTCCGTTGAATGATGGTATATGGAGAGCCGGAGTCCGCCACCATCTTGATTTGAACACCTCCAACGACCATGTCGCATTGTGGTTTCTTGGAGCGACTTCCTTCGATGCCTAGCACCTGTCCTTCGATGCACAACACGTTATCTTCCTCTTCTTCTCCTTCTTCACCTCCCCCGTCGTGTGCTACGTACTTGACTGTTGACCTCTTCACTTTGCGGCGACACACTTTTTCATAGTGTCCGACAATTCCGCAGTACATACATTTGGCTCGGAAGGCTGGACATCTCTTGTCATATGCCGCGTGGGATGGACTGCCGCACCTGTAGCACGCGGTCGCTCCCTCCTTGTTCGATTTCTGTGCCTGTGTGGACCGTGGAGTCCATCTGTTCTGGGCTCTCCCTTCCGCCGCCATTCTTTTTCCTCTATCCGGCGATTCTATATCCGTGACTCTATTGACCATGGCCCGCTCCGTGCTTTCTTTCTTTGCTGCCTCTGCACATCTCTTCGAAAGCTCCGCCTTTTTCACCATGGCAATGACGTCCTTCAGTGTGGCGTCCCCATTAACCCATAGTTTGTCTTGGATCGCTGTGTTCTTCGTGTGCATGACAATCTGGTCTTTGATAAATTCGTCGTGCAAGGCGCCAAATTTGCATGTGATCGCTAACTTCTTTAACGCTGCCACGTAGTCATCTATGGACTCTTCTCCCGCTTGTTTCCTCTGTTGGAAGTTGTATCTGTCAATGGACGTGCACACTGCCGGTCTGTAATGGTTGTTTAGGTCTTCAATCGCGTGTTGGAATACGTCGTCGTCTGCGACCTGCCGTTGCGTGGGGACCAGGTTCTGAAAGACTCCGATTCCTTCCGGGCCTAAGTTGTGGAGCAGTATTCTTTTCTTCCTTTTGCTGGGGAATGCTTCTCCACTCTCGTCTTCTATAGCCTCTAGGTAGTTCATGAAGTACTCCCTCCAATCTTCCCATTTCATCAGTGGTTCACCTGGTTTTGGTAGGAAGGGTATAGGCGTCGTGAGCGAAGACGCTTGCGCGCACATTGCGACGTTTCTTTCCGGTACCTCTACGTTTCCTCTTGGACTGCCCGGTGTGCCCGTGCTTCTGGGAGGTGTGTGGTCTTGATGGGGCCCTGAGGCTCCCCCGTCGCTGAGCTGCACCGCGTCCGCCAGGGCCCTGGATGTCCTATAGGATCTGGAGGGGTGGCTTCCTGCTCCCCTGTGTTTTCTACCCTCCTATTTATGTGGCTGTGCGCTCTCACTCGATTGCCACTACCTGTTCCGTGGGTGCTGACTCGCGGTAGTGCCGTCCTCTGCCACGCTCTCCTGCTATGCCACGTCCTTGTGCCTGTGGTCTTCGTAGGCTGCTCTTGAGTGCTTCGGTGGGTTCTTGTGTCCTCCGTATTATGCTTGTTGTAGATCGTATTTATTTATTTATTATATATATATATTTTTTTTTTTCTTGATCCCAGTCTCGTCGCCACTGTAATGATCTACTTTCTTCCCCCACAATGATGCCCCACACCAATGTTGGCTTAACGTTCTTTATTCTCTAGAATCACTTCTTGCAGAAGAGCGCCGGGAAACACGTCCGTACCGCTCCGAAATCGGGTGCTGACTCGCACCCAAAATGGCGGCCGCGCCCTACGTCATCGCGCCTCTGCGCAACCACTAGAGCGCGACACTACACATGCGTTTCTTTTTTGCGCAAGTTCGTTTCCTGGTTGCATAAGCAGTCGCCTACATTCAGTTGTTATGCTGGGACATCTCCCCCAACCGTTTGGGAAGGCGGGGGATCAGGGCGAGAGTCTTTAAAATTTGCCTTTAGGGTGACTGGGATGTCATTAGTCCTTCCTCTACTTTCTTCATATTACTCTTCCGCCATCCTCACTAGCACGTGCTCTGCGCTGGACGCATACTGGGAGTAAGAGTGCGAGTACTCGAGGATAAAGCCATGGCTAGATGCATGGCTGGATGCGGGACAATACACAATTAATACACGCCCATGCACAAGGTCTCCCTTAATTTAATTTAAAGTTACAGCCTCTCTTTAAAGAACAGTACCCTGTTCCGCTGTCTGAAGTGGTGAACTTAAACTGTGTAAATCACGGAACCACAGCAATGGAGTAAATAGTCATGTTTCCCTCTAAACCTTTCCTCAACCATGGGACGATCCTAGAGCAGGGATGCCTCAGTGAGGGCAGCCCTTTGGCTGGATGAGTAGACCGCGAACAGTGCGATTTGGATGGATTGTGAGCTAAAGGAATTGAGATTTGTTGCAGTTTTCATTAATTATAAGGAAACATGTTGCTGTAGTAAATACGTTTGCATTATTGCTTTCGTGATCTTTAGACAGCTGTGATATTGAAAGCAATCTTGGTATTACTGCAAGCTGATATGTAGTTAGTAACCTAGAATATTGACAGATGCCAAACTAGTGTATTTCGCCATGTAGTGGGAGGATATTAAAATGGAGAAGGCCAGGGATGGTGGAAGGGAGGGGGGGGGGAGTCCGACCGTTATCTTTTGACCTTACTTTAGAACTTGCGCCTACTCACATTATGTGATGTGTGTCAAATGATCATAATATTTTCTATTATATTATTTTGTGCATTAAATATATTGAGAATAGACTCTTGCACGTAGAGTTTCTGCAAAATACTTTTTGTGGTTTGTGGTTTTCTCAAGCTGTCAAGGCCACGTTGTAGAAAAATACGAGAAAGTTTGCAAAGCATTTGCTATTCAGTTTGATAGTTGCCCCAGTATGTACGTCACCACCCTCTCCCTGGCTGCCATTGTGTGCCTGCTTGAAGTCAGTCATGCATTGTGCACAGTGATCCTTAGAGGTTACCGGCTGAACAGGTGGAAAGCAGAGAGAAAGGTGCTGTGCTTTCATGCCTCACCTGCTGTGATACCAGACCCCCTCGCCAGCTGCTTTTTCTTACGGGCATTATTTTCTCTAAGTGGAAACAGGTGAGTGGTGAACCCTATCCCTCGAGGGCTACCAATTATGTATGTAGGAGGCCAGAGTGTTTTTACAGTTCAACAGCCTGTGAGCGTGGGCCCCTTTTAACAAAGAAAGCTGTGGTTTGTTATGATATGGCTCTTCCCAGTATTGCAGTGAAATGTAAGGCATACTCTGCCATATGTGCCTGGCTGACTACAGCTTTTAAAATTGTTGAAACTGTTCATTTTTCATTGGCTTTTGTGATTTGAGGAGGTGGGGTCGCACTTTGTTACTGTGTTCAAAAATGTGTTTTGTAGTTTAAACTCGGCAGGTGTCGTTGCTGTGTCGAGGAGTGGTACCTGGCACAGCACGCGCTGCTACTTAATTCACAAATAAAGCCTTATAGTAATTCCTTGTGTTTGCTGTGTGAAATGTGATTGCAGAACGGATGCTGCTGAAAGTCTATGCTGAAGGTGTGCCACAGAATTTAGGAAGAGTGCTCACATTATTACTTCGCCCTACATGTGTTTTACTGAGCTAAGTGCTGTGGTACACACTCTATGACAGACCAAACCGGAATAAGCATTGGCAAAGCCAACAGGGTTGGCATTGGCTGCCAGGCTGTGGCTTTCCCAATGCTTGTTTTATTTTGACATGTTTTTGTAAAACTTGATCGTTGTGGGAGTACCAAGGCCCTAACAAGTATTAAAAACAACTGGCTGTAATGAAAACAAGTTATTCTGGGTCACAAAAAGCACACACTTTCACAGTAGTACCTGTCACTTGAAGGGTACTAATTTGTGTGCAGATGTGCTGCATGTGAAAGAGGGGAAGCCACCAGTCACAGCGAATTCAGCCAGTGGCTGATGTGGGCTGACCCGTTGCCTTATGCTTTATGCTCTAGTGGGTAGAAGAAAAATGTGATTGACACAACCGATAAATGGATGAAGAGGTCTGGCTGAAAGCCATCCTAAGTACATCACATGTATAATTTTAGTAAAATCAAAAGGTCTTGGCTAACGAAAGACCTAAAAATAAACGTGCGCTCCTCACCTTCCTAGAAACTACTGTGACATGATAACTATGAATAAAAAAAATCATTCTTAAGTTTAGCAGACAGATATTAATCGTGTCACTCCAACAAAGTTCTTGAGTTTCCCAGCTGCACACATGAGATGAACAAGTCCTAATGTTTCTTTGCATTCTGGGATATCAGGGCTACAGGCCCCACAATGCACTGGCCTGGGAAAAACTGGAGAGTTCTGACTCCAAGATATTTACATTCCTTTACTCTGATGCCATGTTGTCGTCTTAAACGTATATTCTTGGCCTATTTATCATGTGTACTATTATTAATGAGGACTCTTGGAAGACTGCAATCCCTTAAATGGTTTCGATTCCATATTTAACAGCAGTGGCAACTCCTAGATTATTGACAATGGTAATACTCTGGAAAAACTCCATGCCTTTCCAGTTTTCGTTTTATTTTAACACTATCCGTCATCTGACCCTTCGTGTACAGACACAGAATACATGCATAATATAATAATGCAAGTTTGAAAGAAGACTACATAGTAATGGACGCTATTGGACCAGAATTTAAGCACATAATTCATATGGCACACAAAATTCAACAGGAAAATCTAATGTGTAATGCGCTCTTAAGCCAGCCCTGCACAAAGAGGATGGTGAGGTGGAAAAAACATTTGACACGAGTCCATCCATGTTATTGTATTTATCAGTGAGACTGATATCCATCTGTGCACTGGTTCTCGGGCTCACCGCAGTGTCAAACAGACTGCACATACGCGTTCATCCTACCTGTAGGGATAGACCGTTAATAAATCCCAGACTCTCTGAAAACGTTCACTTCTAGTTATGTGGTTGTTCATGAATTTTCTAATCCGTGTACGATGCTTTTTAAGCTTTTCATGATTTGGGGTACCTACAATTTGCAGAATACATTGAGCAATCCGTTGCAGATGATCACATTAGAAGGTGCATCCTCAGCTGTGACCTAAACTCCTATTGGTCAGAATGTGCAGGCCTGAGTTCTCCAAGGGAAATAACCTGACACGGGATGCTCTCGTGAATCAACAGACCTCCCCTCAGGTTCACTGTTACTGTGGTCCGGCTTAGGGCTTGGTATCAACTCCTTTCTCAAAGAAGATCACAACTTTCCGACTCTCGCCACCAGTCAAAACACAATCTATAGAACTCTATCTGCTCCATCTAGTGTTCCGCACTGGTCAAACACTGTCATGGTACTACTTAGTAGACACGTTTGTCCTCAAATGGGCATCACTGGTATTGGCTACCACTTATTAGTGCACCTTTCTTTCTTAAATTGAAATATTTTTTTTTGCACCCCTGCAGACACCCTTCAAAAAGCAAAAATGCAGCATGATCACTATCCATTCCAGCCTAAAACAGTGGACACTGCAACTAGACGCATGCTTAACATTACATACAGAAGTTTTAAAAAAAGTGCTGTTATGCACCACACTTAAATAACAAACATACAGCATGGCTTGACATTGCTACATACAATGTGTTGTGTTGCTTCAAGCCAACCATGTTTACCTCAAGCACTACCATGTAAAAAAAAGTGGCCCCACCGATTGGACGTAAACCCTAAACTAAACAAAGTTCAGACTCCAGCCATCCCTACTTAAAAAGATCTGGATATCCATGCTACCCAAAAAATTATTAAAAAGCGTGTCCACCACCTCAATACAAATAGGGTGTACCTTCAATCGCTAAAATAAAGAGTAGTATGCATTCTCACACATCTTTAAAAATTCACCAGCTAATGCTGTGCAAGTTCCAGGCGTTAACATTTGCTAATGAAAACGTCCCACTGCTCTCTCGCTGCTTCATCGCCTTAAGGAGCTCTGGGTACAATTATCCTAAACTGTTCTTTGAAGCCTCAATGCTCAGTCCTCTCCCATAAAACAGGACCTGCTGTTCACACCATCTCCTTTGCAACTGAACTAACAAGCATTGAAAATGCAATAGGTCTCGCCTTTGATTAAGTTAAAGCCATTTGCTTTGCTAATGGTATTGTATAGCAAAGCAAATGGCTTTAACTTAATGAAAGGCGCGACCTATGGCATTTTTAATGCGTGTTACTTCTTGCAGCAATCTGACACAGAAGGATGGCGTGTCACTGCTGATATCACTAGGCAGAGAGAGCTTTAGAGCTCATATCTCCTTGAGAAGGGTTACAATCCATAATGAATCACAAATGGCCCTCCTCCACACTAGAAGAAGCACATGTGACCTGCCTACCCCCTGTGGCACTAGAACCGCCACAACCAAGCACATCAACCACAGTTCTCCATGGCGCTAGAACTGCCACATACAGAACACATCACGCCTTTCACTCCGTGACAATAGGAGCATCACATCTAGAATACATCACACCTTTCTCTCTGTGCCACTAACTCTACCATTATGGAGAACACATCATACCTGTCCCTTCCTGACACTAGAACCAGCACATCCACAACACATCACAGCGGGCTGTCTGTGGCACTGAAAGCCTCCCAGCATCTCCTGCCCCCGGTTACCTGCACACCCTCTTTGCACAGTTCTCTGCACAGCGAGGCGTGGGTCTCTGGCTTGTGTGAGGTGCAGGCGGGTGTTGAAAGCTATGAAAGATGGTTTAGGGCCCAGAGCAGCCCTTGTTTCACCTTTGTAGTGTCATCAGTATAGTAGTTATTTGCTGGGACTGGCTGAAGAGAGCTTAAGCTGTTAGTCAAAGTTGCTGCAGTGGAGAGGTTAGGAGAAATGGACACAAAGTGCCCACAGACCGAGATGAAATGCTTAAATCTGGTGCATTAGTCAGTGCTTACTTTGAGCCAGTGTTTGCAAGTGGGAACAATCAGCACTTACTTTTGGGGACTGGCTTTTAATTTTGCTGAACAGATTTTTGTCCATAGCTAGAGAAACCTACAATAAGCAAGAACTATTGGCTTTGTCAATGGTTGTTAGTTGCATATGATAAATAAGCAACAACTATAGCTTCCTTGTATGTAATATTGAAAATGCCTCAGTTCTGAAATAACTGTGAAAGAACTGAGTCTCTTTTTTTTTTCTTTTCTTTTTTTCTTTTTTAAATATCTTTATTACATTTTTAAATAGAAACTTTACATATCTGACCAGTCTTACATTTTCATAGTTATTCAGCAACCTGCCGGAAAAATACAGTGACTTGCTCAATACTCTAACAAGTGCATTTTTATACATGAAGATATTACTTGGAATTTTCATTCCATGTCAGCAAATGTATTCCATATCGTTTGTGCACTGTCTGCTGCCTCTGTTTACTATGGGCACAATCACGCTGCATATTCGCCTTATACAATAAATGCAGTTTCCAGCTACCAGGTGTCTCTTTTGTATGTAAGATTTAGGAGCGTTCTATTCGTAAGTATTACTGTGGTACATATTTACTATATGACCTATGGCAATGTTCTAATATAAAGATATAACATTTTATTAAAGACTTAACAACCGATCAAAAGAAATTAAATACATACAAAATTTATAAACAACTAAAATATATGTGAAAGAAATACAAAAGAAGACGCCATCTAGAACTGGGTATGACTGGGCTGAGGTCTGTGTGTGGAGGTATGGGGAAGCTTGTGTTCGACTAGTATGGGGTTTGGAATTGGAGGGAACCAAGACACACCGACCTTTCTCAAGGTGTCGTGTATCCAACCGACCGCATATGATATACCAAAAGAAGAGGGTGGCCTACAATTACCTATACGGCAAGGGGGGGGCTTCTAGTGATCTATGACTACTCCTAAATCATTGGTTGGCTGCGAAGATGCATGACTATCCACATCCTCCGGTTGTGTGAGTACCTTAAGGATAACATCCCAGGACTGCGCTATTGAATACTTGCGCAACCCCGCCGTCTCTTCTCTATGTAGTGTGGTGCTCTCGGCCTGCGCCCACATTGTGAAGGATTTTACCCAACTGATTAGTGCCGGGGGGTCGCCATGTTTCCATCTCCTTGTGATGAGGCGCTTGGCAGTGATCAGTCCCAGATCTATGAACCTAGAGGTGACCTTGTTTTTTTTCATCCGGGCGTATACTCCCAAGATGCAAACCTCCCATGTGTACTGTAAGGGCACCTTTGTACATTTCGTTAATGTCTCCTGAACTGCTTGCCAATATGACTGAAGTGAGGTACAAGACCACAACATGTGTAGCAGGTCGGCTCCAACTAGGTGACACCTTGGGCAGACAGAGGTAGTAATGTTGAAGTATTTGTTTATTTTGTATGGGGAAAGATACGCTCTGTGTAAGATGTATGTCTGTATGAGTTTAAATCGTGAGTTGCGCGGTATGTATGTAGAGCCAGCAATTATCCTATCCCATTCCTTCTCCGTCCACGGTTGCCCCCTATCATCGGCCCAACGCTCACGGAGACTCGCTAATGGTTTCATCGTGTGAGTAAGAAGAGCTTCTACTAGCCAGTGTACCACGTGCGAGCCTTCACCCATTACATGCAGGTACTGTATGAGTAAATGCGTCTTTGGCTCTATTGCCATATCTCCCCAGGCTGTTACTAGAGTCCGAGTTATAGCTGCATGCAGGAGGAACTGTCCTGCTGGTAGACCCGTTTCATTTTCTAATATATCAAAAGCTAAAAAATTGCCCTCTACAAATAAATCTCCCGCTGTATCCAGTCCTGCCTCGTGCCATGTCGTCAGGTCCGCCTCAGACACGCCCTCCCTGCCCCTTGGGGTGCCCACCAATGGCAGCGAGGGGGCATAGGGAAGTGCATCTCGGGTTAACTGAAGGCTTCTGCGATAACTCCTATAGGCTAGTGCAATGTACATCTGAGAGGGACGGGGAAGCCGAGCAATGGGATGAAATAGGTGGTAAAGTTTAGATTGTGTCCATGGTGGCAAGGTCGTGGCAGTATCTTCCAGATATTTACCGCTCATCCACTTCCCCACCCATTGCAATTGGGATGCTAGATAATAGAGTTCCATGTTCGGAACCGCCAATCCCCCATTTCTTGTTGGAGCATATAGCTTCCATAATGCTATTCTGGGCCTGCCTTTATTCCAAATTAAGTCTCTAAAGATACTTTCCAAGCTTCTAAGTATCTTTACCGGAACGTATACAGGGAGATTCGAAAAATAATATAACAATCTGGGCAATATTATCATCTTAGTCAGGGTAATACGACCCATCACACTCAGGGGGAGGGTTTTCCAAAAATGCACTTGCGCTTTGATCCCAGAGATGGCTCTTATTAAATTACCGTCTAGGATATCTGCGGGGGACCTATATATGTATATTCCCAGATATCGAAATGTGGTTGGGTGCCATGTCAGGGGAGTCCCATTCATGATTACATCTGTTTCAGTCACTCTGTCATCAAACGAGTATATTCCTGATTTTGTCCAATTTACCCGCAGCCCGGACACTCTTTCAAAAACGCGGAAAGTTTCCGCTATGATTGGGGGTATGCGATGTAAATCTCTGATGTATAATAACAGATCATCAGCATACAAGGAGACCGCATGCACTCCGTCTCCTAGTGGTATGCCCCACTGCGCACCACCGCTTCGCAGATGCATTGCCAGGGGTTCTATTGCAAGCGAGAAAAGCAATGGGGACAGTGGGCATCCCTGTCGTGTCCCCCGTTTTATGTGCAGTGCGTCTGAATAAAGTTTGCCTGTCTTAATCCGAACCATTGGGCGCTGGTAAAGCATTCCTACCATTTGTATGTAGCTGTCTCCCAACTCATATTTACGCAGTACTGCCGCAAGGTAGGGCCACTCCAGGGAATCAAAAGCCTTCTCTAAGTCGATGTTAGACCTGGCATCCTTGGCGTGGGTCTCCCTTCCATTTTTTCGTAATGCCTCCACTGTTGCCGATATGTTTTTGCTGGACTAGATGCTCATGGGCACTTTGCCGCTGCTAATCAGCGCCAAAGTGCAAGTGCTCCCTATCGTTAATTGATGTATGTATTAGTGACTCCATGATTGGATGATTGGTTTACTTGTCAGTCCCTAGTACCGTGCACTGAGTGTGCCCAGGGCTTGTAAATCCAATGCTGCTGGTGGGCTTGCAGCACGGGTTGTGCCACCCACAGAAGCAGCTTGTAAAGTGTGTCTCAGGCCTGCCATCGCAGAGCCTGTGTGCAGCCTAGGGCTGCCATGTCGACTTGGTGAGTACACCCACTCACCAGTTCCTAAACCTTCCCTTTACTGCATGTTGGTCACCCCTAAAGTAGGCCCTAGGGCAGGGTGCATTGTAAGTATAAGGTAGGACATGCCCTGGTGTGTGTGGCATGTCCTAATAGTGAATTACAGCCATTTTCGTTTTCACTATTGCAAGGCTACCTGCTCCCCATAGGCCAGAATGGGCAGACTGACTATTACACCTTATAGTCAGGACTGACCCGGGAACATGGTAGAAAAACGAATTTAGTATGCCTGAACTCAGGATGATAAAATACATCTTTTAGTGAAGTTGGTTTTAACATTCTGTGTTTGAAAATACCACTTTTAGAAAGTGGGTATTTTCTTGCCTAACTATCCAAGCCTGCCTCTGCTAGGTTGTGTATTCCTTGTCTGGAGATTGAGTGACAGGGGCTGGGGGTGGCTACAGGAGACAGAGTGAGTCAGCGCAGGGCTGAATAGAAAGATCTGCATCCAGAGTGGAGGGAGGAGTTGCACCTGGGTCTGAATAGGGCTGTGCCTGCCTTCCACAATGCTGGCTCCACCTCCTGCCGGGCGGCTGAGCACTCTGCCCCACATTCTGAAAGGAAAGAAGGAGTCAGAAAAACAAAGTGCTCCAGAACTGACCAGAACTGGTTTTGGACTAGGCAGAGGCCTCTCTGCCTCCAGAGAACAAAGAGAATCAGGGTATAAGAGGGGCACCCAGACCCCAGGAAAATTAGATCACTTTTGGGAACAAGAAGAAACCTTTGCTGAGGAGCGGAACCAAGAAGAAACTGAGGAGAGACTATCCCTAAGCCTGAAGTGCTGCTTGGGGGATTGGCCTGCAGTGGTTTGCCTGACTGCCAAAGAAAGGAGAAAGGAACTTTTGCTTTGCTGTGACTTTCATCAACTTGTGAAGGATCTCCAAGGGCTTGGAAGAGAGCTTGCCCCCTGACCGAAGTCCCAGGACCATTGGACTTCACCCCTTTGTGAATTGCTGTTGGAAACTCTGTTTCAGTGGCTGCAGAGGTAGGGAGCTGTGACCGACTCTCACGACCGACTCGGTGTCCTGTAAGCCCCGCATCGAAGCACCGTCTCGCCCTGCAACGCACGGCCCTGGTCTCACCGACTCCGTCAACGAGCCGCTGCCTGCACCGCATCGAGGGACAACGCGTCCTGCAACGCTTCGCTACGCCGAATCGAACTGGTCCGACCGACACGGTCACTGCTGCTGAGTTCGAGTCCTGTGACCGCACCGGAGTTGGGCACCGCTCGCACGCTTTGCGACGCACCGCCCGACTCGCACCGCTGTCCGGACTGATCGACGCCAGCTCCTGAATCCGGCTCCGTCGCCGCACCGCAACCTGCCAGCACCGCATCGAAGCACCGTCTCGCCCTGCAACGCACGGCCCTGGTCTCACCGACTCCGTCTCGACGACGTCAACGAGCCGCTGCCTGCACCACATCGAGGGACAACGCGTCCTGCAACGCTTCCATTTTTGCATCGCGACCGCGACGAACAGCCATCCGGCTAGCACGCCCGTGCCTGCCGCTTCAAGTAAAAGGTACTGTGACCGAGTCTGTCTACGCTGTGTTGGCCCGTCTCGACGTGGTCAGCTGGAGTTGTTAGACTCTGTTTGTTCTCGACATCGCCGTAGCCGGAGGAGGCTACCGACTCGCACAGAACCTTGAATTAAGCCTTTTTGATCAGAACTAAGCATTCTTAACAGTATTGTGGATTATTTTTGTCGTTTATGGTCTTGTGATAAATCTATATAAAGTATACCTATTTTTATAACTATATAACCTGTGTGGTGTCCGTTTGTAGTGTTGTCACTGGATTACTGTATGTGTTCACAAATGCTTTACACACTGCCTCTGAACTAAGCCTGTCTGCTCGTGCCAAGCTACCAAGAGGGTGAGCAGGGGTTATTTCGGGAGTGTACCTACTTTCCCTGACTAGACTCAAGGGTCCCTATTTGGACAAAGGTACATACCTCTGCCAACTAGAGACCCCCAAATCTAACAGTCGAGCACTAAGCAGCCGGATCGTGGCCAGTGACTCCCGGCACAATGTTGCACTCGGAATAATCTACGTATGTTTAAGGATGTATTTCTAGTAGGAACGAATCCGTTTTGGTCGGGATGAATTAATGTTTTTACCAATGGAGCTATGCGTTTGGCCAGTATAGATGCAAATATTTTATAGTCGGTGTTGAGGAGTGCTAATGGGCGGTAAGACCCGAGAAGTTCTGGATCTCTGTGTGGTTTAAGGAGGGAGACTAACGTCGCTTCATTTTGTGTGGCTGTGAGAGTGGAGTCCTCCATGGCAGCGGCATACAACGTTTGTAACTGCGGTATCAGGGTATCTGAATATGCCTTGTAAAATTCTACAGGCAATCCGTCTGGGCCTGGTGACCTGCCATTAGACAATGCAAACATGCTCTCTCTAATTTCCTCCTGTGATAGGGGAGCGTTAAGTTCCTCTGTTTGGTCTGGAGTAGGGTGCGGCAGTGTTAACTCTGCTATAAAAGACTGGATTTCTGTGGGCGCTGCTTGTATGTGGGATTTATACAGTGTTTGATAATGAGATGTAAATGCATCATGTTTGTCCGTCTGAGTGTGTACTGTGTTACCCTGTGGAGTTTGTATGGACGTGACAGGTGTGGTTGCCTCCTCTTGACGAATCGGCCACAAAAGCAGTTTACCCGCCTTGTCGCCTTGATTATGTGTCCTTGCAGAGTGCGCTGAGTAATTTAAACAACGCAATCTATCCAGTAACCGGGCATGGTCTGCTCTCTCGTCAGGTAAAGAACCTGCGGTACCTTCAGCTTCTCCTCGCTCTCTCATGGAGAGTCTCTTCTCTATGCTAGTTAGTTCTCTCTCTAGCTGCCTGCGCATTCCCGCTTGTGTACCTAAGCAGTGTCCCCTCACCACTACCTTGAAAGCATCCCACTCTATTTGTGGGGTAGAAGCCGTGCCAGCGTTGTCATCAAAATATTGGGTAATGGCAACTGCTAATGAGTTTCGAAAGGGTGCATCTAGCAGGGTATCAGGTTGTAACCTCCAAGTGGGAACTGGCGGTCTGATGTGATCCCACTTTAAATCCAGCGTATGAGGGTTGTGGTCTGAGTGCGTCCGTCCTAGGTAATCGGACGTGGTGACACTTGGCAGCAAGGTATGTGAAATCATAAAACGATCTAGGCATACATGCAACTTGTGTTCTCCCGAGTAATAGGAGTATATTTTGTCAGTTGGGTATCTGTTACGCCATGCATCTACCAGGCGCCACTGCATCGCCGAGTCATTCAGTGCTTTCGCAGCGCCAGATGTGGTGGCGCCTGCAAGGGGAGGGAACGAGCGGTCTAACGCGACATCCAGCACACTATTATAGTCACCTCCTATTATCATAGGAATGTCATGCCAAGGCGCTAGTATCAGTGAAATATTATCCAAAAAGGACCCCTGTTCTGTGTTGGGTGCGTATAGCGAAGCAATCACAATTGGCCTGCCATCTAGCATACCCTTCACCATTACGTATCTGCCCTCTGTATCTATCTTCGTGTCAGTAACATTAAACAGTGTTCCTGGTCTGATCCATATCAGAGCCCCTCTCGCGAATGCTGAATAACCAGTGGCGTATAATTGCCCCCGCCAGCGCTGGTGCAAGTGTGTTAATTCCGGCCCGGGTAAATGTGTCTTTTGGAGAAGAGCTATTTGTATATGGTGTCGCTTGAGATATGAATAAATTAAATACCTACGTGACGGAGTATGTATTCCTCTCACATTCCAAGTTCCCACTTTAACTGTCGTCATGCTATACAAATACTTGTAACAGTATGGGAACAACTAGTTGCGTCCCAAATGAACTAACCATTTCGGTCAGAAGGGGTTGCAACTTTTTCGGCTTCCTAATAGCAACATTTCTGATGTTCACAGCCCAGCATACAATGAGTGGCATTTTAAACAAAAATATAAATAGATAAAATTCCAAAAGGGCGAATATGCAACAAGCAGTCGTCCAAACTATGCGCAAAAACAACATTCAAACAATGTCTAGTGGGGGTGAGCTATGCACTATAATTCAAAAGGAGCAAAAATACTGCTCAGTCATTACAGCTGGTGCTCTGAGGGCTCCCCAGTTTACAGGCCAAGTGTGCGTGGGCAGAAGCCATATCTCCCGCTACAGTGACACATCAGCATGTACATATTATTGCAAGGGGTATGAGGTCTATCATTGTCCTGTAACAAGTTCGCTTGTCTCGGCACCCCACCAATTACATCTCTCTAGAAAGCAATTATCATGAATATTATCAATTGTTGGTGCATAAATTGAACGTGTAGGTGACAGAGCATACTTGCGTGTTGAGTACGTCATCAAAGTTCATATCTCTTAGTGGGAGGCTGCGCCCCACTCCTCAACCAATGTCATCAGAAGTTTGTGGAGTGACAGTAGGCAATTCACACGAGTCCTGTGAGGTCTGTAAGTCATTGGAAAGGTCCTCATCGCTTGCCTGTTCCTGCTGACTCGGGGTAGAGGCGCCTTCCTCCTCCATGGGTCCACTAATATCTGCCACCGCCCGGAGAGCCCCAAGCTGTCCACTGAGCACCTGGTCCCGGCCCGGCCCCACCAGCCGAGAGGCCTGTGAGTTCGTCCGTCTACGATCCGTTCTGCGGCGACGAGATGGAGCGCCACGTGTTTGCGCTTTCATGCCACCAGTTGTAGCAACAGAATCTACAGGGGCATATGTGTCGAGCCAGTCTTCCGCCATCTCCGAGGTGCTAAAGAAGTGCGTTTTCCCGTTTGCGACTACTCGCAGCCGTGCTGGGAAAAGCAGGGAGTATGTGATGTTGTGCTGGCGGAGACGCCGTTTAACTGACATGAAGGAGAATCTTTGCTTCTGGACCTGGACAGTGTAATCTGAAAAGAACATGATTTTGTGATTATCTACTTGGACATCCTGCAACTTTCTGGTTTCTTGCAGTACGGTGTCTCTGTCCCTGTAGTTGAAATGTATTAGAAACGGCCTTGGATTCGAGCCCGTGGGCAGGGGTCTCGCAGGCACCCGATGTGCTCGCTCCACCACAAAGTGGGGCGAGAGGGCCCCCTCAGGCATCAGAGAGCGGAGCCACGTCTCGGCATATGTAGTTGCGTCTCTCCCCACCCGTCCCTCCGGCAAGCCCACTATGCGAACATTGTTTCGCCGTGCCCTTCCTTCCGCGTCCTCAGCCCGATCTTCTAGGAACTCCACTCTGTTTAGCAAATTTTGTATTTGTTTATCTGTAGTTGCTACTTGAGGAGTGATGTCTGCAACAGCGGTCTCCAGAGTGGTGGTGCGGTCCGTCAGCTTACGATGATCTGCACGCAGGTGAGTGAGGTCTATTGCTACTCTGTCAATCTTGTTTCTCCCAGCTTCTCCACTGCCGCAAGCACCGCGCCCAACTTACTGAAGGTTGGGTTTGCAGAGGTTTGCGCTGCCATCTTGCCTGGTTTGGGTATAATAGACAGAGGTGGTGCTAGAGTTCCGCCCGCTCCTATCCTTGCACGCGTGCCTTGCGACATCAAGCTCGGGCCACACGTACGAGGTAATCAGGATTCAGCCTCGTGCCGCTGAGGATTCCAGGCGCGTACGTAGGGTTGCAGAGGGTGGACTCTCCTGTTCCAGGTCAGGAATACTCCTCAGGTTGGGCCAGAAGCAGCAAGATGTGTATGGACGCGAGAGGGAAAAGGAAGGGAGTGCTGGAAAAGACCGACGACGCAGCCACCCACTCCTGAGTACTCCGTCCGCCCGGTGTCGTATCACCCCTTGTCTCCTGTTTTGCACCTGTAAGTCAGACTGGCGTAGTCCGTTATTTTACCCTGGCTCTCTCAAGCCGACGATCCTCGCCTTGCCTCTGATCACTCCTGGCAGAGGGCCGCGCCCGTTGATTATGAGCTCCTCTCTCCTGCGCCGAGAACTACGTCCCCTACGGCCCAGCAAGCAGGACACAGTCTCAAGGCCGCAGGAAGGGACACTGCAGGCCGACACAGGACTGCCCGGCGTCGAGGAGAGGCAGATTGCGTATCAAGGAGGGGGCTATTCTCATGCAATCGTCCAGTCAGTGTGCCGACTCCGTCCCGATGCCCGGCTGCCCCGCTACACTCCCGTTTGAAATGCCACCAGTTACAAGCTGTAAGCACCTCGCGATGAGGGCCAATGGCCACGCCCGCGATGCAGAGCCGCAAGGGGAGAGGGGGCCCGCCAAAGAAGGGACAGATCAGCCATAGTTTCCAGTTTGTCTCACCTGTCTGGGCCAGGCACCCCTCCACTCCGCCAACCGCTCACCTCAAATCCGGCGAGTCAAGTCTTTCACAGGGAACAGGTATCATTTGGTACCAGAATTGCAAAAGTTCGATGGTGCCTCAATCGCTCTCGGGTCTCTGCTGCTTCCGCGTATTATTTAAGCATTGGCATCTAAGTAGCAGCCGGGAGGCCCAGACATCCGCGATTCCCTGCCACGTAGATGGCTGCCGGTAATGTCGATCGCTTGAGGCTTGGCGTTCTGCGAGCTATCGTCGTGGCACACCGGTTTGGTATTGCGAGGTTCCGGGGAAATGCGATGGTGTACCATCCGGTGCAATCTTAGGAAGGGCTACAAGGACTCTTCAATTCAAGTGCGCCACTCACTGCGGCCCCGTGGGCGGAGCCAGGCCACGGGCTCGCGTATATTGTGTCCCCGAGTGCCTGTAGGCCTGCTCAGCAGTGCGCCAGGCCAGAACCCACTGTGCAGGTCAAAATCTCCGATCTGCCCCAAACTTGCCTCGGAGCTTCAGGACATGCCCGAGTGCTGGATCGCCTGGTTACAGCCTCTGTAGGGTTATTATGGCGGATAAATGAGGCCTGAAACAGTGAGCCCCCGCCGGAGCTCTACCCAAGCACGTCTTCCTCCATAGCCGGCTTAGCCATGCCCCAACTATAATGAGTCTCTTTGACGTTACATCAAAGGCAGTGAAGGGTGGCACTGCTGCAGAGTGAAGATCTTTTGCCCCCGAGGGTGAGGGCAAAAATGGAGAGCCCGACAGAGACCCGTCTCAGCACCTGCGTTTAGAACTGCCGGTGCTGAGCACCGGCAGGACCCGGACCACTTAAAGATCTGACTGTATTGTACAACTGAACTTCCTCATAACTCGGCTTGTGCCCTGTAACCAAACTTCCTCCCACCCTGACCTGTGTCCTACATCTGAATTCCCTCACACCCCGGCCTGTGCTTTACAACCAAACCTCCTCACAACATGATCCCTGGCCTAGAGATGTACACTGGCACAGCCTGATCTGTGCCCTATTTTATGTCTACATGTTCCTTTCGGTAAATTCCAGTTCAACCGCATCCAGATTCAGTTCTTAAGCGGCATCTAAGAAAGCTTGAAATAATGATTCTTTGTCGTGACATTTTGTTTTCCTATCCCAACAAATTCATGTTCGCAACACAGTTCCCTGGTGCCTTAGCCGATGGAAGAGCTTGGATGACATTAAAGTCTTCCTCAGAACATGGCTGCATGAGTTTATGTTGCTCTTCTTCAAAGAGTTCATCTACGCCAGCGGTTTCAAGAAAATCTGCTATATCTCAGTAGTGCAGGGTCAGAACGTCTCCAAAGAGATCTTGATTACATTCCTAACAAGCATTGGCATAGCCACATAGTACGTGTGAAGTGTGTGCGTGGTGTGCACACTACAGAACGTGTCAACAGTGCGCCTATGACTACAGATGTTGTTGACACGTTGTAGTTGTGGTACAGCTGCAGGCTTGCATTTAAAACAGAATTATTGTATTTTTTGGTGGTAAGTGCCCCTCCTCACATGCCTGACAAACTCAGATTGCTACCGATAACAGCTGTGAGGAAATGAGGCGCCCTCCCTTGTTCACCTCACAGCACTGCGCCTGCTCCCGTAGCATACGATATAGCGCCAAGAGGAGTAAAGAGGAGCTAGACATCCAGGGGAGTTTCAGTACGCTGAGAAAGCGTGTGGCCGGGGACGGGCCCCTCTTTGAAGGAGGAGAGGTACACTTAGGAACAGGTGTGTGGCTCTGGAGGTGTACAGAGTCGGAGGCTGCAAGTGAGTGTTACAAAGCTCGGAGGGTGCGCGTGGAAGCACTTCCCTGTGTGGGGGGTGCACGTGAAACAGCTGGGAGACACGATCAGTGTTTATTTATTGAACGGTAGCTGCCTTTCATTCAGAAGACTGAGCGTGACGGATTGTGCGTAGTTTGTACATTACAGTACGTGTCAAGTGTGCCTCTCTGGTTTAAACAAGCATCTGCATACAAATAGAACACAGTGACCAGTACGGGGTTGTTTGCTCTCCCCCACGCCCCAGTGACACACTCAGGAGTGACACCCTCAGTAATGACACACCCAGTAATGATACATCCAGGAGTGATAACCTCAGGAGAGACACACAGGACTGACAAACTTAAGAGTGACACGCCCAGGAGTGACACACTCTGGAGTGTAAGTACAGGGGCCCCTGTCCCTGCAGGCTGGACTCATTAAAATGTGGCCTAACGGTTAGAGCGTACGACCTCGAAGCTGGGTAACCACGTTCGAGTCTCTGCGGCTCAACCTCTTGTGATTATGGGCAAATCACTTCATCTCCCCGCGCCTAACAAAACATGGATGTGCCTGTCTGGAACAGCTGGTGCTTGTGTAAAGCGCCCTGATACCTCCGGGTCGAGTTCGAGCTATATAAAACTGCAAGACAAAAAACACGGCTCTGAGGATCTTACACGCCCTCGCACGTGCACTCACTGTCAGTGCCTCAGAGGTGCTCTCGTGCTTGTGGGGGATGCACTCTCCCCCCTCCATAAGTGACCCTCGCTCCCAGAAGATTCACGCACTTCCTGCTGGTTGGTGAAGAGTGAGACACAAGATCTCACGTGAGAAGGTCGGGGTATAGCGCCCACCAAGCGCCTCTCGGGATTAAACAAGCATCGGCATACAAATAGAACACAGTGACCAGTACAGGGTTGTTTGCTCTCCCCCACGCCCCAGTGACACACTCAGGAGTGACACCCTCAGTAATGACACACCCAGTAGTGATGCATCCAGGAGTGGTAACCTCAAGAGAGACACACAGGACTGACAAACTTAAGAGTGACACACTCTGGAGTATAAGTACAGGGGCCCTTGTCCCTACAGGCTGGACTCATTAAGATGTGGCCTAACGGTTAGAGCGTACGACCTCGAAGCTGGGTAACCAGGTTTGAGTCTCTGTGGCTAAACCTTTTGTGATTCTGGGCAAATCACTTCATCTCCCCGCACCTAACAAAATAAAAGGGAAACGTTAGAGAAATTGAAAGTGTTAAGAACAAAAAGAGACAGCGAGAAGCCTATGAATCTGAGAGCGGAAAGAAAGGTATAGACACGAGAACTCTAGATGTGAGAAACAAAACGAGACCGATTTTAAAAAGAAGCACATGTACAGCTAGGCAGACAACGACAGAGGAAGATAAAAAGAACAAGCGCGGTCCCGAAAGTGAAAGAGGACCGCGCTGCAGCCGGAGCATGGGGATCTCTTGTCTTTATGGGGATCTCTTGTCTTTATGGGGCCATGTGTTTAAACACATGGCCCCATAAAGATAAGAAATCGTTTACGACAGAAGGAAAGCAGGAGAGCCAGTCCAAGTGGGCCGGCACAAAAAGCCAAAGGGAGGCAACATAGATAGCTCATTTCCAACGGCTGGCCACCGTTTAGCATAAACGGTGACACCAGCCAATGGAAATGAGGGGCGGGGCTTAAAGCCCTTTTCTGAAAGTCCTCATCTGCATTAAATCTCGCCGAGCGAGCTGCGCATGTGCGCAGCAACGCTAGGCGAGACCTAAAAACTGCTCTGAGGCCCACACTAACTTGACTGAAACGAGCATTGACAAAGCATACAGGTCTCATCTTTGGGTCCGGTTGGCTTTGCTAATGCCTTTTGGCAATGCTGCTCAGCATCTGCAAAAATAAATAAAGGAATGATGAGGCAGCCGTCCACGTCATTTTGCAGGCGCACGCATCACTATGCAAGTGCCTTTTTTAAAAACGATTTTTATGCATTTTTTAAATTACCAATCCAAAGTGGATTGGTATAAAAAACAAGCATTTGCAATGCAATAGGTCTCGCATTTTCAAAAATTTGACCTATTGGTATTGTAAATGACAACGCCTTTTATCATTGCAGGTTTTTGAAACGCATAAATAAAACGCTTTGTCATTTACAATGCCAATAGCTCAAAATCTCGCAAATGCTAGACCTATTGCATTGCAAATGCTTGTTACTAACTGTACCCACGTTTTTGCACAAAAGAGCGGATGCGTCACAGCTGAGACAATTACAAATCAGCAGAGACTAGGATGGCATTATCTGTGCATGGCACATGTGAGCCAGCACTTTGGGGGGTGGGGGAGACTGAAGGGGCCATGCCCCACTCTGCTGGGCCTTGACAGTTTATGTAAGGATGTGTGCATAATACTTATTTTTAAAGGATTGCTGTGGTCTATGGCAGGTGAACACTTTCGAGAACTTTCAGTCATAATCCAGCACCCTGTCGACTCAACCAGCCCCACTCCCTCACAAAGATGATGCCAACCTGTGCTCATCATTTTATGATAATGTAGGAGCTTAGTCACATTACCAGGATGGCACTAGGCGCTACATAGACTTGCATTCGTCAACAATAGAGCTCCCTACCTCTCAACCCGCTGCAGGAAGGCCAGAAGGTCCGAGGTCAGTCTGTACAAAGGCCACAGAAGACAGTCATGGAAGAAAGAAAAGAAGCAAACCATCTGTTACGAAATCGAATTGAAATGAGGTCACACTGGGCTGGGGAGGTGGGGGGGGGGGCGAGAAGGTCAAGATACCGAGCAGGAAGACGTGAAACACGAACAGTACCCTACTGCAGGGCAGCTCGTGCAGACGGAATGAACACATGTCAGTGCGGAGCGCCGTCACCTCCCCTTCTGCCGGACACAGATCACACTGGCTGTCAGTAGAGCACCCTCGCCCCCATGCACACTGGTCATCACGATCATTTACTGCTTGCCCACCCCCCCTCCCCTACCAGTGCTCCCTCCACCCATTAGCAGTGGTAACCGAATTCGAACCGGCCCCACAGACCTGGAAGGGGGCAATCTGGACTCCCGTCCACAAAGAAACACTGGCAAAGTCAAAAGGTTTGGCTACTGTACTGTGCAGACACACAACATGCATGCACACAGTCCAACATACAAAGGCACGAATGTGCGCAGGACAATAGACGGATGCATTCATGAATACAAGCGCCCATGAAGACAGATCAGTAGACATCTCTGAAACAGATCAATATTCATCCAACCACCCATGTACACGGGGGCACACACATACACACATGTACGATTGGGCAGACATGAATAATGGGACAGAATGACGCGTTGGTAACAACGCAGTACCGGGGAGATGCAAGTCCGAGCTTCATCTCCTCTGCAGTGGAAATCAAAGGAGAAAAAGAGTAAAGTAGAAATGCCCATTCGATCGTTGGCCTCTCCTTGGAGGCCTCCTGTGTGGCGGAATAATTGAGGTTCAATACCCATCCAATCCCATAGTGTTTTGGAAGGATCCCCTCCACATAGGAATGTAGCACCACACGCATGACTCTTCCATGGCTGTCTACTTTACAGTGAATTGCAGAGCACGCGCCTCTCTGGAGCCAGCAGACACACGGTTCAAGCCGCACAGCCCTCATAACTCCTTCCACAAATCATTGTTTCGTGGTAACATAGTTCAGATATTTCTGGCTGCTAAAAAAAAAGCATTTGCAATGCAATAGGTCTCGCAGTTGTGAGAGTTTGAGCTATTGGCATTGTAAATGGCAATGACTTTTATTTACGTGTTGGTTTTTAAAACGTAAATAAAAGGCATTGTCATTTACAATGCCAATAGCTTAAACTCTCGCAAATGCGAGACCTATTGCATTGCAAATGCTTGTTTGGAGGGGGAAGTGCTGGGAACAGACGCCCTCGGAATGCCTGTGTGCCATGGCTCGTCTGCTTCATGGCTGTTGTGAAGACTTTTTCTTATCTGCTTGTTTATTTAACAAGCAGATAAGAAAATTCTTCAGGAGGGCTGTGAAGCACAAAGAGAAAAAAAAACGCTTGCGATATGTTTTCATTCAGCCACTTGTTAGAATTGGCTTAGGTCGTGATTAATGTTTTTTCCGTGCTTTTGGTTTGCAGGCTGTCACATGGGCTGACTGAAAACAGATGTGCTTGTCACGATGTGCGGCATCACAAAACTGCAAGGGCGTCAACAAAAGTGATGGCCAGCAAACCAAAAGCACGGAAAAAACATTAATCATGACTTAAGCCAATTGCAAACGGTCGAGACACAGGGGCGTGGATTAAAGTCCCCTTCTTCATACTCTTTACTATAGCTCTCGCAGGCGAGGAGCGCATGCGCGCTCCAAACGCCAGGCCGAGACCTAAAAAGGAAACTGAAGTAGTAGTTTACATGGACGTAATTTGAGGGTCGCCAGGGGTCGCTGCTGCAACCACTAATTGCCCCTTGCTACCCCTGGCACTGCTCTTGCGACCCCTGGCCTCAGAGGTCCCAAAGGCAGTATGAGTCACAAAGGAGTTGGACTCTCTGAGAGCAGGAAACCAATTAAAAAAAATAAACTTGCTTAATTTCTTTCTCGTTTGTGTAAAAAACGTAGTTAGGTGCTCAGTCATGAGAACTTTGGAGTGTGCAACAACCACTCCTCCCGGATGTCACAGGAGCCCAGCCCGCCCAATCTGGCCGGAAAAAAAATATGATAATAACAGAAAAAACTTCTGTTATTATCATTTTATTTTTTTACACTTAGCCTTAGCGGAGGAGCCGCCACTGGGGCAGGAAGCAGTTGAAGTGTGTTACTGTTTCAATTTATCAGCCAGCAATATACCCCAAGCTCCCCTAAACACTGTTTTTGTCCTGCAGATTAGGGATTTTGATGTTTTGCTACACTCCTCTTTAGTAGAAAAGGTAGGAATTAGAAGACTTGTATCTTCAGTTGACTTTCCTGGTTTTCCAGTTTACTGGAACCTAGCTTCCATTGTGGGCCTTTGACTTATGCTGCCAAAAGTTTAGGAATGCATCATTATGCATTGTGGTTGACTAAATTACGTGGCAAGAAAAAGCAAATTATGCATCATAATGTGTACACATTCTGTGGTAGGGTTATTACTCCATTTCTTAATGTTAATATGGGTTAAGCAATATTTTATTGTAATTGCAGTTACATAGCGCTTTGTAAGCACATTTGTGTATGGATAGTATGCTACACAGTGTGGGAGTACTTAATTGAAACAGTGGTCAATTGCCATGTGCCTTATTTGGGAAGTGTTTTTGTGTTCTGTGGATGTGACCAGAGAGGCGTGTGAAGTTCAGTGTTAAAGGTGTGGTGATGTCACTTCCTGTGATGTCACGGGGTCAAAGTTCACATGATGTCACTTCTGCTACCCCTGCCATTTTTGTGAATTGATGATCATGGTAGGCAAGGGCTTTTTTGGAGCTGGCAGTAATTTGCTGCTCCGCCTTCTTAAAAAAAAAAAGCGGACAGGGAAGAAACTTGCAGTAGGTGTGGAGGAGGGCAAACACAGCGCATGAGGGGGAATCAATTCAGAGTGCAGAGAGAGAAGCACATGAGGTAGAAAGCAGCAGTGGAGTTTGGTAAGGGCAGAAGCACAGGAGACAGCTTGCAGCACATGAGAGAGACAGCGGACTGGGGGAGGGTTTTGGCAGGAGGGAGGGGCTAGAAGCAAAAGAGGGAGAGCTGAAAACACATGTCGTCTCATGCAGTGCCAAGCCGAAAAGAAAAAAGTAGTTCCTTAAATGTGTGCAGTGGAAGGATAAAAACCAGCCAATCAGAGAAATGATCAAGTGGCAACCCGAAAATGGACAAGCTGGGACAAGAAAGCCATTCAATAAGAATCAAGCGAATTAATGACAATAAAGCCAACCAGTGGTAAGCACTGTGTGGATTGTAAGCCACAGTTATCACTTCATAAGCCTACAGTAGTTCTTCTCTTACCAGACTGCTGCACTCTCTGGTAGGCAAGTCTCAAAAGGATCTGCAAAAGAAAGATAGAGATTGGAAGTGCAGGGTGGTGAACATTTTGTGCAATTACGGCAATCAGTAGTGTTTGCAGCTGGCCTTTGCTGTTATTCTTTTACAAATTCACTGCACAAATTGTCAGAAAGCTGTGATGGCAATTTTGCAAATGAAGCAAGTGCCAGTGCTGAGTATTACAAACAACCAAGCGTCTCACTGTTTGCGTTGCTATTCCACCTTAAATTGTATTTATCTTGCATTGTTGTCATTGATGGGTCTAGTTAGGATGAACTAACCCCAGTCTGACCCAGGTGGTTTAAGTGGGAGAAACAGACACTCAATCAGCAGTTATACCTACCTTCCTCTTCTTTGTGCCCTGTGGCTGCACAGGATGCCTTTTGCGGTATTGTTAATAATAATCAGAACACATTTTTTGTACACGATGATGGCACAGTTTTGTAGGTTTCTAGTTCTGTAAATAACGGGTGCCAGACTACATATTGTATATTTGGTGCAGTGGCAGTGCACAGAGTTAGTGCAAGAACGATGGCCACTGATGAGCAGGTGTTAAAAAAAGACTTATGGCCCAACCTACCAAGGGCAAACATTTTTGCACTTGTCGGTAAGTCACAAAAGTGGACTGTGCCAATGTTCCACTGACTTATAGTTCCTTAACTTAATGACAGATGATTGTTTCCCTTTTCCTTTTATCAAACCCGCTTGGGTCAGTTGATCATAACTCAGTCCAGCACTAAAAACGAAGTTTTAGAGGAATTCTAAAACGAATAAAATGAAAGAAGGGATGACAACTGAAGCTTATCTTGACTGCGACAAGTTGCCATTCGGATAACACAAAGGGAAATGTGTTGCATCTAGTCTTCAGGTCTTGCTTGAATGCCACTTTAGCGCCCTGTATGGCAAATCTAGATTATATCTATCTTCAAGAGGGAGAACAGCCTTGGGGTTAGGATGCAAAATTGTAGGCTTTCTAATTGGTGCTGGCAAAAAAGAAACGTGATCTGTGATGTTCAGATGCTGCACCGCTAGTATGTTTTCCTTATGTCACTGCTGTCATAAGTTTTTTTAAGACTATATTCATAGAGTCCATGATGGGGTCTGACAAATCATTGTAATTGCCTTTGTGCAAATGTAGCAAAGTATTTACTCAATTTGATGACTTTGGCAGCATGAATGACTGAGTTGGCACAAAAGATTTCAGGGGCAGTCACTTAATGTCCAGAATGATCTTACCAGTTGAGCTAGTCTTGTCTGATTATCTTTAAAAGTGGTGAGTGGGTAACTCTTAATCAGAGTGACTCAATATGCAGTACCCATTGCCTCTGGACACAGTTGTTTTCCTCTCCCGTGCCCTTTACTGTGGGCTGCCACCCACTTTTTAGGTTTTGCTAACAGCACTTGTGCTGTGCTTGTGAAATCTATTGTATTTAATATAAATATTAAAAGAGGCTTTCATCCTGCCCTTACTTTTCATTCGTTCGTGTGCTTGCCACTTACTTTTCCTCTGTTTCTGTTGGTTGTAAAATACCATTTCTTGTTGTTGTTCGTATGTTTTTCTTATCAGTGTCCCAAGGATAAAGTACTCCTTTTCATCTGCTTCGAACTTTTTTGTTTTAATTATGAGCGAGCACGCCATCTGCACTCCCGCCCTCGTCCCACTCTCAGTTCTGGGACATTTTCAGCCGAAGAGGCACTAGGTCCTCACCAGCACAATGAAGGATGTGACTCTGGCATCTAGAAAATGGCGGCCCCCTTGTGATTAAGTGGTATGCTTTATCACATCTACATACATATGTTTAATTACATAGACATCACAGGAGTAGTTAACTTAGAGCTGCTAACCTTTTGTGTTATCACGCCTCACAGATTGCCTTTAACACATGTTTAGGTTTTTTACTCTACTCCAAGATGGCGGGTGATTATCAGTGTATTCCTGCGTGACCAGATTTTCCCAGCCCTGTCGCTTTTTCTTGGCACATGCAATGTGGAGCCCCGCCAGGACACCTTCATGCGCCAGAGCCGAGTGGATTCTTCCTGGGCGGTTCTCTACTTGGATCACTAACACGGTTGTCTGATTTAATCCGACTTTGACCAGAGGAAGTAAGAACTCACCGGCTATGCTCCTAGTGAGGAAGTTCCACTTTGATTACTTAATTTTACAATATCACGCATCTTTCAGTAGCCTTTTACACAATTTCATTCGTACAGTTTACACCATTTTGTGATACTTCGCACAACTTGGCGTGGTTGCACGTTTGTTATTTCTGTCGAACTGTGAGTCCCGGGTTCAAATTAGCTTTCTTGCATGGTTTGTTTTGGTGCCACTGCAAGTAAAAATACTTCTTTAGGGAGAGTGTGAGCCGGAAGGAGAAATGTAATTTTATTCATTAATCTCCCAGTAAATCGCCCTCCGTCGTCTCGGAATGCACAGCATGGGCTTTGTTTCCTTTCTCCACCAGGAAAGAGCCCCCTTACATATTTTGCTGTCTCTTGAGTATGGTGCCTACATAGGTGCTCGAAGTTAGGTGAAGAGGGGGCTTATACCAGAACCCGAATTAAACTACTCTAGACGCTATTGTAGATCCTCTGTTCGCAATCACAACAATAGTAATTAACTCGCATCTTGAACTAGGGTCCTAAAATATATGGTTGTTTTAATTTGTTAAAAAGCTTTTAGTAGTAGGCAGCCCAGTGGCAGCCGATCTTACACAGCTGTGTAGTTTATTTGATAGACGTGAAAGCAGCAGAACGCCAACTGCATTGTGGACATCAGCAGGGAAAGCAGAAGAACAAGCATTTGCAAAGCCAATAGGTTTCGCCTACACAAAATCTATTGGCTTTGTCAATGTGTTTTTTACATGTTGCTTAGCAGTTGATCTGCTGTGAAACTTGGCTCAAAGTAAAAAAAACAAAAAACACCATAACGGGATCAATGCCGGCCGCGTCTAGCGCTTTATTTTAACGCATCATAGCGCTTTTAAAAAAAAAACTTTAAGCCATGTTGCACAGCAGCTCAACTGCTGTTAAACATGTAAAGAAACGTTGGCAACGCCAATAGATTTGACATAGGCGAAACCTTTTGGCTTTGCCAGTGCTTGTTTGTTCTCCTTTCATGTGTTAATATACTCAAAAGTCCTGCCGCCCACTCAAATTCCCTCAACTCACGCTTTTCTGCACTCAACTGCTAAATGTGTGTGTGTGTGTGAGTATATATATAAAAACATGCCGATGTGTACGTGGCAGTACATTTGTGCCCATGACTCCTCACATTACATGGAGAATCTCGACATTAATGTTTGTTTAGCACCGCCACAGAACGTGCTTACTGCTTCTCCCTGCAGGCCTGTTTTGCCTCACTGGAGCATGGGAGGGGCTGGAGATTGCTCCATTAGGACAGTAATCTGCAATCCACTATCAGTCTTCCAAAAGGATTGCTTCTTAATGGAGACTAATGCAGGGCTTTTCCAAGGAGAGCGTCGAGACAGCCAGTTCTCACCCCATTAACCTCTGACAAGACTTGCACTGGTTTAACTGCCACCATAACTGAAGGATACCTCATCTATTGTTGACCCGCTGAATTCATTGGAGCGCGACTTTTATGAAGAGAACCAAGGGCGTTAACAAACCACTCCAAAAAAGGAGCACAAAAGCATTTTCTTTAGAAGATAATACTTCAGTGCATAAGTGGTTGGGGGAAGGGTTGAAACAACAGGTGGTCAGGGAGAAAAGGACGAAACAGGGGAATACAGAGAGCGAGAACGGGCTGCAAAGAGCCACGGGAGGCAGAGGGGAGGGGATGAGGGGATGGGGGTGAGATATATATATATATATATATATATATATATATATATATATATATATATATATATATATATATATATATATATATATGGGTTACATAGATAAAGGTGTGAAATAAAACACATGTACTCTTATGGAGTGCTTCACAGATAAGAAAATAATTCTTCCTGGAAAGCAAGCACTCATGGAAAAATACAAGAAGCCAATCAGAAAGGTAGTAAAGAGGGTATGCTCCACAGGAGGTACAAACACAAGCTGGACGAACTAATAAAAATAAAGCGAGCCAATAGAAAGTAAGCAAAAGTGGGTGATAAGAGGCAAAGCCAATGGTAAGAAATGGGGGAAATACATTCGTAGGTCAGCCTTCTGCATGTCCCCAACATGACTTTCACAGCCAGGCAGCTGGCTGTCTGGTAGGCTTTGACCTAAAACATTTAGACTTTCATTACCCTCTTCCAAAACAACTCTGCCCACTTACCAAAAATATGCTACTCTGTTTGTTCGTTAACCAGAGACTGCTCTACTGACCCTGTGGTTTCTCACTCCCTCGTGCTCTTTAAACCAGTCAAACAGGCCCAATGTTGTGGATCTACCATCCAAACAAATGTGTAATCCATGCCCCATTAAAAATAAATAAAAACAACCATCCGCTTGCACCCTTATTATCAGTGGCACGCTTTACTGGCCGTTCTACGACCTCATATGTCCTTTGGAGAAAACCCGTGGCCCAGTTCACACATGATTTAGAACACCCAAGTTCAATTTTTGGCACGTCAAAATGCCATTTTCTAGAGTGTGTTACCAGTTATTTAAATTGCTTCATCATACATTTAGAAGACTTAATAGTCAAATGTATAGTGAATATAATCTTCAACAGGGGTTCTTAACTTGTGGTCCATGGACCACTGAGGGTCTGCGATGCCTACTTGGGAGGTCCATGATTGTTCAGAAAATTAAACATTAAGATTAGTAAAGTACATATATTCAATCAAGCTTTATTCGATTTCTTAATTAAGATAATCATAGAAGCACATAAAAGTACAAATTACAACATAATTATCAATTCATAAAATAATTTTAAAGTTAAAAACCTACAATCTCAAAAATTAATTTTATACACCAACAGTAGATCATTCGCTTAATCACATTCCGAAAGGTCTCACATCATAATAGTTTTTCTACATTTAAAAACATTTTTTAAAAACACAATGACAGAAGTAATAAATTCATTCACAAGGGATTGTAAAGCCATAAGTGCAGGGCGGCATTGCCTAAGACCTAATAATTTTAAAATCGGGAGTATCCAACTCCTTCTCTGAACTGAGTAAAATTTACAAAAAAAGAATAAATGCAGTGTCGACTGTAAAGATAGATCATCACACGGGCATTTTCACATCAATCTGGACCAGTCATTTAACTCAGGAAAACGAATTGTTCTATGTATAATTCCCAGCCTGAAGCGCGTTAACAAAAACCTATCATAGTCGCCTTCAATGATCCTTATATACCGCTGAATATTGAATGTGGTCAGCGTAAGGTGGTGTGCTTGAACAGTTGTTTTCATCATTTCTGTAATATTTCTGTTCGCTTCCAATAAGCGCAAACAGCTATTTTTGAAATCTTTCCTGGCGACCATGCTCATAGTATTAGGGTCGTTGTAATATTCTTTGTGACCAAGGTTACATGTAAATTTTCTTATATAGTTTAACCATCTGATGTTCATGGCCCCATCTAACCCACAGCTGTCATTCAGGAATTGGCGATTGAGGAGCGTTTTCTCCTATGCCACAATAAAACTGGCTGGATTTTTATAATATCCGCTAAGTATGGCATGCCCAATTCAGTATGGCAAATGTAGGTGGAAGTGCTTTCTGGGACAACCAGCAAAAACCTTAAAAACGTGTTCTCGGCAATCTGTAGGGAATTAACATCAACATAGCCCCAGATACCAGCCCCGTACGTGGCGATTGACACGCACTTTGCCTTATATATTTGTAGCAGTTCTACCGGTGGTCGTCTGCCCTTAATAGTCAAATGTATAGTGACTATAATCTTCAATAGGGGTTCTTAACTTGTGGTCCATGTGCCACTGAGGGTCTGCGATGCCTACTTGGGAGGTCCATGATTGTTCAGAAAATTAAACATTAAGATTAGTAAAGTACATATAAATAAAGAAGCAAAATTAAAACCTTCTGAAATTGTGAAAGAATGTGAAATTGAAGGCTAATTAAGTTGGTATCCTTACCTTGATTAGTTGGAGCAGGCAAGCACAGCAAACAGAATATAGTATAGACTATGGATGGCCTAATTTGAAGCACAAACAAAAAGAGAGCATGCGTTAGGACCAAAAAAGCCAAATGATATGCCCGAGTTAGCCTATCTCTTCATATTTAAGAATGAAAAATTTCCTAGCTATCGTAACGGAAAGTTTCAATTCTATTAAGGACTTGGAGGCGAGGATTATGCTTATCTTTCTCCACTTTATTGACTAGCTGCCATTCAAAGTAAAACAGAATAAACTATCATTCCCATGAAACCTTGGGAATATTCCAAAACAACAATAGAGTCCAACAGGTAGACTGTCTGTCCATCTTCCACCAATCAGTGGGCTCCAGCCAGATCATAGTTCCTTGTCACTGGCCCTTCCTCCTCTTTCGTCGCGTGAGATCAGCCTCCATCAGCAATTTACGAGTCTTGTTTGCTTGCATCCATTCCTGTAACCAAATGACATATTTTAGGACACAGCCATGGCTAAGGATTAGCCCTGAAAGGGAAGATCGTTCAATTGTGTACTCTCAAGTAACCACAGTGCAAACCTTATACAGATTAGAGGTATACTCAGAACATTTACTTACTCCATAAGGAGGGTGAGGGGGTTCCAGATCTAGACGAACCTTGGGTGGGATAATCCTCGCCTCCGAGTCCTTAATAGAATTGAAACTTTCCGTTACGATAGCTAGGAAATTTTTCATTCTATGTCAGGACCGGAGGCGAGGATTATACTAGTTTAAAGCTTACTTACCACCAAGTGGGCCATCTGCAGAACCGGTTTGAAAAAAAAACGTTTGAATGTAGAGTCCGAAGACCAGTCTGCAGCGTTAAGGATATCCTCCAAGCGAGCTCCTAGGGTAAAAGCTTTGAGCCATTGCCCCTCTGGTAGAGTGGGCCCCAAACATCCGCAGGTCAATGCCCGCTTCTTGCATCACCCATCGTACCCACTGAGCAATTGTGGGGGAGGAAACAGCTCTATGTGGTTTCCGCAGAGCGATAAGGAGCTGTCGCTAGCCCGGAGGGCGGAACTCCTCTGACATCTCTTCATAGGCCTTTAGGCAGGACACCACACATAACTTAGGGGAATCTGGAAAAGCCAGATACGAGATGGATTTCGTGCCACATTTGGTTTTGTCTCAGATTGTTGAACGTAACTCCAGAGGGAGAGAAGCTCCTGTCGGGAACATCTAGTGCCTTGACGTCAGACACCAGCCTGCATGAGATCAGGCAAAGGAGCATGGCTAGTTTTGCAGAGAGTTCCTTCCTGGAGAGAAATCTATTCGCTGCCAAGAGAGGAAAAGATTGAGGACCTGGTTCACATCCCAGAGGGCCAAATATCTCGGTTCTGGGGGAAAGGAGAGTCTTATCCCCCGTAAGAGCCGACAGACGAAAGGATGTTCCCCAACCGGGGATCCATCCACCGCTGCATGACCTGCCGATATGGCAGATCTAAACTTATTGATGGATCTGTAAGCCAGACCTTCCTCGGCCAGAGAAGCCAAAAAATAAAGAACGTGAGTCACATCTGCTGCCACGGGATCGAGTTCCCGTCGCAAACACCAACGGGTCAACCGTCTCCAAGTGGATTTGTACCGTTTTGATTGTGCTGTCAGCCCAGGCTTTGGACATGAACTTCTCAGCCGCTCCCGAAAGGCCTGAGACCTACCATCGTCCCCTGTAATCCGCCATGCCATAAGAGCAAGAGACCTCTGCATGATGAGCGGATGAGGCTGTTGATCTGGACTGAGGAGGAGTGCTGGGAAGCGGGGGAGAGGGATTGGAGAATCCCAAGAAAGTTCCAGAAGAACTGGAAACTAGACTTGCGATATCCAAATCGGGGTGATCATTATCACGTCCGCCGCCTGCCGATGCACTTGGGCCGAGGCTCTGGTGATCATTGCAAATGGGGGAAACGCACAGCCCTGTTCCTCATTCCAATTCTGAAGGAATGCGTCCGTGTTCTCCGCCAGGGGATCTGGTCTCCAACTGAAGAAACGAGGCAGTTGGTGATCCATACGGGAGGCAAAAAGATCCACTGAAAAAGGACCACTTGTATTGGCGATCCGCAAACACTCCCGTGTGCAGCTTCCAAAGGCTTACGTCGCGAAAACGGCGTGACTGGAAGTCTGCTGCTTGATTGTCCTGACCTGGGAGATATTCCGCTGTGACTGAGATCTGGTGGTCCAGGCAGTATTGCCAAAAATTGGCGGCAAGGTCGGAGAGGGCTTTCGAGCGTGTGCCTCCTAAGTGGTTTATGTACTGCACCGCTGTCCATCTTGAGGAGGACACAGGATTGGATCGAGTCCTTGGTCCAGCATTGGATCGCGAAAGACCCCGCCAGAAGCTCCAAGCAATTTATATGCAAACGTTCTAGAGGTGACCACACACCTCCCATGGTGAAATCGCCACACCTTGCTCCCCATCCTAATCTGCTGGCGTTGGACTCTGACAATATCTGGTGCGGAACGGAAAATTGCCCGTCCGTTCCAAGCCTCCATGTTGGCGAGCCACCAAGTGAGCTCTTCCCTGGCCTCCGCTGTCAACGTCACCTTCTGCGAGAACGAGAGACCTCTGCGCAGGTGACCGGCCTTCATGCGTTGGAGGGCGCGGTAGTGCAATGGCCCTGGGAAGATGGCCTGGATCGACGAGGAGCCCATAATGCGGGCCACCTGTCTGAGGGAGATGCACGGCTTCGTTAGTGCCCGCCGGAACTCGTGGCAGACTTTGGTCACCTTTCTGGAAGGAAGGCTGAGAGTAGTCTTGACGGAGTGAATCGAAAAACCTAGAAAAGTCACCCTTTGGGAGGGAACTAGGAAAGACTTAGTCTCGTTGATCACAAAACCCAAGCCCTGCAGGAGGTCGACTGCTGTCTGGAGTTGTTGTGTGACTGTCCGAGGGCACTGCGCCATCATTAGGATGTCGTCGAGATAGACGATGAGCCTCGTCCCTTGCGCATGCAGACCTTCCACTACCGGCCTGAGGACCTTGGTGAAACACCAGGGGGCCGAGGACAGGCTGAAGGGGAGAGTGGTGAACTCGTATGTCCTGCCTCCCCAAGAGAACTGAAGGAACCTCCTGGGGGGGGGGGGGGGGGGGGAACGGAACCGAGAGGTAGGCGTCCTTGAGATTCAGACGCACCATCCAATCTCGTGGTCTCAGGATATCCCGGAGAAGGTGAATACCTTTTTCATTTTGAAGTGGCGATAGATGAGCCACTCGTTGAATTCGCGGAGGTTGATGACCGGGCGCTGACCACCATCCGCTTTGTCCACTAGGAACAGGTTGCTGAGAAATCCCCTGGGATGGGGAAGGGTTTGAGAGATCGCTCCCTTGGCTAGGAGAGACTGCACCTCCTGATCCACCAGGGCGATGTCCTTTGCAGAAAAGCATATGGGGCGCGGGGCTACTGGTTGGATGGGATTCCCATAGAACTCTATCCGGAATTCCTGAATAGTCTGGAGAACCCTGGCGTCCCCCGTGATGGATGTCTAGCCCTGGAAAAAATTCACCAGACTGCCCCCTCCCTTTAGAAGGGAAGAAGGTACGACACTCACCGGAATTGTTGGAGGCGCCGGCGCCTCTGGCTCCTCTGTGTTTGACCTCTTCCTCGACCGGTCCCACTGAAAACCCGGGAGTGAAACACCTTTTTGATAGAAGATTGAGCCTTATCTAGGGAGGTAAAGGTGTTTACAAACTTCCCTATTTCTTTAATGAAGGGCTCCCCGAAGAGACCGCCCTGCGCTACCGGGCCTGCTTCCGAGTCCGCTAGATCCCCAAGTTTGGGATCCACTTTTATTAACAAGGATCTGCGCCGCTCAGTAGACAAAGCGCAGTTGGCGTTGCCTAAGAAACCACGGCGCGATGCGCCCAAGAGGACAGGGTATCTAGTGAGGTAAGAGAACCCGAAGCTTTCGCTTCCTCAGCCATGTCCAATATCTTAGTGAGTGGGCCCAGTGTGTCCAGTAGCTTGTCCTGGCAAGCCCGCCAAGATCTGTCAATCCCTTTTTTGGGGTCTTAAACAGACTTCTGTAAAAAGATGGCCATCTGTGGGTCAATATCGGGGGTTAAGGCCACTTTACCTTCCGAGGAGGGGCGGGGACATTCTGCCCTGAGGCAGTTACGGCCGTCCTTCTTGAGAGGCTTCCGAATGTGGCTCACAACATATGATGCAACCTTGTCCGATGGAGCCCATTCAGAAGACCTCGGGTGAAGGATTTGATCTGGGTCCAGCATGTCCCCACAGAGGCCCTGGTCGTTCTGGGCAGTAGGGACGGAGTGGGGGGTTGTGATGAGGGAAGCCAGTGTTGGGAGGGACCTGCATCCTCATCCGTGTCCCTGTGATCCCCGTCTGCAGGGTCTGAGGAAAGCGCTGGGGGAACTGTGCTGGCCAGTAAAGCCTGTTTGATCCTAGCGAAGGCATCTGGATCTACTCCTGCCTCGTGGGGCACTTCGCTAGCGGTTGGGAGTTGGGGGGAGGGGGGCATTGGGCAGCGCTGGGGTGGCGGTACCCTGGATGGATGCAGACAGTTTGTCACAAGCCTGGGCGATCTGGCGTGACAGGTGCTCCTCCAGGGGGGCCATTGCCTCAGAGACCGCCCTGTGTATAGATGCGTCCACCGCATCATAGAATTCATCATCCCATGGGAGTGCACTGAGGGGGTCCTCCTCCCCTTGGTCCTCCACATAGGGATCCATGCTGTAGGTATGTAATATGCTTGGCACAATGCGGCACAAATTCTTACAGGCAGGGTATGCCTAATGTTGAGGGAGGCTGGGTGTCAGCCTGCACTTGATGCGGGTAAAACTCACTTGTAAAAGGGGGCCGGAGCCTGGGACCCTGCAGCCCTGGTGCAAATATGTATAGGGGCAAAACCCGTCTGGGAATGGTCCCAGCAGGCGAGCAGCCTGCACAATACTGACTCCCTCGTGGGAGCATTCAAATAGAGAAAAGGGTCTAAGCCCTACAGACCCTGCTCACAGGGCATGCGGTGAGACAACCTGAAAAGGCACTACAGACCCGCTGAATGCGGGCGTAAATCCTCGGACGGTACAAGGCTCTTCCCTGCGGCGCTGCTGCTCCGATCTCAGAAATGTGCGGAATTTGGAGCGTGCGCCGCGGGCGAGTGACCCCCGATCTGTCGCCCTCAGGCGGCGGGAGAACCACACTGCCAAGACTGCACCACACTGGAGCGGCCGCGAAGGAATGGAGAACGGTCCAGCGGCCTGAGTCAGGCTTACCGGGTAGGGGGAAAACCGAATGTGCTAAGAAGGCAATTACCGTGTGAAAGCGGGCCACAACAAAAAAAAGAAAAACATACACAAGCGCCATCGCCACCAAATAACAGCGTGTGGGCGAGCGCTAAACCAACTGAAAACGAGCACCAGAGTGCCATAAATCGTAATACATTTGAACTTCAAACGCGCTAAGCACAAAATTCATAGAAATACAGTAAAATACCGTAAAGGACAAGTCACAACAAGAGAAAAGAAAATCGCACTTATCTCAGGCTGCGAGCAGCGAAGAAAGAGGAGGGTGGGCCAGTGACAAGGGACTACGACCCGGCTGTAGCCCCCTGATTGGTGGAAGATGGACAGACTCTATTGTTGTTTTGTAATATTCCCAAGGTTTCATAGGAATGATAGTTTATTCTGTTTTACTTTGAATGGCTGTTAGTCAATAAAGTGGAGAAAGATAAGCATAATCCTCGCCTCGGTCCTGACATAGAATTAAAAAACGGATTTAATAAAACTCCAACCTTCCCATTAAAATTTTGATTTTTCTATATTTGATTGTGAATTAAATAAAATATTTCAGTATTTATTGGTTTGATATATACTTGTTTCAGTATTTCTGTGTATTGTTTTGAGGTTTAAATTGTAGAAATGGCTTAGGTCGGGCATCCCCAGCTTCCAGTAATGACTCAGTTAGGGTCCCCGGATTCTAGTAAGTATTCAGTGGGGGTCCACAGAAGTCAAAAGGTTAAGAACCACTGACCTACAATATCAGCCAACTTAGAAATATTAGCAGTATCAATAAGTAACGTAGTATAAAGCCACATTTCAAAATAAAGTGAAAGCAAGAAAATTTAAAATGAGCATGCAAGTGACTTCAGTATCGTGCTCACTAACACTTTTCGTTTTGCATTCCGACTGTACCATTCCTAAGAATTAATCCTGTACAATGTAAAGCAGTTGATTCAGTCATGGGTTTGCCTTTAATAGAGATCCATGTATTTTCTCCAAATCGTATGAGACAAGTCCTCTCATGACCATAATTCAAGATCTCTCAAATTATATGCAGGGGTGCCACAGAGAAAGATTGGCAAAACGGACTTGCAAAACCAACCTTCTATTTTCTGACTTGGTTGATGTGGAGGGCTTCAATCAGCCTGTTCTACTTTAGGTTGCCGCCCCTAGGGTGACGCTGTCCTGGTGATCTTTGTCTATGTAATCTGGTAAAAAGAATTAACTGTAGTACAAGCCTTGAAAGCATTAATGGATCTATGTTGGTAGGTATACTCTTAGCGTGTTTGAAACATGCCTAGATTACTCCCCTGAGCTTCTTTCTGCACTGAGGATCTAATCTATTACAGGCCTATAGGTGATCACCCTTTCTTGTGAAGATTCTAAAAAAAAGATGGTTCCAACCCAGCTGATGAGACACCTAATGCCCAGTGATATTCTTGTTTATTTGAGGCAAATTTCAGGCCTGCTCATAGTACTAAAAGTCTACTGCTGCCCATGTGGGAGAAGATGTTGAGGGCAGAGTGACAGCAGCACTGCTATTTTTGCTGGATCTCACAGCCATTTTTGATACAATGAATCACAATATTTTGGTGCGATACCTGCAGTTGGGTAGATGTAGTATGGCCTGCTTTACTGGAAAGATTTAGCTCCTTCCTCATGAACGTAACTCTTCATGTGGTTCTTGATGAGGGGAATAAAGCCCTGGTGAGCAAATCTGATTGTTGGGTTTATTAGGATTCCCTTTAATTCCCCCATGTGTATTTTCAAATATTTGTATGAATCCATTCCATGATCTTTTGATGATGTGAGGGATAGGCTTCTATATGTATGCTGATGACTCCTAGCTGCTACTCCATAGCTGATATTGAGACTGTGGCTATACTAACTGAACGTATTCAAGTCTGATTGAGAGAGAACCTGCTGACACTCCATGCTAACCAAACTGAGCTGGTGTCAGTGGGTTGTCAGACCTCCATCCGGAGCTAAAAATTGAGCATAAATGTATGGACATTAGTAATGTGAAGATTAATGATGCTCAGGAGAATAGAAGAGCAATTAGTTCACCTTACCGGAACGGCAACTGTCCCATCAGTTGCAAAAAGAACAGATGATGGACGGAAAGCTGAATCAATCGAACATTCACCCCCAGTCACAGATCTGGGTTAAATCCATCGTGGGTCCCATGCTCTCCATGCCACTGGAGTCAAGCTAGCATGGCTGATGAGGGGTGATGCCCCAAAACTGATGCTTGTTTCCAGTCCAGGGAGGACCTGGCTTGGCAGTTTGGGCTGGACTGTTCCCATTGGGAACAAGGTCAAGACTGATTTGCATATGGCTGGGTCTGAACTGGAATGGCATGGGGAGCAAAAAAACGATGGATTTAGGCCCAGATCTCTGTTCTGGGGTGAATGTTTGACATTGTGCAGCATTCTGTCCATCAGTTGTTCTTTTTGCAACTGTCCCGTCGGTGGCAAGTTTCTGAAGGTTATCTGGGTTGCACCCCTACGTGTCAGCAGGAGAGAGGGCCATCACATCAACAGTAACAGAGGGCTCAATAAAGGGCTGCTGCAGCACCCGGTTTGTCGGAGCTTCTAAAAAGATCTTGGGCCGACTCCAAAAGATGAAAAACTTTGCCCCTTGTTAGTGATGAGCCTGAATCACTATAATCAAGTGAGCCCTAGCCGCTTCATTGGCACCCAGTGGGTAAAAGGATCCAGTTCCAGGCTCTTACTGTGATATGTAAGATTGCCCATTAGGATAGACTGGCGCACTGGAATGATATAATCAAAACATACAACTGAGGTAAGACCCTCAGGGCATTAGATCAGGAATGGCTGAAGCTCCGCTAGGTAAAAAGGAGTACTCCGGAAAGGAAACGTCTTCAGATCTGTGATCAAATGGTGGAATACCCTTCAGTATGGTATTATAAAGATAGACCTTGGACATTTTAAGAGGAATTCAGGAGGAGCTGGGGGACGATGGGCTTACAGTGTTTCACATGTGGCAGCATTTGTACATCTTTGGGTCTTCGAATGTTACAAATGCTATGACTATGACCAATCCTGATTCAGAGAATCGGGATTTGTGGAATTTCACCCTCAAAGGTGGAAAATGTAGATTTAGCCTGGGATGGGTTTGAGGGCATTCCTGGGTCGGTCTGACTGCAAAACTAGGTGAAAATCAATAACATTATTAATAGTCGCATGCTTTTAGCAGACAGTTACCAAGCCTGGACATGCATGTAAATTTACTCCTTGCAAGTGTAAGGTCTTTATAGAGTTGTACTTGGAAGAGTACATCCCTATATTGAGTGGGGTATTTGGTGTAGGCTTCCTGTATGAGAAAAATATTTTCCCAGTGGGGAACCTTAAAGAAAAATTGCATGTTTGCGTCAAATTCTGTCATGCAGAATTTAGCCCTGGTGGAAATTCCACAAGTGTAAAGTTTATGCATTTGTTCATGGCATTCAAAAGTGTTGTGGGCACAAATTTCCTGCATTATGAGCTACCCCCTTTGTTGATCTACCTCCTCGTGATAACCTGCAGGCTAATTGCGATGAGCTGGACAACATCCCTACCAAAAAATGTGTTGTGTATCCCCAGAATTTTTTCTCCATACAATTCAGTTTGTCTTTCTCCCCTTAGGAGCCAGCCACTTTATATAAACAGGCTTGACACCCTTGGTGACAAGCCAACATTTTCTTGCTCTGTTGCCATTTTGACTATCCCAAGATAAACACATTCTTGGACCACGTCCATTCTCGTATGACCAAACATCACAGACATACAAATGCGTAGTCGGATGTATTGACTTTGCTAACACTTGTCTTCTGTGTAACAGGGAACATCTTAGTTACTTGTTGTTGCTTTTTGTGCTCTGTATTTCCTGAGCCTTACTTGGCACGCATAACCCAGAAATAACCAAGGACTGAAGTAGTGAGCCGTGAAAAGGTCAGGTTTTTCCTACTGCGTGAATAAATAATCGACCGTTCATCACCAAGACTAGGGAATAGTCCCTTAACTTTGACTTTACAGCGGGTGATTACATGTCTGCGCCACAGAGGACGGCGCAATAATATGCCTCAAAGCAAATTGCTGGCAAATTCTCATTTCGTTTCTGAATAATCGGGAACAGTTCATCCATTTGAAAGCTTTAAGTGGCCTTTACCAAGACGCCCTTCCGAGCAAAAGAGAGCACTTTATTTCATTCCAGGCACCATGCCAACATCTGCTAACTTGACTCAGTAAATGGGATTTCTTGAAAAAGTTCATGCAGCTACATTACATAGCAAATAAAAGACCGTGCTTCTCGACAGGTTCTCTAACTGCACTTTCACCCACTGTGCTGGTATGTTTGCGTTATTATGGAGGCTAGAGAGAATAAGGCGTTAAGATAAAGCGTAGTGACACGTTTGGATATTGTGACACTATCATGATTTTTAGCTGCTTTGTGTTGGTACTTGTTACTATAGTTGAGTGTGAGGAGGGGCATTGACTCACGAGAGGCGAAGCGTAGAGTGGGCAATGATGCAACACCCGTCCCTCAACCATGGTAATACATGGCTTATTGTTCTTGACATATTTGCACATATGGTTTGTGTCATGTTGTTTTTTCATGTGTAGTAGTTACAAAGGCATTAAAATAGAGCCTGGTTACAAAGGCTTATGTAACTTTGAATAGACCTCTTTACTATCAGCGAACTTGTTTCCTCTGTCAAAGCATTGTAACATACATTCTGTAAGACAGTAAGAAGTGTTTCATGTGTTTTAAGCAGTACTGTGCAAATAACATTACATTTAACTTTTGTTCTAGTAATAAATGTAGGGCTGTGTTTATTGGAATCTTACTAAGCCTCACTTATTTTCATTGCCATAATAAATATATACCACACTCTTATAGCAATCAGATTTTTTTTAGTCCTTCATAACAATGCTATCCCTTGACCAAGCTCAGTGGCTCGCCCCCTCCCCCACCCCCTTGCTACGCCACTGACCATCTTGACGAAAATAATGTATAATTGGACATCTAAGAGCATGGTTTAGTAGGAGCATAGTTTAGTTGGTGCATATCATTCAAATGTGTCTACAGTTATATGGGTGCCCCAAACCCGTTATTCAGTCAGCAGTAAAACAGGATTTTTCACCAGAGATTTTTCTCCATGATAAGCGAAGGATCACCAACCTTTTAGGTCACAGCAGCCCTTTGGGCATTCAATGGCTTTTTTCGGTTTGGTGAAAGTTTGTTCAGCCGTGTTGGAGATGGAAGGCAAAATGGGAGTGTATATTTTGCATTTCAAGCTATCACTATGTTGGAAAATGTCTTCAAACATTAAATGGGGATGTGGGGTCTGTAAACACTCTTTTGTGTACACACTTAAATGTTTTCTTCCCAATATTCATAAACATTGGGAGGCCTTCATTAAAAAAGAGAAGAAACCGTGAAAAAAGTAAACAGCACAAGCTGGGAGGGAGGATACTACATTACTCTTAAATAGACAGTTAAGCCCATCTACTTATGAATATGTCTACATGGTCTGTCTGACGGGCCGGGAAGAGATTTCAAAGCAGCAAGTCCTCTCCTGCAACCCCGATGGTTTGGGCCGGACCAGGGAGACTGATGAGAAACACTCACCCCGCATGACCCAAGGGAAGTTAAATAATTACGCAACCATGCCTTCAACTTAAAATTTATGGAGGTTGGAGGCAAGTATGAAATGGGGCGTTGGCATATTATTTTGTGTTTGTTGGCTTATGATGTTGGGTCTGTGGACGTATAATGGTGGGTATGTTAGCCTATGATGTAATTAATGATGTATAATGTGTAGTGGTTTACTTTTTTTTTTAAAAGGTGATTAATGTGAAGAATGCATGATGGGATGAAGGGAATGGTAACTTAGTACAGAAGTTTGTAACACAAGGTGAATGCAGCACCTTAAGCTGTCAATTTCATACAAATAATTTATGGCAAATCCACTATTAATATACTAGTCAATCTTAATTCTTGTTCCACTTTAGTTTTTGTAGGAAGGATGTCAAATGTACCACAGTAATTCAAATGAGCATTACTTGGGTACTCATGTGTTACTCTAATAGTAATTCAAATACATAAAGAGGGTCCCTGAGTAAATAAATAAGTTTGGAGAAGAATCCAGGGAAAAATACTAGCAACAAAATTTAACATAAGCTTCTCCAAAAGCTACATATAGAAACAATACGTTTATGATATAAAGGTACCATACTTCAGACCAGTTTGATTTATAATTTATTAATTTTAAATAGAAAAGGATTTTTTTGTTTTATGTTTTTAAACATATAAAATCGTAGTTTTTGACAGTAATATATACAAAAAATTTGTGAGCTCCACATACATTGAAAGACACATGGAACATGTCAGAACAATGAAGATCAAGACAAAAATAACTAACTACATAACAAATTAAGAAGAAAACAATCACACACACTCATACTTAAAAAAAGATATACATATCAAAAACAATGAAAACAAAAGTCATATAGTCCTAAAGATCATTTCATATTGAAATAACAATTATAATGCTGTAATAAGAATTCTATAATGATATTTTGTGAGACAAAAATGTAAATAGACAGAAATGCGCTGACGCTCGTTTCGAAAGTTACAATTCGAGTAAATAGTGCAACCTTCATCAGGGCGCTGTCTGAGGTTTTAAATCGGTGGCAGCTGCCATCCAGTCTGGACTTATTCAAATGAAAATTCCAACACAAGGGGCTCACAATAATCTTCAAGGGCTAGGGATAACTAGAGTAGCATACCAAAGATACCCAATGTGCTCGTGTTTGTGTAGGATCAAATAGCCCACATGCAGTAGGTGAGTATTTATAACTAAAATAGTGATGATACCTTATGAAGAAACAGAAGTGAGGGATGTGTGTGATAAATAAATAAAGAATTGTGCATAGAAACAGAACTATTGAGGTAATGTGTGTGTATATAGATAAGGACCGAGGGAGAAAGAGGGAGGGGTACCTACTTCTGGGAAGTTTAGTTGGAAATGAAATGGAAACAATCACCCTTCCGTAGAAGGAACTTCTGTATGCTATCAAGTTCAGCGGGATGTCTGAACTATTGGGGTTCCAACTGAGAACCAGGGGTAGGGATTACCTTCTAAATGAAAAAGAAAAGAAATATGAAAAGATGAGAAACATCAGAAAAAGAAGTGATATAAGAAGGGAAACAAGGGAATGCCAAATATAATATGTTGGGGATACTTGCCTCAGGGAGCGATTCTATAGGTAGCTTTTGGAGAAGTTTATGTTAAATTTTGTTACTCTAATAGTAAACCATGGGCATATTCTAACTGGCGTGATAATACTGATAACGTTTTCTGCTGGAAGAGGAACTCTGGGCATTTCAATCCTGAAATTAGGGATAGCACAAAAATTCAAATCAACATATTTATATACAACAGTTCTGTCCAGCATGTTATGTAGCAGAGTAGTTCAGAAGCAACGTTTTGTGGCATATTCTGAATCACAGTTGCTTTATTGGAGGTATCCTTTTGCCGCTGGCACAGTTGGTGGTTGAGAACACTTAAATGGATGTGGATTGGGACCACCAGCACTCATTTTAGGAAGGGTACTGGCACCAATTAGGAATAGTTTACTGGCCCTCCAGTGTACTGACATTGACAGTAATGGTTGATACTTGTTTAAACATTTGTATTTTAGTACTAATAATCAGGGGCCCCCCCCCTATGGTGTGTAACAAGCAAGCGCAGCGAGTGAGCCCGACCACGGCTAGGGGTGTTTAGGGAGGGGGGGGGGCGTTCTCCCCCAAGAAAAGTTTGGAAAAAGAAAGACCAAAACGGTGAATTATATAACACATTTTTGATTACATGTATAATTGTATTCACTTTCAAAGCACAGTAAATAGTAAATTGTGACCTTGAAGAGCGCCAGGTTACCCATTCATATGTACCCATAGACATTCTAACAGAGATCACCAAAATTAGACACAAGAGTAGTGAATCAGAGAAAACAAAGTATAAGTCAGTCCAGTGCCCATACAGTGTGTAGCAAGCAAGCTCAGTGAGCGGGCCTGACCACTACTAGGGGAAGCTTGGGGGAGGGGGGACATTTTGGAGCCAGAAAGGCAAAAACAATGCATTTTTCAACACATTTTTCATATATACATACATAAGCAGCCAGCATACATACATAAGCAGCCAGGCCAGAAAGCATGGGAATTTCGCACATAAGCACACAGGCCAGAAAGCATAGGAATGTTACACATAAGCGCCCAGGCCACTGAGGCCAGAAACAGTGGAAATGTCACACATAAGCACCCAGGCCAGAAAACATTGAAATGCCTCACATAAACACCCAAGCCAGAAAGCAAGGAAATGTCACAAATGGCAACCAGGCCAGAAAGCATGAAAATGTCACACAAAGGCACCCAGGCCAATGGCGCTGGAATACTTTTCAGAGTGTGTGTGTTGCCGTCAATGTTACATCACTGAAATCATGGCATTGTGAAAAATTCATGAATCACACAAAGAACAAGGGTAGCAAATAAGCCTTGCCTATGCCGGCGGAGGTGGTGAGGGTGTGGTTCAGAGTGGAAAAGGTCAAAATTTAATCTCAGGACATGACATCCCTTATGAACAGATCAGATTCTGTGACAGATTGAGAAGCCTACATTCACCATCTGTGTGGTGTCATGGAAGCTGAAGACCCTTTTTTTTTTTTTAACAGATCTGTTCCAACACACCCATTCAACACCACTAAAAGCAAGATCACAGGATTTATCAAATGACTTGGGAAGCTCAGCTGGATCACTCCCATACTCCATTGGCACCCGCTGACCACCCACATCACTTTTCAATATCTGTTGTATCTATAGATGGACTGGACATTTACATCCAGCATGCCACTCTACCTCACAGACACATTTACGACTTCACATAGGAGGCACAGCACATGCAGTCTTAGCATTGTCAGGCTAAGGTCCAGAAACTGCAAGAAAGAGAACCAGAAGAGAGGCCTTCCGCATCATGCATTTTAGTTTAAAACAGCACCCTTTCAAAGACCTGACAAGCATCATAACTATGACTCTTTGCTTGTCCCTGAACCAGATACAACTTCCCCGTATTGCAATGATAATTTTATTCCCTACTATTTTTTTAACCCTCTGTTGTTTTATAGCTGGATTTGCACTACAAAAAGCGCATTCATACACATATCTCAAGGATTGTCATGGCGCAAATTTACTGGGTTTCCTAACAGACCTGTGACTGGCAGAACCGAAGATACTTCTGTCCCAGGACATGTAAAGAGACTTGTTCGATGCAAGCAAAGATAAATAAGTACCACTCACCCCCAAACACGAAACGGGGAAATCATATGCAAGGTGTAGTCCACCCATTTGTTGGAACTCCGCTCGTCACCAAACACGGGACAGGGAATTCATTTACAATCAAGTGTATCTGGCTGCTCGATGCCCTAAACGCTTTGCCGTGCACGGCGATGTCCGTACTAAACAGAAATGTATTTGTTCTTGAAACCACAAGGACACGCTGTCCACATGTACCCAAGCTACCTGCATGCACATGTGTATGCATGCCTATTCAGTTTAAAGCGTGGTCAATGACAGCCTCCGCGGCTCGAGGGTGCCGGAGTGTACATTGAAATAAATTTGCCCAATGAATGAACGAACATTTTCCACATGATTTTAAAATACTTTTGAAAACAGTAAGTTACACGTATTTAATACTATGGAGGCCCATGCAGACTAATAATGCTGCTTGCTTCTCTTGTGTCAGTCTCTGACTGACTAGAGGGCGTGCTGCGGCGCCGGTGGGCAAACTTGGGGAGGGGACGCAGATCATTGATCCGACTAGCGCCCTAAACTCTCACTGTCACTGGCACTTCCGGATGGTTTCTGGTGCTACGTGCACTGCCTCCATAAGGTGGGTGGCTGCACTGAAAGTGTAGTACATATGCGCACTACTAAATCCAACAGTGACCTCACATTGGCAGGGAAAAAGCCAGTGGTGCTTTTTTCCTGTACAGAGGTCAGAGTGCGGCGACTGTCATGGTGGCCTTCTGATTTTGTTACTGGGGGCCGATTTTGCTAAAAAAAAATCGGCCCCCAGTAACAAAACCGGTCCCGGCCTACCGGGGGATTGCCCGGTGCTCGGCATCATCAGTACGGCCCTGCTAATGTTGTGCACTTTGCCATATAGGCCTGCGGCTTTGTTGCTGTGTTACCCTTGGTGCTTAGTTCATTGCATTGGCTTCCAGGAACAAGGAGCATAGAATGCAAGGTCCTCTGTATTCCTTACCAGGTGTTCTGTCACAAAGGCATGGTGTGCTGTGACTAAGCCATTTGGCTTTCTATACCATGCCACATCTGCTGTGTATACAAATTTATTTTCTGCATATGGAGGGACATGTCTGTATCTTTATCTAGCTTAGGTTAGATTTGCACTATACAAACACTACATACATATATTCATATATACATACAAAGCACCAAAGAGGTGTGGTGCAGTGGCCAGGGCAGCTGACTTCGGAGCACAGGGCTCACGGTTCGATCCCCGGCTCCGGAGGCAGCTCAGCTCAGCACCATGTGACTCTGGGCAATAGCTCACTTAATTTCCATGACGGCCCCCAGCGCCTTGAGACCCGTAAGGGTGAGTAGTTCGCGCTTTACAAATACGGATTTATTTATATTTTTTATAAAATAAATGCCACACCCAAACATTCTAAGACTAAATTTAATTATCCTGCTTTTTGAATATTTTGGTGCTTTTATGATTTTCAGGGGGAACATAGAAATACAAGTTTTGTTATGATCCGTAGACCTACGGGGGAGCTTCCACAGTTCCTGCAGTGCCCAGCGACAAAAAATTAAACAAGACTTCTTTTTCCGTCATTCTGAGGAGCAAGACTATGAAATAGCCCCCTCTGAATTTAAGGAATGCAGGAGGGTCTTGCCTACTCCAAAAGCTTCTAAAACACGTGTCTTTTGTAACAGTAACCAGTTTCTGCTTTTATGGAAAGTTATACAGTTGTGTCTGTGTACGTTTAGCGCCAGGAGGCCCTTCGGAGTGATTATTGCGCTCTCCGAGACAATATATATGTTATAAGTTTACAAAATATGTTGCCTTGTGCCTCTTTTCCCCTGACCTTGGAGCCTTCCTGACGTTAATACTTATTTTCATATTTATTGACTATTGAAATAGACCCTTGATTAGATAATGTGAGCCCAAAAAGCAAAATACTAGTTCTATCTAAATATGCAAAGCTTATATGCATCTACTTAGCGGTTAGTGGGTTTGTCAAGAGGTGTGTTTTTTTGTCCAACAATGCTTAATTTGAAGTTGATGATTGCATAGTCTTATTCTTGCATGTTGTTTGTTCTTGGTGTGTCACTGTTTGCTTATTAGCAAAAGACTTTGGACTATAGTTGTTACTTTGCAACCAGAGCAGCCTCAGCTTTCTCACGTAATGCTATCAATGATGTTCAAGTTCAAATATCCAGTGACTGCATCTGAACATTCAGGCCTTTGCAACCTCTCACCTGTGTATTGTCCGCAATTTATATTAAAACTGACATACTCGTGCGACTGACCACACACTTCCACACGCCTGAATCAGAGTCCAATCTGTGATGGAAATGTTTGAAAAGTCATATACGATTACTGAAAGGTGCTGTGATAGGATTTGTTGGGAAAGGAAGTCTTCTGCAAGGCTCCGTAGAGCTTGCTTCCCTGCCCTATGTTAATCTCCTGGCAAATCACTGGGAAGTTGCTGTAGGTTTTTTTGATTTTTACCTCAGTGAACATGGCAATCGTGTCTACTGAGGGTCTTTCTGTTTACATAGATTAAGACTCTAGCGCTTGGTTCTGAGGTTGATGAGGCGTACATAGTGCACTCCTCTTTTAGAGTGGCTACTGCTTTCTGTACCTAGGCTGTTGTATACCAACAGTGGTGGCAGCATTAATCTATACTCTGGTACATGTACCCATGTACCCTTTAGGAGAGTTTGCCCGCTAGCTCCCTCCAGGCATAGTCTGTGCAGTCTCCCTTACCTGGGTTCTTTTTGCCTATATAATATCTGGGATGTGTGTTTTGAGAGCCAAGTGGGTTCACTGGGTGAGAATGGAGAGCCGTTGTGTTTAATACGAGCCAAGCTGGTATCTGTTCCACTGGAAATTTCAGCTCCCCATATCCAGCAAAGACCTTGTAGAAGCTTGGTGAGTTGGGGAAGGCATCAGCTCCTATCTATATTTAGCTCAGGGTCCCACTGCTGTGACGACCCCTTCCCTTTTTGCTTGGTGATTGCCAGGACCTCCAGGTCTGCAATAAATAACCATTCCTCTCTGGAGATAGTTTAGACAGGTACCAAGAGATAGGGAAGGAGATCAGCAGGCCCTCCTCATACACCGCTCACTCAGTAAACCTGAAAGAAATATGTCCCAGGATTGGAGGGCACACAGGATTCAAAAGTAGCAGACCCTCCTTATTGGATCAGCCTGTCTATAAGGGAATGGTAAAAGTCTGGACTCATGGCCCAACTGTTTGTTCAATGCAGCCATTTTCTGACCAGCCACGCCTAGAGTTGTGGGCGTAAAATGAGATCCAGGAGTGTAATCCAGGAGTTAAATTGCTATTCCCCCTGGCATACTCGGGAACAGGGTCTGGACTTGAAAAGGTATCTCTTTAACTGATTACCTGTGAAAGGAATTTCCAGTCTGACGAAGGAGCTGGGCGTCAGCTCAACATGGCGCATCCCAGCAGAGAACAAGCTATCTGTGAGGCTTCTGGAGGTGGTTGGAGCTTTGGAGCACACTGCAACCCAAGGCAGCTGCTCAAGATAAGGAAACTTGCTGCACATTGTTGTAGCATTACTAGGCCCATCAACATTTTTTTAAATATTTTTAATGAGCTCTTAGTTTTCTCACTCTTGTCTCCTACCAAAATCTCATACCACTCTCTTGGTCCTCTGATGGATCTTGTTTTTGCCAATAGAGGTTGGATATAAAAGGTTCCAACAGTCATCCAATGAGGACCAGGAATTGAATAGCTGAACCACAAGCTAGAAATCAAACTCATGTATATTATTCTCAGAGCAATGCTATAGAGGTAAAAGATAATCACTGCAAGCCCAAATCTCCTGAAGAAACGGAGGTGGGCCAAAATCATACACACTAAGAGCTCAGTTAAAGCTGTGCAGAATAACAACATTAGTATTTGATGTTCTGAGATCTCTCTAATCTCTTCTCCTCTGGTCATTAGACCCAAATTTGGAATACACATTCAATTGAAGAGAAACAATCATGATAGCTGAGTCGATAGGGTAATTTTAGTTTAGTTTGTCGAATTCAAGGTAAACAAGTGGATCAATAAATCAGGCTATAGACAATTTGGTTAAATTATAATAAGACATTTGAAATAAGATACCAAATCTCAAGAGTTCAGGAAGGGACATGAAGTATGCCAGTTCAAACAGTCTCCCAAAATGGAAGAGACCACTATGCACACAAAGCGTATGCGTCAGTTCAGGAAAAGAAGCCAGGTATGTTCGCATTTGGGTTCGTATAGGATGGGTGTCAGATGACGTAAAGAAGACACAAAATGTGGAGAAATAGGTGGGTCTATTGCGTAGCCCTTAAGCAATCCAGTATGTGAAACGTTGGAACAATGCTCCTTTATCAAAAACACATAGGACAGTTCAAGAGGACAGTATCTTATCCAGCTGTTTAGTATTGTATCAGGAAAATGTAGCAAAGTATCTTGTACAGTACATGAGAACTCAGGAAAGAAAACACTGTTTCACATTATTTTGTTAAACTGAGGAATTTTCTCACGAGCAATAGATTCAGCAAGTCCAGAATTAATACATTAAATCGTGCTAATATAAAGTGAAATATATAGAATTATTAAGTATACATTCATAAGAAATATAAAGATGTCATGATTCTAGTATGACTTTGATGCACTTGAAATCATTTAGGATTGATTACAAATAACGTGTCAGTATGACATATTTCTGCCTTTCAAAGGTATTAACGTGCAAATATATTTTAAAATAATTTTTGGGTAATTTGTTATGGATGCATAATATTAGTACATATGCAAAATACAATCTGTTAAAGTTTCATGAATGCATTAATAATTATGAATGTGTGACACCTACTTTTCTTTTGTCATTTCGGTGCACACTTTTACACACACATATATGGTAGATTTTAGTAAAATTCATCATAATAATTTGTTAAATTCTGATTAGTTGTTCACACATAAATGATAATAAAGAATGATTAGAGAGAAACTCCATAACGTGAGAGTTCACAGTTTACACATTTCTAGTACACGTTAATGAAATATAGTTCTTTGTCCATTAGAAAATCATAATTTATATTATTTATACGAATAATATAATCTAAGCTACACTTTTTCTGCTTTTTACAATGCAGTAACTAAATTCTCTTGTTCTGTCTTATTTTCTAAAACGTGTAGTTGGTGCACGTTTATTAATTTCTCTCAGAAGGTGTCATATTCGGCTTTCTCAATGTCAATAAGGTTTAAATGTAGTTTCCTCTCCATCAACATCAAGGCAGACAGGGGAAGCACCATATTGCTGCTGCTGAAGGTGAAACTGCTTCATACCTGGCTCCATCCCGGTGCTGTGGAAGCCTGTGGATGTTTACAATTGCCATCTGTGTGTGTAACAAAAAGGGGTACCCCTGAATTAATTTCCTAAATCAGGGAGAATAACTATGTGTAAGTAAACTATTTAGGAAATGGATGACAAAGTGGACCTAAACACAAATAGACACACTATAAGACCAGAAAGAAGGAAAGAATTTATTTCAAAAATATATATTTTTATAATTTTTATAAATTAGATAGTAAAAAATCGTATTTTCACAAATTTTGTAAGGAAGAATAAATAACATACAATTTTTAGTCATAATAAGGATACATCCATAATCTCGTATGTGGTCTATGCATGATGAAACAAATACTTCTGTAACTGTTTGAGAGGCTAATCATACACACATATCCATTCACACATGGCCTAGGTTAAGTTATTTAACATATATCAGAACATGATGTTGTCGATATAGAACCTGAATATGTGTACCAACAATAGATGACTTTTAACAAAGGAAAAAATTATATTTATCACAAATGAATAAACAGACATGGTCATGGCTATCATAATTCATGTCTACGCGCGTTTCGGCTCAACGCCTTCCTCAGGTAGCCATGATGGTCTAAGACACGGGTACTCATAGTACGGTCCGCGGGCCGCCAGCGGCCCGGCAAGCCTTCCTTGGCGGCCCGCGGACCTTGCAGACATTGTACCTGTGTTTTAAAAAAAAAAAAAATTAAAGTGTGTCCGCAAACACCGCCGCAGCAGCGCGGACTCCGAGACACTCTGCTCTATGGGGGCCGGGCTATTCCAGCAATAGTCAGAGTGGAGATGCAGGGGCGCTAAGAAGAGGTGAAATACAACAAAGCCTCATTAACAAGTAAATGGTCTTTTAAAGACCTGTGAAGTACTCGGGTGCGGCTGTGTGTGTCCGGGTGTGTCCGGGAAGCTGTCTTCAGCCCGGGCTGCCGCACGCGCGAGGTGAGGTGACAGAGGGTGACATACAGAGGGTGACATACAGAGGGTGACATACAGAGGGTGACATACGGAGGGTGACATACGGAGGGTGACATACGGAGGGTGACATACGGAGGGTGACATACGGAGGGTGACATACGGAGGGTGACATACGGAGGGTGACATACGGAGGGTGACAGACGGAGGGTGACAGACGGAGGGTGACAGACGGAGGGTGACAGACGGAGGGTGACAGAGAGAGAGGGAGACTGAGAGAGAGGGAGACTGAGACAGACGGACACAAAGAGGCAGAGAGGGAGACAGAGAGGGAGACAGAGAGGGAGACAGAGAGGGAGACAGAGAGGGAGACAGGGAGGGAGACAGGGAGGGAGACAGGGAGGGAGACAGGGAGGGAGACAGGGAGGGAGACAGGGAGGGAGACAGGGAGGGAGACAGAGGGAGGGAGAGAGAGAGGGAGGGAGGGAGAGGCAGAGAGACAGAGAGGGAGAGGGAGGGAGGGAGAGGCAGAGAGACAGAGAGGGAGACAGAGAGGGAGACAGAGAGGGAGACAGAGAGGGAGACAGAGAGGGAGGAAGGGGGAGGGAGGAAGGGGGAGGGAGAGAGAGGGAGGAAGGGGGAGGGAGAGAGAGGGGGGGAGAGACAGAGAGGGAGACGGGGAGAGGGAGGGAGAGGGAGTGAGTGAGACAGAGGGAGAGAGACAGAGAGGGAGACAGAGAGGGAGGGAGACGGAGACAGAGGGAGGGCGACAGAGGGAGGGCGACACACAGAGAGAGAGGGAGACCGACTGAGGGAGACTGAGGGAGACAGACAGAGTGAGGGAGGCAGAGGGAGATAGAGGGAGGGATAGAGGGAGGGAGACAGAGGGAGGGAGACAGAGGGAGGGAGACAGAGGGAGGGAGACAGAGGGAGGGAGACAGAGAGGGAGAGAGAGAGAGAGAGAGAGAGAGAGAAGGATGTGTGTATGTCGGGTCTGGTGGCTCAGTGGACAAAGGCGTCCGCTGCAGGGGCCTGTGTTCAACCTCATGGTCACAGGTTGTTTTTTTCTAGCCCCGCCCCCCTCCCCACTGACCCCGCCCCCACCGGTGCGGCCCTCGGCCACAAACCACACTGTAAATTTGGCCCCCGAGAGAAAGTTTGTGAGTACCCATGGTCTAAGAAAAAGATCTGTAAAGACAATATGAATATAAGGATTGATACTGGTCATAGAAAGCACAGGTCCTACTCAAATTCAAATACATTATTAAAACGTTATACAAAAGTTTAAAGCGTGTCACCGATAAGAAACTAAAATTCTCCCCTTGCAGTGAACAAGGAGAAAGAAGGAAAAGAGGAAAGTTTTGTATAAAGGTGAAAAGCAGGCAAAAAATAATAATATTCTGATACTGGATACGCCACTCCCAGAATCTCTTTTAATATATAGTACCATGACGTGTAAAACAAACGAATGAAAACAAAAAAGAACAGACCCTGAAGTTAAGACACCAATGTGATATATAAGAACAACATCGTGAAAGAATGATAGAACTAAGAATTCCAAAGCTCCAGATAATAAACAATAGTGGCTTGGTCCCCGGAGATGGGTACTTGTTAGTGTTATCTTGACATGTGGATAAGTCAGATCACTATGTCATTGCAGTGAGAGACTCGCAGGGACATTAAGATGAACAGGTTTCCTAGAAATATTCGAAAAAGAAAAGTGGAATATAAAGCATAGAGACTGTAGCAGCGATAATAATAAAGCACTACAGTCTGTATCTCACGGTCTCTCTGTTGACCTTTCATCACCTATTGCCACTTAAGCTATACGTGGAGCATATTGATAATTACACTAACGCGACTTATTGCAATAATGTTTATTGCTTCAGATGAATCAAAAGAACCGGGTACAAAGGACAAAGAACAATGTTACCCAAAACGAGGGAATGCTTTTTATACTGCTGAGACGGCACCGGCACTTGGTAGTCTTACCTCTGATGGATGTTTAGTTGGGCTACAAACGATTTCGAGTTTTAAACGCAACCCATGAAAAGGTTAAAATGTAGCATAATTTTTCCAGGAACTTGCCCGTCACTATCTGCAAAGAAATAATAAGGGGGAGAGAATAGAAAAGAAAAGAAAGAGATCCCGTCATATGATCTCGTATCATGTTGTGTGTGTTGATTATTAATTAACATATGACGGCTACAAGAGTATTCGGGTAGCTATGAAAACAGTCTACCTCTGATAGAATAGTCGACGAAGGAACAAATCTTCCAAATGACTCTGACAAGTGCCTAGGGTCAAGTCTCGAAGTCACGAGACGAGAGCCCCAAATATGTAGATTTTAGAACACTCAACGCGTCCTATAGACATGAGGGCATAAGGACATACATGATTAGACGGGAACTAAAAAAACAATATAATAAAAAGTATAAAGTCGTATCTAGTAAGGTGCATTCTGGTCCTAGATGGCAATTTTAAAATTAATTTAAACATCTCAGAATGCTATAACACCCGCTTGCCTGAACGAAGGATGTTCAGGGAATGTACTAAAACATAATGCCCAGACTTTATGATCATGTGGGCTACCTTAAATGAAATTGAGTATTCCTCGATGCTGCGGCCCCCGTACGTAATGACCGTCTCTCACTGGTGGACGCCGTAAACCGGTAAGCCAAAAGACTGCCGGTAAAGATTCCAATTTAAATCTAATTGAGGCGGGATTAAGCTATACCTCGTGCCCCGAAGTTGTGTCAAGGGTCATAGGTGGATTGCGGGGGCACTGGGGCGGGTCTCCGCGTCGGTCTGAGATACGACCGTAACGTAAGCATAAAGAAACCGCCATATTGGAATGGAGAAAAGCTAACTCCGAGCAAATACTAATTGAACCATAAGTTATTACAGTGGGTTCAACAGATCCACACGTTCAAAAAGTGAAAAAGCAAAATATGTCAAATGACCTTCATTTTGTCATTAAAGATAGAAGTAATACTGAAAAAAGGGAGAAATTACTTAAACAACCAAGGACCCAACATACGTGCGCATGAGGGTGACTAGGCCTGATTATGTGATGATAGTATGTAGAAGACAAAGCTCCTATCACTATGTAGCCCGATGTCGAATGCAATCAGATAACCTGGTATACTGAATACTGTGAAATTAACTGAGAGTGTCCTCTTCATTGCCATCTGTACCAGAAGGAAGAGTTCCCTGTTGAATAACTTACCATTTGAATCCTTGGTCCCTGCCCCAAGATTTGCATCCATCTAGCTGTGCCCTTGCTTATCTTACACTTGTAGCAAGCAGCACCATTTTCATGGGTGCCTCGCTATTAGAAACAATAGACTGCTGGTCCAGGAAGCAACAAGGATTCTCTTATCGGTTGTTGCTAAAGCATTTCATTCACTGGAATAGTGTTATCTAGTGGCAATTCTAAAAAAGAAAATGGGATTCAGACCTGAATACCTATCATGGATATGAATCTTATACAAGAAGCCATTGACGAGCATAAAAGTCAATGTTGTGCTGTCAAGAAAGTTTGAACTAAACACAGGAACGAGACTGGGTTGCCCTTTCCCACCTATGCTTTTTGCATTGACTCTCAAACTGTCGACTTGTTCAGTTGGGGGAAATTGATTGGTAAGAGATCTGCAATAGTGAGGAGGATGGAAGGAGACAATATCGCTATGGGCTCATGCTATTATTTTATATATCGCGGACCCCGAGCTGACCACAGAATAACTGGCACAGATCCTCCAGGTATATTACACATACTCCTGGTTCAGTATTAATTGGGATAAATCTATTATAGATCCACTGTCGCAATGATCACCTAATCCTTAATTTAAAATCCATGTAAGATAGCACATAATAGCCATCAAAACTTAGCTATCCATGTAACCCAAAAAAGTTTCTAAATAAAAATCATTACAACATCTGATAAAACTTCAAGAATGGAGTGCACTTCTTTTAACAATAGGTCCCCTTGCTGATGGGTAGGGCAGTGCTGTACAGAATGATAATTCTTTCCAAATTTCTGTATATCCTACAAAATGATGGCAGTTGCTTTTCCCAAAAAGTAAACACTGAACTCAAAGTGCTATTAAGGTATGGGAAAAAAATAGAATTTCAACCAGAACTCTGAGCTGGATGAGGTGGTGGGCTGGGGTTTCGCAATGATTGACGAATAGCATTGGCCGATATACACAAATCTTACTGGGCAGCTAAACTAACTTTTAAAAATGAATTGGCCTTTTCCATTCAGAAGAGCCATCTCTTAGAATAGACAGCATGTAATGAGTAGACAAGGGTACTTAGTGTACTTATATGGAAGTCGCAGAAAACAGATCTCCCCAATCCCACCACAATATTAATTAACGGTTGGCACATGGCAACTTTGTGGGTGAGAACCTTCTTTAATTATAATTTCAGTACAATACCACAAGCACGCCTTCATTTATTTTACTAGTTCCTAAACAGTTCTTACGCCTTGAAAAAGCCAAAGGACTGCACGCCATTGGGGGGCAAAAAACATGCCGACTGTCCTTGTGCACATTTGTTCCTGCCTTTGCAAGAACAATATTAAACAGAATTAACAAAATTCAACACAGCGACCTATCTTTTTTTTCCATTGGGAAATGTAATCAAAACCAGAAAATTTCCTCCAGCTCTGTCCACCTTCCTAAAGCAAATTCCTTGTTTCAATGGGTTAGAGGTCTCCCCATTCAGGACATCTGGTACTCTCAAAAACGACTCCCATTATCAGGATGGAGAACCCCGGGGACCACAACGCCTCCTCCCCTTAAGCGTACGCCCCCTGTCTATTATTAATGCAGATTACAAAATTTTAAGGAGAATCTTGGCGACTCAGTTACTTTCTCATTTGTACTCTTCAAGTTCATCCAGATCAAACAAGCTTTATTCCTGCGCATAGCATTATGTCTAATATACGGCAATTGTTCCTGGCCTAAGTACCTCCCACCAGAGTCCTTGGTTATCTCAGTCGATATTGGGAAGGTGTTTGACTCACTCTGCTGGGAATTCTTGTATCCTACTATGCTTAACATGGTCCTGGGTTTACCCTAAGTCAAGTGGACAAAGCTTCTTTACATTGGCCCCCTGGCCAAGATCCGTTCTGGTACTTTGATATTGGAGGCCTTTGTGGTGGGGCAGGGTACTCTTCAGGGTTAGCCCCCTTTCACATTTGTTATTTGCGTAGGTCATGGAACCCTTTGCCTTCACGATTCGCCGGGGGCTACACTATCCGGCCTGAGCATTGCCTCTAACTGTACTTCTCTCTCGCTATATACGGATGACATGTTATTGTATCTTAGGAGGAGGGACTGCGACCTCCTAAGGGCGGTAGTGGCATTATTGGACTTCAGGGTTCACTTGAGACTTGAGGTCAACTGGAACAAGTCGTTTGTTTATCCGTTGAGGGGGGATGCCCTTGAGCGTGGTCCCATCCCCACAGCCCCGACGTTGAGGTGGGAGCGTGATACGATGTGGTACCTTGGAGTGGCTGTTTACTGCTCCCCAGAATTGTTGTATGAGGGGAACTTCGGGCGTATGTTGGCTGGGCTGCGTCCGTCCATTGTCTTCTGGACTACATAGGTCAGTGGCCACGTGGCCATTTCCAAGATGATTAAATTGCTGTCTTTTTTATCTGTTCGCTGCACTTCCATTGGAGCTTCCCCAAATATTCTTTAGGGAGCTGGATGGTCTGCTACTCTCCCTTTATTGGGGCACTTTGCGTTGCCGTGTTGCCCTCGAGAAGTTGCGGTTGCCCATGGCTGAGGGGGCCTAGCTGCTCCCGACCTGGAATTATATTAATTGGTGGCGCAGCTTCAGTGAGTGGCACGTTGATGGGCCTTTCTGAGGGGGGTTGTGGGAGGTGCAGAGTGTGGCTCTCCTTCCTAGGATTGCCTATTGAGGTTTTCTACTGAGGCCAACACCTGCTTAAACAGAATACGAACCTCGAATATCCTGATTAGGACTGCGTGCTATGTTTGGGCTCAAGCCTTACGGCGGACTCGTACTGCGGTGAGCTTCCTCTTTTAGTGATTAGATGTTGGGCCGCCCGGGGTGCTGGGCGGGTCTCCATGAGTGGCCGGCGGCTGGGATTGATGCCCTGGGAGATCGTTTTGCAGGGGAAGAATTGTGTCATTTTTCAGATCTCCGGGAGTCCTATGATATCCCGGTGGTCCATCTCATACTTCATGGTGCCTCGACACGCAAGATACAGGAGTGGTGGGGTGCCAGCGTTGCAAAACCTCCAGAGCACGACTGCCTGCTTCATCTCTTCCTGTCAGGAGTGCTCTCACCTTGACTTGTACAGGAACAGAATGCTGCCTTCTCCCAATTCCCTCCAGAGAACCCCCAGACACCTGAGAGATTTACTAGGTGTCCAGTAGACTCTAAGGGGGGGAAAGGGGATTGGAGATAAAATAATAAACAGAAAGAAGAGACTGCCAAGGCTCTCAGGTTTTCTCTCTCCGATCTCCCTCAAGCGTTGCCCTCTATTCTGTTGTGCGAGAATATAGTAAGAGAGACCTGAAGGAAAAATGAAAGAAAAGGAAAGCACAACATTCACCTTAAAATGCTATTAATTCTGTAACTCTTTCCTTAGCTCTTTCAATATTCTCATTTGCCAACCTACCCTTCAATCCTTGACTTTTGCTTCTCTTCTATAGATCTTTTCTTGTCATAACTTTCTAGAAATCTCACTGTAAAAATTAAATGAGGGATATTTCTTTGGTCATAATGCAGTGTATATTTTCTTTTGTTACAGGATTCTCTTAGATTTAGATGAACTGGTAAGCATTAGTTTCTACCTCTTAATTTCGTGTGAACTTATTTCTGTAATTTCTTCGAGCAACAAACTGAGTCTAAGTGTCGCAAATCATAAATATATTATGTCACTTAGCTTAGTATTCAGACGAACTCCGCAATGCGCCTTTTCTTCCAAGGAAATGAAGACTGGAAACAGCGGAACTGAAACGTTTCTTTAAACTACCGGCTGGTGAACAGTTCAGGAACAAGCCCTTCGATGAATTCCTGACGAAGGAATGCTACTCTGTGTTTTGAGTTATTCTCACTTCTTCCACTTCACTTCATTCACTCTATTCCAGTCATGCGCGGAAAAGATATCCACGCGCAGACTCAGAATAGAGTAAAAGAGACACTACCTTATGAGGAAAAGAAGTCCTTACTCCCGACGGGTAGCGGACCGGAAAACTAACTACGCAACGCTTACTAAACTCGAAGAAGAGGGACGTAAACTACCTGACTAAAAACGGCTCAACAGATATAGGTGCGTAGGTTTAGAATTACTTCAGTGAAGTGCGCTGAACTCCTTAGGCGCGTGCTTCACATAGAATTCCAGAACGATATTTAGAGGGAACAACTAGACCGCATCCCTTTGAGGAACTGCTGAGCTGCCATCTTAGTATTTAGCTTGTGGCAAGCTTCTCTCCAAGAAAGAGTCTTATCCTTTGAGCTTCTTTTTTGAGAGTCCAGGTCTAGAATTGCGCAGACTGAGCAACCCAGAGACTCCTGGATCCTGACACTTCCTTATTATGGGTTGCAGGAAGGCAGTCACACTGCTTTATAGGGCTTTGGTGGAGGGGGCACGGACGGTTCTCACGGCCCTCCCGTTACATTGGAGGCAGACCTAGGGATGCCCCTCTGATCCCTCTTGGAGAAAGATACTGGAACCTAGATCGAAAATATCTAGGAATTCCTGCTTCAAACTTATTGTGTTCTGTTACCTACATCTCGCATATTTGACTCCCCGACGTATTCATGCTATGTTACCGGCCATGACCTCGTAGTGTCCATGCTGTGCTGTTGAGGGCGCGGATTTTTTTCACATGGTCTGGTCTTGCCCACATTTATTACCCTATTTGACAACAGTCCTCCAGGAGGTGCAGGGAGCCACAGATAGAGACATTCCTCTGAGTTCTTCGCTGTGCTTGCTAGGCCTCCATGAACACTCTGCGGCTAGGAAGGTTACTGATAGGTTTCTGGATCTGGTCTTGATCCTTGCCCGCAGGCAATTGACCATGAGTTGGAAGTCTGTTTGGGGGCACTGATGTCCACCGCTGGTAGTTGGAGTTGACGATGTGGGCGGACGACGAAAGGGAGGCGATCCGCCGGGAAGAGGTATGGGGGGGTTAGGAAGGTACTGACACTACATGAATGGGATACCATTTTGTTGGCCAGTCCCCGTATGGTTTGAGGGGGCCGGTTGCTTGTGGATGACTCCTCTTCTGGAGGCTACGTGTCAACCTCAGATGATGGAGCGTAGAGTCCGGCCCTGACTAGCTCTCCTTAATGGCCTTCACCTCTCTCTGTTTCCCTACTTTGCTTATCCACCCCTGTTGTGAGTGGGGGTTACTGAGAGGTGTGCATGGTGGGTATTCCAGGTGGGGGAGGGATCTTGCTTGACTGCTTCTATATTTGTACATTTCATTCTTGTGGTCTCTTAAAACCCTTTTGTATGTCGGTGTCCTTCCTCTGCTTGGTGTACTGTTGCTACTCTTGTTGCTCACTGTACCTTTAGTATATTATTATGTTATTTGACTACTGCTTACTTGTCTCTGCATTGCGTCTGCCAGCAAATATGTTCTTATACACAATAGTTTAAGATGTGCTGTAAAACTTGAAAATATTGTTATGTTATGTTATCCGATATTTATAACGCGCACGGCTACTCGGGAGTGTCCCGGCGCAAAAGCCAGTTAAAGGAGAACCTTAAACTTACAAATTTCTGGTCCGGCTGTAGTTAATACACACACTACAACTTATATCCTTTACTAATTTCAGTTGCCTTCACTTCAAGCAGCACTTCATTCACATTCCTTTCCCTGCTCTGGGTGACTTTTTTGCACCTTCTTAGTTCTATCATCTTGGTTTACCTATCATGCTACTCCTAGTAGTAACACTGATATTCTTTTACGAGTACATTTACTTATATGCACAAATGTAAAGGATATCATAGCAGACGACCAAACATTTGTGTGCTTTCTGAGGAAATAGTACTTGTAGCCTTTTTCATGTTTTAGGGAAAGTTAAGTGGTCTCGTGGTTAATTGTGGAACCAGCGATTATAATCATGGCCTTCATATTTCAGCAAATTGTGTAATCCAGAGGTTATCCCTTTGTGTTTCTGTCCCTTATTTCCATTTCTGACAAAAATCTGGAGCTCTTTGAAAGAGATTAACTGCCATTTTATAAGCACGATCTAAAACCCATCATCTGTCCTCTTTTAGATGTACCGCTATACAAAAAATGTTTCTCACTTTTACTGGTGTCCTTTAAGTGTGGGAGAATCTAATCATGTTCTCAGCTTAGTATAAACAGGTTGTTTACTGCGCCCACAGCGTTCAGCTTGTTCTCTGTTCTCGGAGCCAGTCAGAATCCCAGAGCAATTCAAAGATATCCCAGTAGACCTTTTCCCGATGGCAGTTTATATTTTTATTCAATTTGCAGTGTCTCCTGTGGGGCACTTCACTGCCATACATACCTGTGCAGCAACTCTATGCTTCTCTCGATAACACGTGTTTCCATGACTTCACCTTGGTGTGGATAAAACCTGTCAATTTCTAGAGCCTCTTTACTCAACGGCCAAAACCTTGCAAAGTATGAGAATGTTGACTCTTATGACTTCCTCCCCGAGTTATATTGTCAGAGTCTCAAACTTAAAGAAGTGTAGATATTGCCCCTTTTCTTGACTATCAACGTTACATGTAAAAGGGGTCTGTACCTACCTTTTCCCTACACACATTTCACAAGGTAGCACCTTGTGGAATTTGTGCAGGGAAACTCTTCAGATTCCAAGTTTTGCATTCAGAACAAAAGGAAACAAAACGTGGTATTAGTCTTTTTACCTATTCCAAGCTGTGAAACTCAGAATGTGGAGGCAGTACTACACCTGGTACACACTACACTCTGCAATACTGCTATTAACTGGGTGTAGCAGTATTACCTCTCACAATAACAAGCCACTAACTATGAGCCCCTGTGTGTCAATGGATATCTGACGAAAAATGCCTTTCCTGGTATTTGCTTAAAAATCGCATGTATGCAACTCACATCAATCTATTGTATACAGAAACAACATCAAGTGCTTTCATCTTTGTGTTGCTTTATCTTTATAAAGTTAGCATATATAAGAACACCGTCTCTAAGTAAATTAGTGTTTGCATAAAAAAACATCAAAATATAATCATACAAGACAGTCTTTGGTACACCAAATGTGATCGTATGGAAACCATCACCAATGAAAGTGTGGTGAGTAAGAGGGATGCAAATTAAAATGTGGAGCTTGCACTTATTTTAGGGGACCAATATTGAGCAGTCCACATGTGTCATAATCTGAATATTGCTTGGTCCTTGCTTTTGTTACATGTATTTATAGTTAAATTGGCCTTAATAGAACACCAGTCAATGAAGACACCTGTTAGAAGCACTGTGATAAAATGGAGGGGTGATAAGTATTTTAACTTCACCATAAGCATTTATTTAGCTGAGCATTAGGCAGTGTGTTTTACTGCATAATACTGAGCCCCGTTTTGCTTCACTGCATGACAAGGTTGTGCTTAACTCTGTCACTTGCCATGTCATTATCATATCCTTAATTTGTTAACCTTTGCTTTTTCAGGTGGAATTTTCCTATCCTCCCATAATCCCAGAGGAGGGACACGATAGCCACAGCTTACCAGAGGAATGGAAGTACTTGCCTTTCCTTGCACTGCCAGATGGAGCTCACAACTACCAAGAAGGTACTATGTACATTAAAAGCAAATCTGAGTCACACAGGAGACGTTTCTTCATTGAGTGGCCTCACGATCATCACTTTCTTTTTGGGTGCAGATTTTTAAATCGCCTTGTAATTAGTAAATCCTTTGTGTTCATTTTAAATTCATGCAGTCACCACAGCACATCTGTAATGCAGCATTTTTTTATTGTCTTTTTGGAGAGGATAAACTACAGCTCACATGGCCAATGGAACAAGGAGTGTTTCCGACTCCTGCTGCAAAGAATTGTGGAGTATGGCTCAATGAAAAACTGTTCTTAGTTCACCAAATCACCATGGTGGTTAAAACACCAACTCCTGTCTTATCATGATGTGAAGGCTTCTCCCCTGCTTCAACTAAGTCACTGCATTGAATTGACCATGGCCTTGCTGTTGCTGAGAAACGAGTACTATAATATTGTTTGTAGTGGCTAGCTCTCAGAATGGAATCTCTAGCCCCTTCAGATAGAACATACCTGTCCAACCTGAGCAGATGTATTCAGTTACCAACTTGAGCACCCCCTCCTTGCCATCTTAATTAGTCCAAAACTCTTCAGACATTTACCCTTCCCGCCATCCTTCACACAAGTGACTACGTCAATATCATTGTCATCATACTCAACATTTTTAGAATTAGGCGCATGTGACACTTCAAAGCAATTCTCCTGTAATTTGGACTCAACCCACCCCCAGGGGCCAGGATGTGAATCAAGGGTTTGTCATTCTTTTGGAGCACAAACTTGTTGCCCTAAATGAAGAGTCTAAAATGATTGACTGCACATACACATGCAAGGCTATCTCGTTCAATGGTAGCATACCATCTTTCAGATTTGTTGAGAGTTCTTGAGACATATCCTACTACCCAAACCTACCTGCTAGCCCTTTGGGATAACATTGCTCCCTGCCTATATGCACTTGCATCATTAGAGATAATGCACACCTTGCAGAGGAAAAAAGGTCTCAAGGTGGGTGACATTGACTTCACCAAACTGAAGGCTTTTTCTTGATCACTGCCCCAAATATACTCCACCCATTTACGTAGGAGTTTGCTCAGTGGTTCCAGGATTGTGATGAAACCTTGGACAGACTTTGAGTTTTACTTGCTAGGGCCACGAAAGGATAACAGTTTTTCTTTGTTGCAAGGTGGAGGTGCATTCTTGATGGCCTACACCAGTGACCCTTCAGATATTGGTCCTTGTGATGGGGAGTGCTCAAGGTACTTATGAGTCTGGAAGAGATTACACTTATCACGTGACAAGATCAGATCACTTCTCTTCAACTTGGAGTATACCTTGCTTAGAATGTTAAAATGTCCCTTGCATCCTTAGTAAACACTAAGATGTCATCTTGGAAACATCTGACATTTTCTTCCAAGTCTTTAACCAGGTGGTATATACGACACTGGAAAACGGACACTTCTGACACTAGGCTGAACAGCATCCTTCTGTATTTGAATAGCCTAAAAGGCAGTCAATGGTCTCGATTATTCAATCAAATTCATGATACTTGTGCCACAGATCAAGAGTGGAAAAGACAGCGGCACCCTCTAAAAGAGAGATTAGTTAATTAACTTTGGGCAGTGGGTGGTTATCAATGGCATACGTAGACTTGAGGGCATTAAACTCACACGTTAAGTGAAACCTCCAGTACTATTCTTGGCCAATAGAACAGATGACCCTCATTCAGGGGATTCAATTTCCTCTTGATGTGGTCTCTCAAACCTCCTCAAGAAAATGTTGCATATCCTTGCACACACAAATTGGCATTACCCCTCAATCCTTGGCTCATGGGAATGGCCACCTGCTTTAGTTTAATATGGTAAACAAAATCTGAAAGATTCCCTAAGCTTCCTGCAAACACACTTAGGAAGGCACTAAGTATCATAGGTCTATAATATTGTTTACATACACATACCGCTAAAACTGGGATCTTATGCTCTGGAATTCAAAACAGTCTGCACCAGTCTCTGGTTGTTCCAGTCTCTCTCTCTCTCTCTCTCTCTCTCTCTCTCTCTCTCGTGACATAGATTTGAAGCCTTCCAGATCTTTCCTTGAATATGTTCTGTGCTGGGAAATAGCCATTGAAGTTCTATGTTGCGCTCATCTAAGGCAACTGCACGGATAACCAGGGAATAAAGTATGCCAGCTTGTGATGCAAATAAGGTATCAAAACTTTTCTGAGTGATTCTCATGCAGGGAGACCCATGACACTCTGGTCATGCCCCAAAACATGCTGTACGCATATTGAAGGAATATCTGCACCATCCTCCAGTTTGTCATTGGATTCACAAACCATGAGTACCATATCACTAGGGCTTGGAGCATGCTCCTCTGGCTGATCCTTGACAGGTACTGATATATCGCTAACTTGTGCCATCCTGGGTTTGATAGTTCACTTGAGGTCTTTGCAAGTGCTCCCAAAGTAATCCATGCACCCACAGATATTGCACTTTATCCCAACAGCTGGGCAGTTCTTTGAAGAAGCATTATGTGAAGCACTGCCACAATGATAACACCACCACTTGGGCTCACAGTTTCTCATTCTCAGTGGTTGAAATGTGTCCTATTTGCCACTGCCACTGCACGCCTCATTCACTTTGCAATCAACTTTGTCCACATTCACTTCTGTGAACCAGGAAACAGACTGTTCAGGGGCTTTTGACAATTTGATAACTTTTTTTTAATGTGGGGTTACCAGTGACATGACACACACCTTTTCCTGGATACATTTGCTTTTAATATTGACCATCAGTTTGCCTCTCGTCATCTCGTCTGTGATTCACCAAAGGCCTCATGTTGCCGATAAACCCCTCAAAGCAGGGGGGGGGGGGAACTCCTCAGAAGTCTTGGTATCCCTTTGTCTCCTTTACAAAAATAATTAAAATTACTTTTCAAGCGTGATGTTTATTGATGACTTCAGATGGTTTTCTAGTCTCAGTATTGCGTGTTGGAACTAGTCATATGCATATTCGTCCTCTAGAAGTGGTGCTTCTACTTTGGATAATGTTCAGAATGTTTCCACCCCTTCAGACCCAGGACAGCGGAGGAAAACTTTCATTTTACTGGCATCAGTAGCCACAAGATGTTTCTGGAATTCCCCCTTCCATCTTTTCCTGGGTACAGAAGGACCACCTTTATTCTGTAAAAGTTGTTGAAGGGGGGGGGTTCAAATTGCCTTTTGGAATGGGCACACGAATCGCTAATGGAAGGAAGAAGTACAATTAGTACAGTTGGATACATCACAACTAATGGGAAGGCAATGGAAGGTGATTAAGGAAGTCAATAAAACATTTTTGATATTAATAAGATGTTTATGTGCTGTAAGGTGAGGTTAACTAAAGAATGGTAGAACAGCCACACAGATCCTGGTAATTATATTCCCCATTGTAACTTGACTGGGAATAGACTGTACAATTCACTCACGGTGTGGTTTTGCTGCAGTGGACTGCATAAATTGAATGTTGCCCTTCACCAAACACAACTGCACAGCATAAATTGAGAGAGCCCAACAATCTCAGACCAACTGTCATCTCCAGAACCCTCCACCCCCCCCTCCTCCCCAGCTCCCCTCCCCCACCCCCCCAGAATTCCTCTTGTTAAAACCAAGGGAGAGGCGAAGGAAAGAAACGGGGAAAACAAAGGAAAATACTATTGCAAAAACCCATACAATGGAAACTTCAAGTATATATAGTAACATTACATATGTCATAAATGCAGTCTCATCCAAAACTACAGACATCCCTGAATCATCCACAAGGCAATAATTTTACCTTCCTTTGACAGAAACGACAAATCCACATACCGAGTGCATTTCCTTCCCATGATGGTTTTGAAAGAGAGTGACTGAGAAAGAGAATATTCCCTTTGCTTCGCCCCCATGAAGATCCTGCAGTTGACTTATCATGATTATATCTGATGCGGCTGCCTATTGATCAAGAGTGTGAGGTTATGGTCCCCATTTCCCAGGAGCTCCACACTTCACCTTGTGGTAACACTCACCAGAAAGCTACCCCTCCTAGATATCTCTAGCCTTCCTGTGCGAAAAATGCATTGATCCTCTAGGGGCCATGATATGAAAGGTAAATAGGACACCTGCTGGGTCTGTGGGAATAAGTGAGAAGCGGCCTCTGCTCTTTGGGCTGAGGCCTGCTGCTTATCCTGCTTCTTTCTTGCTCATCGAGGTGGAAGAGAAATTGAGTAAGACCCGAGCCAGTGCATGGCATATTATATTTGTTTCTTTGTGTTGTGGTGGCCCTTGGTAGCAGGGAGCTTTGGTGAGCCAGTGTGCCTATGCTGCCTGGTCTCCCCAGTGAACTCATGCTCACACAAGGTCAAAGGTATGGGTATAGTGTAGGTCAAATGTCCGTTCCTCTTAGCTTCCTGTGTGGGAGGGTGGGGTTGTGGATTGTGGGGCTGGGTGCCATGCCCCAATTCTGTTACGTTGTATTATGAATTAAATGGTAGACATACTTGTATTGTTAACACTTGTACTCCAAAATTTGTTTCTGAATGTGTGACCAAGTGTGCCACATTCAGGAATGCTCTTTGTGCCTCAACGTAGGAAATTGGGTTACTGGTTAAGGGGAGAGAAACCCTACTCAAGCAGAAACCTCAGTTCAGGGTGAAACACAAGCAAACACCTAAATTAATCTGTGCTCAATCCTCTGGTAGCTTGACACAAAAGCAGTCAGACTTAACTTAGAGGCAATGTGAAAAATATTTATTCAGTACTCAAACAGTAATAAAGTGAAAATACCGCATGAGAAATCCCTCTGCACCAATTTAGAAAAATAGAGTAAAATTTAAAAAATGTTTGACACCAAAAACAGCAAAAATCTGTAGACACGGAGATATGCAATTTTAAAGGTTTGGGGAAAAATAGTGCTTACAAGCTCAAAGCTACAAGTGCGGTTATCTGGTTGCGCTGGACCAGGATTTATTACAAGTTCAGGCCGACCTCAATAGAGCGCGAGCTGGATACAGGGACCAAGTTAGTTCCACTGAGAAATGTACCTTAAATCCTCGTTGTGGAGCGATACGAGGTCTGCGTCGAGGATGTGTCATGCCGTGGTGATTCTGGTGAGCTGCGATTGCCGTGATGTGGGCTTGCGTTGAGAGTGCATCACGCTGCGTCGGTTTCAGTGTGGTGTATGGCGAGCAGCGCCGGGTTTGTGTCACGCTGCGTTGGTTCTGGTAGAGATCACAGCTGGGCTAGTAGAGCACTTGTAGCCCCAATTACAAGGGTCCAGGACTGGAGGGGCACCACTCGGTTAGGACTCGCAGAAGGCAAAGTTCAGGTGCAGGGTCCAGAAGTTTGAAGCCTTTTGTGTCCCTAAGTCTCTGATCAGGAGGCCAGCAAACTAGCCCTTGGAGTCTCTGGTGGTCCTGGATTCATGATGTAAGTTCAGTCCTTCTCACTCCGGCGATGGAAAACGATGGATTTAGGCCCAGATCTCTGTACTGGGGAGAATGTATGACATTGTTCAGCATTCTGTCCATCACTTGTTGTTTTTGCATTTGTCAACCCGAGTGGGGCAGGTATGCCCAGACGTGGGTCCCGTGCTCTCTATGCCACTGGAGTCAAGCTATCCTGGCTGATGAGGGGTGAAACCCCGAAACTGGTCCTACGATGCTCGTTTCCAGTCCAGGGAGGACCTGGCCTGGCAGTTCGAGCTGGACTGTTCCCATTGGGCACAGGGTCAAGACTGATGTGCATATGGCTGGGTTCAAACTGGAATAGCATGGTGAGCAAAAAAAAAACACGATGGATTTAGGCCCAGATCTCTGTACTGGGGAGAATGTATGACATTGTTCTGCATTCTGTCCATCAATTGTTATTTTTGCATTTGTCACCCCGAGTGGGATGGGTATGCCCAGACGTGGGTTCCGTGCTCTCCATGCCACTGGAGTCAAGCTATCCTGGCTGATGAGGGGTGAAACCCCGAAACCGGTCCTAGGATGCTTGTTTCCTGTCCAGGGAGGACCTGGCCTGGCAGTTCGGGCTGGACTGTTCCCATTGGGCACAGGGTCCAGACTGATTTGCATATGGCTGGGTTCAAACTGGAATGGCATGGTGAGCAAAAAAACGATGGATTTAGGCCCAGATTTCTGTACTGGGGAGAATGTATGAAATTGTTCTGCATTCTGTCCATCAATTGTTGTTTTTGCACTTCTCACTCCGGCAGCTGAGTTGCAGGACAGCAGCCTTCATGCAGCAGAACAGCACACCAGTCCTTCTTCTGTGTCTTCCACAGGTCCACTAGTGTACTGAAGAGTTGAGTCTGAGGGTCCAATATTTATACCTGGTGCCCTCTTTAAAGTGGAAAAAGCTCCTAGAATCCTCCCCCTACAGATGTCTGGTATTTCCTGGCTCCCTGCCCTGGCCACAGCTTTTCTGCAGGCACAAAAGACTAGTGTGAAACCCTTTGTGAGTGTGCTGCGGCAGAGTCTTTGTGATGTGCAAGTGTGGTAGATGACAGCTCTGCCCCCTATCCAGTCAGAGAAGGCCCATTCTGCCGACACCCAATCCCCCTTTGTCTCACTGTCTGGGAGTAATACACAAAAAACAACTGCCAGCTACACCTAGTCAAGTGACCCAGGATACAGGCTGCAGCCAACAATTAGGTTAAGACAAGAAAATGCCAACTTTCTGAAAGTTCAAAACACAAAGGCAAGCCTGGCTCGTCTGTCTTCAACTCCTATTACTAATCGAGTAACAAACAGACTACTCTCTTGTCTGTTGAATGGAATTTTTATTAAACCATTGCTTTTTTAATAGTCTTTAAATTATTCAAAAAGGTTTATAAATGACTGAGAATAAAGAAACACTTATTTCTCAAATTGACATACAAAACACAACATATATATCAAACAATTCACAAGGACTACAATCATAAACATCAATAAACATACAGACCATAACAAATTACTTTCAACAAATTACAATGGACAAAGGATCATCAAATTGCTATGTACATTAATGTAAATTATGTAATTTGTTGAAAGTAATTTGTTATGGTCTGTATGTTTATTGATGTTTATGATTGTAGTCCTTTGTGAATTGTTTGATATATATGTTGTGTTTTGTATGTCAATTTGAGAAATAAGTGTTTCTTTTATTCAGTCATTTATAAACCTTTTGAATAATTTAAAGACTATTAAAAAAAGCAATGGTTTAATAAAAATTCCATTCGAACAGACAAGAGAGTAGTCTGTTTGTTACTCCATTAGTAATAGGAGTTGAAGACAGAACGGAGCCAGGCTGCCCTTTTGTGTTTTGAATTTTGAATAGCCCTACCTGGCCCCGGTCCTTTGGGCTTAACCCTATAGTTGTTTGCAACTTTCTGAAAGTGGCATTTTCAGAATTGTGACTTCAAATCCAGCTTTACCATTAAAGAGGGTTTAACATTACAATTTCTTGGACACCAAACTCAACTTTCCCACCTGCTCCCAATTGAAAGTTAGCACTTATTAAATGTAATAAGGTGACCCAATGTTATCCTGTGGGAGCGACAGGCCTTGCAGTACTGCAGAAACAAATTTAAGAGTTATTCACTACCAGGACAAGTTAAAAGGACATGTCCAACTTTTTAAAAGCACTGCACCCTGCCCCTTGGGCTGTGTAGGGCCTACCCCAGGGGTTACTTACATGTATCAGAAAGGAAGGTTGAGGCCTGGCAAAAGTTTTATTTTGCCAGGTTGAAATGACAGTGTAAAACTGCAATGGCAGGCCTGAGACATGTTTTAAAAGGGCTACTTAAGTAGGTGGCACAATAAGTGCTGCAGGCCCAATAGTAGCATTTAATTTACCAGCCCTGGATATATGGTCTACCACTTTACTAGGGACTTATAAGTACATTAAATATACCAATGCGGTGTAAGCCATTTTACTATGTTTAAAGGAGAGAGTACAAGCACTTTAGCACTGATTAGCAGTGGTAAAATGCACAGAGTTCTAAAAGCGAACAAAAACGGGTTCAGAAAACAGGAGGGTGGAGGCAAAATGTTTGGGGATGACCCTGCAGAGAGGGCTATGACCAAAATAGGGCCTTGGTGTCATGTCTGACTTCTGTTACGTTGCATTATAAATTAAATTGTAGATAGACCTGTATTGTTAACACTTGTACTCCAGGATTTGTTTCTGAATGTGTATCCAAATGTGAGAAATTCAGGAATGCTCTTTGTGCTTCATGTGGATAGGGATGATTTCATGTGGGTACTGGACCGAGGGCTAGGGAGGTATGTGATGTGTAGCACTTATAAATCTCTCAGAACTGATAAATGAGTTGTACTTACTGTATCTCTGAAGAGAATAGAATAAGAGTCGCACAAAATACGTGTTCTCTGGGGTATGTAAGTTTCACAGAAGAGTAAGATTTATAATGATAAGACTTTGACACTGCTCTGTCTGACAAATCCCATTTGTCATGCAGGATCAGTTTATTTTATCCATATATGGCTATCCCTGCCGGGAAAATGATTGGGCTCATGCAGAATGACAGGACAAATGCTGAAAGACACAGCGTTTAAGAACTACTTGAGTAAGGATCTTTGTGATTACTTTGGAGATGAATGATGACATGGTTCTAGGGAAAGAGGTGATTTTGGGGAGTATTTGCAGGAATGCTGTAGTTGGAGGTCGAGAAAACCTTTAGCTGATAGGCTTATGAAACTATGTCAGACTTAAGGATTACAACAAATGATTTACACATGGTGATTGGGGCAAGAAGCAAACCCCACACTTACCAAAGATTTTCTGAAAGTAACACAAACATTCTTGTTTTGTGGTGCAGAAGTAAAAAGGTATCAGCCACCTCACTCCCCTTTTAGAACAGCAAAAGCTAATTCTGTTTAACAAAATTTCAGAGTTACTTCGCACCCTCCATAATGTGAGTACCTCACGCTTCTGAAAATAACTCAAAACATTTTTGTACAGTTTCTTTTTCGATTTGTTTTCGCTCAGGTAATGAACATCAGTCCTTGTATTGGTAATTATACATTTCTTTTATTATATCCATAAATATGTTCATACAGTTGCTTGTAGCCTACAATAACAATTAAACAAACAATTAAAGTAAGCCATTCTAACCTTTCACTTACTTACATTCTGTGAAGCCTTGCTTATTGTTTAAAAACACTAAATGAGAAGTAGTGATATATATTTCCATGAAGCCTTGTTCCTTATTTTAAAACAATGCCTGGATAGGTAATTCAAAACTGTACAGAAAGAACAAGAATACTTTAGCCGGCTGAATTATCACCTTGCAGTGAATAGCGACATTAATAAATTTGCATTTATATTTAAAACTTACAAATGAACACATAAAATTAAAAAAGGGGAATACTTAGAAAGGAAAATATGATTGTTATAATACATGGGATTCTGTATTCCCTGTTAAGGCAGGTTTCTAATTTCTTACTATAATACGTTATTACAGTCGAGTTCTGACATCACAATGCCTTATGCCAGAGCCTGCAACTGAGGTGAAAAGCTGGTCTGGTCACGGAGCATAATTAAAACAGCTGAAAGAAAGCAATGGAAACTGACCATTGCTTTTCTTTCTCCTGCTCTATTTTAATCGCTTACAATGACGAGCAGAGAGGCTATGTTTATTTTTTGCACTCCTTAGAGAAAAGCTAGAATCTTTCTGCATGTTTCTACACATTCCGAACTACTGCAGCTTTAGAAACAAACAAAAGAAAAACTGACAGGTATTGAACTGTTTCTAATATCGGTTTGAAACACACATCTAACAGGTTTTGATTTTGCACTAGAGGTTTTATTTTTATTCTTCATGTTTGCAAACATGCTCGCTCTTTCATATGGAGGAGCTACGCCCCAAGGTTTTAAGTGGTTTGTGGGAAAGGTGATGGTGTGACCAAGTATCATATTTGATAAAGTACCCCCTGGCATACATGATAAGGATATTGCAAGTCACCTCAGAGTTCCATAACCTTATAAGGGAACTCCGCCTTCGGCCTCATTACTCTATATGGTCATGGAACTCCTCTGTGACTTGCAGTATCCTTATAGTGTTCGACAGGGGATACTTTGTCCCTTATAAAACAGACCCCTATAATGGACATTGATTAAATGACAGATTTCCTTGCTGAAGCCAACCTTGCAGGACTTACCAGTAAAGAGAGGGTAGTACTGGAGACCCACTGACAGAACATGAGATCAATCGAGCAATAGAGTTCACTGAAGGGTGGCAAGATGTAGAAAAATGACAGCCTCCCTGATGAGTTTTATCCAGTCATTACACATCAGCTGTTGTCCATAGTGCTAGCCAAATATGGAGAAGCGTAGGAAACTGAAACACTAACAGGATACTGGAAGCAATACCAATAGTTCTTCTCAACTCCTCACCCCTTTGCCCTGCAAAAAAAGGTTCCTTTTGTATGTCCCAGAGATCTCAATAGATAATTCACTTGGATACTAAGGTTTTGAATAAAGTGCTGGCACCTAGGGCGAGTTTGACGGACTAGAGAAGGGTGTCAACTTCTTCTTAGTATTTTGTCCTCTATCAAAGTTGCTTGCCTGTATCCTTAGAAATCCATGGTGTGCAAGTGTATAGCAGTCGCTGTCAATCACGTTGGTATACTTATATGAAGATGTAAATGTACAATAGACTTATCGAATTTACTACTGTCGAGGTCGAAACCAGTTCTTTTCTGATACCTTGTACCAGTATTTTTGCATAACAACATGCTATATTATTATGTTATGTTAGGAGTTATTTCGTGAGGACCAATTTCATCCCTAATAGTGTTGTCTTTGTGCTAAAATACAAAAGCCCATTCTCATTACAAAACAGATAAGTGTGAGCAGGAATGCTTTCACGATTGTTTAAAGGCACGGTCTGTTGATCGCCAATATATTAGAACAGAGTTTCACACTTTTGCTGCTGTAACAGAAAAGGAACAGCCTCTCAAGGGCTTAATTTTTAGAATAATTGAAATATTGTGATACAATGTTTGACGGCCTTGCATTGCTTTTACAGATTTAAGCAATTAAAATTTAATGTGGTCCCATAATTCTGAGCAACCCAATGCACAATACACAGTGCATTACATTTTATTCAGTCTCCAACAGGTTGTTGTGTCAGAATATCCTGGGCAGTTATGTTGCCTCAAGTAAATGTTGTGTCCTAAATATCATATACAAGAAGTATTGTCCCAGTGGGTGTAGATTTTCTATTGTTTTTTTTTTTAATTCTTTTTATTAAACAAAAGATTAGCAACACACTTTGCATGGAAATTGTCTGACATTTATCATGAAGGTTCCAATTCCCTCACGCTCACCGAGAACTGTTATTCCAATTACAAAACAGAGTAGATATATTCAACATCAATGGCATTTCATAGCATTATTAATCCCCTGGCACCAACCATGCCTTCTTTTAACGTCAGTGACCATAAGGTCCTCAATAGCCCCTATACCCCACCCAGTGACCCCAGATCTTATCCCATTTCCGTGGGCATCCCTGACTCTGATACACCACTTTTTCAGCTGCACAGCACCAATTGAGATCCACCTTCCACTCCGCGACCCCCAGAGGTCGGTCCGCTCCCCAGGACCTGGCTGTAATCCTTTTAGATTTTCTATAGTGTAACTCAAATGTAGTAATATTTTTGTGGAATGATATTTAGAGCAAAATATTTATGTCGGATGATAGGCTAACCATGATACTGTGGTACCACATCCTAATAGGTAGCCAGTATGATATTAGAAAACTTGTGCTTATGGGATTGGAATGCCACAGTCTGCAGAGTACTCCAGTTGCAGCTTTTTGAAGGTGTTGCAAGTTGTGCATAGATCGCTTGTTTCTATAGGTGCGGCTCAGACATTTCAATCGTTTCTTGATGGTGTGGAGGTGGATGAAACTAGGGAGTAGGAGCTGGGCATCCAAGATGAGCCATTTGTCCCTTTGTTTAGTTACCAGCAAGTTCAAGTATCGAGATCCAGAGTCAAACCTTGATCCAACTGGATGTGGCACTACGCACTGCCATTATTTCAGTCTTTATGGGGTTGAATTGGAACCAGTACCACCAGATAAAGCCATCTGGTGATTTTAAGTTCATAGTTAGGAAAGGCATACAAGTGTTTAAGTAGAAACTAGTTTCAACCAGCATAATTGAATACCTGAACCCCAAAAGACCGAACTAAAGGTAGTAGGTGAGCATTACAGAATCCAGGAGATGCAGCGAACCCCAGGGTAACAGGCGCAATTCATCTCTAACCGGTTAGTAAAGGAGGAAGGGTAACTAAAGAAGTTATTTCTTCCAGGAACGTGATGCTGGACCTCCAGTCTATACCCTGGAGCAATGATTCTTGAAGAGCCTAAGTTAATCAGAATCATCCTTACTGCTTCAGTTCTAGGAGTTGGACAGAAACGGACCTGAAGAAGGGTGTAGACTATTATAGTGCCTTCTGTGAAAGCTTGTAGCTGTAGATAAACCACGCACTCCACTGTTTATTTTGTTTTATACAACAGGCTCAAGATTGGTCTAAAAATTATGATTCGCCACTGGGATCAGCCTGGGCATTTTATGCCAGGATTCATCTGTGCTTTTTTTTTTTTACTTAAATGAAAAAGCCACTGTGCTTGTCAAACGCTAAAGGTTTAATGCCTTTAATAAAGGCACTTGCAGTTGCTTGGGGCACACATATACATATGAGGCTATAGAAATGGATCTCCTGGGGTTCCAGAGGATTTACTGGTTTATAGTAGCATCACTTATTGAGATAATGAAACCTTGGAACACTGTGGAATGTCTAAAAAGTGTAATACAGTAACTGCAATTGATATTCTCAGAGAGGGGCCTGGTAACTGTTGAAGCAGAACAAGTGGCTTTGGTTCTTATGTTATCCTAGATTTTTAACATTTTTGGGCTACAATAATGAGAGATCGAATTTCACTACTCTATGGAAGATGTTGGCTTGGTTAAGGCAATCCATGATGTGCAGCTCGGTGGTAATGTGCCAAAATTCATTCTGCTGTTATGTGGTTTTCTCGATTTCAGATTGAGAATACTTCCTATTTTCTATGGCAAAGTTATGAATAAGTTTAATGTGCTCCTAGCTCACAACCACTATACCACACTCTTTGCAACTCGCATGTAATGATTTCAGACTCTGAAAGCCTCTGAACGACCCACTTCTCAAACACTGTGTGTTTGGCTGAGGCCTTACCCTAGTGCACAGGAATCAGATGTGCCAGTTCACAGGTCAGCCAGTCACTCAGAATGCCTGGGTCAGAGACAGCCTTTATAGGCTGAGAGTGGCAGACAGCTAGTTTTTTCAGCAAGATATTTTTATCAAGATTCTTCCTGTTATGTTTCAAAATTTACAGCTGAGGGAGATCAAAAAGAATTGCCATGTGAACTGTGAATAAGAATCGATGTGATGAATGCACAACAAAATGTTGGTTCTGTTTAAAAAACAAAACTTTTTAAAAAAATCAAGTGTATTACCGGTTTTATGAATGGGTTCCTACAGTAGTTGGGTAGACAGGTCCTTCACATTCGATACTACACTACTATAAAGCCAGGGGAGTCTAATCTACCCATATATTGAAATACCCCACAATTGTGAGATATTCATATTTTAAAGTAAAAGGAACACTGCCATTGAGAACATTAAGAACTTCACATTCGATACCACACGTTTAAATACCCAAATTAGTGCAATGGTCCCATATATTAAAATACCCCATGATTGTGAGTTGTTCATAGTTTAAAGTAAATGCAGGATTCCCATCGAGAAAATTTGTGAGGAGGGTACTGTCTACCGGGGGTCACTGATAAAGAAGCAGACAATATTCTGTCTCATGAGACTAAATAGTACATTGAGAAGCATGAGCTCTGCTCTGAACATGCACAGGAGTGCTATTTCTTAGATCTGGAGCCCTTCTCTGCATTTTTCACTAGGCCTCTAACCATTCCTGCAGTCTGTTTTATATTTGAAGGCTTTTTATCACTCAGTTCTGATACAGTCATCTTGTAGCCATTAAACATAAAATCCATGTCCTGATAATAACCATCAAATGTGCCTCAAAATCTGTTCTTTATGTAGGAGTGAATATTGAGTATAGGTAGACAAGACAGGAAATTATAGGGAGAGCCGAGCCAGGGATCTGGCTGGGCTCTAAGCAACAAAACCCGAGCCGAGCCACCATGTAAATGCCACACCAAACATCAGGTAAAAATGTAATTAAAAGTCTTTGAAATTAAAAATATTTTTTTCTTGTATATGTATTTTACTGCAATACCTTAGATTACAGCACTCACTGCATTCAAATATTTTAAAATTAATAGCTTCTAAACATGAACTCCCACCATGAGTGAACCAAGAGCTTTCAGCTTGTCATGTGCCCTGTGCATGTGGCTAATTTTGTTATATGTGGAGCAACATTAATGTCCCGTATACCATGCACAAGCGGGGCTTTTATACAGTGCGCAGTCTCAATTGAATTCCTTTAAGGTTCTTTCAGATCTAACACTCATTCAAACTGAGGCACATTGAAATAATGTGATATGCCTAGAATCTCGCGGTTTAGTCATGTGGGAAACCAGGATTGCAACCAAGGTTTCCTGGTTACGTGCGCAGTTCAGCTACTGGCTGACTGTTGCTGTGAAGATTTGGCATGAGCACAACAAAAGGGGGCTAAATTATTACAGATATTAGGCAGTCACTACTGCTGGGAAACGGATTGTGGTGAAGAATTATTACCTTTCCGTTCAGCCACTATCATTTCTACCTTGGGTGCAGAAACAGGAGATAGCACAGCCACTCGCAGACACTGCCAAACGTGAGTCGAACTAGGTTGGCTCCCATGTCAGGTAAGGCAGCGTCTTTTGGTTGAGGATATAGCCATTCAGAACTGCAGAAGAGTCAAGTTCATGGTTGCAATGCAGAGGATGACTACTCCACCATAGTGAGAATACAGAGAAGAAGAGGGGTAGGGACACCTTATGTAGAGGGAGGTGTTTGACAGCAGTAGCCAATCCCATTGACCTATAGGCAGTGGATGGACAGGAATATTCACCCTCCACACATTAAGGCCACCAATCCCTGACCGGCAACATTCAACTAGGAGGAGCTGACCCATACAAATACCTATCAAAAAGGGGAGAGAGGACAGACTGAAGGGAAGCCAGGAAGCAGGAGGATACTCTCTGAGGAGCACTCTCTCTCTTTTACTCTGCAGGCTAATTGGAACACTGGCTTGGAGACCGAGGGAAAAGTTCCTAATGAAGAAACTAGTGGACTAAGACACTGGGGCTAAAGGGGTATGAGTATAAGGAGGGAACCAGTAAGCAGGAGGATATTCTCTGCTGGACAGTCTGTCTTTTAGTCTGCAGGAATATGGGAAAAGGGAACCCAATATAACTGGCTATGAACTGTAAGGGACACTGTGTCCCATTTTTTACTATTGGAAATTGGCCTTCTTAGACCTGTCCAGCACTACTGGGCAGTATCCTGAACCTTGTGAATTAAATATGACAGTAATATTCCTGGAGACCGGCTTTATGAGAGAACAAGAGAGCAGGTATGAGAATAAAAGCTCACTAGAGAAAGATTTGTCTCTTGTCCTTCTTATCTGGGTCTCAAGGCTCTGCAGTGCCTTCTCAATCTTTTTTACTACCAAAGGACAATCCTTCGTGTTTAAATTTTTGTTTGACCAAAATTAGTATAGTATGTTCAGTGAATAAACTTGGCACATGTTAATTCAATCTGTCACATTATAAGTGCAAAATGTAAAAATGTCATCCTTGAAAAAATTGCAAGGTTTAGAACAAGGGAAATCAGGAGATTATTTTCATGTTAATATAACTGTTTCCCGCCAACTTAACAAAAAGTAAAGAGGGAGGTGGTCTGCAGCCTAATGACAGCTATTACATTGATTAGCAGCTCAGCTGCCGACAGGCACTCACGCAGACACATACACAGCAGAAAACCGCTTTTTAAATGGCAGATGCTCTGCTGCCCTTTGTTTAGTGGTTTTTGCCATTCAAACCTGTTAGGGTAAAGGGCAGTGCCCGAGAGGCTTGGCTCAGATTTATTTTGGCTGTCAAGTCCTGATCACAGAAAGGGTGAGTCGGACAATAGACTTGGGTCAGACTCAACCCTTTCTGGGCTTGCATACCTCTAGTGTTGAGTAACCAGCACTGGTAGTGACTTTTACCTATGGTGTTATTAGATGATCCAGCGAGGTAGGGTAACTTCTGAATCTACTAGCCAATTAGTTACTTGCAGTCTGCCTAACATGAAGGTTTTAAAAAAATATGTACGATGGCAGATAGCAAGATTTAGAGGGGCTGGGAGTAATCAAGGTCCAGTATACACACTCCCTCATATAATTATCAAAACTAATAGAGTATGCTGTTCCTATCCTAACCAAGGGAGACACTATTTGTGCATCTATGTAAATAAGTGGTGGGTGAGAATGTTTTCTAATTAAAGCAAGAGCTCTCACCCACCGGAAAGTGGTGGCATGCTTCATCATTGGGCAGCTCCTCGCTGCAATGTTTCAAGTTTATTTTTATTTATGTTATGGAACTCTGAGGCGGTCCACATAAAATCTCAAAATTATATGCATGTAAATAAGGTAAAATTACAAATTTATGCACATAATAAAATACGAACCACCCCACCAATAAATCAAACAATCATAAAGAATGTCCAAGGTTCTAGAACTTTCATTTAAAACAATTTCCCCTCAAGCAACATAATATTCTACCTAAAAGTACATAAAGTGCCTTTTGTGCCATTAATGCAAAATATGCAAAGCTTATATTAACATAATGAAGTACGACCCACCCCATCAATAAATCAAACAGTCATAGAGAATATCCAAAGTTCTATAGCTTTCATTTAAAACAAATTCCCCTAAGCAGCAGAATATGGTACCTAAAAGTACATAAAGTGTCTTTTGTGCCATCAGACGATTCTCCAGCATTGAATCTTTCATAGATTCACATGCTTGTATCTTCCCCGTCGTCATGGTGGGAGTCTTGCGGTAATTAGAAAAGAAGTACCATAGAAGTACATAGAGACCACCAAAAGGGAAAGAAAAACTTTTACATTTGTCCTCATCTTTATGTAGGTCCAAACTTTGACCAATCAGAGACCAGCCCTAGACCTCATCTCCCCAGTCAGAGCCATCAGACCTCAGATTTCTAACCGCACGTCGTGTGTAAGGGAGTCTCCCTGAGCTCTGCTCAGTTTGTCAGTGAGTGAACTTTTGACCCTGCTTGAATTCACCTCAAGGTATTGTGTTCTACCTTCTTTACTTTAAGGATGTCTGAGGGCTCTAAGAAGAGTCTTTTCAGGCCCTGTAGATCCTGTGGAAAGGCGAGACTTTTTTCTGAAGATCCACATAAGGACTGCCTTTATTGCCTCTATCCTAAGCATTCAGCCAAGGACTGTAAATATTGTAGAACCTTCTCTGCAAAGACACTAAAAGATAGAGAGGCCAGATTATTATTATGGCTCCAGAAAAAGAAATCTAAATCAGAATCTGGATCTGATGTCGAAGAAAGCCCTGGGCCATCCTCTCTTGGGAGAAAGCGTAAAAATGAGGGCTCTACCTCATTAAAGGCTGATTTAAAGAAATTAAAGGCAGAAAAATCCTCCTCTGCCGAAAAGACAGCCATTCAGCCTAAAGATTCAGGCCTGAAGAAATCATCTGCTGCCTCTCTGCCTGTCACACCTCTCAAACAGGCCTCGTCGACGAAGAAAACACAGTTGACGGACCCATCGTCGAGAACTTCTTCTAGATCTCCGACTACTGTGGCGGCGACTACTTCATCGATGGCCGTGGCGACGGCATCGTCGACGAGCACGGTGACGATGATTTCATCGGCGACGGCTTCGTCGGCGACGACGTACACTGTGTCGACGATCGCGTCTACGACTTCATCGATGGGAACAACGTCACCTTCTACGAGGGCGTCCACGGCCCCGTCGACGGGCGTTCCGTCGACGGCAGTGTTCAAATCACCTTCTCGGCCAGTATCGACGACGATTACAATCAGACGTGTTACGTCGTCGACGGATCCGTCGACGGATACAAAAATTCTGCATTCGGTCACAAAATGACCGGGATTGTCACCTTTACCTAAAATCTCACCATTGCTTCCTTCTCACCTTCTGGATACGGAGGAGTCGGGGGACGAAAGTCTTTTTGGACCCGCTTACAGTCCCTCGCAACTCAGAGTCAAATGCCAGGACCCTGAAGAGGAAGCGCAAGGACAATCAGAATATATGGAGGGAGATTATTCATTTTCAGGACGTTCTCAGGCCCAACGTTATGACTCTTTTCAGGAGCACTATCCTTATGAGGCCTATGAAGAACGTCAGGAGGTTTGGAGAGTTTCCATGCTGGTCCCACTCTCCTTGGTCACGGACCTTAGACATATGTTAAACGACTATTATAAAAGATTTCCGGACACTCATGCTCCGGTTCCATTGACACCTGGCGGTCCAGGTATGCAAGTTGCTCCGCCTCCACCAGTAGTTACTCCACCGCCTGTGGCACAGGTTGAGAAACAGGCTCCTCGGTGTATAACAGTACAGGATGATTACATCGAAAGTGAAGCAGACGATCAACCAGAAGAAGGTGAGCTCACTCAAGATCCCGACCTTCTTGGCCAAGAGTGGGATGATTATGTGGCTCCATCTTCACCATCGCCTTCCCCTCCCCCGGCGGTTTCCCCCCCCCGGGAGATATCGGGGGCTTTCATGAAGTGCTTGAGAGAGCTTCTAAAAGGTTTTATTTGCCCCTGCCTGTGGTGCAAACCGAATGCTTTCTTTACGATTTTAAAGATGCATCGAAGAAGTCAGTTAGATCCATTCAGATTGTGGACTACATTTGGAGTGAGGGTTTGAAGATAATGAAGAACCCAGCCTCTGTTCCTGCTGTGTTGCCGAGGATGGAGAAGAAATAAAAGGCGCCTGATTCTGCTCCAGCATGTTTAATTGGCCATCCTCGCCCAGATTCAGTGATAATGCAGGCTGCTCAGAGGCGTTCCAGGAATCCTCAATCGCCTTGTTCGGTGCCTCCAGACAGGGAAAGTAAACGCTTGGACAGCATAGGCAAGCGATTCGCTACTATGGTGGCTACTGCTATCACGGCCTCTTACGCCTTAGCAATCTTGGGGAGGTACGACCGTCAATTATGGTCAGACCTGGCTCCTCTTCTTGAATTCCTCCCTGATGATAAAAAGAGAGAAGCAAAGGATCTTTTGCAGGAGGGTGCTAAAGCGTCTTCGGAGGTCATTGACTCCGCAATGGATCTATCTTCTATTGCTTTCAGACAAATGGCAGTTGCCGCAGTCCTTCGTAGACAGGGCTGGCTTAGGGCGACGTCTTTCTGCCCCGAAGTCCAATCAAAAGTGTTAGACATGCCCTTCGATGGGGAAAACCTTTTTGGAAAACACGTAGACGAGGAACTACAAGGCATCAAGAAGGATACGGAAACTGCACGTTCCTTGGGAACATTACAACAAAGGCATTTTCAGTCCTTTCGTGGAGGTAGAGGAAGAGGTCAGTTTCAGCAAAGACCATCTTATCAATCCTACAGATATCAGCCATATGGTCAGAATTACAGATCGCAATATGAAGGACAGCAACAGCAGCAATTTCGTTCCTCCAACATGTCTTGCAATCAGCTAGACGCAAGCCTGCAGGACGAGGAAAATTACAGGATTCCTCAAGACGTCAGTGACCTTTATCTCCAGCCAGCCACCACATTTCGATCTCAACACCTTTGGTCTCATCGGCTCTCTCCATTTCTAAATCAATGGCAAACCATCACGAAGGACAAATGGGTGCTGAACATTATCCAACACGGCCTCACCTTGGTGTTTGTCCACAAACCTCCTCGAACTCCGCCCCCAAGAAAAATGCATCATCCGCATTTGTCATCGCTACGACAAGAAATTTCACTCTACTAAAGAAAGGGGCGATAGAAAGAGTGCCTTTCGGACAACGAGGGAAAGGCTTTTACTCCAAATTCTTCTTAATAAAGAAAAAATGCGGGAAATGGAGGCAGGTCATGGACCTCAGGCAGCTAAACAAATACATCAAAAAACAATCGTTCAGAATGTTATCCCTTCAAGAGATTCTTTTATTAATAAACAAGGGAGATTTTCTAGCGTCCCTCGATCTCTTGGACGCATACTTCCACATTCCCATTCATGCAAAGCATCGCCAATTCCTAAGATTCGAGGTGGCTGGGGATCACTACCAGTTCAAAGTCTTACCATTTGGCCTTCGCTCAGCACCCAGAGTGTTCACGAAATGTATGGCTCCGGTAGCTGCTTTTCTGAGAAGACAGGGACACAAGGTTTACCCCTACCTGGACGACTGGCTAGTGAAGGGGGCTACATTTCACTCTACCAGAGAATCTACGCAGGCTTGTCAGCGTATCTTCAAGACTCTAGGGTTACAACTCAACGTGGAGAAGTCACGCTTAATTCCAAACCAGAAGCGTGTTTTTCTAGGAGCGCTCCTAAACACAAAGTCAATGAAGGCGTATCCCACATCAGAGCGGAAGCTCAAAATAATGCACTTAGCCTCTCTTCTGCGTGCAAAAGAGTCCACTTCTGTGAGGGTGTTCAAGTCATTACTGGGGATGCTGTCATCATGCATCCCGTTGATTCCAAATTGCCGGCTACACATGAGGCCTCTCCAGGAGCAGTTAGACAGGCAATGGGTGCAGGTGCATGGCTCATTCGAGGACATCATTTCTCTCTCTCAGACGATAAAACAGTCTGTCATGGTGGGAAAAAGAGATCATTATCGCTCCAGGCCTCTCGTTCCAACCAACACTGCCTCATTATATTATGACAACGGACGCTTCAATGGACGGCTGGGGGGCACATCTCCAGGAATTGTAAATACACGGAAAATGGTCCCTTCAGGAAACACGTTCACACATCAATCTTCTGGAACTGAAGGCAGTTTTTCTGGGGTTGCAGGCCTTTCTTCCCAGAATCCAGGGATCCTCGGTTCTAGTAAGAACAGACAATACTACAACAATGTTCTATCTTGCCAAACGGGGGTTCCAGGTCTCTCACTTGATCAGAGCAAGCCCAGGAAATTTGGAAGTGGCTCATTCATCACAACATAACATTGCAAATAGAGCATGTTCCGGGCGTGGACAAAGATTGGGCGGATTCTTTAAGCAGAACCAATTCCCAATGTCACGAATGGGAGTTAGACGTAATTCAGCTGAAAAGAGTCTTCAAACTGTGGGGCACTCCAAAACTGGATCTTTTGCGACAGAAAACAACAAGAAGTGCGAGAAGTTCGCCAGCAGGTTCCCTCAGAGGAACTCTTGGGGAAACGCGCTGCAGTTGCGATGGACGGGGACTTTTGCCTATGCGTTCCCGCCGTTTCCTCTCATCCCGAGAGTGTTGAACAAGATGAAGAAAGAACCATGCCATCTCATTCTCATAGCTCCGGCATGGCCGAGGCAGTTTTGGTACATGGAGCTTCTCCTGTGCTCGATATCTCCGTACATTCGCTTCCCTCCACTGCCAAATTTACTCTCAATGAACAACGGTCAAATTGTTCATCCTCAAATAAAGTCTCTAAGTTTGTCAGCTTGGAACCTCACGACTATGAGTTTACAAATTTAAACATCACTCCGGATTGCAGGTCTATTCTACAACGAGCCAGAGCTCCTTCCACTAACAAGTCATATTCTGCAAAATGGAAGAGATTTTGCCATTGGTGCGAAGAGAAGGAACTGCATCCTTTGCTATCAACTCCGGAACAGATTTTGACTTACTTACTTCACTTAGCTAAATCAAAATTGGCTTACTCGTCAATCAAGGTATACTTGGCAGCAATTTCCAGGTTTCGCAGAAAACCAGGTGAGCTTTCTTTGTGGTCAATAAGAATTGTCAAGGAGTTTATGAAAGGTCTCTTCAGGGTTTTCCCCCCTTAAAGCGCCCTGCAGTTCCGTGGGAATTAAACACAGTACTAGCTCAATTGATGAAATCGCCTTTCGAGCCCATCCATAAGGCTGATTTAAAATATGTTTCTTGGAAAACGGCTCTCCTTTTAGCACTCACGTCGGCTAGAAGGATAAGTGAAATTCAGGCTTTCACGATTGCTGCGCCTTTTCTTCAATTCAGACAGGATAAACTTTAGTTGAGAACAAATCCTCAATTCATTCCCAAAGTTCCAACTTCATTTCACTTGAATGAACCAGTTGTGCTTTCCACGTACTTTGGGAACCCTTCAACCGCCGCAGAAAGAGCATTGCACTCTTTGGATGTGAAGCGCTGCATCAAGTTCTACATACATCGAACAAAGACTTTTAGGAAATTGGATCAGTTATTTGTGTCCTTTACTTCACCATGGAAGGGTCAAGCCCTTTCAAGGAGCAGTATTGCTCGTTGGATTTCCTCTGCGATTATTTTCTGCCACAACAAGGCTGGAAAGCCTTTGTCTGCACACTCCACGAGAAAGATGGCAGCCTCTACAGCTTTGTTTGCTGGTGTGTCGCTTCCGGACATTTGTAGAGCGGCAACATGGTCCAATGTGCATAAATTCATTAAGCACTACTGCTTGGACTCAGCATGGAAAGCGGGCGCTGCAGTGGGTCAAGCTGTCCTAAGACATCTGTTTGCTTAAGGTACAATATTTTCATATCTATCAATTCTATTTGTTTGGTATATTTGGTTGTTACAGTTTATTTACTAGTTTCTGATTTTCTTGGAATCATGATGCATATGCTTTAGTATATTTTTCAATATGTCTCATTTATGGCACAAGAAGGTCTTCGCCTAGACGCAAACTAAGAGAATTATTCCTCTAACTACTCTGATACAAGCATGTGAATCTATGAAAGATTCAATGCTGGAGAAAAAACAAGTTACTTACCTGTACACTGTGGTTCTCCAGTATTGATATCTTTCATAGATTCACATGCGGCCCTCCCTCCTCCCCGTCTAGGCTTGCCACTTCTGATCTCATGTTATTTCTTACCTTAGCACACTTGTGCGTGAAATCTGAGGTCTGATGGCTCTAACTGGGGAGATGAGGTCTAGGGCTGGTCTCTGATTGGTCGAAGTTTGGACCTACATAAAGATGAGGACTAATGTAAAAGTTTTTCTTTCCCTTTTGGTGGTCTCTATGTACTACTATGGTACTTCTTTTCTAATTACCGCAAGACTCCCACCATGACGACGGGGAAGATACAAGCATGTGACTCTATGAAAGATATCAATACTGGAGAACCACAGTGTACAGGTAAGTAATTTGTTTTTTACTTCCTATGCAGCAAAGTAACAACAACAAAATTTAAATATCTCTGTGCATAAGAAGACAAAAAGCCTACTTAAAAAACATTAACAAACTTTATAGCATACAAACTAATAGACCAATAATGCAACTTTAAAAACACTTAAAGTTAAATTGTATTACAGAATATTTCATTCGGGGTACATAAAGTGACTGTAGTACTGCTGACGCTGAGAGAATGGACAACTGCAAACATATCGGCCTCAGCCAATCCTGCCAACATTATAAAAGAGCAGGGCAAACAAATAAAACATGGTTGAGATCTTGAAAGCAATTTTGGCAGATTACAAACTGCTGATGAACCATACCAATTGGCCAAAAGAGGGTTTAAATGGAGCATGCCCTGCCTCAAAAGTATCTGAAAACATCGCACTCCATGCAGCAGATTCCCAAAAATATAAGTCTGTGCTTTATTTATCAAACAGGAATCTATAGCCGGATGGTGACCCCCCTCTTTAAAAAAACAGGCCTCCCTATTCATGTGAAAGCTCAAAGCCCAAGTGGCTTGTTTTAAGCTAACTTTTGATTGCTGCAGACTCAAAATAAAGATCAAAGAAGGGTCTAATTGCAGCAAATCTGCGGCTGCCACAAAGTTTCTATAAATTAGTGAGTTTTCTTTTGGACCATCTAAAATGTATTTTCTTAACCAGAACCCTTGTAATCCATTATCACTCTTTGCTAGGCACATGGCCCAGCGCACCACCCCTGCAAGGCCCTGCGCAAAAGCACTTCTCAAACCAAATTATAACCTTAAAGCTGCCACAGAGAAAGCTGGATTAACTGAGGCCAAGCTTCTAAGGACTCCACCTTCCATTCTATTTAAGAAACCCAATTTCAAAACAGCATTCAATAAAGAGGCAAGAATCTTAGCTCGATAGACCTCCAATAAAGGTGGAGAATGCTTTCTGCCGGTGCCCTTATAAAGAGAGCCCAGACATTTAGCCTGGGAGATGACTTTAGTCATATTATTTTCCATGTGGGCTTTTTCACTTACATTTCCCACACTATCTTCCCTAAGAAGGTATATGATTTTACAATTTCCAATTTTTGACCACCCAAAGACCATACAAAATGTCCATATTTTGACTTTTTCCTCCAATGGACACACATAACTTTGCTTTCAGATACATTGCTCTTTAGGTGATGCGCCTCAGAAAATTGTTGTAGTGCTTGCAGACTGCTATTTAAACCTTTCGGTGTAAGATCGAAAACTACTATGTCTTTGCGAACAATAAACACACAATGGGCTTTCCCCCAACTGTTGGAGCTATACCCTCAATCCGAGCCAAATGATCAGGGAGGTCAGAGAAAGGAAGGGGCAAGCAAACACCCCTGGTTTAACCCATTTGGAGTAGGGATTGCTTGTTATAAACCCCTATCCCCACCCAGGAGAACTCTGCACCAGGTATCAGTATGGAGGGCACGGACTAAACTCTAAAAGGATACCCGACATACCCAAACTAAAAAACTTACTCCACAGCAAAAGGCTATCTACCTTATCAAATGATGTGGATACGTCTATAAAAGTTGTGTATACCATTCCCCCTCTAACTTTAACATATTTTTCATTTATTACCTGAAGGGCAGTCATATTTATCAATTATTCCATGCTTACACCTGAACCCAGTTTGCTCCATTGGGATAATTTTATGATCTTCCACCCATTGATTAATTTGGGTCAGCAAGCATTTAGCAAAGACTTTACTCACCGCATCAAGAAGAGCGATCTGACAATTTTCTGGTAGGTTACGGTCTCCCTTCTTAAAAAGTGGAACTATGACACTCCCCTTCCAAGATGAGGGGACTTTTTTGTTTCATAGCAACTTTAAAACACTGGGCAAAGAATTTTACTCCAAAGAGGTCCATTTTGTTTGACAACGGTAATTTGAATTTCATCAGAGCCAATCGCCGCCAAAGAGCTCTTTTTTAGATGGCTGGCCATACAGGGTAGAATCTTCCTTTATTATAAGCTTCTTTGTGACCCCCTCATTAGCCGCCTACAGACCCTGGATAAAATGAACCCATCTCGATTCTTCAATAGCAGCAGGGAAGGATCTGGCTCTTGTTCCACAACCCTCCACGACGAGTGCCCAGAATGTCCTCATCTGGCCTTTTAATACTGCTTCCCTAAGTTTTATCCAAAACCTATCCCCATCCTCTTTATTTTAGATGAGCCTTCAACCGAGTCAGACTCTTTTTTAGGTCTCGCCTTGGCAGTGCTTGCGCTGTCTCTTTGAGACATGCTGTATTCAGGATATGGGCATGAAACTCCGCCACTTTCTGCCCATCTTCTTTATTGGCTTTTGTCACTGTCCTTCGTAAATGGTGGCTTTTCAATGGTCAATAGGCTTAGTAGTCTCTCCTTAGTACCGCCTTTTCTCTTCTTGTAACTTCCCATGATGACACCCCCTGTTACATATGTTGCTACTCGGTACGTTTTAATTATAGCCTCGGAGCACTATTTTCTTAAATGCCTAGCTCTTGCCGAACACGTTCTCTAGCAACTTTTTAAAATAAATGTAACCAGGGCGGCACGTGTCAGCTGATATAATGGCAGCAGCGCCTTTCTTTCTTTGTTAATTGCGATTGCCGAAGCGGCCACTTGCCTTTTTTTTCTACTTTTGAAGCAATCGCAACACCCGAGCTTTAGCTTAAGATTTGTAAAGCTAAAGCGCGGGTGCCGCCATTGTAGCACAAGTAAACAAATAGAAAAAAAAGCATCCGGCTGCCATTTTTTTTCTATTTCTTTACTTTTGTCACAATCGCTTAAGATGTTTAAAGCTAAAGCGCGATTGCTTATTTTTTTTACTGCTGCAACTCATTAAAAGGAAGAAGCTCATCAGTAAGGAAATACAGGACTGGATGACGGAAAGAATCCCTCTGGCAACCCAAGGAGATGAGGCATCCACTGAAGGCTGTCTGCTGAAGTGCATCACACCGCTAAGAGGGCTTCTCTTCAGTCAAGGCCTTATGTACAAAACCCCACTGCTTGTAAAATAAGCATTACAAATGCAATAGGTATCACATTTGTTGGAGTTATTTGCATAATAAATGCCAATGTTTTTTACCCAGCCATGTTGCTGGGTGCAGTACCATATGTGGCCAAAAGAAGTCCCATGGCGTTAAAATGACAATGTTTTTTACTTTTGCTTTTTTGCACCAATGGCAATAGCGCTATGCAAATATAATTACTCCACTGCAAATAAAAAAACAAAAGTAAAAAACATTGCCATTCTCAACGCCAACAGCTCTAACTTTAACAAATGCAAGACCTATTGCATTGCAAATGCTTGTTAATAATAGCACCTTAGTAAATCTTTCAGGGACATAATCCAGATATTGATCCCTAACTAGAGTATTTATTTCTCAATTCAGCAAGAGGAGGGGACAGGGGATCCCCTTCGATCATCCCACTAGATTCATTTGTTTAACAGCTTTAACTAGCTGCTGCATGAAAGTATTAAAACTTTCTATTTCTTTCCCAATCCCGCCAGACTACTTGTCATGGGTAGCCTCTAAGGTACCTCTGAGGCCTGTGGTTGCCCTATAATCCCAGCGAGTTCCCCCTGTTTTCCTATTAAACCTAGCAGCCTGCCCATCAAATCTCCAAGAACTAGTAGGGGATGTATAAAACTTTACAGAGAAAGTGAGGAGATTACGGTCACTAAGAAGGGAGCCAGTGACCTGCCAATAAAATGAAGGCACATCCTACCACCACATCATCATCCAATATTGAACACCCCTTCCCCCCTGAGCTTTATGTGTGTATGCTGCGGGGGAATCAGAGGGTAACCTCCCATTCACTATTAACTTTTTTCAGCTGGGCCATTAAATCTTGTCCTCTCTTATTAGTTCTTATTTTAGGAGGAAAGAAGGCTGGGAGTATCCGCGTAGTTCCTCTTTTTCTATCTCCCGCAGTTGGTCTAAGGCAACAGTAGATATTTTGCTATTAAAGTCCCCCACCATAATTATATGTTAGTGAAGTTCCTTATTGGACACTTTTTTAATATAAGAAAAGACCTCACTTAAAAGAACATCATAAGAGGCCTCTGGGGGAATAATAAGTATTAATCAACAAAAGCGCAGTAGTTCTCTGATTTATACCAAGATTAAACCGGGTTACTGCCATGAATAGATAACTTGGATCTTTGTCGCATTTGTATCTCCACTAAATGTTATTGGACAAAAAGCATTCCACCCCTCCATTCGCATGTCCCCTCCAAGACTGGGTTGATTTACAATATAATCATCGCAACCATCAAGTCTCCTGGAGACGAACCACATCGGCCTCTAACAAGCCCAAATAATACAACTTCTCCCTACTGTTCTTTATTCCTGCAGCATTCCAGGGTATCATTTCTAGCTCGTTACTAGTGAAAAGGCCGTTGCAGGTAACTACCCTGGAAGACACTGGATAATGCACCAGGTAACCAGTTCCATTTGACGGGCTCATCTTTGATAATTCCTTGGGCAGGAAATACAGGGGATTCTCTAATGGACACTTATCTACCTTGTTTATCTAGGTGTATTTTTATCCTCCGTAAATCTGACACAAACCCCCACTAAGAGAAGAGGGTGGGGAGGCGGAGACCTTTATCCGCAGCACACAGACCATCCTCTTCTAAAATTTAAATTACATCAATCCCCCTACATTGCAAACATTCAGAAAATCTTAATATCGAATTAACCGTAAGTTTAGAATAAAAAGTTGCCCTTGATTTAAAACCAGCTTCAAAAGGTAAAAGAGAAACCAAATTAATACCACTACCTTGGATAAGCTTCAGATTCTCAATCGCAGAAGAACATTTAAGCTGCAAGGACCTATTTAGAATTAAATCTGCATCAAACAGGGGAATAAAATTCAACGTAAAAGAATCCACACTGCACCATACCAGTATCTGGTAAAAGAAGCAGTCATTGGATTCAATGAAGATGGTATATAAGAGGTAGACGCCCCATGTTCGACTGCTAACATTGCTGCAGGTCCCTCGGCCAAAACATTAGCAGGACCATAATATGGTTCCATGGCTTGATGAATTACTTTTAGGGATAGTGTTGTACTCTCTGTACTTTGTATGGCATCCATACCCTCTCTAAAACGCAACCTCCTTCGACTATTTTTAGCAAATCTGCAGAGCTTTTTTTTCTTCTTCCTTCTTCGTTTTTCCTTCCTCTCCCCTGCCTATACCAGTGGAGCATTTGATTCACCATCATTTAGTTCCAGTCTAAGCTGAGATTTGAAAATTGAAAACACATCGTGTTCAACGCCCTGCAAGTTTCCATCCAGACTCTTCGAATTGGAGCTACTATTAAAAATGTATTTTATAGAATTTACTGGACTTTTTAGTATGTGAAACTTTTTAGTAAGCTTCTTACATTGAGGTTTACCAAAGTGAGAGCAAAAACCAATTTGACAACCACCAATTTTCTGATCATTCTCCTTACCAGGGATCAAGGCCCCTTCTATTTCCACTGGTTCATCACGGCCTATATACTTTAATTGCTTACTAGCTCGCTTAATATTTTTGTCACAGTGTCGAGAACACAATCGAAACCACCAACACATTTTTCTAACAGCTTTAAAATTGAAGACAAAAGCCTTTCTAAATACAATAAGGAAACTGATACTTTTACCTATTCTTTAGGAGGATGACATGGTTAAATACAATTTACATCGATATCAGGGGTTACAGAGAGATGAGATATCAATGAAGAATTATTTGAAGGAGTACTACTAAAAAGTTGCATTCCCGTGGGAACCATCACGGAAGGTGTACCTACGGTCTCCACAGTCTTACTATTGTCTCGTAGACCGTATCTCCTACATAAATGTATATCCAGATCTGGCAAAGTAAAATCCTCCTGAACCTATGCCACAATAGGAGAACAAGGATCTTCTTGAGGGATTATGTGGGGATTATCAATTACAGTCATAAAACTGATAAGGGGGTCCTAAACCGGTAAGGAGGGGGTACGCCAATGGGGTATGAATTAGGAATACCCCCAGCACACTGTATAGTATCCTTCTGCAGTGTGGGCAACTCTTCTCCCTTGCAACTGGACAACAGAGAAACAAAGGGATACAGATTAGCATTGACATTAACCCCCCCCCCCCATTCAATTCCACAGTCTAATTCAGCTCCTCTTGCAATAGTTTATCCTTTTCCCACAAGCTGAATAGCGGACTTTTCCCTTTCAGCATCGTCACAGAGGCATCTTTGTTCCGAAGAGGATGTGATTTAGTCTTTGCACAGGCCCTCCCCTGAAGCAAACGACCCGATCTCAGCTTTCTTGCAGTCATTATTAACTTTGGTATCTTTTAAGACTTCACACACTGGGGACTCCGTCTCTTTATTATCAGCATCTCCTTAGACTTTATGTACAGGAATTCCCAAGATGGCTCAAGATAACTGACCAATCTTACACAAAGCAGCTGGAGCAAAATAACTAGAATTGCTTCTGTGCCTCCCTTCTCTAGAAGCTCTTTTTTCCTCAGGATCAAATTTCAAATCTCAAAAGTCCAGTTTGCAATTTTCAGGAGTGCTGTACTGGGCTGTACTCGGGTAACAGGGAGCCAGGCGGGCAGATACCCCCACAAGCTGCACCTTGACCTAGCCAGGCCGCCTCCACAGGGGCGAGCCTCTCCTTCTATGCCGCGGCACCTGATACCAGGCACTTGCGTAACCCTTTTGTTGGCCCTAGTCTTTGCAGACTCCACAGCACACCAATATTTACAGGCCTGCTTGCCCCCCTCCTCCCTCCACCTGCACCTCTTGCCTCTCATTGGCACTTTTCTGCTCCTCCTGCTGGAGAGTGCTGCCTAACTGCTAGTTCCACGGCAGAGTCCGCGTATCTTGGGCGTCTGGGGGGGAGTCTCTAAGATTCCAAAGGAGGGTCCAAAGAACAGCAATAGCGGTAGGGCCCCAACGGAGAACCGTGTGGCGTCAATGACATCACCTTAAGGCCATGCAAGCCGTACAGCATCTGTGGGCACCCCGGCCACCGTATCAGCTGGCGTTTGGAAACCAGGGGGGTGGGGGAGCCACAGCTACAACCTACGATTCCTCTGCTGTGGCGACTCACCACACCCCAGCAACAACAGCGTTGAGGCACCAATAGCCTCCACGACCGGCAGCTGCACCATCCTCACATCCTCCTCACGACCTCCTCACGACCTCCTCATGACGTACTAACGTGCCGTGCTCACGCCTCCCTCTGCCACTCAAAATCAAAGATCGAAAGAAGGGGCTCTTTGCTGAAGTTCTTTTGCTCAGTTGTGCCGGAAATGAAGCTCTATGTAGGTTAAGAGCTGATTTGAAAGTTTAGATTGGTGAGGAAGTGAAAGTTGAAATAAAATTAACTAAGGTACCCCACTGGGAGGGCTTTTGTTCTGGGGGTCCCTGTTAATAAATAAAAACAATATGGAATATATAGGGAAATAATGTTCCTTTATATTCTCTACGATTGGTCAACATGTTTCTTGTCCTCTTTAGTCTATGAAGGTCTATGGCAATTCATCAGGACTCTAATAACCTAATCTACATAAAGTAGGGCCATAACTCAATCCGAAGTGTGTGCCCACAATACTGATTCACCAAGTATGTGTTCATAAGATTTTCTACCTCTTTGTATTCGGAGAGATAATCCAAAACAATAAAAACCAACCTAAAAATTAAAGAATAAAATAAACGTATAGCCATGTAAATGTGGGGGATGAATATCACAGACCTATATAATCTTTTCACATTTGGATAAAGTTCACCAGTCATCACTCAAAAATATCCACCAATAAGTGGTAATACACCAGTGTACTGCCCATCACATAAGTGACCTCCACACCAGTTAACGTGCCCAAATCACATACACATAAGTCCTCAAAAGTAAATGTGCCTTTCTTTGATATAACATCCAGATAAAGGTTCAAACATAATTTCCTTACCCAATCCCCACTGGAATCAGGCCCCTTAGGACATGCGGGATTGTGAAACTACTCAATGGTATTTTCTATATAAGGTAATCATAGTATCGGGATATTAGCAAAATTATAGTATTCAAACTGTTACCACACCTTGGAGTTCTGAAAAGTACTCACAACCACAGCTCGTAGACACTGCCATCACCTTACCCATTATCATCATTTTGTTTGGCCACAACTTGGGTAGGTACTGGAGTCCTTGTTAAACCTACTGAATGGTGGAACAATACCACACTCAGATTTGGATGCCTCAGTTTAAACAAGATAACAGTTTTGGCCAGACTTGTGTATTTATTTCCTTTTCTATAGGAAAGGGGTTCTTCAAAGAGCTGGACAAGCTATTGAATGATGAATCAAAAACACCTCACAAAAGCCGTCAACACGTTACAGTCAGTCCTGCTAATTAGCAATAAGATTGTGGAAATACTTGGCGACACGCTGCTCCACAGTATAAATAGAGGCAGTATGGCCACCCTGTGGTTTTAAATAGAATATAAGCAAACCACACATTTACCGTACGACATTACTGTTCCTTGTAGTACATCTTATAACAGTAAAGTTATTCATATGATTACAAAACCTAATAAAAAACTATAAATCTAATTTGTCAGATCACAATTATTAGAGTAGATTAATTCACATCTTCCAATAATTTATCAAAATATATAATAAATCTTAGACAAACCGATATTAACAATACATGCATTATGCAAATCATATAGGCATTTATTAGTGTTTAAGCTTCCAGGTTGTTTTTGACTGTGCATTGATTGTATCTTTTGTCTTCAATGTCGGAGAGTTAATTCTCTATCCCCTCTTGATAGATGAAACATTACGTAGACCTACAGCCTTCAGTAAAGTGTGAATGTAACTTATTGGCTGCAGGCTAGAATCAGCATTGTTCAGTGGTGTGGTATTCCCACTAAGGGTGATGTTGATTCCTATCAGAGGCACAAATAGCATGACTAAACCTAGGCTGGCACAAGGTTGAACTGCAGAGTGGAATCTATCAGTATAAAGCTTTGAGCCATCCTTTTTATCCAGGAGCTTATTTGTGGGGTGGTAGGGTACAGTGATGGCTCAATAACCACAAAAGCCCCACGTTGTGTGGAGAAGGGAACGAGAGGCACGGGGTCTTAGGAGCTAGCAGCCTCCAACACTAACAGTCTAACCACAAAAAGCTGCTCCTAACTGAATTGCCACTACGAGGTTTGGGATGTATTTGTAAGTGAAGGCATCTCACAAAAAGTAACGGACTGGTCTCACACACCACCTGGTGTCATGCTTCATCATTGACCAGTCCTCGCCCTCTAAAACCTTGGTTTGATAGAGGGCGGGCATACACCTGACGACAGGGATGCACTTCTAAACTAAGTGGGGGCCCATAAACAAAAAGTGTGGTTAAAAAACATTATAGTTATCTTAATCGTGTTTTTAATGTTAAAGGTAACTATATGATATTAAAATCAAGTGACGGTATGTGGGGGAATTAATGTCCCCTATCCGTTATGTGAGAGGTCAACATGTTTCTGCCTTAATGGCCCGCTTGGGTCCAGGGCATTCGTCAGGACCTAAAAAGAACATAGAGGGCTCCGTTCTTACCAGCTAGTGGTAAGAGTAAACCACTGTGTGGGCGTGAGCACTGCCACACTCCACAACTTGATGGCCTCTAATTTCAAGCCCTAGATACCAAAGCTACTTGCCCCATGGGAGGAGGGGAGGGGAAACCCCTGTAGTCAAACCTGCATCAAGGGAAATTTCCCATGTGGATCCTAGGCGACTGCTGCCGGTCCTCCCTGATGAAGGCTCACCTGGTGAAAGGAGACAGATTTTGGAGGTTAGAGATTAAATTCTAAGATAATATAGTTTCATAGTATATAAGCATGATGAAGACTGCCAGAAAATGAACTGATTTTCTTATGCCCCTCAACTGCATTCTCTTCTATCAACTGTGATGAATTGGAGAAGCGGCCGAGGGGGATTTTGACTGCATGCATGGATATTGTATTGAGTGTGATTTAACTGTTCAGTGGAAGAGGGACTGCACCAAAATTATCAGGATCTCAAGGAATGTCGTTCTTAAATTAGCTCACTTTATTTTTTTACATAGGACTTATCTTCCCTGGTAATCATGTATTAGATTGCTACTAGTAAATGATAGAATGACCTCGGTGTAAGAGCATGTTGTGTGGAAATGTGATAGCACTCATGAATTTTGAGGTCCAGTAGAAACACCAGGGGTAACTTAGGTGTCTTAGGTAACCTGCAACATGTTTTCTGGGATCTTTCCAGCTAAAAAGAAGAGCAAAGTAGCTCTGCAATGGAAATTGACTGGAAATCGAAGATTCCCAGTGATTTACTTATGGATTAAAAATGTATTTCATGCGTCACATGCGGAACCTGTAGTGCTGATAAACATGAGTAATACTTGAGGCAAGAAGACATTAGTACAGAATGTAGTCTCTTGCTGGATTGTTTTCCATATATCTCTAGTAATGGAGCACTTAGGTGTTCACTGAGGGTGGGAATATGTAATGCGGTTCACCTTTCTCAACTATGAGAAGATAACAGAGAAGCCAGAATGCTTCCTTTAGACTCCTCCTACATGTAAAGCCACAAACATACATCTCCCATGCCTTACGGGCCCTACACTGGTTACAAGTTGCCAGAAGATCCACCTTCAAGCTACTTGTATCACACACAAAGCAATGCACGGCAAAGGACCACTCTTCATCAGGAAGAAAATCAACAAATACATACAATAAGGGAAACTTCGCTCGAGAATGGCCCCCCACCTCAAACTTTCTACATCTAAGAAAAAAGCATGGGCGGAACATCTTTCTCTGTTCAAGCAGCTGAACTATGGAATTCACTACCCACAAACATAATATACACTGACAACCATCTCAGCTTCAGAAGATTAGTCAAGAACTGGCTCTTCCTCTCATGACAACCATACTCACAACAATGTACCACAACTGTATACTCAGACATGACAAACTATGCTTTTCACGGTATGGAGATGAAGTTGTTGTTAAACGTGTCATTATATATTGAACTAAACTTCATGTTATAAGCAGATACATTTATATAAGGGAAAATGTATATTACACCACAAGATACATGTGCATATCAGACCATCCTATAATTGCTGCTTCTATGTACATATAGGTGTAAATATAGACTGAGTTATGCCTACTACTAAAACTAAAAGAAATGTCGTGTATATATGTATTTATATGTTAATTACAGTTATTTGAAATAAATAATGTTTGCATCCTTCACCACAAGATGAATATGCTCATCAGACTATGTAAATATTGCTTCTTCTATGTACCTATGGGTATTTATATAGAGGGGTTTACTCCAGCCACTTAAACTTTACCAAGTGTCATGTGTATATATGTATGTTTAAGAAAATTCAGTTTTGTTAATAAAAAAAAATCCCTTTCAACCTGCCATTCACCTCCTTTCTTTGATTCATCCCAAAACTTTCTTTCTGACTGCTATGAACTCTAAAACATTCTTCTCAAACTTCCCCCTCCTTTTTTTCGTGATGTCACCCAACTAACAGGCACACACAACCACTACTTACAAAAACAACTTATTACTTCCCCTTTCAAATCAATTCCCATCATTCTATCCCTACTCTAAACTCTACTAAACACACAAGAAATCAAGAGCACAAACCTAACACAACCAATACACAATGTAAAAAAACACTTATTACTAATCTACAAACTATTAAGCTCTAATCTTGGGTTCCGGAGTAGCGTGCTACTCGCCATGAAGCACTTCAACGCCTCGTCAGGGTTAGTAAGCACGATAGAAATACAATTTTCAATTACAACATAAGAGTTATCAGGTTCACACAGACCCTGGCTCCAGGGATCAAAGCGAGCAAGGAATGTGGAGCAAAGTTATAAAATCAAGTAATGCATTTGGTTAAGAAGGGCACATTGTTTATTGCCCGCTGTTGGGAGACATTCCAACTGAATGGGTGAGGCACGTCTGATTCAATGCGAATTTGTAGATTGACTCATTATTGTAACGCCTGTATCCACTTCCTGTTTGTTTCTCTTTCATGAAGATTTTTAGAATTACAGAGAATGCATCTGTTTCTGTGTTCCATTTTATGGAAACAAGTGTTTTTAGTTTAAAATTGCTGCCAATGTCAATTTAGCAGCGTAGTTGTTTCCTCCACATGTAGTACAACAGTTTCCTTGTGGCTACTTGAAAAAAGGTAGATCCATGCCAGACTGATTAGGTCAGTTTATTAAAGGAGCCCAACAGTGACAGCCTTTCTGGTTCTGTCCTACCCAGAAACTGATTATCTTGGAACATTAGTAGCATAATCCTGAATAGAAGTAAACCCCATTGTAAAATGCCACATAGATTCTGCACAAGATTCAATACTTGCCCATATATCTGGCAGCTCATCTTTTTACGTTTGTATTCCCCGTTTGTGGAGTTTCAAAAGTTGTCACTTGAGCTATGCAATATTTTTAGTGATTTGGATTAGGATGTCCAAATAGGGTCAACCTATCCATAAATGAGGAAATTGAGGCATCATGTCTTTAGCTTTCCCAGTTCAATAGTACATTCAAGCCTGGAGTTCCCAATTGAAAACTTCCTGTTTGGTATATGTTCCGTTCCTTTTCCTTACCAAGTCCACCTGGTTCAATAGATATATGAATCCCCACGTAGATGAGGATCCCATTTTTACTGACTGTGGCCACATGCTGACACATAGTATGCGGTTAGGTGACACAGGTCACCGAACTGCTTGCCATGTGCATGAACTGAATGTCCCCTGAGTAGAGACATTCATTTCTTTTGTGAAGGCCAAAAGTTATCTGATTTTTTTTTAGCAACCATATTTTTTATTGGGTTTGTGAAAAAAGGGGTAGATTTCCTGGCCAAAGCTCAAGAGCAACCTTCTCTTGCCCTTTAAGGCCAGTTCTTGCGTCAGTTCTTTTACATAGACAATGCCATGATTGAGATTGCTCTACCAGAGATGCCCTTCAAAGAAAGGAGACTACCTCTAATGGTTGGTCCAGACCATTCAACTGGAAACAGATTGGAATTTTGGTTCTAAGCGGTAATTGGAATGCGGTCATTCCTGGCGCCACAGTTCTCAATACAGATGATGGCTAAAAATAGCTCTGCTTGGAACCAGTACAATGCCAGATGTAAATCGATTTAAAAAAAATATATAAAATAACGAAATATGTATGAGATAAAGGGGGGTACTGAATGGTCGTTTTTATAAAATAACTAAATATGTGTAATAGATCAGGGAGTGCTGAATTTTCATTGAAGGGTATAATGCGGCTGGTGGACTGAGTTCACTGACATTCACCTCTCCTTACGGATATTAAATGAAGCAGCTAGTTTTTAAATAAATGCACATGTGCTCTCTGCATCAGGACTCCATCTCATTTCTTTGGAGGTAATAATAAAGGAGGAAATGGGCATTGTTAGGTGCTTCTCTTTCAGCCTCTTACAAACCTTGAAAGGTTTTTCCAAGTTTAAGGGTACATTTTATGATTGCTGTTGAAGATGTTATGTCAGTAGATTAGGAGGTCCCAATCTGAAGCTTTTAGATTACATCACAAAGGAACTCTGTCACCTCTGCCTTGACTGTCATAGCACTGTCCAAGCATATTACCTGTTTAGGACTAAAACATTCAATGACTACTTGGAAGTAACTTATTTCAAGATATCGAAGTGATTTGACCTTGAACAGGCAGTCTTTGCGGAAGTAGGTAAGAATGTTTGCAACCCATCTGAATGTCTAGCTGCTGTTCATGTTTAATTGGAGGCAATACCTGGAAATATAGTTAACGGATTTGACCCAGAATAGTTCCAGTGTCACTAGAAGGAATTAAGCTGCAAAGGTTTTTGCCCTATTATTTAAAGATTTCCTTACTGATGGTGAAGCTAAGGAGGTTGATGCACTAGCATCGTAAGATGCTTTCGTTCTCGTCTGTGAGTCCTTTCTGTTCGGGGCAGGTCAGTGGACTGTTGTGTTCCTTTTGTTGGGAACCTCTACTGACTAAAAAGTTAAGTGGTAAGAAAGAAATTTTTTCCCTAGTCTTTTGAATGGCCAAGGAACCTTTTTCAAGCCCAATGGTAGATGTGGCAAATTCCCTCTGGGTACTGAATAAGCTTCTAAGCAATGTTCATTTTTGCCAGATAATGATGTGATGTCATTTTGTTGTCTGACACTTTTACAAGCGAGTCGAATGTATGAGCTTGAGACAGATCTAGTAAGGTATATCAACCTGAGGGTGTTTGACTTTACCTGTTGCAAAGGATGATAACACTCTTGTGTAAAATAAAGAAATAATTGGAAGAAGGCCCTAATGCCTAACAGGAAATGACTCGAAAAGAGACCATGCTTGCCTACCTACAGTTGAGGCACGCGCTTGAAAAATGAGTGGAAAAAATCTGTTTGTTAATTGCAACCTAGCTGTCTTTGGAAGTGTAATTTATAGGAATGAGCTGCCTGGCTAGATACCTTTTGAAAGGCAGTCTCTTTCAAAGGTATCTAGCAGTTTTGATTTTGAATAATGGATCTGCAGGGAAAAAAAGCTGTATTCCTCTGATGAATGCAAAAAAAACAATTGATGGACGGAATGCTGAACAATGTCAAACATTCACCCCCAGGACAGAGATCTGGGCCTAAATCCATCATTTTTTTGCCCACCATGCCATTCCAATTTAAACCCAGCCAAATGCAAATCAGCCTTGACCCTGCTCCCCATGGGAACAGTCTAGCCTGAACTGCCAGGCCAGGTCCTCCCTGTACCGGAAAAAGCATCCTGGGACACGTTTCGGTGTACGGGACCCACGTCTGGGCATACCCATCCCAGTTGGGGTGACAAATGCAAAAAGAACAATTAATGGACGGAATGCTGAACAATGTTAAACATTCACCCCCAGTACAGAGATCTGTGCCTAAATTCTTCATTTTTTTGCCCGCCATTCCAGTTTAAAGCCAGCCATATGCAAATCAGCCTGCCCTTGACCCTGCTCCCCATGGGAACAGTCCAGCCCGAACTGTATTCCTCTGATGAGCATAAAGAAAATCAAAACAAAAGTCAAGATCTATGAAAAATAAATTTATAAGTGAGAGACGTAAGACTACATGCACACACTCAGAGGGAGGCGAGGGATGACTTGGGAAACCCATCGGTATGTTTTCTGGTCCCAGCTAGAAAGAAGTGCAAAGTAGTTTGACTTGTTGATCTGGCTTTGAAATTTACTGGAAACCTAAAAGAGACCTAATTATTTACTTATGAATGAAAGATGCGATTTCAAGTGGAAAATGAATAGAAGAGCGCCTACTTGAAAAATTAGAGGAAAGCTGGTTGCTGTGCTCTACAACCATTCTGCAAACACACTCGTTTTCTACCTTGCTTTCCCAAAATGTTCTGATAACGTCTTAGGGAGTACACGCCGATTAAGCCAAGATTGTGAAACAATAACTGATTTTTCCCAGAAAGATCCATGGACCTTTGGCATTGTCTGCATTTGCAGGATGGAGAACCTGGATTATAAAAAAGGAGGTTTTACACAGAGGACGGTTTTGCACAAAACAATGAGGGTCTTTGGTGTCTGAGGCACATATTTATTATTATTTTATTTTAGTGTTTTATAGAGCGCGAACCACACCTGTGAGGGTATCGGAGCGCTTTACAGGATTGACAGGTGGTATACAAAAGACTTAGGAGGGGATAAAGACAGGTAGAAACAATATATAGGGAAAACAAGCATGAGGGGCGATCATCAAGACATTATACCGTCAGCTCTGATATCAAGTGTTTTTTAGGGTTAAAAAAAAAAACTCTACCGTCTACATCCGCCTTAGTTAGGCTCTGAAATTAATATTGTCAGCATCTGTGCCTGGACATAAATGGACATTTATGGATGATTTTATGTTAAACACAAAAGTGTGTCTCGTCTATGTCGTCGAATGCCTCGTTTTCGCATCTCATACATTCATGTTTCAGCCTCCCATCTGATAATGAAGTATCGAGACCAGCTGTTTGGCAGGTGGCTAACGTCGCTTAGCACCGTCCTTCTGTGACAGATGATACCCTTTCATATATATTTGCTTCTGTTGCAAAACGTGCCACACCAATGCTTCTGGGTTTCCTGGTGTTACCTTTCTGTGATTTGCCCTACACAATGAAGATGGAGCTTGTATAGCTGGCAGCTGTTGCTGACCTTTTAAGATTTTTTGTGATGTCCCCATTTAATTGTGGCGAGGTTCTTGGTGCTGAGTTAAGTGGCATTATAGCGGTCTGCATAATATTGGGCTGAGTTTTTACTAAAATCGTGCTTTTAACCAACAGGGCAAATCTATACTTTCAGCATATTTTTTTATATAACATTTTTTCTACACTTATGCCAACAATGAAAGAGCATTTTTTTAAAAACAAAACTCACTACCAATCGTATTTCTTTTATGTGCTTACCAAAATTTAGGTTGTAGATTTAGAGCCGAAAGTGAATCTCAAGACCTGCTATTGTTTACATGCGCACTTAAGACTCATCTGTTCTAATCATCCTTTTTGTGTTGCAACACTTGGTTGCCCAGGTGTGTGTAGTTAGCGCCATGCTAAATGTAAGATATTGATGTAATCTACTTAGGAGGGCATGCCGAGGCCCATTTAGTCCATAGTGTCTCTGTCAAGACTGCGAACAGACCAGTTCAGTTCAATTTTAGTAATGTTTAGACACTTGTCTTTAAAACATACATTTAAAACAGCATAAAATATTATTCTGAATACTCCCCCCCCCCCACTTCCCGATGCTTCTGAACCAGACTCTAACTCAAGTACACCAACATTTAATACATAAAATCTTCACTCCCCATACACCCCAGCTCTAAAAAGACTAACTTAAGCCTCTTGCATCACTAATCCAAGCAGATTTAAAAAAAAATTGCCAGGGCATATGTAATATCTAAAAATTCCATTTTCAACAAAAGTGCAAGTGCATCATTACAATGATTTGTATCATATTTTATAAAAAGCGGTTTTAAAATCAACCGGCGAAAGCTATTAAAATGACGACAGTCAATGAACAGATGAACATTAAAATTTTGGAACCGCAAACCTCATGCAATTAATCTTCACATTTAAAAGAGCTTCAAATTTTTCTGCCCTTACATTACGGACATTTAAAGCTACCCGAAATGTTAATAGAATTTAGCGTAGCTGGGCGTCGGGAAGAGCTGATATGTACGGAAATGCCCTCCTGTTCTCCCAAGATGTTACCATATACTTTGTAGAGGGTCTGTTCCTTACATACTCCTTATCAGCTGATCTAGACTCTCTTCTACAAGCCATTTTTAGTTCATCTTTCGAAAGATGGGAGGCCTCCGTTATCTTAAATTCCTCCATTTTGAAGGCCCCTGCAGTGGCAACTAGCCTTTTTCTGACTTTCACTGCCCACCTTAACTCACTCTTTCCAATTTCGGAAGTACATAAGGCTGATACCATCTGTACCTCTGAAACCCAAAGTTTATCCCAAAATTGCAGGGTTGATTTATAGGCTAAGAATTTCCAGGCCTGCAGGTTCCCTTCCAGTCTTATAGCCTGGCTCATCACACTTTTTGGGAGAGCTAACAATTTTTTCAAAAACTTGTTCTCACATCTCTCCCAACTTCCCTCTATACTTAGTGACAATACTTCAACCCCGTAAAGACATTGAGTAGGGACCATTGCATTGTAAGCTGTCAAAAGGGGAGACCAGGAAGGACCACCGAAGGTATTCTTAAAGTCGACAAGGCCCCCTATTGCTGCTGCCAGCATCTCCACCAGTTCTTTATGTTATGTTATGTTATGTTAAGATAACTTGTAGAGCGCACAGCTGCCCCAGCAACGGGGCGTCCCGGCGCTATAGCAAAAGAGAGGCTCAAACTGCGAGTATCCCAGCCTAAGAGGAGATAGGAAGGGCCAGGAAAGACAAGTAAGACAAAAGAGGGGGAAGTCTAATGAGGGAACAGATGGGTCTTTAGCGCTTTGCGAAAGGATAAGTAGTTGTCCATACTCCGGATATGAGACGGAAGATCGTTCCAGAGCTTGGCAGCCAGAACGCGGAACGAGCGACCACCAGCACGGGCCCTCTTAACCCGTGGTATAGAAACAAAATGTTTGCCAGTAGAGCGCAAATGACGTGAGGGAGTGTAGATCGAAAGCAGGCCAGATATTATACCGGAGGTGGAAGATTTCAAGATCTTAAAAGCAAAGCAGAGAGATTTAAACACCAGCCGCCTCTCCATTGGCAGCCAAATCAGCCGTCGAATGGTGCTAGAGGTGGAACAGCGGCTGGGCATGGCAAGGAGAGTTCTGGCGGCGACATTCTGGACCCTCTGAAGTCTTGAGATCTCGGTCTTATTGACCCCAAGATAGAGCACGCTGGCATAGTCCAGTCTAGATAGGACAGACTCAACTGTCTTGTAAATGTCATACCAAGGTACTTATAGTATGATGCCACTTCAACCCTACTATTACCTACCAGGCGCCTATATGGTTTTACTTTTTTCCCAAAAGGGATTATTTTTGTATTTTCCCAAATTCACCTTTAATTTATTAACCTCACAATAATAATTCAATCTGGTCAACTTTCTCTGTAAGCCTACAGACTAGACAATTATAATAGTATTTTTTTTTGGAGAACTTGTAGAAGTCTCAGTAGGTGGATAATAAACATTGGCAAAGCCAATAGGTCTTGCCTATGCGAGAGCTATTGGCTTTGCCAATATGCTTTAGCCATGTTGTACACCAGCGTAGCTGCTGTCCAGCATGCTAAAAGTTAGTGACGTAAAGGAGAGTGGCATGGAGTGGAGTGAAGTGTCGTAAAGTGGATGTCATGGTGTAGAGTAGAGTTGAGTGGCATAAAGTGTTGTGGAGTGTCATTTAGGGAGTAGAGTGTCATAGAATGGAAGGGTGTAGAGGGGAGTGTCATAGAGTCGAGTAGAGTGGAGTAAACTATTGTAGAGTGGAGTAACATAGAGTGTTGTATAGTGAAGTGGCATAGAGCAGAATGGAGTGGCATAGAGGGTGTTGCGTAGATTGGAGTAGGGTGCTATAGAGTTGAGTGGCATAGAGCGTCATAGAGTGGAATGGAATGGAGTGGAGTGAAGTAGTGTGTCATAGAGTAGAGTGTTGTTGAATAGAGTGAAGTAAAGTGGCAGAGGAAGTTGCGTAGAGCATCCTAGAAAGTGTCGTAGAGTGGCAAAGAGTGGAATAGAATCTCATAGATTGGAGTGTCATGGAGTGGCCAAGCGTGGAGTGGCGTTAAGTACGGAGTAGACTGGCATAGAGTGCATTGGTTTTCAGTAAAGTGGTGTTGAGTGCATTGGCGTAGAGGGCAGTGATGCGAGTAGAGTGACAGAGTGCTATGGTGTAGAGTGCTGTAGAGTATAGTGGCATAGAGTGGAGTGCCGCAGCGTAGAGTGTCACGGCATAGAGTGGAGTGGCACTGAGTGGAGTGGTGCAGGCTGGAGTAGAGTGGCGTAGATAGGATTGTTTCAGAGTATAATGAAGTGGCGTTGAGTGATACAGGATAGAGCGGAGTGGTGCAGGATACAGTGCAGTGCCATAAAGTAGTGGTATAGAGTGCTCTGGCGTGGAGTGGTACAGAATAAAGTGCATTGGCATAGAGTGCAGTGTTGCAAAAAAGAGTGGCATAGAGTGGGGTGTCGTAGAGTAGAGTGGTGTAAAGTGGCCCAGACTGGGGTGGTGTAGAGTGCAGTGGTGAAGAGTGCAGTGGTGTATACTAGAGTAGAGCGAGGTAGAGTGCATTGGCATAGAGTAGAGTGGTGCAGAATAGAGTAGAGAGGTGTAGAGTGTAGTGACGTTGAGTGCATTGGCGTAGAGTGCAGTAAAGTGGTACAGAGTACAGTGCAGTTGCTTAGAGTGGCGTAGAGTTCAGTGGCGAAGAGTGCAGTGTTGCATAGTAGAGTGCCGTAGAGTGCAGTGGTTCACGAGTGGTGCAGTGTAGAGTGTCGCTGAGAGCAGTGGCATAGAGTACTGTGGTGCAGTGTAGAATAGAGAGGCAGAGAGTGCAGCGATGTATAGTACAATAGTGTGGAGTATTGCAGAGTAGTGTATAGTGGCATACAGTGCAGTGCTGCAGAGTAGATTGATGTAAAGTGCAGTGGCGTAGAGTGCATTGGTTTTGAGTAAAGTGGTGTAGAGTGCATTGGCATGGAGAGCAGTGATATAGAGTGCAGTGGTTAGAATAATCTGCAGTGGATTAGAGTATAGAGGTGCAGAGTAGAGTCGAGAGGCATAAAGTGGCGCAGAGTGGAGTGGTGCAGCATATATTGCAGTGGCGTGGAGTGGCACAGAGTGGTGTAGAGTAGATTACTTCAGAGTGGAGTGAAGTGGTGTGGAGTGGTGTGCGGTACAGTGGAGTGGTGCAGGGTAGAGTGCAGTGGCATTGAGTGCAGTGATGCAGAGTAGATTAGAGTGGTGTAGAGTATATTGGCATAGAGTGCACTGGTATAGAGTGGAGTGGTACAGAGTAGATTGCATTTACGTAGAGTGCGGTGTTGCAGAGTAGAGTAGACTGGAGTTGTGTAGAGTGCAGTGGTGCAGAGTAGATTGGAGTGGAGAAGAGTGTATTAGCAGAGAGGTGTAGAGTGAAGTGTTGTAGAGTGCAGTGGTGCAGTGTGGAGTGGTGCAGAGTAGAGTGGAGAGGGGTAAGGTGGAGTATGCATGGTGTGGTAGCGCACTGCCATTACAGACAACACATCTTCAATTGAAATAACCATTACATTTGCACAGACATACAGTTTCTACTGATAAAAGTATACAGCGCACAAACAACGTGTGGAACTGTCATCACCTATTGTATAGAATTGTTTTTTTGATCGTATTAAAATATTTGTTTCCACCACATGTCAGAATTACAAAACATTTATTCTGAAATATCTGCACAGTTCATTTGTAGACATTTAAATTTTGCTGTATGCTAGAAAAAATAACATCGTACAGCCTTCCGTCCAGCACACCCCTAGCAGCCAGCACGATTGTCACATAAATCCTCTCACTTTGAAGTCAGAGAAAGATAAGTAAACACCAAGCTCCTTCAGAAGACAGAGCCTGACATTTGACCTCTGTCTTTAAATGCACAGCAAATGTGACGAGATAAGAGCAAGATTTAAAGGCCTGTTTACAGGAATCGAGCACTGGTGGAAGGATACTGTAAATAGGGGTATGGGTCATGGAAGGGACGAACTCAAACTGGACAGCCTAAAACAAATAAAGCCAGCAAATAGAACACAAGCAAATGTGAGTTACAAAGCCAAAGGTAAGCAATGGGTGGAATGCATTTCCAGGGAAGCTTTCCGAATGCTCCCAAGATGTCATTAGCAAACCAGACGGCTTTAACCTAAAAAGGAAAGGCTCACCTCCTACCAATAGGTGCTTCGGAGTCCGTAATGTGGAGAAAGGAAAGGTAGCATTGCGCTATACAATTGCAGTGTTACCTGGGCAGTGTAAGGAGTGTGCAATGTGCGTGGGAGGAATTTAAATTTGAGCCCACTGTATACTTGGTAACAAAGGGAATTCAATGCCCAGGTTCCTTAGTTTCACTGTTCCTTGCCTTAATTCATGTGGCCAAGCAATTTCCAGGCAGCTCTGACACATACAGTTCCTTGATTGATGTGCTTCATGCGAATCTATGTGACTTTATAAGAACATTTACTAAGTGTCTGTCTTTACTGATAGCCTCTGTGTTCGCTTATTTGTATAACCTATTATTTGCATTATGGATTAGGGCTGAAGTTATACTGATGTTGGACAGGTGGACGTTAAAACCTTTCAACACATGTAGAATGTTGATGGAATTATGAATTGATGAATTTCATGTATGTCCAAATAGAAACACTAAGGGCCAGATGCACAAGCGTTTTTCGCGGTCGCAAAAGGGTATTCAACCCTTTTGCGACAGCAAAAAACAGTGGTGGTATATACCAACGCTGTTTCGCGAGTCACGGACTCGCAAAATAGCATTTGCGACTCGCTATTAGGAAGGGGCGTGCCAAGGGCATCCCTTCCTAATAGCGAGTCCAAATGGTATGTACCATTGTTTTGTGACCACATTTGCGGTCGCAAAACACCCGCAGTTTACCACCTACTTCAAGTAGGTGGTAAACCATTTGCAAACAGGAAGGGGTCCCCAGGGGACCCCTTCCTCTTTGTGAATGGGTGCTAAAATATTTTTTAAGAGCAGGCAGTGGTCCTGCCTCCCCTTAAAAAAATAAACATAAAAGTTTAATTTTTCTTTTTTAAATGCATCCCGTTTTCCCTTTAAGGAAAACGGGCTGTATTTTAAAAAAAATCCTGCTTTATTTAAAAAAGCAGTCACAGACATGGTGGTCTGCTGACCCCAGAAGGCCACCATCCCTGTGAGTGCTAGCCATTCCCAATGGGGTCGCAAATTGCGCTTGCCTCATGAATATTAATGAGGCATGCAATTTGCGACCCCATTGGGAATCGCAAACAGTGTCTGAGACACTGTTGTACATTGCATTTTGCGAGTCGCAAATTGCGAGTCGCAAAGCGACGCAATTTGCGAGTCACAAAATGTAAGCGTCGAACATCTGGCCCTAAATGCTAAAAGGAGGAATCATACGAAGCATTGAAGCTTATAAATTCTTTGAGGGCTTTCTAAGAAATGGCATCTCAATAAATTCGGATTCATGTTTTAATGATTCTTAAAAGCTTGCTATTTTCTTTACAGTGTTGTTGAATGTATTTCTCTTATCTATTCTTTTTTTATTTCTCAGACACAATATTTTTTCACTTGCCGCCTAGGAGTGGAGATCGCAGGACAGTTTATGGCGTTTCTTGCTACAGGCAGATTGAAGCCAAGGTAAATAACACTGCATGAGGGTTGGCTGAATAGTAATGAAATGAAAATTGGATTTATAGAGCGTATTAAACCCTAGGGTATCTAAACGCTAGGCCAGACTTTCTAAATAAGACAAAGGAGTCAAGTCTAGCAATGCGGGCGGGCAGAGAATTCCAAAACTTAGCAGCAGCCCCACAAATGGACTGACCATCCCATCTAACTTTCCGAAACCTGGGAATGGTGACCTTTCTAGCAGAGGAGGATCTGAGTGACCTGCCTGGAATTTACCAGTTGAAGAGGGTGGATAGATGTTTAGACCCTTTGTGTTGGAGAGCTAAGAATACTAGGCAAATAGCCTTGAAGACAATTCGCTTCCTAACAGGGAGCCAATGCAGCACTCTAATACCGTCTCTAACAGACACTCGTTTTGGGGTCTTAAGAATAAGGCGTGCAGCCGCGTTTTGCACTACTTGCAACTTATTCAATGAAAAGGAGTTGATGTTCAAGTAAAGCGCGTTGCAATAATCGAGTTTGGAAGAAACGAAAGCAATGACCACCAAATTATGCAGTACTGTTCAACTCTTGCATCTTTCTTTACCAGTTCATTCTATGCATGTATGTATATGGTATTTCTATAGCCCAAACCTAGCCAAAAGACGGCTGAGCACTGTACATGGTCAAAGACTAGCATAAAGTCAACGAGTAAGAGGAGATGGAGCTGGGTTGAGAATCGTTAATGTATTGTGATGTAGTGTGCTGTAAAGAAGTGAGTCTTCAACACTTTCCTGAATTGGAGGAGCATTGGGGCAGTGCTGATGAGTACAGTGATGTTGTTTCAGATCCTGGGTACATAGATAGAAAAGTCCTGTTGTCTTGTTTTTTCTTCTTTACACTTCTTAGTGTGCAGTCTGACTGTGTTCTGGCTGCAAGTGTGCTGAGATCTCCGAGAGATGGTGAGCTTATCTATAAGATAAGCGAGGGTGCTGGTTGAGATAGCTTTGTAAATAATGCAGTTGGTTTTGAAGATGGTGCGGGCCAGCAAAGGGAGGACATTGAGTTCCGTTAGGATGAGAGTGATGTGATCATCTAGAGGCCCTTGATGAGATGTGTTGCAACATATAGGATGCCCCCTAAAAGGTGCCCGTGTGGCATCTGGGTGGTCACAGAGTGGGGCATTACCACCCATCCATCTACAAAATCACAAGCACTTGAACAGCAGTTCTGATGTTGCTTTCTGGAAGAAATGGTTTGATTTTCTTCAAAAGGCATAGCTGTTATCGGGCTGGCTTTGTTGTTTTGGCAGTGTGTTCCTTGAGGGTGAGGTTGGTGTCCAGGGTGAATCCAAGTGACTTGCCATTCAGTGAAAGTTTAGATGCAAAGCGATAAAAGTCTTTGAGCCAGGTTTGTGCTTTATCTTGTTTGTTGGTCTTGGCAAATGAAAGGAATTTGGTCTTAGTTAGGTTGGGCTTCAGGAAGGCCCTGGACATTCAGGTCTCCATGATTTGCAAGCAGTGTTTGAGGCATTAGTTGTCCGAAGCAGAGGAGACTTTCAAGCAGACTTGTGTATCATTGGCATGTTGATTAATCTTTATACTGTTATCTGTGAGTAGCGAATCAAGCTGCTCCATGTAAAGGTTAAAAATGACGGGAGACTGTATGGAATCCTGGGCTACGCCACAGGTGAAAGGCATCTTTTGTGACCTCGATGCGCCCATGTGAACAAACTGATGTCAGTTGGAAAAGTAGGAGCAGCACCAGTGAAGAACATTTCCGGTGAATCCTATTCAAGACTCTAGGGTGCGTATGAGGGTGGGATGGGTGAATGTGTTGAAGGTAGCTGAGAGGTCTATCAATACTAGGAGACAGGGGTCGCTTTCATCTATGGTAGAGAGGGCATCCTCTGTGATGTGTAAGCTAGCAGTGTCCATGCTGCAGTGTTATCTGAAATTAGACTGGTAGTTATCTAGGAGATGGGTAGCACTGATGTGGAGGTGAAAAAGACTGCTTTTTCAATGATCTTGTCGATGACTGGTATGTGAGTTATGGGCCGGTAGTTGGCAAGGTCATCAGGGTCTAGTGTAAGGTTTTTGTTTTTTTACAAGTTGGAGGATCTGGCCTGTCTTGAGAGCTTCTGGGAAGATGTAGTCAGTGAGACGCATTAACAATAGTCAGTATGGGTAAGAGAGCATCTCCAGAGAGATTTTTGGTGAAGGACGATGGTAAGACATCATCTTCATAAAAGTGGCTTTGAGGAAGTGTAGTATGTCAGCGGGATCTGGGATAGACAGTACTTTGAAGACTGACTAGCGTGGAAGTTTACGAGTAGGGGTGGGTGTAAGAATTGAAGGAGGCTTGATATCATCAATGTGCCGTTGTATCTTCTGTATTTTTTCACAGAAGAACAGGTTGATGGCATTGCACTTTTCCGTGGAGTGAGGAATAGGTGGGTCTGTCAGTCGGTTGAGGCAGTGCTTGATTGTGTTGAACAGCGTTCTGCTTCTGTTGGTGACTTCTTTGATGGTGCTGGCATAGTACTTTGCTTTGGCTGATGTGATGAGCTGTCTGCGTGTTGAGCAGAGGAACTTCAGTATCAAGAGGTCCTCAGGAGTTCTCTTTTTCAACACAGGTCATATTGAAATTGAAATGAACATCGTGAGCCTAATAGTTCAAGAGTACTCTATACAGGATGTTTAATGGAAAGTATTCCTAGCACTAATAGAATGGCCTACTTTTAACTTACTACATTTTATAAAATAGGTTGAATCATAGTCACAGAAGCCAGAATAAATTGCAAACTAAATAATGAGACTTGGAGCAAATCTGTGACTTTGTTAACAGCGTAGAGTTTATCAGTTTCCCTTTATTGCATCTCTGAATATCAGCAATAAGATGCAATTTTGTTTTGAATTCTGTCTCCCAGTATGGAAGTGTTTGCTGTTTCGTGATGCTACCTCCTCTTGAAATAAAGTCGAGCCATTTTTTAATCTTCCTTTGTTTAATGCAGAAAAACAAATCACTGTAGAATGCTGTAGAGTAGGAGGAATTATTGTGTTCAAATACAAATTTTTGTTACCTTTGTATCGGTCTGTCCAGTTTCGCCACCTTCAGATCAAATCGATAAATCGTTCCAGTGGTAAACATGGAAACATTCTCTAGGAGGGCTTCCAAACCATGGTACAGTCAATGAAAGGTGTTAAGTTTGGCTCTTATCACCCTCCACATCACTTCCTCTTCCTCATGCCAGACGCTATACTTTTACCACGGCCAGCACTTCTTCAAGAATGAGGTCCAATTTGAACTACATGGATGCCAGCTTGTTTCATTACGTAATTGATAAAGCACTGGAGTCACAGCTTTTTTTTTTAACTTGTATTTAACACTCATTTATACTACACTCATGTTGGCAATAGCTTCTTCAGAGCTTTCAGGGCGTGAGATAAGTAGACGTGACACACTTGCAAATTGGACAAAAATCCTGCATTGCAGTGTTCCTCCCTAGAGGGTAAATGGTCTGAAGGAGTGGTTCTTAACTTTTTGACTTTTGGGGACCCCCACTTAATCAGTACTGGAACCCGGGGAGCCCTCGGAATCATTAGTAGAATCTGACCCACTCCCCGCTTCCCCCCACCTCCCCACCGAATCATTACTGGAAGCCGGGACCCTGTCCTAAGCATTTTCGATCATTTGAACCGCAAACAATACACAAAAAAATACAGAAATAAGCATTCATTATACAGATACACTAATGATGAAATATTTTATTTAATTCACACAAAAAACTTTTTATTGAGGTTTTATCATTAACATTAACCAAGCCTGGTACAAAACATTCAGTACAATACAGCTGGGCCGCTGCAGTCACAATACAAGTTCATACAGTGTGTTGTGGACTACGCTATAGAACAAACTTTAAGCATGAAACATCCGCCCTGGGACTCAGTGTGGTATGGCCTCAAAGGAGCATATCTCACCATCCATGGACCATGACCTAGACAGACATGGTTTGAAGGAAGTGACCCGCTTAGGGCCACCAGGGTCACCACAGACCACCTCTCAGCCTTCCATACCGAATGAAGAGTCGAAGAAACAGTGGAGAATATACACCAATAATAGTTTATTAGTATACACTCAGAGCGGGGCTCTGTCTGCACAGTCTCGTAAGAGTACTACAGAGGGAACTGAGGAACAGTAAGCATAAAGATACATTATGTACGTTGCATGATTAACTAAGAACAAGCCCACAGTGGAATTTTCCAAGCAGATGTGGCCGGACAGCATAAAGAGAAAAAACTTCTAATCTTGTATCTTGCACAACTCAGAACATTTTCAAGGCCGTTCCACCCGGCGCTGCGATTAAACTGCCAGACAGGTGGGAGAGGGCCTTGACCGAGAGGGAAAACTATGAACAGTTCTTTGTTGCAGAAACGAAACTTGGCAAAGGGTATTTCTCGGAACTGGGAAGGATTAGTTTCGAACATCACACAAAATGGCGTCAGAAAAAGAAAATGGCTTAGCGAATGCTAACTTATACATGGCATTACAAGAGCATCAGCGAGCATAATCTAACAAACCCTCCTTTTAGCATGAGCTAAAGATGTTTTCTGTTATGCAAAAACAAGAAAAACAAGCACATATTCGGAGCAACTAGAACATCATTAGGAGCGGATAGAGCATCAAAATGAGATATGCAATCAAGGTGAAGCTATGGGCACACTTTACAGTCAACATCAGAAATTGGAACAGCAAGGAGGGATGAATCCTCGAATATTCCCTCATCTATATTCATAAGACCATCGACATAAACTTGGAGCATCATAGCGGCATTGGTAACCTGGGCTGATATTTTCTGTTTGGGCGTGAAAACAGCGGCACAATAGGAGCAACAAAGGGGAAGGCAACAGAATATCAATACTGCTATAAAATAAACTATTTCCTTAAGGATCCAACCCCAATTACCCAAAAGAGACAAACTCCAATTTCCGCTTTCCATCCCCTTAACGTTATCAATGATGTCCATAATGTGTTGTGTTATATTCTTTTCCAGATTTTCTATACCAACAACACACTGGTCGCCAATTACTGCGCATACTCCACCACTCTTTGCCAAGATATAATCCACTGCATATCTAGTCTGTTCCGAATACACCTACATGCTTTCTAACTGAGTAGTAATATCTATCAAGGCTTCCACTGCAATATTGGATAGAATCTGCAACTTACATCCAAAATATTCTCTAGCTTTCTTACCCCTGGCCATGGCAGTGCCACCCAATGTAAAGATGGAGGAAGTAATGTATCCAAATGTGATACCATTACTATAGCTGTTCACATCCAAGTCTGTTACCCCTTCACAGAATTCTTTTGTAAGTGTTTGTTTCACCCATCTTGTTCTAGGTTTAGCGTATTTACATGGAACGCCCAAAGGCAGTACCATTCCAAGAGGCACATCATTGGTACCATTATTAACATTAGAATAAGTCCCATTGGACAGAAAGAAAAACCCTGGGTGTGCGTAAATCGGCCCCTCATAATTCACTGCAGCATTTCTGGAATTCATTCCCGAAGTGCTTGAATCTTTTTTTATTCACTAGGGAAACGGTGTTTTTATACAGTATTGTCCCTGAACAATTGATGTACAAAGAAGTATCTGTACTGTTCACTATGGGGCAACAAGCAGGGTAATAACCAGCCTCTCTGGGTACTGTCAACTCCTTGTAGTGCCAACCCACTAGTGTTATATTCTGTGCTTCCATATAAAATTTATCACAATATGTATTGTTATCACAACCCGGATAACCCTTACCCTGTGGTTTTTGATGATACAGACATGATCCAGGATAACCAAATCCAAACATTCCCTTTACTTCCACAAACTGGGGTGGCCGAGTGTATGTGTAGTTAACAAGCGACAATGGGTATGCAGTCCAAAGGCTAGTGACAGATCGGGTGGGATAGCAGGCGGTTCCTTTTCCAAAAAATCTCCTGTGCATTTCTCCAAACACATTATGTGTGGCAGCCCTCTTATTGCGTCCTGAGGAAATGTGTTCACCTACAGTAAGTGTGGGTACACTATGTGCACCTTCCAGAAACCACGACACCCCACATATTATTATTGCCGCTGTTATAAGAACAATGACACACCAATTTTACTTCGTATAGACCAAATCATACTGCGTTGTATAGGGGGAATTGGCTGATCCTCCTCAGTAACTTGTCTACCAAAATGATGCATAATAAACAAGGGGGAAAAGGGAATCAAGAAATGTGAGTGTTCCCAGTGTCCGTCAGAGCCTCACTGGTACAGGCTCCTATCGTCCATCAATCAGTTGGCGCTCTTGAGCACCAGCGGTGGAGCTTGTTCTGTCCTAATCTATCTTATGTCGATAAAGGTGGTATACTTTCAAAGTATACTTTCCTGACTAAAGTTCAAACAACAAGAGCAAAACAGATGCAACTTTCTTTTATTACACTCCCTCGTTAGTACTGCTACTCAGTACTTCCCTACCTTATGCAGTCCATCCCTATTCTTTCTTTTTCCCAGACTCGGTGGTCCTCGTCCGAGGACGTAAATTGTACCTGGCAGCTCCAGGCACTGTGTGATCACTGAACAGAGGCTCCTGGATAGCTCGTATTTCTGGTGAGACGGCCTCATTCAAAACATCGTCGTTCTCTTTGTCAGTTTGCGTCCAAACCAGCTTTGCGTCGCTAAAAGGCACGAATCTGGGCACCTGTTCACATTCAACGTCTCCTATGCCCTCCTTGACCCACTGATCGTAAGGCAACGGCAAAGATATTCTTTTGCAGTGGGTCGCATGGACCCAATTCTTTCGACCAGCAACCTTTACAGCCGTCCGTGTAGCCAGAAGAACTTGCTCAGGACCTTTCCACCTGGGTTCCAAATTTTTCTTCCTCTTTAAATTCTTTATTACGACAAATCCCCAGGTTGGATGCTGTGGCCAGGTCCCTCTGGTTTAGGAGGTAAGGAGTCTCGCACCTGTTGGTGAATAGAACGCAAACTTTCTGTCAGTTGTCCAAGATAATCAAGCAATACAGGATATTCAATGTCTGAATATTGTTTTGGCCTTGGGACACCCCAGACATTTGCTGGGCGGCCGAAAACGACCTCATAAGGTGATAAGCCAGTTCTAGCATGTTCTGTAGTCCTAGTTGACAAAAGAGCCAAAGGAAGAGCATCTGGCCATCTCAACCCTGTCCTCGCCTGAATTTTTGCCAGTTTCAGTTTGAACGTACCATTGTACTCCTCAACTTCTTAGTAAGGAATAGTTCGGGATCCACTGCCGGCAGTAGGAAGTAATGCCTATAAAGGCACGCACATCCTTTTGAGTTTGTGGACAGGGCATTTTATTAATGGTACTGATGCGTTCTGGCGTTAACCTTCTATCTTCCTTCGACAGAAGGTGACCTAAATAGGTGACCTCTTGTCGACAGTATTGAACCTTCGAAAGGGAAACCTTATGACCATGATGTGCCATGTGTGACAACAACCTCAGCCGTACTATCCTTGCTGCCTTGTTCCGTATCAAAAGCAATCAACAAATCATCGACATACTGCACCAATGTATTACCTGGAGAAAGTGAGAGTGAATCCAACTGACCTTTCAATGCTTGACTATAGATATTAGGACTTTCAGTATAACCTTGAGGAGCGCAACAGAATCGGAAACTTTTGCCAGCTAGCGAAAATCCGAACAAATACCTACTGTCGGGGTGTATAGGAATGCTAAAAAATGCATTTTTAAATCAATAACAGGGAAAAACTGAGCAGTAGATGGAATCATTGTTAAAAGTGTAGTGATATCAGGAACCACTGGGAATTGCGGGACCACTATCTTATTGACCTCGTTCAAATCAATCACAAAGCGATATTCATCTTTAGCACTATTAGAAGAGTCTAAAGGTGCCCTTTTTAAGACCGGAAGAATAGGACTATTGCATATGTTACCTTTAGTCTCTTCGACAACTCCCTTGCATATTAAATCCTGAACAATATCAAGAAGAGCTCGTTCTCCTGCCTGCGGTATTTTATACTGAGGAATACGGGGCAATATGGCATTGTCCTTAACCTGTATAGAAACTGGGGGTATATGCAATAAACCTACATCTGTGTCACCAGTGGCCCATATCGTGGGTAGTACTTGATCAATTTCAGGTGGAAATGAAATTTGTACTTGTAAAGCGCACTTATACCCCCAAAGGGGTGTCCCGGCGCTGTACGCATACCGCTGTGGAACCCTTCCTGGCTTTTCCCTGTGAAATGTCCACTCCTGGGCACCTCCAAGGTGAAGCCAGGCATCCCAGCGCTGTTGGGGCCGTTGTGGAGATTAAGCAAGCTATTGCCCAGAGTTGCAGAGTGGGACCCATGATTAGAATAGGCACCGAGGCGAGAATTATCAGGTCCGAGGAAATTGAGCCCAAGACCCGCCGAGGCGGGAATTGAACCCTGGTCCCGGGCCAGATCTCTGCATCAGGGTCTGCCGCTCTAACCATTGAGCCACACTTCTCTATCCTTGGATAGACATTGTCTGATACCCACGTCCGGGCCCATAGTAATGTAGACACCATCGGGCGAACAATATATGGTAGCATGCAGCTTCTTCAGTAAGTCCAAGCCCATCAAATTCTCACCACAATTGGAAGTCAAAAGAAATGGGGAATCCACTGTAAAAGGGCCAACAGTAAGGGCAAGAGGGCGTGAAATGGGGCTTACAACCGGTACTCCTGAAAAACCCACCGAAACATTATTATGGCCAGACAGGGGCGCCCCGGGACCAGGTGTCGGGAAATAGAGCTTTTTGTGGCACCTGTATCAAACAAGAACTCCTTAGGAGATCCTTGCAGATCTATTTTGACATAAGGGCCACGCTGGTCTACAGGTATATGAACTGGTCCCGTACCCTGTCCCTGGCTGTCCTAGCTGAAGGACGTCCCTGTCACGTCATCAACATCATAGTCGTCATTGTAGTATTGCCTATCCCTGCTGTCATCAAAATAATTGTCAGAACGGTCTACAGGGGCAGTAGTTTGTTGCTGCCTATTGATCCCACGGTCCCTATTTCCGGGACCTCTTCCTCTAGTGGACGAAGCATTGCGCAAAAGTACAGGGCACTGGCTACGCCAGTGACCTTCTTCCTTGCAGTAAGCGCACTGATTTTGCCCCAAAGGTGTCATGGGTGGCTGTCTAGCACGGAAGTGTTGCTATTGGGGTCCCCGTCCCCTAGTGTTACCTCAATATGCTTGTTGCAGTAATTCCTTTGTCTTCAGATCCTTATGTTTCTTGTCACTTTAGTCTTTCTCTTCATTTTCCCTATGCTCATAATATTTGGCCATATTTAAAATCACGGAGGGGAAGACGTAGACCAAGTACTCTCAGCTGCTTGAAGTTTAGACATCATTTCGGGAAAGAGATTAGTAACAAACCTATCAACAAATAAACGGACTCCTCCCTCCGTAGACATATCCTGCCCACAGTAATCCAAAAACGTCTCTTCAAACCTAGTGAAAAAATCAGAAACACTTTTGTCTTTCTTCTGCCGACAGGCAGTCAATCTATCTCAACTAACTTTCTTGGGAGGAATGAGTGTATGCATATATGTTATTATGCGACCGGGCAAGGCGAGTAACTCAGCACATGGGTTGTCTCCTGGCTTCCTATCTGGGTCCTAACCCTTAATCACATCCCACGTTCCACCCAACTCTGCGACATGATCTTGGGTATGCACCTGTCGCCAAATGTCAACTGAAACTAGTAGGCCAAAAAACATTTCAATATCAGGAAGGGTCATCACAGTAGAAGAGGCAGCCTATGTCAATTCTTTATAGTAAGCAGTAGGATTTTTCCTAGGATCAGGCCACGTAGCCTTAAGGGCCAGAACTTCACTTCTTTTCCATGGAGTATAAACCCATTGCTCCTGAAAACAGGCAGCCACAGCCGGTCTAGTAACCACCCCATGTTGATGTGTCACTTCAGGGATTTCCAGGTGATAAAAAGGGTGAACCTCTCACATTGGGAATTGAGTTATGTGAGTGGGACTCTTACGGGGGTGTGGAATTTAATAAAATATCTACTTGTCCATGGGGCAGGTTGCTTCATAAATCTACTGGTCCTGTAACAAAATCCACTTGTCCCTTTGGTGCCATGTAGTGCGGCGACAAATTATGGCAGCACCTTTATTATATAAGAGCTCTGATATAGCCTCTCGGATTATGCCAGGGCTCATACCATAGTAGTGTTTGAATACTTCCAATCCCCTTATGTTGCCACGTTTCCACAGATCTACATACTGGGGCTGAAGGTAGTGGTAAGCAGGGATGTGGTAAGCAATAGTTCCAGGGTTGGAATGCCCTTTTGAGTTTGTGCCAACCTACTAACTTGCATGTTTTAAGGGTTTTCAACAACTCTTCTCTAATCTTTTCCCATACTGAGAAATGTTGGAAATTTACTCCTGACCATGGCAGACGTAAACCTTCTTCCAGAGTTGGGGAAAAAGTGGTTGGAGGTAAAGTGAACTTGCAAACACTGAGATTTTCGCATGAGCAAATCTACACATGCATATTTGCTCATGCTAAAATGTAGTTCACAAATATTTTCTAGGAGTACTATTTCTTGTCCTACTTCTGTAAATTCTTGGGAATTCACGAAAGCCCTATACCCGCACTTGATGAAAGGACATATACCATGGGTGCACTTTTGAGACTTTCTTCAATAATTGGGCCCCAATTTGGTCTGGCGTTGACCATAACCTTTTGCGTTTATTAAAATTCTGTCTCTCTCTCTCTGTATCGGCTAGCTTCACTGTGAATGGCAGCATTCTGCTGTTTCACAAGGAGCATATCGGCACACAAGTAGTTTTGTTGAGGGCCAGTAACTACTGTGGCAGTGTGTGCTTTTTGAGATCAAAAACAATTTTTGCTTTTGCCAATGTTTGTTATAATGGTAAGGATCCGGCATATCCCACACCAATAAGGTTTTACAAAAACCATGCCAAAACAAGTCACGCATTGACAAAACTAAAAAGCTGACCACCAATTTCAGACCTACTGACTTTGCTAAGGCTTGTTTATTTTTGTTTCCCTTAATCTTATTGAAACTGGTTACACTGATTTTCCATTATGAATATTTTTGGGAAATACTAGCATGCATCAACACATGTTACTAAATGATGCTGCAAAGAAATGGTACCTGAAACTTTATAGTAGTTTAGCTAAATGTTTTTTTCCTGCTTTCATTTTTTTATCAACATTTTATTTTGAAAGCAAAGAATAATCAATTTTGCTTTCAAGCTTCTGCAAATATTTGCATCAAACCAGAGAGCATTCTGGGAGCATTATACATAGCCTCATATTCTTAAACTTTGAAAACGTGTGTACACATTTTTATTCTGAAACCACTGTCCGTAGTGCAGTCAGAGCTTACAACATTTACGTAGAGTGCGCACCCTAATAAATAAAGGCTTTCAATTAATTGACCATAAATACAAGTTGGAACAGCATTAACATATGGACAAAAATATTACCTTAACTGCAGACAGTGCCCTTATCTGATCCATAATGTGGTACTGCTAACTGGCAGCCAAAGGGTTTGTGCTGCAGGGGGTTGGGCCTACTTGTCCCAAGGACAAAATACACATGAAAACTTGTTGCCCTTGACCCCAAACAATATGTCCTGGGCATTGGGCTATAGGAATTCCACATCCCTGCTCTTATCATGTAGTCTGCCTCTATACGTAACTAGAGTGGAAATATTTCTGAACACTTTAGCCGGCTCCATGTTAATTACATAAGGGCCTTCATTAATATCAAATAGTATTTGGAGTGCTTCCGTTTCAATGTGTGAGTGCCAAAGGCCATTTAGGGCGAAAGACAAGTGTTTAAGGGCTTGTTGCTGCAGAAAAGGGTCAAAGTCTCGCATTACCTGCCAGATATCCTCAAGACTGTGAATTGGGTTGCGAGCCCACCTGATTGCCTGGTCCGCTATTTCTTTCTTCTCTTTCTCCCCCACTCCAGATCGCATTAACGGACCTAACCGTTCTCTGAATCCGGTCAAATCTCTATCTTCCGGACCACGCACTGGTGTGTCAGTAATTAGTGACAATGGAGGATGAATGACTGGGACGGGCGTAACAGGTATTTCTGCAGTCAGAGATTGTAATGAAGAGAAGAAGTAGGGGATACGTTAACGGGGGGCTGTAGGTGTAACAGCTGTAGAGACTGGTGCACCTTGTGCAGGTTGTTGCTGCTGATGGGGAACAACAGGTTCTGGGACATATGGTGGTGGGGGTCGGGCATCTAATAGGGTCCCCATAAAAGTATCCCTGTCTTCCTGAGCCATATAGAACCTATCAATTTGCAACCGAAATCTTCTGTCTTCGCGTTCTATTCCTGTCTCCTGCTTGTCTTTATCGTAAGCTACAGCCTTTTGTGTAAGAGTCTGCATATTTCATTTTCTGATATCTTTCTCCATTTTTAATCGCCTCTGTTTGGCAACCTTCTGCCAAGTACGAAGGGAGTCAAAGATATACTGCCTACTACGTCTTTTAAACAACTGCTCCTGAAGAAATCCCAACTTTTGTTTGTCAAAAGAGCCTGTCAAAGGCCACTGTAACTCTGCATTGTCCCTCGTATATTTGTGCCATAACTTACTAAACATAATGGGGCCAAGGCCATGTTTCACATACATATCAAAATTAGGACTGCCCTCAGGAGGTGCAGGCTGGGATTCTTCCAACCGTGCATCGTTAGAACAACAATAACAGCACAAACTCCGAAGCTTACTAAAACCAGGCATTGCAAAGAAAAGAAAAACAAAATTGTTATTTTACCTGGCAAAGTATTTGCAATCACTTTTCACCAAAACAGTCCTAGTGCTGAAACAAAACCCATTTACAGTGGTACCACATAAACTGAAACAGAGTCACCTGGTGTCAGGTGCACCGATAAACAAGTTCTCCACTGCCGACTCTTCGGACCAAACAGTCAGATTACGGGTTCGCCGTTCAGGACTCCAGTCGGGATGACCGCTGGGCGAGGAACCCTCCGGTGGGAGAGAGGCAGCAGCTGCGAGAAACGTATCTCTTCATGCAGGGATCTCCAAGCCGTCAGTCCGACCTGATGGTGTTCTCGTCCTCCCCTCCGTCTGTGGAAAATGGATGGGTCGTGCCACGATGGAGTCCCTGTTCGGGCGCCAACTGGAGAAAGTGACCCGCTTAGGGCCACCCGGGTCACCACAGACAACCTCTCAGTCTTCCATACCGAATGAAGAGTCGGAGAAACAGTGGAGAATATACACCAATAATCGTTTTATTAGTATACGCTCAGAGCGGGGCTCCGTCTGCACAGTCTCGTAAGAGTACTACAGAGGGAACTGAGGAACAGTAAGCATAAAGATACATTATGTACGTTGCATGATTAGCTAAGAACACGCCCACAGTGGAATTTTCCAAGCAGATGTGGCCGGACAGCATAAAGAGAAAAAACTTCTAATCTCGTATCTTGCACAACTCAGAACATTTTCGAGGCCGTTCCACCCTGCGCTGTGATCAAACTGCCGGACAGGTGGGAAAGGGCCTTGACCAAGAGGGAAAACTATGAAGAGTTCTTTGTTGCAGAAACAAAACTTAGCAAAGGGTATTTCTTGGAACTGGGAAGGATTAGTTTTGAACATCACACAAAATGGCGTCAGAAAAAGAAAATGGCGTAGCGAATGCTAACTTTTACATGGCAATACAAGAGCTTCAGCGAGCATAATCGAACAGGTTCAATGTGTATCCCTCGGTGTTCAGCCCAATCCTTCTAAATTTTGCAATGTGTTTGTGGGCACCCCCTTACCTTGTACACCGAGCGCTCCAGGCCCACACATTAGTCCATGCTCTTTGTCCACCCGTCTAGGGAAGGGGGCCTCAGTGCTCTTCCACTCTTTAGCAATATTTTGTTTGACTGTCAGCAGACCCAGCCAGAGCAGCGCCTTTTTACATCTGTTACCCCCAACATCATCCGCGATATGCAGTAAAATCAGTCTTGGCTCTCTGGGAATCCTCCAACCCATCACAGTCCCCAGAGTCTCCAACACCCCCTCCCAGAAATGTGATACAGCTAGACAGCTCCCGAAGGTGTCTAGTAAGTCCCCTGTGGCATAGTTGCAGAGCCAATCAGCACCATTCTAAATATCTATGTTTTCGTGAAGTATGTGCCGTGTAATAAGTTCTATAAGGCGGAACTGAGAGGGTACTACTGCTTCCCAAGGAGCAGCATTGCCTCTATCCTGTCCTCATCCTCAAGCGGCCCCAGGTCCCAAAATCACGCCTCCCTCACTTTTGCCAATGGATCTGGCTGATGACATACCAGTGTCTGATAGAGGGCAGACAGTTTGTGGCCTTTAATATCTGCGAGTAAGATTTTCACCTCCTGGTGGTAGTGAAAAAACTGGGTGCAGTGCATGTGATATTCTTCCTGCAGCTCTGTAAAAGACTTAATAGACCATTTTTTATCACATCTCCCAATATCATTATGCCTATGGCATCCCATTTGGCAAAGCAGCGGAGTGCAGACACCTGGGGGAGTCTGGTCCCCCTCACCAACAGGGTCTCCAGTGTGAGTCGGTTTGCCCATTCCATGGCTTTTGTAGCTACTTTCCAAGAGGACAGCACCGCTCTAGTGGAAGCGGGTAGGGACTGCGGTATGTCGCTGCTGTGTAGCAATTGTGGGAGGCAGTCTGTACCCATTGCCCGCCCCTCCACTGCATAGGCTGGGTCCCCGAACCCCTAAAAACACCAGTCATTAAGCACCAGGAGATGTGCAGCTCTACCGTATGACATCAGGTGTGGGGTGGCTATGCCACCCTCTAAGTTAGGCCTGCAGCATTTTTTGGGGACAATTCGTGGCATCCTCCACTCCACAAGAGTTCTTTTAGGAGTGCATCCCCTACCGGGAATGGGAATTTTTGAAGTTGGTATAAAAGTTTCTGGAGTGAAAGCATCTTAAAGATGGCCGAGTGGCCAAGCAGGGATAATGGGAGTGAGGTCAAAAACTTAACGTTTCTGGCCAGTCCCCCCAGCTTAGAGTGAAGGTTGGCCTCGTGCACCAAGGCTCTGTTCTCGGTGAGAAACACCCAGTCGGAAGCACCCGCAGCTCTAGGGCCCATGACATAACCGCTGGGCACTGGGCGATGGGGTAATTGGAAAACTTTGCCTTATTCATGCGAAGGGCTGAGTAGATCTCAAATGTGTGCAGTATTTGCAGAGCTTGGGGGACCGACTCAGCAGGGTTATCAAGGGACAGCAAGACATTGTCCACGTACAAGGAAATTCTATCACTGACCGCCATGGACCACTGAAAAGCACGAATGATGCTTCCACTCTCCCCCAAGCTGTCAAAGGCTCAATCGCCAAGGTAAAAAGCAAGGGAGAGGGCAGCACCCCTGTTGGGTGCCCTTCCCATGTTGAACCAGTGGGACATGGTGCTGCCGACCTGTATGTAAGGTGAGTATATAGCAGTCTGGTGTAACTAATGAATTTGGGCTCAAAGTGTAGGTGTGTTAGTAGTGTGAAGACATTGTGCCAGTCCACAGAGTCAAATGCCTTTTGAAAATCCACCATTAGCAAAGCTTGATAACCCGGTAGACTAGCACTCAACTCAGTGGCATTATTGACCCTCTCAATTTTATGTTGCGTAGCCCGACGGGGCTCAAACCCAGACTGATCGGGATGAACAAGCTTTCTGATCACCCTGACAGCCATTTGGCCAGCATCCTCTCCCACATTTAACATCTATATTCAGCAGTGATATTGGCCTGTACTCTTCACATCGTGTACGACGCACACCCGGCTTTGAGATCACCACTATATCTGCCGCTCTGTGTTCTCTGGACAACCTGCCCACCTTCAGGGCCTCCAGAAAGGTCTGCAGCAGGAGTGGATCCATTTGAGGCCACACAAGCCTCCAGAATTCTACCGGAAACCCGCTGGGCCCTGGCATTTTGCCCAGTTGAAGCTGCATGGGGGCCTCCCCAAATTTCTTAAGGGTAGTATCTTCCTCTAGAAAGTCCCTGTCCGCAGAGTCTAAGCGGGGCACCGGAAGGTTTGCAATAAACAGGTCTGTACGCTTTCCCTCCCGATCAGGGCTGTAAAGCTGTTGATAGTATGCAGCAAAGGCTTGTGCAAAATCTACGCTGCCAGTTAAGTCCTGGTCATTTTCAATATAGGATCTCCTGCGGTGTGGGGTGAACACAGCCAGTGTAGGGTTTTACTGGCATTATCCTCCCCATTGATATATCCAGCTACGCATAGCCATCCATGCTTCTCGGGCCTCCTGAATATATTCCTGTCTCAGAAGTGTCTTGGTGTGTAAGGAGTCTCATACGATCGAATTCTCCGCCTTGGCTATATATTGCCATTCTAGCTCGACTATGCAGGACTCCAAGCCAAATACCTTTTGTTGGGTCCGCCTCCCCCGGCTTTGGTTGTAGCTAATAATCTCTCCTCTCAGGGTGGCCTTCAAAGCCTTCCAGAGGACACCCAAGAAGTCCAGTGGCCCTCAATTTTCCTTCAAATATCTCTTACCCATTTGCTGACAGGCCTCATGAAACTCCCCATCCTGCAGACAGCAGCGACTCATGTGCCACGCCGCAGCAGGCCGATCGGGCCCCCACGCATGGTTAAGCAATACTGGTGAATAGTCAGACAATCCCCTCGCCAAGATTTTGATGGCTAGTACCCTGTTTAGGGAGAACCAAATAGTTGAGACAGGAAAATGATCTATGCGTGTTAATAAAGAAGGTATGGCAGCTCTCCATTGGGTGATGCGCCTGCCACATATTATGCAAAAATGTGGCGAGTATTGTCGGATGGGCCCCTGCCGTAGCCTTAATGGAAGAGCGGTCCAAGTCAGGTTCAGTAACCCCATTAAGATCCCCACCCAGGACCCATGGGGCCGCTGGAAGCCCCTCATAAGGAGGCAGCTCGATGTCTTTACAAACTCTGACATTAGGGGAGGGTGGGAACATATACACAGATTAGGGATAGCGGAGACCCCTGTAGAGTACCAGTCACTGCCACATAGCGCACTAAATTGTCATGCCACACCCTGGACACCACTAGGTGGCTGTGCCTCCGGATTAGAATGGCAGCTCTCATTAAACTATAACTTGCAAATGAACCTCCAGTGTCCCATAACTCTGTTAATATTGGTGTTTAGGCATGCAAAATCGTTTTGTCCATGTTGCTTTGGTTCGGGTGCAAACTACACAAAGGACGGAAAAGATACAATTAATGCATTAGAAATGTTAGAATGCACACCATCATATCTATTTGTTCACTGTGTTTTTTGATGCTCCAGGCAATAATAAATACATGCTATACTGGAACAGCGCTCCGTCCTTGCGTGTGGAGTACATCTGGGACACTGGAGGTTCATTTGCAAGTTATACTCTATTGTATTCAACAGATCAACAAAGGTCACTGCTGTGTTTTAATTAGATGTTATATTATTATTCGGGATTCTATGGCTGATTAGCTGCACATACACACATTGATTTTGGAATGCAGCGTACGGGTTTAAATTTCAGCATTTTAAATTTTTATATTTTTTCGTTTTGAACGTAAGTGGATTGTGAGCTGGGGAGAGCATGTCTTTGGTAGTGTTTCTTCTATGTTGACACGACGTTGGATCATGTGATTTGAGTCTGCACGTGACAATTGTAATAAAGATCAGACACACGTGGATTGTGTTTCTGAGCACGCATGGACGATCTAAAGGCGTTGTTTTGCATTATATAGTGAAGTTACCCCTGAGGAAGGGCAATAATTGCACGAAATGCATTGGGTCAAGAACTCTTCATGTTGGATTATACATAATCTTGAACCTCTGAGTGTCATATGAGTAAAGCCTGGAGGGCACTCGTTTAACTGTAATGAAACATGAAATTATGAAAATATAAAATCATGGATGAACCTGGGAGTACTTTGTAATAAAATGGACTGAAATCTGAATTAAGTTGTTTGAACTTTATTGGGCGATTCACATATACATGCTATGCATCCTGGGTTTGGTGCCTGACGAGTTCCCAAGAGTTTTCAGATGTACTCCATGCGCACAGATGTAGCGCGGTCCAGGGTAGCACACATTTATTATTGACTGGAGCATCAAACAAGCATTGGCATAGCAATAGGTCTCGCCTTTTGGACCTTATAAGTGTTTAGCCATGCAGCACATTATCCTGGGTGCTGTGCCACTAGGTATTGAAGAGCTATACATTTACTCTACACGGGGTGTGAAAGAAAGAGTGAATATTTTTTGTGCATGAAAATGGTGCAGGGTGAGTGTGTGTAAGAAACAGCAAAAGGGCTGTACCTTAAAGAATGCGTGCATCTTGACGGTTCCTAAGTAGACAAATTAGTGAAAAAACCAGCAAACACACAACCCCTCTGTTGTAAGACCACAACCTAGGCAGCCTTGCGCATCGTCCCTTCACAATGCGCCTAGAGGCAGCCCAGTTCACAAGCCCTGTCAGTTCTATTCCAGGCCCCCGAGGAGGAGGAAAGTGGCGAGGCATCCAATCCCAAGCAGCGAAGGGCGAGGAGACCGGCACTCCTCTGAAGGCATGCACCTTTAAGTAACGTAAAACAGCAAAGAAGCCTGTGCTCGCACAACACATCATAACCCCCTAAACCATTATCTTCTCATTTTCACTCTGTCCCAACCTTTCACACTACCATACGGCATTCACTAAGCAGTTTAAAGCATCCGAAAGAGGGCAGAGGTGCTACGGAAAGGGGCTTCTTGAGCACAAATCAGCTCGCTCGGCTGAGCATCAGTATTAGGCTGTGGGGTGGGGAGATGGGCAGAGAAATGAATGACCTACCTCTGCTGAGCATCAGCGCTGGGCTGACCTTGCTCCTGCAGGGACCGGAGAAATGAATGAAAACCCTATGCTGAGAATCCTGGCTGAGGCCCCGGCTCCTGAAGCAGGGAAATAAATGACCTCCCTCTGTTGAGCAATACATGAATGTCCTATTTTGAGAATTGTATATATATCTCTTCATGTGAAACGCTATTAGTGGTTAATTAGTAAAAGACTGAGCGCCGCCCAAATCTCTGCTCAGTGGCCAGTGGTATCAAATGCCACCCCCCCGCCCCCCGAAAAGTAAGGATGCGTTTTCGGTGCCTCTTTAATCCATTATCATCACTTCCTGCCCCTTTATCTCACTTTTCTCAGTTCCTACTGTCTCCCTTTTGACGTTTTTCCGCATTTATCTTCCCCCTTCGTACTCCTTTTGTACGTTTTCCTCCCTCTTGCTCGCCATAAATGTAAGATGAGGAAAAATAAGTGCCCCATCAGCAACCACCGGCTCAAATTAAGCACTGACAAAGCAGTACACTTTAAAAATGAAGTGGCCATCATATTTTACATGATGTGTGCTGCATGATTTACAGAACCCAATATTTTACAAGGCTCGGCTCGTGCACAGGATTTTAGAGCCAAGCCAGGCCATTGGCTCGGTTCTCCCTGATGATTTTTTTGGGGCTCGCCCACCTCGTGCGACAGTAAAGCGGTGTGGTAGAGTTCACAGGGTGGGAGTAAAGCACCACTGAAGATGCGATGGGGTGGATACTTCCTTGGAGCCGGAGGCAGCAGCAAGGATACAGCGCGAGCAAGTCCTCTGCCCAGAAGCTGGCAGAGGAGACGCAGCAGAGGAATTCAAATTACAACATACTATGAGAGCTTGCCTAAAACTAAAATACAAAAATAAGACAGTTGGAAAGTAAAAATGCAAATAGCACGATCAAAAGAAATATCTGTACTGGAGAAACTACTCACACGTGGTGCAGACAGCTTGAGACCTCGGGGAATGCACCACTGCAAGTTCGTAAGTGTGGGATCCCAAGTGCTCTTATTAAGCACCATGAAACAACCCTGGGCACAACTAGGCGCTATAAATTCCTTACCCATGTGCACCTCACCCGCACACAACATTACCTGGCTCCAGCACGCACGTCACCGAGCAGCCCGACGAGGAGTAGGAGCAAGTCCTCGCTTTGGCGTCCCGCTCATGCGCTTCGAAGTCCGGGTTGGCACACCAGCTCCTCTCCACGGTCGGCGGGAGCAGCGGCTCGGTCTCCATTGCGGATGGGAACCGACTGAGCCAAGTAGTTCTGTACCTCTAACCCCCTGGAGTCCCACACCATACACATACAGAGTGTGAGCCATACACATGCTGAGCCGCAGGAAGGAGAGGCCGATGCTGACAGAGACGGAGCATTTTGAAAAGTTATAGCGCGACCCCCATAAAGCGGGCGCGCATTTAAATGCGAGACACATACAAACGGCCGCATTGCCCGGCTGCGCTTTAAAAGTGAAAGTGGGCATGCGCGCTCAATGGAAGCGATTTTCAATCACGAGGCAGCGTATGCCATAAACCGAACCCTGGAACAAGTGGGGCGGGTTAACACCCCACTCCGGACGCACAGCGTTAGGTGCATAACAAAGATGCCGAAAGTTAATCAAGTTCATCAATGCTGTTTATTTCCATTTAATCTTTCCATGTATAACTTTAATCATGATTTGTTCAGTCACATGTAGGACACACTATGTTCACATGAAATCCTTAATGCTGTAGACATGCCATTACGAGCCTTATTCTATAGCATGGAATGCTACATAGATTCTCCTTGTTTAAATCATATTCATCACCCAATGCATTTCGTTGCCTTTCATGGCACTTCATCAGGGGTTCACTACAAATTTAAAAACATGACTTTTAGGTTACATCTTGAGATAATTTGTATTCATCAAATTTAACAACTAATACACTTCATATCAACAGAGCATGCTTGTGACTAAAGCTCACCCCGTAATCAACGTTTTTGCCCGCAGAATTCATGATAATAAATTTCATTAGTTAAACGCCCCATTCTTCGTTTAACGCTGGTTGTCCACTAGTCCCCAAAACACTCTTAACTTAATTCCCTCAACAGTATGAAAACTACCTTATCTCTCCCTGGAATCACTCCTTTCAAAATCAGTTGCACAACCCCGTACCTCGAGTGTTCTGATGACTGCCTCTTCTCAATTTCAAACACGTACTAAATGCTCCGCTCCCTCCTTCAATTATAAACACCTGTGTTGTATTCTCAACTCCTCATATCTTTCCAGATCCCACCCCTTCAATAATCAAAATACAAAACCCATAATGCACTAATGTTGTTCTGAAAATGCTAATGCGGAACGTATTCCCCTCCTGGATTCTTACGTCATTCAATTGTTTCACTCGTGTTATATCTTTTTATATATTAGACTCCAACATCATTTACCATCTATATGATATATCCCCGTTATTCAAAGATGTACAAACACCCCGTATTACGAACATTTATCATGGACATTTAACTATAGAATTCACCGCCCACCCACGAATGTCATTATGAACGTTGATCACACCAAGCATCAAATCATAACTGACTGAGTTGTATTGTATGTAAAAAGGTAAACATCACGTAACACCAATATAACCGTAAGTCCAGCTAATGTTAATCCACTGTCTGCTCTAAAAAAGTAGTCCATGTTGATCCTTCGAAGGAGGATGTAAAAATAGTCCAGCATGTGACAAAATCCATTTGTTGGTTAATATTCTTTATTCCATGGGTGCAACTCGTCGAGTGGACAGAATAACTTTAAATACAAAAAACGATGACAGAGTGCACACCTTACTTCCATATTTCATAAAGCGTTCATATTTACTGTGTTTCGCGTGCTAACCCGGACTCGTGGACTGTCCTGCCACGTAATTGTGAAATCACTGGAACAAGTGGGGCGGGTTAACACCCCACTCCGGACGCACAGCGTTCGGTGCATAACAAAGATGCCGAAGTTAATCAAGTTCATCAATGCTGTTTATTTCCATTTAATCTTTCCATGTATAACTTTAATCATGGTTTGTTCAATCACATGTAGGACACACTATGTTCACATGAAATCCTTAATGCTGTAGACATGCCATTACGAGCCTTATTCTATAGCATGGAATGCTACATAGATTCTCCTTGTTTAAATCATATTCATCACCCAATGCATTTCGTGCCTTTCATGGCACTTCGTCAGGGGTTCACTACAAATTTAAAAACATGACTGTTAGGTTACATCTTGAGACCGTACCCTCCCACGTCACGCCAAACAAAGATGGCGTCGGCCTGCCCACATGGGCCGTCCTAAAAGTGGACAAGGCGGTAACCCAAAAGCCCGATGTTCAATCACGCGCCAGCGTTTAACATAAACGATGACGCAAGCCAATTGAAAACAAGGGCGTGGCTTAAAGTCCCCTTCCGAAACTGTATCGATTCCAAAAGGCCCTCGCAGAGCGAGAAGCGCATGCGCGCTGCAACGCCAGGCGAGACCTAAAAAACAGTGAACAAATAGATATGATGGTGTGCATTCTAACATTTCTAAAGCATTAATTGGTGAACTTGCCAGGTGGACATGGCAGTTTAAAGCTGCACACACAGGCTCTGCATTGGCAGACCTGAGACGGGTTTGAAGGGCTACTCATGTTGGTGGCACAATCAGTGCTGCAGACCCACTAGTAGCATTTGAATTATAGGCCCTGGGCACATGTAGTGCACTGTACTAGGGACTTACCAGTAAATCAAATATGCCAACCATGGAGAAACCAAATGCCATTACATTTTAGACACGGAGCACATGCACTTTAGCACTGATCAGAAGTGGTAACGTCCTAAAACCAGCAAAAACGAAGTCAAAAGCAGAGGAGGAAGAAGGCAAAAGGTTTGGGGTAACCCCGCAAAAGGGCCATTTCCAACTCCCCCTACATGTTTATCTTAAAGGGAAGGTTGGAGCTTTTTTAAATTCAATTGAGGCCACTCATCATCTATACTTTATCTTGTTCAAATTACTTAATTTTTAGCCTTCAATTTGGCATTTCGGTTCTTTATTTATATACACTTTATTAGTCTGTTAATATTATTTAATTTTCTAAGTCGTCGCAGCCCCCTGAGCCCCCTGAGTAGGCCCCCCAAGTAGGCTTTGCAGACCCCCAATGGTCCCTGGACCACAGGTTAAGAACCACTGGTCCAGACAATGCTTTGAATAGGCCACAAGGGAAATAACAATACTTGGAGCTTGAGCGACCTCTGTGTGCTCTTCTTACTCCAATATTTAGCAGTGCTACATTGATAGACTTTGTGGACCAGGCATGCTTGCTGTTGTGCACAGGGTGACTTGTTTTGCCATTTGGATGGATGGATATCCTTGAAGTCTCTCTGAGCTGGAATGTCCTGCTGAGAAGGAGTCAAGTGGAAGCAGAGTGCGTACAAGAGAGGAAGCCTTCAGGTCTGTGTTGTGAAGGTGGAGGTAGAGTACAAGAATAGTGCAGCCTTAAACAAATGTGAACTTGCTACTCATGCTCCATTGTCCTTTCATGTTCTTCATCTAAGGCTGCAGTGTGTAATTGCATGTTTCTGACCACTTTTTGGGGCACTTGCATCAAGCATTTTTGCCTTCACAAACGGCCCGTTTGCAAACGCAAAAATGCTTTTCAGATGCAGCAAACCCTATTTTGCGATTCGGTAACCTGTTACCGAATCGCAAAATGAGGTTTGCGATCGCTATTAGGAAGATACAAAGGGGATGATGGACGGAGCGTTTGAGCCAATCAAACACTCACCCCAGTCAACTGATCTGGGTTTAATCCATCATCATTCTTTAGCTCACTCCACCACCCCAGTTCAGACATGGCCATATGCAAATCAGTCTGACCCTGTGCCTCATGGGAACAGTCCAGCCCGAACTGCCAAGCCATGTCTTCCCTGGACCGGAAACAAGCATCCTAGGACCGGTTTCTGGCATTTCAGTCGTCATCAGCCAGGCTTGCTTGAATCCAGTGGCAAAGTGAGCAAGGGACCCACGTCTGGGCATACCCCCGCCAACTTAGGGCTTGTTTCCGGTCCAGGGAAGACATGGCTTGGCAGTTCGGGCTGGACTGTTCCCATGAGGCACAGGGTCAGACTGATTTGCATATGGCCATGTCTGAACTGGGGTGGTGGAGTGAGCTAAAGAATGATGATGGATTAAACCCAGATCAGTTGACTGGGGGTGAGTGTTTGATTGGCTCAAACGTTCCGTCCATCATCCCCTTTTGTATCGCTATTAGGAAGAGGCGTGTTTAGGGCGTCCCTTCCTAATACCGAATCGCATCGGTATGTAGGAATGTTTTGTGACCGAAATGCGGTCACAAAACATTCGCATTTTACCACCTACTTTAAGTAGGTGGTAACCCATTCGCAAATGGGAAGGGGTCCCCACGGGACCCCTTCCCCTTTGTGAATGTTTGTTACAGCGTTTTTTAAGAGCAGGCAGTGGTCCCACAGACCACTGCCTACTCTTAAAAAATGAAAAGAAAACTTGTAATTTTACTTTTTGTAAAGCATCTCGTTTTCCTTTAAGGAAAACGGGCTGCTTCGCAAAAAAAAAAAAAAAAGATTGCTTTATTAAAAAGCAATCACGGACATGGTGGTCTGCTGACCCCAGCAGGCCACCATCCCTGTGATTTTTGTTATTCCTAGGGGGTCGCAAATTGCGACCTACCTCATTAATATTCATGAGGTAGGTCATTTGCGATCCCCTAGGAATCGCCGAAAGTGTTCAACACACTTTCATGCATGCCGTTTTGCGATTTCCTAATTGCGAATCGCAATGATATGCAATTAGGAAATCGCAAAATGGAGCATTGATACATCTGGCCCTTTATTTCCCCATTGAGGTTCGTTCATGTTCTCAGAACCCAGTTATTTTTAAACTCAGGACACAAGCTGGAACTCAAAGTTTAGCAGATCATCCCTCTTAATTTTTAATTAATTTCTCCATTGAGTCTACAACTTGTGTTATGTTGAATAGCTTACACTTGTGCCTTTTTTATTCCTTTAAAACTTTTCATGCACTTTATCTATGGGATTTGGTTCTATACGCCCTCTCTCCACTCATTGTGTTTTTGCTTTGAAGTAAGATTTTGACATGTAACGTTTTTGTCCCTTAATTGACAAAGAGCAAAGTGCTGTGCAGCCAGTTATCTGCATAGGTGAATCCATGCCCCGAGGAGATACCAGGTGCTATGCCAGGGCTGAGTTCTTCTAGGTTATTTGTCTTACTCCAAGCTCTGGTGAACGAAAGCACAGCCAAAGAAGGACCTGGTGCTGTGATCTGTGTCATGTAATGCGGTCTGTCAGCAAGTCATCTTATCCTGTGCCAGCAAGGGACACTGCTATTGTGCTGCGATGCTGTGGTGTTGAACACACCGAGAGCATAGAGAGGTGTACAATGTCCTTGGAATATCATACTTGACAATCTTGATAGAGCCTAGGAAACTGCAGGATTGCAGCTTTTTCTGAGGCTGGCTTGCCAGCCTTAATCCTAATTAACCACAATCGAGAAAACTACATGTGACCTGCATGCTGATGAACTTCTATAGCCTCCATTGATATCATTGTTCCCAGTGTACAGGGTAATCTTCCATCATTGACAACACAGGACTGTTCAGTTGGCCTGTCGTCTATTTTAGCCTGACAGTGAAAAGTAATTTTTAATTGTAGTGTTGCACATTAGTTTGGCAATGTATGCCTAACTGCGAAATGTGACTTTTCAGTGTGCTATAGTAAAATTGTTGGTCATTGTATGTGCCCACACGCATACTCTTGGACCGCTCTAGATTTCTGGAAGATATTCCATTACACCTGGAAGAATTTACTGTGTTGTGAAGTACTTTTGTTGTGTTTTTATCAATTAAACCACAATTAGATACTTCTCGAAGTGTTCTGACCCAGCACCTATCCTTATAGGATTGATAAACTCTGTCACACCTCATTGTCAGTCTGCTTTCTAGTGTTTCTGTGCTGCCCTTGAACGGAGCCTCTGTTTTGAGGGTATGGGTCCAATGTTGCTAAATTGTACGAGTACAAAGCTTCTAGCCTAGGCAATGGGGCTCCTGTACCAGCTTTGCTGACTGTATGTGTGGTATAGCACCTTTGTATTGGTACCAATCGCTGATGACCACTGAACGTTTACACCATTGATTATAAAAGTAATCAGATTACAGCACTTTTTTTCTCTTTGATTCTAGGCTTTGAAAGTGCGTCTGGCGGATGTTACTCGAGAAACTGTGCAAAAAAGTGTCTGTGTTTTAAGTCACCTGGTAAGAGAGCAGTACTTGTATTTATAGAATTCTTTTTTCAGGAATTTAAATGTGTGCATAATTTCTTAAAATTATCGGATATATTTAGATGTCTAAATTTCAAGTATCTTTATTAAATGGGTAACCCAGTTCTGTAAAAACAAAACAATCCGGGTTTAGTTTATTAAAAGAAAGTTTCATGTAGCATTGCTATCTTTTGATGCTGTCCTGGCACATTAAAAAACCCACTTATAAACATATTGGTCTCCTCATTCAGTTTGTTCATATACTGTAGCAGTTCGACTCAGCATATTATCGCAGATCAGGCTCTCTCTCTTTCTCTCTCCCTGTTTATCTGTGTGTTGGTCTCGGTCTCTCTCACACACAGACATACATGCACACACTCACTTATTTTTATCAACCTGAGCAATAATTCTTCTGACTTATCCTAATTTTTCAAACCTACATGTACTAGTTTTTGTTTAACTCATTGGGGTGCTTATAGAATACAAACTTAGTCACAAGGGGCAGCGGGGAGCTTTACGTAACATAAGCGTTAGGTGGTTAATCCTGTAAGTTACAGAAGCATATGGAGACATTTACAAAAAATCTTCTGAGTAAGTCAAGAGTGCAGGTAGAAGATTCATTAAAATGTATACATAGAACATGAGGACTAGAGGATAAGGGAATGAAAGGGCAAACAAGAGAAAGTTATTTATATATACTGTATTGTTTATTGTTAAGTAAAGTCATGTCAGAAAGCTTGTGTAGAAGTTTAGAAGTCTTTGTTCTTCACCTTTTTTTATTTTTAAATAAAATGAATTTTATTGATTTTTTTTTTAAGCATACAACAACACACGACATAGGCTTGACAATACAGTAAAATAATATGTACATCCTCACATCCCACCCGAATATATCCCACAGTAGTTCACGGTATTCCAACCATTTCCCCATTGTTCTTTGTATTAGTCAATGAGATGTCAAGGAAGAGGTAAGTTTTTCTCCACATAGGTTTTGAATGCCCAGCTATGATCAGTTTGTGTTTTAGGTAGGTGAGTCAATCCCAGTGTTAAGCTTTGTAATGGAGAATATATTTTAAAGGTGATGCAAACCTTAAGAGGTAGCCACTGTAGATTGCATAGTATTGGATGATGTGGTCAGTTTATTTTCCCCAAACGACAAATCCAACATAAGTGATCATTGGATCCCCCACATATTCAGTTTTCCCCACAGTAGTCTTATTAATCCCATTAAAGGCAATTTTACAATCAATGAACCAGTCATATAATTTGCCCTCTTTCTGATTCAGCTTGTTAGCTGGCAGTGAAAGTGTTCTAATGTTGTCTAGGGTGGAGCGGCCTTGCTTGAAGTCAGCTTGATACACAGGGATAATTGTTTGTCTTCCACCCAGTTCTTCAATTCAATCAGTAGAATACTAACATACCATTTGGATTTATGGCCTAGTAAGAAAATTAAACTGGGCTTATTATTGCCCCTCTGCAATTGTAAGGGGTGTCAAAATCAATCCGCAAGCGTGAATCAATGGATTTTTTAAATAGGAGGTCCCATAAATTTGCATTGAATTTGTAAACTCTTGCAAACCTCATTTATCACAGTGCCTTGTCCTTTCTTGCTGACCGGACAGCAAATACTCATTTTTCTGAGCATTCATATTCCATACCTTCAAGAGAGCCCTCCACCTCCAACTTTAAGAATATAGTTGCTACCTTTAGTGACATAAATATTTTCCAGATGGGACTTTCACTCTGAATGAAAGATATTACTTCCCTGGTCTTTTGTGTGTGTGTTTTTTGGAGCCCATTAATGTAACTCCACAATCTCCACATATCCTTTCTGCAGCAAATATCAAAGATCTGGCGACCATTCTGCCTCAAAATGCCAATGTTTCACTTCCCAAGTTTCCTTTCAATACTCAGCTTTTCATTTCTGGACTTAGTTATTTAATAAAAGGTCCTTAAGAATGATCAATGATTTTCTAATTTCCTGCTTAAGTCCCTCTTTATATATATTATAATTCCTTATCATATAATTTTGATGAACGGTGCTGGAATATCCTCACTTTTCTATCATTAATTAGTCAGGCTTAGGATGGCTTTCAGGGAAGTTAATAATGCTGTTCATAACTTATCCAAATCTAGGTTGGCTCTTCTGCCATGCCAGTTTGCAACTAAAAGGTTAAGTTCATGAGGAAATCCATATCCCCAGATTCTTCAATGAGGGCATACCTCATCTTATTCTTTTAAAATCACACACATCAGACTGGTCCCTAAACTCTTGAATTTCCTTCAGTTTTGAAATAGAGATTTGCATAATAAAGGGCTGGCAATTGATCACTAGCAAACTAGCATATTGGTTGCGCCGAGATACCCCTCGGGGTGATTCGCGCCCGTTATAAATCGCTTTAACATTAACAAGCTGTGTATTAATATTAATAAGTCCAGGCACAGTGGAATAAATTATAAATGACAAATCTGTTATCCAATATTGATTTCCTTCCTCCTGAATGAAATGTATAGTGAGCTGGGCCACCCTTATGTACATCATTATTCAGTAGCTGTAAATCTATACAATACTTGGCCAGTAGTACTTAATTCAAAACCCAACTTGTTTTGGATCTGATTGCTGGTGGCATTCAATGGAACTCTTCAGTAGGCATTCTTTTTTTCCATTTTCACATCATGCCAGGACGTTTGTAACAAATTAAAATTAAAATCTCCAGCAACAACCATTTCCTATTATCCTATCTGATGATTAAATTAACAACTTAATTAGGTCTTTGCTAAAACACAGCTTTAGCTGTTTGTTGATAAACCTATTGTTTCTAGTACATAAGATAGACTTAGAAGGGGGGCGTGGCCAAGCAGGCTACGATGGCAGACGTGTCCTGCTGAGGCTCCGCGATCAGGCTAGCATATTGCCCACTTCCACGCGTCGCACCGGACTGCTGAACCGACCCCAGGTGTCGGACCACGTGCAATATCCAGCGGTGCATCAATATCCCGGCAAACGGGCATTCTCCTGACGGAATCCGAACTTATCGGGACCCCGACCTTCGGCGGCAAGATGGCGCCTGCCCGCTTCTAGCTACAGGCCCAAGGGGATCGAACTTATGCGGAGAAACGCACGCCAGTGACAGGAGCTACACGACAAGCAGCCAAGAACACAGTGGCGGCGAGGAGACATCCCGGTATCGGAGACACCCGTGCAAGGAAACCAATACCGGTGGCGGCACCCAGTGGCGGCCCGCCCTCTCGGACGCTGCAGACCCGCTTTCACAGTTTCCCGGGCTCACGGTGCAATCGAGTGACGCCTGAGGTGCCCGTTCCTGATCCCAGAAATTTAAACAGCTGCGAACTGCGGGACGTTACTCGGCCGATACCGCCTGATCCCAAAATGGCGCCTGGGGATCACGGCGAACTGCGGACCTGAAGACGAGTTCCTGGGCCACCCGCGGATGCACAGCGCCAGTAATGCAGAGGTGAGCGGCGGGACCCCCCCCTAGAGTGAGAGGCGACGTGAGAGCGACCCCCCTCCCACTGCTGCAGAGGCTGAATGGGCCCCAGGCAGATGATGCCTGACCTTAAGATGGCGGCTCATTGATTCACATCTTGCCTACATCGGCCTGCAAGCTCTGTCCCTGGTGAGGCGCTTGACATGGCAGCCGGATTACTCACGATCCCCACAAGGAACTTTTCCCTGGACAACGCGCACAGTACATTATACCCCTCCTGGCAGCGCCCGCCCGTTCCCAAAACCACGAAGAAGCAGGACAGGCATTGGGGCGATCGGACCCGAGATCCCCCCCCCCACCCAGCCTCTCACTGAACTGATACATCCCCCCCACCTTACCTGGTGAGCGCCTGGTATCCAACGAAATCCCCAAGCCAGGCATCGGGGCACTCCAAAAGTGAGCCACATACTACGCAACCACTGACAACACCCGCTACACGCGGGACCCCCCCAGTCACTGCAATGGGGAAGCCGAGAGCACCGCAACATACAACAGTGCCCGAGACTGCACCGGAGAACATGCCAAATACCCGAACATGGGCCAAAACTGCCGTGCCCCAATCTGACCAGTCAATCTCTGACAAACTAGATCAAGTTTTGGCAGCCATCGAACTGTCCAGGGTGTCCATGGAGGAGCGACTTGGCACCCTGACGACAGATATCAGCCTCATCCGAGATGACCACCGAAAATTGGCCGACAAAGTAAAGGATGGAGAGAAAACACTAGCCGACCTGCAACCCACCGTCAAGGCACACCAGACGACGCTCCAAGATGTCCTGAGCCGTCCTGACCACCATGGAAAGAGCGTGCGGACGATTTGGAAGGGCGCTCGCGGCGCTGCAACATCCGTGTGCTGGGACTCCCGGAGGGAATCGAAGGCACGAACCCGGTGGAATACATAGAAGCATGGGTGAAAACTTTCACTCCCACAGCTGACCGGACGGCATTCTTCTCCATAGAACGGGCCCACAGGGTCCCAGCCCGCAAACCCCCACCGGGAGCCGCCCCCAGACCGATGCTGGCGAAATTCCTGCATTTCCGAGATCGCGACGCAGTACTTCGAGCCGCCAGACAAGCAAGTCCCTTGCAGGTGGAAAACAAACAGATAATGATATTTCCTGATCACGCACGGGCAGTGCAACAACAAAGATCATCGTTTCTAGAAGTGAAACGTCGATTGCAGGCGAACACTATACAATATTCTCTGCTCTTCCCTGCCCGCCTCAAAGTCCTCCATAATGGCGCCACCATCTTCTTCACGAACGCTGAGGAGGCGCACGAATGGGTTGATCAACACTGTGCACAGCAATCCAGAGCAGGGACCGCACGCGGCCCAAGTTTCAAATCGCCCCGCACCAGGAGACGCAACCTAAAACAGCAACGCACCGGGAAAAATAAAGTGACTGGGGCCCACACCCAAAATCCTCCAGACCTGGAGCAAATCCTGAAGGAGCGACGGGAGGTTCTCCGAGCGGTGACCGAACTACAGGCCTCCCCACCAGCGGAGGACACAGATCTAGCCCCACACCGCATTCAAAATAGTGGCCAGGGGAGAATGCATTAAGCAAATAGCAGGGGTAAAACGGACACTGGAACAAGCACTCACTAAAGCCGAAACACAGTTAGCCACCGCTACTAAGCGAGCCGACTTATCTAAAGAGGCAGTGGCACAAATAGCCAAAGCAAAGACGGAGTATCTAGCTGCCTGCGCCGGCCTCCGTCGATACAACTTCAGGGCATATGCAACCCGGATGCATAAGGAGCGGGACAAAACAGGCACATTGTTGGCATGGCTAGCTAAACAAGACACCGACGTGAAACCCATAACTGAAGTGATAGACCCCCCTCGGAAACCTAGTGCGGTCCCAGGCTGAAATCCTCTTGGCATTCCATCAACACTACTCAGAGGTCTACTGTAGTCCAGCACCGACCGGGCAGGACATACTAGATCATTTTCTCGACCCACTGACGATCCCCAAAATCACGAAGGCAGACCGAATGGCATTGGACGCAGAGATACAATCCGCTGATGTCACTCAAGCCCTACACGCGCTGGCTCGCAACAAAGCACCGGGGCTAGACGGTTTCCCCCTGGAATACTACACAACCTTCTCCCCCCTGTTGGTCCCTCGCCTGTTGGCGATGTTCGCGACCGCATTGGAGAAAGGAGAGTTACCGAGATCCCTCCGGGAATCAGTCATTGTGACCTTCCTGAAACCAAATCGTGACCCGCAACAGATGGCCTCCTACTGCCCCATTACGCTCCTGTCCGCCGACTGTAAGATCTTAGGGAAGATATTAGCGGACAGGTATACACAAATCCTACGACCCCTGGTTCACCCGGATCAATGTGGATTCGTCCCGGGCAGAAACACGTCCCAAAATATACGCCATATCCAGGATCAAGTGGGTGCCGCGTTCCCCAGAGCAGCCTGCCTTATCCTAGACCTCGAGAAGGCCTTCGATACCCTCACATGGCAATACCTATTCTCGGTCCTACAACGAGCAGGACTCGGCCCCATCCTCCTAGCATACACACAACTCCTATACACCAAACTCACCTCGCGCATTCGCATAGGGCGATGCATATCGGCGGAATTCGCGGTACAGAGAGGCACGAGGCAGGGCTGCCCACTTTCACCGCTGCTCTTTGCCCTCGCTGTAGAACCCCTAGCTGTACGACTGCGACAGGAGGGGGAACACTGGGGCATCCCCATAGCGGATACCATACATAGTGTCTCCATGTACTCCGACGACCTTCTCCTATATATCCGAGACATTACAGAGGACCTAACACCCATTTGGGCAACACTGACAGAATTTGCAGAAGTCTCCGGGTTAAGAGTGAACTGGGATAAATCCACAGTCTACCCATTACACCCGAACCTTCCCCCTTGTGATGTCTGGCTGGGTGACCAGAGAGTGACCTGAAGTGCGCAGGCCCCCCGATATCTCGGGATCCGTCTATACCACTCCCCGGCCGACATATTCGAAGGCAATCACCGCAGAGCATTGGCCGGCATCAGATCAGTGGTCGGATTCTGGAAGAACCTCCCGCTGGCCCCGATCGGCTGTGTGGCTATAGCCAAAATGATAATAGTCCTGCGGCTGCTATACCACTTCACGAATCTGCCAGTGATCCCACCCAGAGCATTCTTCCGAGATTTAGACTCTCTCCTTAGTTCGCTCATATGGGGAACGGGCAGACGTAGGATAGCACTAATGAAGTTACAACTGCCTACCACACAAGGGGGACTGGGCGCTCCATCCTTCGAGTCCTATTTCCTGGCAGCACAATTACAGTGGCTGTCCTACTGGACGGCAGGCAGACATACGGGTGAAACATACACAGCAACCGGCCAGATACCCACTCCGGAACTCCGCCGCCTGATACTACCAGGCACTAAACTGAGGCGCACATACCCCATACACGTGGTAGTGGTGCGCAAATGCATGCAAAGGATACACCGTATGTCATCGGGGAGGCCTCCATACTCTCCTCTACTGCCGCTGGTCGGCTGGCCCAAACATGACAAATATTATACAACTGGCATGCTACACACATGGACGGACTGTGGCCTCACCGACGTAGAGTCTCTATTTGAGGACGGACAGCTTAGACCGTTCCACCAGCTTATGGATGACTATGATCTCCCCCCTGGCCAGTTTCTACTCCACCGCCAACTCCTAGAAAGTTATAGATTGCACCACGACCTATCGACGGGAGAGCCTGATACCCACCCGGTCATCCACACAATCATACACATGGGGATGGGGCGACACCTGACCACATGGCTCTACAAAGCCGTTCGAGAACTCACAAACAGACCCCTAGAGGCCTTACGGGCCACTTGTAAAAGAAGAATTCGGGCGTCCATTACATGAGAAAGAATGGGAGATGGCCCTTTAATACCCCAAGAAGGTATCTAGAAACGCACGGTTTAAAAATATACAATTCTATATCCTACACAGGGCGTATCAAACGCCAGCACGCCTCCAGAAATTTTACCCAGACGCCCAGTTCCTTTGTCCCAGATGCCGATCACAGGAAGCAAATTTTCACCACATGTTTTGGAGCTGTCCCACACTACAGCCATATTGGCACAATATCCACAAGACCCTCGGAGATCTCACAGGGCTTACACATTTGAACACCTGGGAAGCCTGTGCATTAGGTATATTCCGGAAGCGGAAACAACACAAAGTGCCAACCCGATTTGTCTCACTGGCAATTTTATTGGCTAAAAGGAGTATAGCCATGCACTGGCGATCCCCCACGGGCCCACAAATCGCGGCATGGGTGGGAGCAGTACACAAATGGGCAACGGCAGAGGAGGAAACACTACGGGAGGAAGAGGTGAAAGGGATACGTAAACACCCCATCTCTATGGAGTGGACACTACTACTGTACCAATTTAAACAACCACCGACCCACGATAACCCAGACGGTTCCCCACGCACCCCGGTGGGCCCACAGTCACAAGCCCCCACCGCAAGCACACACACCTGATCTTCTCCCGCAGCAGACACGTAGCGCTGCTCATTACTGTCACCACACACTGCACAAAACTCGGAGGCCAGTCACCAGAGCAGGATCAACCACCTCTCCCCCCCTCTCCCCCCCAGCAACACACAGACGCATAGACACACCGACCAGCGAGACACATATCGCCCCTGACACCCCATCTGATACCTGTACCCTGAATTCCATGAACGTTCTCCTAGTTTCACATCCCAGTTCTATAAAGGAATCATTAAACGTAAGACCTTAATAAAGACAGGATACATGTCCATTCAATGTGCGGATAGCAATGTACACTGATGTAATATGAAAGTAATGCGGTCAAACCAAATGTATTCTAACACAATTGATTTTTGTATATTGAAAATGCCAATAAAAATACGTTTAAAAAAAAAAATAACATAGACTTAGAATTGGCTTCGAGTCAACCCCTTATTCATTATTGGATGGCTTCTCAGTTGTCTGCTTTTAATTTGATTGCTTTCCTCCCTATTCTTGTGTTTGTTCTGTGCAGGAGCATTTTGTCTCACAATGTTCTGATTGGAAGTGTTGTAGCCTTCCCCTGCATACTTAAGGGAACTTTTTTTCTTATTGTATATTTAGCACACCATGAGAGTGGATGTGTTGCTTTCTCTTACTGCTTTTGCTTCATCCTCCTCCTCCTGGAGAGTCTTTTCATTCCCCTCCTTTCATGCAGCTTGTTATTCCTCACCCCCTTGACCATCTTATTCCTCGTGACAATATGTTTTTTAAAAAGGGCCTGGCAGCTGCAAAGTGCTGCTGGGCCGCTCGATTCCATTTTTGCACTTTGTGTGCACTTGTTTTTTACTTGTTCTTTACTTTTTAATTTACTTTTCCAACGTAACCGCCTGCCATCTTAGGACGGTGAATTAAAAATAGCTGCCTTCATCACAACGCATGTGCACGCATGCGTCACAATTTATGTGTGTGAATGCATCACGATGCATGCATGTGCATCGATGGCCATCTAGGAATGGGTTTTCTTTCATTGACAACCAATTTTAAGATTGGCAGCTATGTATGCACCTGCATCTTGACGCATGTGCACCTGTGCAATTGGCATAAAGCATTAGCAGGAACATAAACTATAATAATATATCTGAAAATGTTGAATAACCCATGGGAAATTTGTAATGTTGCTAGCTCCTTGGTAGTGGCAGTCAGAGAAAGGAAAAAAAACATATGATCTGACATATCAAATGCTTATTCCTTTTTAATGTAAAATGATTTTTTTGTAAACTTGGCTGACGAATATTATGCTATGTTAATCTATTTTCTTTAAAAAAAACGTTTAATTATGTACAGTCTGTAACCTGGGCCATATATTATGTTTGATTGACTTTTGCTCAATGATTATGTATTATTCTGTTTTTATCAATGGATTTTTTAGCATGCTTTCATGGTTTTAATTAACCGAATAAAGTGATTATGACTGACTGTCTGACATTAACTCAGCCTTCAAGACCTACTGTATTTTCCAATTCTTGTTGTTTTTCCTCATGGCCCAAGTCAAGGTACACATTACATATTATTAAATGAATGATCATCTTGTCTTATCTCTCAAACATTGTTTATCTCTATCTGGCAGTTTCATAACTAGACAATCTAGCTCTGTTAAAATATACACTGCCACGCCCTCTCCTGCCTGTCCATTCTTATATTCTCTCCTATCCAGACATTCCACAACCTAAAATCCTGCAAGGATTAGGGATCTACTTCACCAGCTCTCCTTTAAACACAGAATATCAAAACTCTTGAAATAGTCAGTTGGTTCATTATTACTTCAAAATCTGCTAATCCAGTACGTTCCAAGTCTAGATGTTATATGACAGGCCACCTCCTGGTATTCATTCTAACTTGCTTTATAAATTGCATTAAGCAGAGGTAACCCAGGGCCAATCATCTGGCTCAGAGTAGTGCACAACATGTGTATCCGTGCAAAATGTTCACTTCTTCCAATCCTTGCTCACCTCCAATTGAGTTAATGACCAATGTGCCTCTATTGCCCCCTTTACTCCATTGGGCAACTTGTTCCTTGCCTTCTTTGCAGTACTTGTCAAAGGCTCCAGATTGTCTTCATGGAAAGCCAAGGCATAATGTTGCTAAAGCAATGCAATTTAAACAAATGAATACCCCTGACAGTGAATTGCTCATTCGGAGTATGTACTAAATTACAGCGCTCTTCTGAGGCCCGTTTTGCTTTAGAGCCTTCCTCGTCCTTTTCATTTACATTGGCCTCAAACCCCACTAGATTGATTTTAAATGATTTTATTGAGTTAAGGGTCGGAATAGCAAAGAGGAGTTCTAATATGTTGCTTCTATTTAACTAGTCCTGGGGACTACTCGACCCATAAGCTGGCTGAATGGCCAAAGATAGAGCTGCCGCCTGCCTACGTGGAATGTCTATTCGCTTAGCCTTACTCGATAAGTTCTATACTCCGTTTACTTTCCATACTTACCCTCTTACAGGATATTTCTGCATTTTTCTGAGGCTTATTCACATACTTATGTCTGGGGCACAGGCAGTGCTTAATTTGTAAAAGAATGAGTGCCAGTGCTTAAAGCTCTGCTCAGTAGCCCTCGGCCGGTGCTATTACATGTCATTGCACTGGAATCCACCTTATGCCTCCTTAATGCACTGGCAATCACTGGCTCATATTAAGCAATGGGCTTAGTTCTTTATTTATGTCATGGGGTCTTACTAAATATACACTTTAAATACTAGTGCTAGGATCTATTTATCTGAATTCCCTACTCCTTAATGAGATCTTCGTTGTTAGGGACTCCTCCAAACGCAATTGCACCGAGTGGAAAGTCCCAAGGGTGTTTAATTTTAATATCATCTCTTCTCATGTACGCTTTACTTTCTCCCCTGGGCTTTTCTAGCTCAAGTCACAGTCCATGTCCCTGTAAACTCTGATTCGACCCTTTAGTCACCATCACAGATTAAAGAGATGGGGAGAGGATGTGGCCGAACGAGAGGTTCGAGTCTCGGCAACGACGCTCAACATCCTGTGATTCTGGGCAAATCACTTAATCTCCCTGTGCCTAAGAAAAATGAATGTGTCCGTCTGTAACGAAACAGGTGCTCATGTAAAGCGCTCTGATACCCGATACCCTGATACTTCGGGTCGAGTTCGCCCTATATAAAACTCCGGATAAAAAAAAAATGTATTCTTGTTTGCCTGCATTCTTATGCCTTCCTTGCTATGTTATTTTACATGAAGATGCTCAATTTGCTTTGACCCTCCCAATTGTTCTCTTGTCTTACTTTCGTCGTTTGTCCTTACTGTTGGGTCAGGAGTTTTTGACTGTGCAAGAAAATGAGTGCATAGTGGCTGTACATAATGTCTGGCTGACCTTGGAGCAAAGTCCTCTATCTGTTAGAACCACTCAACTCCTCCTCCTCGGTGTGTCGCAGATGATTGTAAAGGCACTTTCGGGCTCTCTTTGAATTAACCTTTGCTTATTCTGGGGCAGTAGGGGTGCTTCTCGGGTTACTCGTAGCCGTGCCATCCCTGGTTATCTCAGCATCCTCTAAAGCAGCCTTCCGGATGCATTTCGGCTCTTAGAAATGTTTCTATTCGAGCCCCTAGCTATATCACTCCCTGCTTGAATTGCCTGCCAGTGCCATGTTTGTACCTCTTTAAACGCCGCTGTGAGTGTAGAAGCCTTTGACATCAAGCTTTACGGCCAGCTCATTCAAGGGATTCCTTATACACCGGAGGATGCCTCTGCGAACTAGTATTAAGGGCGGATTCGTAGTCGGCAGCCTGCCCATTTTGTAAGTGCACCACCTTGGTTTGGAAAGCGTGCATCACTTAAAGACACTGCAGAATGCTAGGAAGGTGGATTGTTCTATTTTGGGCACTAATGAGATAACAGAAAAGCAATTCTCCTGCTATTCCCTCTAATGTTTCTTGCAGCCCGCTAAGATTCTCCAGATGTAAGGTTTCTGAAGTCTGCTTCTCATTACCGAGTCCAAATCCAATAATAGAGCGGAAGAAGTAGCTGCGTCCGAGTCACTGTAATCATATTGTGTCTTGTAATCTCAATTTCCTCTCAAGCTTCAGTGCCATGGTAAACGGCGTGCGTGTTGTGAACAGGGCAGTTTTCGGCTACATTTTCTTCTTTGCTCTTTCTGTAATTGTCCACTTTTAATCCAGGAGATTCCTTGTGAGACGCTGCTTTCAGAATGATAAACAGTTTATCATCGTAGTAGAGTATAGACTAAGGAAAGGTTACCTGCATTCAGCCCTGTGCCTTTAGGACTAGAGACAGCTCACAGAGGTGGACGCCCCTCGGAAAGACCTGGGCATACATTGCTTATTAGGGTCTTTGCTGGGATGAATTTCCATGTTAGTTTTGTGAGGCAGCCACATGGTTGGCGTTGTGTGGGGTTTGAGTGTATGTAATCTATATGGCCCAAATCTAGTTATAATGCATTGAGCACAGTACAGGATCAAAAGTCATTTTACAGTGAGAGCGTGGTAGGGACAACACCAGGCGAAGGGCAGAGGGGATTGTAGAGCGTTACAGTAGGCAAAGAGTTGGTATGGGTGAGGGGAGTACAACAGGGAAGTGGTGGTTCCAATAGTGGCTAGAGGGCCAAGTTGCAGTGTAGGGGTGGGTTTGGGAAGAGTAATAGGAAAGGGCAAGGTGTGATGAGAGCAGTGGTGGGAGGCTGCGGGGCTACGGGAGGTAATGAGGTAAAGGAGGAGGGTACTAATAATGTCCACTATGTGTAAGAGAAAGAAATTGTATAGTATGTTTAGAGGATTATTATCACTGTTATGTTTCCTGATTCACAACCTTAGACTAATTTTCAACCATCAGGAGGTAGAGAACCCTGGTGGGAGAAAAGAGAGAGCACATCCTGACTTAGTCTTAGTCTTTTTAATGTCCTAAAGTTTCAACAGCTTTAGTCCTATTTCAGAACTCAGGAGCCTGACAACCATTGTCAGTCTCATTTTAGCACAGATCTGGTTAACGTAGGCAGATTGAACTAGTCTAAGTGGTCAGATAACTGGCCGCAGACATTTTTTTTCTGGCACCTCTCCAGTAGTGGACCGGACTTTTAGGGTACTGTAAATGCCAGGCTCTTTAAGGTCTCGCTTGCTTTTTTATTTTCCTATCTAGTTTCATAGTAAGTTATTAGATAGTATGAAATATATATTTTCGAACCACCAATAGTTTATTTCTTTTCCACACTGTGACTGGGCTCAGATCCAGGGAAAAGAAGACCGTGTTTCGCATCCGTTTCCTTTAGCTCTTAGTAGTCCCCACTCAATCATCAAGTTCTCTTAGTTTTAGTGAGACTGTCCCTTTGTCACTACAGTTTTGATTACCTGTGTGCAGGAGTTTGGATGGTCGGGCCACAAAGGATGCTTGAAATTTTTATCATAAACTTTGAAGTGTGAGCTTTTGGTTTTAGCTGCTGTGCCTCGAACCCTGACTCAGGTTGCAGTTTCTCAGGATTTTTAACCTTATGCTCAACTTGAAGAACGTTGGATGCTGCATATTGCTGGAAAGTAATAAAAGTATATTTTGATCCACTAATTCTCCTGTTTTTATTCATTATCATCACACTAGACTTCAAATCAGGGATGTACTTTTCATTCCTTGACACTTTCTTTATTAGGGACTCTGATCTTGTCTCCATCTCTGTAAGTTTGATGACGATATTATCCTTTTTTGGTGAAGACCATGCAAACAACTCCTTCGTTTTGGCCATCATCCTCTTACCCGTTGCTATACATTGGTCTGCAGACAGGTTTGCTGGGAATTTCTCCCCCCGTACCCACTCTCTCCTGGAACTTCAGGCTTGAAATGATCGGCCATGCTTGCTTCTTAGGTTTCTTACTTGATATGGGCATAGTTGAGTCTAAAAGTGGTGGAGGCTGGCAAAAAGTGACTTTTTCGCATACATTCTTTATGTTACAAATTCGTATTGTAGTGCCTGAATCAGTTCACCCCTTCAAAGGCCTATTTTAAGAAAGCCAATGGCTGCTTATTTATTGTTCCTTTGCAGGTGGGGAGCCCTCTCATGGGGAAGCTGCATGTATGTTTTGTGCACAGACAGAAATTACGCCAAACTTTTTTCAAAGTCAGCTGATCTACAAGTCTTCTGCTTATGTGCCTCCTTTTTTACATTTGGCAATCACTTTGCTGCATATTGCCAGAGAACCATTGTTCATTGGCTCTATTGGCGCAATCACTTTTCTGTATTCTCACCCATCAGATACAGTCAATTTTTGGGGCACCTTAAAGGCAACCCTAAGTGATGAATATGAACATTGATAAAATATAGAAAATGAAAGTTTGCATAAATTATGTTAAGCCTTTAAAACTGGGTGGGCTTATTAAACTAACAAAGAAGTTACTTACCTCTATCTAACTTCAGATTCCTCACCTTAGAATACTCCAAAGGTGCCGGAGTCGAGCCGGAAACCTTTCACTAGCAATGCTCCCGCGTGCTGCTACGTGGCACAATGCGGTTCCATCCTGGCTCCATACCGCCCTGGAAGAGACAGAGGGTAGCGGCGTGTAAGCGCCACTCCTGCATTCTAATGTCGGTTTCTTGCTTGTGTTCTTCCGCGCCCTCAGTTGTGCAGCGTGAACAATCGGTAGTACCAGTGTGCTCAATACTAACTTGGGACCTATGTCAATGTTAAAAAGTGGCCACTGCACATAATGGGGATATGGGTGGGCTGTGAGGAATCTCCACCAGAAAGAGCGTACGAAAGGTACGTAGCTTGTTCTTCTAATGGATTCTTCAAACTGGAGTTTCCTCACATTAGTGTTTCATGAACATATGCACTGACACCCATGTCGCAGCCTGATAGATGTCAAGGACAGGCACATCAGTTGCCAACACGGTAGTGGCAGCCTTAGCCCTAGTGGAATGGGCTCTCCAGTTCTTATGGCAGCAGCTTATTGGCCAGTGCATAACAGATCTCAATTCAGAGAACGATCTTTGAGGAGGTCAGTAAAAAATACTTACTAAGAGATAGAATACTCCGAGGCACAAGCTAGGTCCAGGTCCAAGGAGAAAATGTAAATAGAGAGAAAATACAAGAGGGTCAGAGACCAATAGAAATAGAAGACAGACTGAGAGAAAGGGGTAAAGGAGTTAAGACCAACAGAGAAAGGACTAAAGAAGGATGATCTTCATAAACCTATATATTACATCGAGCAGTGATTATACAACCACCTTGACAACCCCACTAAAATTGTTCAGCCCAGTAAAGGGGAATATTAAGGGCGTTGAGGTTTTTTTTTTTCTTCATTTTTGTTTTTTAGGTCTTTAATTGTTGTGGGCTAGGGTGTTTCTCTTCCCGGGGTGGGCTAGATCATAAGCATTAAAAAAAATCAAGATTGCAGAAAGGTTGCCTTTAGAAAGAGAAGAAGCTGACAACCAATAAATACAAGAAGGTGACAAAATAAGTTTATTTTATTTCTTTTGGATACCTGAGTTATACTTCCACTTACCTTATTTTTTTTGATGTTCCTAAAGGACACCGCCTGAGGGAGATACTATTGATCCTTCCCTGAAAAAGAAACAAGAATTAAAGTCAGCCATCTACGTTGTGAATGTTTGGCTGCTCCTCCGGAACCGTTTACGAAGACATATATATGGTTGTTATTGGGAAATAGATTTTTTTATGTAATAAAACACCCACACTATCCACCTCAACAGGGTCTTCTTCTGCAGATGAAGCCTCTCCTCCTCTTTCGAGGGGTGCGGAGGGGCAAGGAACATTGCAGATCCCGTATATGCCACCTGGCGTAATCAACATTGAGGATGCAGGAGGCTAAAAGTCCAAGAAGCCTCAAAGCTACTCTCATCGAGACGTAGGACCGAGGCTGAAATATTTCGATCCTTACCTGAATGTGCTGGATTCAACGTAACTGGGGGAAGGCCTCTAACTGTACAGTATTCAACACAGACCCAATGGAAGGAAGCCTCTGTGAGGGAGGCAGGTGCGACTTTGGTTTGTTGATCATAAACCCCAATGATTTCGAGAGACTCGCTGTCGTCTGGGTGTGGTCTATGACGGACTATGATGAGCCCGCCTTCAACAGCCAGTTGTCGAGGTAGGGGAAAATGAGTATCCCTGACCTCTGAAGATGGGCAGCGACTACCGCTATCACTTTTGTGAACACCCGAGGGACACTGTTGAGGACGAAGGGCAGCTCTGCAAACTGAAAATGCTCCCCATGCCTACTTTGAACTGCAGTTAACATCTGTGGAACTGAAGGACGTGTCCTGCAGGTTCAAGGACACCATCCAGTTGCTCAGATTCAGGGCAGACAGTTATTTGAGCCAGTGTGTGCATTTTGAATTTGTCCTTCCGAAGGCATTCAGTGATCTAATGTTTATGATGGGCCAAAGGCCCTAATCCTTCTCTAGCACAAGGAAATAGCAAGAGTAGCAGCCCTCCACTATTTTTGAGGCTGGAACCATCTTGATATCACCTTTGGAAAGTAAAACTCATACCTCTTGCAACAGAATGGATAGGTGTTCCCCTCAGATTTGCTCTGATATGGGGGCAAAGGTTGGTGGAGCAGAAAGAAATGGTAGGACATAGCCATGCTGAACGTTTAAAGGATCTATCTTTCAGGCATGATAGACCGCCAACCTGGGAGAAAATGCTGGACTCTGCCTCCCATATGGTGGTTGTGTGCTACTAATGGCAAACTAAAGCAAATTGGTGACTGTTGCAGGGGAAGGGGATTGAGAGGACTGGTGCCCTTGTAGGCCTGCATGTTGCCTGTCACAGCCACATCCTTGGCCTCAAAAAGGACTGGCATGATTGCAGCAGTGGTGGACAGATTGACATTGCCTAAAATGCCAGCTCCCTACAATTGCCTCAGAATTTCCTAAACTGGTGAGGAAACTGTTTGGTAGGGATCGAAAGACTCGGAGGATGGGGGGGGGGGGGGGTGGGGGGGGAGGGGGTGCCATGGCTCTGCTTTCTTTGAAACCTTCCAGGAGTGAATTGGCTATTTCCTGGAACAGGTGTGAGCCATCAAAAGGCATAGCCATGAGATAGGTCTGAACAGCTCCAGATAACGCATGGCGGGAGAGCACCACACTGGTGCCAACCTCCCTTCCCAGGCAATCAGTAGTATCAAGGGCAGCATGAATCCTGTATTTAGCCACACCTTGACCATCCTGAATCGTTTGAGCCTAAGGTCTTCTGGGTCCACTGACGAGATCTCGCTGGTCATGTCCCAGATGATGCATAATAAGGAGACTGCATTGGCCGATCTTAATGTTAGGCTAGCCAAAGAGAGCATTTTTTTCCCCAAACACCTCAGTTCTCTTAGGCTCCCTATCTGGGGGAGCTTTGGGGAATGAATTGGAGTTCACCTTGCCGGCTGAAGCCTGAATAACTAGAATCTCTGGAGTAGGATGTTTTGAGACTTAATCAGGGTCGGCAGGTACCAGTCTGTCACGTCTGGCAACCTGCCTGTCCACTGGTGGGCAAGAACAGGGCTTTGACCAGGTGCCAATTAACGTGTCAGGACCTCATTGAAAGGGAGCAAGTGCTCATATGTGGACTCAGTTGCTCATCGGATTATCACAGCAAATCATGCACTGTCTCCCATGGGAAGTCCCAATGGCAAGTTCAACCCTTTATCAGGGGAAATATCAAGCCCACTGGCGACTTATAAGTCCATGAAAAAATTGCCATCATTATAATATGGGGTTTAATCCTTCCCATCCCGACATCCTCATCTCTGGGTGATGGCATGATTTGGCCAGAATCAAAGCCAAAAAGACAATGTACACGTCTGTCCTAATAGAGGCATAGGATCATACTTGGGCTGTTTGGTGACTGGTTGCGCTTTAGTAATTTCAAATCATGATTGAGCTGAAAACGGTTCAGAGTTAGACATCAGAACCAGCTCTGGATCCTCCTCCGGTGCCGGCAGTGTCAGTACCGGCATCGACAAGGGAGGGACTAGCATAGGTCATGGAGCCAGGGTGGAAGCCTGTATCGAAGCTGGTACAGAACCCATAACAGGTCTATGGGGGTCAGACGGTGCTGAAGACGGATCTTCTGGCAGTAACCTGTCTGATGGCCCCTGTGGATCTTTGTGGCCCAAAGGTGCTCCAGTGCGAGCTAGAAGAACCCCAGATTTCTACAGCATGGCCTTCTTAAATGTGTCAATTTACTGTGTCATCACCAAAGGGCTGGAGATTTCGGGGCACTCTGGGTCCAACTATGGAAACCGCTCTGAACCCGGAGATTCGGAAGGAGACCGACTAACATTGTTATGCCCAGTCACGACACAAGAAGCTACTTGCTTTTAAAAAGGCTTGTAGGAAACTGGGTTTTTGTTGCAGTACCCCACTCCCCACTTTTTGCCTGGCTTTTGATGCAACTCTGACTGTAGAGTACTGGTTCCCCTTCTAATAGGGTTCCCAGTACCAGTGTTCTTTCACTGAAACTACACCACAATTGGCACAACTTCAGTTACCCCTGTGAGTCCCTAGTAAATGGTATCCCTGGACCCTAGGGCATGAGTACTGAAGAGGGTCCTCTGGGACTGCAGCACGGGTTGTGCCACCCCAGGGACCCCTCACCAAGGCTATGCTCTCTGCCATTGCAGGCTGCGTGTCTTGGTGCAGAGAAATCCGAAGAGTTGACATGGCACACAGTCCTGTGTGCCATGCCTCCCAAACACTGCATAAGGTATAGGTAAGTCACCCCTACTGCCGGCCTTTAGCCCGAAGGCAGGGTGCCCTATATCCTATGTGAGGGCATATCCGCATGAGCAATGTGTAATCTATTCAGAGATTTTGTAAGTGCGCAGGGAACCCATGAGAGTGCATGGGCTGGATACTTGTCAACACAAGTTTCCTAGCTCCATGATGGCTTCACTGATTTCCAAGATGTTTGGTACCAAACATCTTGTCTTGATAAATCCTCACTGATGCCAGTGGTGGATTTCATATTTAATTCACACAGGATACCCTTTTAGAAGGTTACCTTGAAAATCTACCAAGCACTGGTGTGGTTCCTGACTTATTTTCACCAGCCTGCCACTACCAGACCTGTTTCTGACCTCATGGGGTGAGAGCCTGCGCTCTCAGAGGACAGAGACAAAGCCTGCTCTCAGCGCAGGAACTTCTCACTTCCTCCAGGACAGGATGGCCTTCCTGGGCGGGAAGCTTCATAGGCGATGACACCTTTGAAATCAAGCCCAGGAGCCTCCAGATAGTGGGGGAAGTCAAGCGCCCTTTTCCTGCTCCACTTTTGGCGGGAGGAAAGGCGGGAAAATTAGTTGGATTAGGAGGAGGGTCCCCACTTAGCTTACACCCATCCTAGGGCGGGGCACGCGATGTGAACCCCTCTCCTGAAATTACACCATCTTGGGATGGTGGGAAAACATCCTATAAGGGCTAGGGTAGTGCCTCTTCCCACAGGAAGTGGGAGGGTGTAGACACTCTAAAGGTAGGTGGCCCATTGGCTACTACTACTGTCTCCCCTTCTAACACCCCTAGATTCAGTATTTAGGTGGCACGCCAAGACCTGAACATCATATTCGGACGAGAGAAGACCAGGACAAAGAAGACCTCCTGCACGAGAACTGAAGCCCTGCTGCAGAAGAAAAAGGCACCAAACCCTGCCTGCTGCTTCAAGGACTCGACGGTCACTGCTGCTGTGTCGTCCTGAAACCTGAGAGGACTCCAAGAACCCCGGAGCATCTCCAGCCTTCAAGAAATCACAGAGAAGCTCCCTTGGAGTGAAGGTATCACTCCCCTGCACACAGCAGGCACCGTTCCCGTGATGGCCAGTTTTTCGACTTGCTGCTCCCCGACGACCTTGATGCAGCACCGAAGCAAGCGAAGGTACAACCGCTCCAAAGCTTCAGCTCTGTCTCCCCACCAAGTTTGGAGACACCAGGCCCTACCGGAGCCGCGGTGTACCAATACCTGGGGTATCGAACCCCCAACGGCAAACACCAAAAAGAAGAGTCCCCTCCCGACTCCCAAAGCACCTGAATCAAGCACTCGTCAAGGGACATCGAGACACCCGAGACCCACTTCCTAAGTGGCCCAGCTGTCCCTAGATTGCCTCTCCAAGTTGCCTGCTCCTGACTGCGAAGGCTTCAAGAAGTACGATGCCCGACTGACATGTTTGCTGTGCACCCGGTCCCTCCAGCCCCAGCAGCGACCAACCAGCTCTGCTTCTGTGGTCCCCAGGCCCTTGCGACCTCCTCCCTCCAAGGAGACCCACTGGACTTACCTGTAAGTCTCTCTGTGCAGTGCATTTTCAAGTGGCCCTCTTCGTCTTTGCGCACCAGCTTCCAAGACCTCAGCACTCTGCTCCCGTCCGATCTGGGACGCTGCTGAATTTCTCCTGCTGGAACTTTGAATCTGTTCTTAAACATCGACCTAAAACGAGAAGGTGAACTTCGTGAAAGCATTGCCTGAATTTCTATGCATTTTTCTGCTTTTTCCCCATTGTTTCCTGTGGTGCGTAATTGCTCATAGAAGTGATATATTTATTGAACTTTTCAAAATTGTATCTCTGAAAGTACTTACCTTAGAACTGCACTCTTGGTCTTCAAAATTATTTAAAAATCAATATTATTTTTACAAATTGGTCTCGGATTTATTCTTAAGTGTGTGTGTCATTTATTGCCTCTGTGAGTACAACAAATGCTTAGCTCTACTCTCTGATAAGCCTAACTGCTTGCCCACACTACCACAAAAAGAGAGTTAGTATTATCTACTTATACCTCTGTATACCCATTGGGGATTCCCCGGACTCTCTACATAGTGTACTTCATTTTAGTACACTGTACAGAGAGCCAGTTTCCTACAGGGCTGAACATATATTGCTCATCCTGAATATGAACCATCTGCCTATGTTTGCTTCTCACAATTGTTAGTGGCTATTGGTGACTAGCTGTCTTTTAGCTTTTGTAATATTCAGGCCTAGTAGTCCATCTGGAAATAGTATTTAATACTTTTCGTGACTATTTATTGGAATACTGACGACTCTGCTATTAATGATTTTCTTTTATGTTTATAAATTTGGTGGATAAATGTCATTTCAAATGTTGTGTTTGCTTTGCTATAAAATTGCTGTGCTCTGTTAGGTTTGCTGTACCTAAAAATAAATACATACATAATAAAGCAATAAATTAAGTTAAAGATATTTAACCAGCAGTGGGATAATTGAATAATGACGCAATAAATAAATCAAAACGATAACTAAAGATTAGACCTGGAGAGTTTTTATTACAAAATCTATGTAGGGGTCAAAGAACTAGCAGACGAGGGAGATGTGAATATGGTGAAACATCTCTTGTATCTTTGCAACTGAATAAGAGCAGGTATCTCGTCTCTTTTTTATTTGTAAACTTATCTCCGTATCATACGTTGGCTGCGTATCCTTTGGCTACATACGGAGCTCAGGTTTGTCTTTTATTTATTTTTTAAACACAACAACAACAAAAAAATAGATCCCCGGTTTGTAGCTAATGTCTGACTAATATTATCTAGCAGAGAATCGGCTAGTGATTTCAGTATCTGAACTCTGGAGAGTATTCAGGAAAAAGTTGTGTAATAGAATAGGAAGCTTGGAATTGGATGGAATGAGCATTTGGGAAGGGTTGGCGGATTCTGCAGACCTTAGCAGATGCAAGTGTCCTGTGGGAATGAAGTGTAACAGTTCAAACAACTGAGGGTCTGCTCCTTAAGAGCGCTATGGACCGAGGGCAGTAATACCAGATACATGTATTACTGGGATGACGCATACGGACTGTTTAAAGAGAAACTGGTACTGCTGGTGTTAAAGTCGAAAGATATAGAGCCTCGAAAGAAAAAGTGCAACACTTGGTGCCTCTTCAGGCTGTAATAAACTGAATGTTCATAAATCTGTACTGATGTGCTCTCGTTGGCATTAATCGGTCATCCTGGAGATCACATGGGATCCTGGAATGCATATATATGGCATGATGCCAGTAATCAAATCATGATATAGCAGAGCTTGCCCTTTAAATATATGGCTGTTAAATGCAAAAATGATTACCTCAAACAGTGAAGTGTTGAGGTCTGGACAGCCAATTATGATACTTTATTTGCTGGCCATAATGGGCCTACTCGGTAAGTATTCTGTGGCTCCCAGATCCCTGTTCGGTCAAATGTTGTCATATGTATCCCTTGTAACCCCCTCTTGATGAATGATGTTCGTCCCATAACCGCCCTGGTTTCTTAAGGCCTGGTGAGGTCTCAGCCAGTCAGTGCTTTTTACATGGTGAGTGCTTTATGGCCTAACCTTCATAGTGTGCTGCAACTGATGGACTATTCAGTCGCCGCACAAAATGTCCATTCGCAAGAGTCACAAAAGCTCCTTTTCATGGGACAGGAGTCTGTTTGCTGATCATTTCGAATAGTTGCAATGCAAGGATGGGGGCCTGCGAGGCACCTGCTACCTTCTTTTCTACATTCAGTGAACTCACACTTTTTAGGTCGAGCATTCGAGACCTCTTGTATATACTTTAGTATATACTTATATGTGTATGTACTTTGTGGGCTCTGGCGATCAGCCCTAGGACTTGTCTGCTTCCGCTTAGGGACTTTTTTTTCTGTTCAACTGCCTCTATTTAACTGTCTTGATAAAAAACGACCAGTAGAGGTCAATAAAATACCAGAATTGCTTTCTGCTTGTTCAATATTTGTTTTCAAATCCTGTATTTTCAGTGATATGACCACCGAAGGCCCTGATGTTATATTAAAAACAGAGCTTTGGGCTATACCATTTCCCGCTGAAAGGCAATATTTCTCTCCATGTGTTCCCATACCTGGCGTGTCACGCAGTTTGGTGCTTACTTTCACTCCATGTTAAAGAACAGTAGATGTTTCAGCACCCAGGCTAATGTGCTGCATAGCTAAATACATATAAGGTCCCAAAGGCGAGACTGATTGCATTGCAGATGCTTGTTTTTCAAAAATCCTCTGTCCCTTAAGGAGACATGAGCTTTTTATTACAATCTTAGTATTCAGTTAATGTCATTGGACGGGGGCTGGGGGGTTCAGTTGCAAATCACTGATGCATTGCATAATATCTCTCAAAAGAGACGGGGACACCCACACATATGCCACTTTTCCTAGGCAATTCACTGTGGGTTGCAAAGTGTACTTTAAAGACTTTCCTGACTCGCAAAGCACACGTTGTACATTCCAACACACTGTTTTGCGGTTGTAAAGCCTGTGGTTTTGTGAATTGTACGCTTTGTAAAAGCGCAGATTAGTTTCATACATCTGACGCTTAGCATTCTGGCGGGTGAAGTTTCAGAACCGTGAATGTAAGCAGGGAAACTGGTTCACCATGCCGGGGGTCTCTAAACCAACGGGGTTGTTGTGTTTTGGAGTGGCAGGATTTCTGGCACGTGCGCGGCTCACGTCAGCGATGAAGCGGATCAGACGGGGGAGCTTGAACGGAGACCGTGCTTGAGCACCACCTGCCTTTTTCAACCGGGAGCGGCAGTATGGCACTTTCGGGGCGAGGGGCGGACACCGGCAAGTACAGCAGCTGACATCGGCTTGCTGCCCTTTTCTGCGAGGCAATAACAGCTGATAATAGCCCATTTCCTTTTCATTGGCCCTCTCTTGCAGATCAGGCCCATAATTGCTGGCACAGAAAGGAAGCCATTTTAACCTCGACGTCAGGCAGTCGTGCTGAATTTTGTGTACTGAAAATTATGGGTATTTTAAGATGGAATACAGTTTCAGACAAAATATGAATCGTGAAAACAAGTGGCTAGAGATTGAAAACAAGTTAGTAATGGGTTTTCTAGTCATGTGCAGTTGTGTACATTCCTTCATGTAATGGTCTTTGTTTCCACAGCCACTGTATGGATTACTGCAGGCAAAGCTTCAACTTATTACGCATGCCTATTTTGAAGAAAAAGACTTTTCTCAGATTTCGATTCTGGAGGTAAGTTTCAGACACCTGTTCGAATATCACGAGGGTGTGCAGGTTATTTGTGTGCTAAAGCTGCGGCTGCCTTTTCACCACCTTACCATCTAAGATATCCCTTTGTGTACTGAAGAATTGTGCAGGAGGTGGTGGTGGGGGGGGGGGTCTATCTGTTGATTACAAAAATGTGTGACATCTGTGGCCTGAATCGAGAGTGCACTGGCACCAGTTCTGAGTGTGTGGTAGCACATGGTCACATATATATACATGCCTAAGCCATGTGTTCACAGATCCAACTTATACCAAGTTCTAGCAGTACAGTAACTAATCACCCATGCTGGGCTGGGTGACCGGCAAATTAGAATGATCAACGCCGGATGGGGTAAAAAGGAAGATCTTGAAATTACAATAGCCCCTAAGGTTCAAGGGTGGGTCAATGATGACGTGCTGGTTGGGAATAGATATAGAGAGCTTGCATATATGGATTGCGAAGAAAATGGGTACCTGAGCGATATTGATTAGGAGCTAGGGTCGTCGCACAGCCTATCTATATTAACTTGGAATGTTAATGGCTATAAAAGAATAATGCTCCAGGAAAGTTTTAAAAACTTACTAAAGAACACTGACATCGCGTGTTTACAGGAGACCTGGCTGTGCGATGAAACCCTGGTTACAGAAGGTTTTACCCACCATGTAATTTCAGCAAGAAAGAATATATTTGGTAGACTGTCAGGCGGTCAGCTGACGCTGGTTTCAACAAAGATAGCTAGGAAAATAGAACCCCTCGAACTTAAATGTAATTGGGCGTTAGGTAGCAGAGTGTGGACTTTGAAAAAAAACTCAGGTTATGAATGCATATGTATTGTTAATGTGTATATCCAGAAGGGGAAGGGAAAAAGTTATAAGGTGGACCTGGAATGCTTAGAAATGACTTGGAGGCCTTATGTGATTCTTATCCGAGAGATGTGCTTTGATATTGGGTGATTTTAATCACAGACTAAATCCCTTAAAGACTGATTCATGGTGTAGAGATTTGTTAAGAGCTTATAACTGCGAAGTTTCCTAGCTGCAACATTTCACCTCAAGATGTGGCGCTGGGGCAATTGTTGGGCTCTATTGGGTTGGTGTGCGTAAAGTGAAGAATGGATACGGATCGGCCTGCTGGGCGCACCTTCACAGTGGGGCAACAAATGTGTCCGATAGATTGTGTTTATACAGGTTTGGAGTTTTGAACTAATCAAACACTTTGAAGTAGTAAGGGTTGAAGGTAGTGATCATTACCCATTGCTGACGAAATTGTATGCAAAAAGAGCCCCTCAGAGACAAAGAGCCATCCAAGTCCAGGTAGATTATCCAAAGCGACTTACAACGCGCATTACAGAAGAACATATTAAAAAACTAAGCACAGTCCAGTTGACACATACATTTGTAAAAGTACCACCTGAGGAGGATATTACCTGGTATGAAGGTATGATAAGACAATTGGTAGAATGCCTTAGGATAAAAATTAAAGGTGCTAAAACTGGGTTAGCAAGTAAGGGAAAACTACTTACCAATAACAAGCCATGGTTTGACGAGGATTGTCGTAAAGCAAAAGCCAGCATTAGGCAAAAGGAAAGAAGCCTAAGAGGTAGACTTGATGACGAACTGCTACTTAATCTTCAGAAATTAAGGTCAAATTATAAAACAACCATTAGAGATAAAAAAAGAACCTATAAGGACAGATGCTGGGTGAGGCTATTGGAGGTAATTGAAGAAAAAAATGTGAGAGGCTTCTGGAAACTAGTACAAGAGAGCACTGGTAAAGTTTTAGGGACCCTGCAGTGCTCGGTGCCGGAGGATAAGTGGGTGGATTATTTGGAAGAAATTTATGGGAAGTGGCCAAGGGTGGAGGAAATAAAGACCATCATATGGCCAGGTGTAAGGGAAGAAGTAAAAGAGTATTTCTCCCCAAGCCATATTAGGAAGATAATATACAGATTAAACCTAACTCGAGCCGCCGGCCCAGATAACTTGCCAGCTGTTATTATAAAAACAAATCTGGAGTGGTGGTCCGAGTTTTTTCCGAATATGTACCAGGGGATTCTTAAAACAGGGGCTATGCCAGATAGTTGGAAAGGGGCTATTGTAAGACCTATACATAAAAAAGGCGATGTAAATTCTCCTAAAAACTACCGTTTAATAAACCTCCTGGACATAGGAGAAAAAGTATTTGCTAAAGTGATCCTGGGATTACTTAAAGAATGGACAGTTGAAAAACAGATAGTGCCCCCAGAACAGGGTGGATTTAAAGACTGACATTCGACGATTGATCACTGTTTTGCTCTCTGGTCCATCGCACGGAAGTCGATCGAGCAGAGGGGCAATTTGTTCTGCTGCTTTGTGGACTTCCACGCAGCATTTGATCTGGTGGACAGAGAGCAGCTGTGGGAAACCTTGCTAGGGTATAATATCCAAGGAGACTGATTGGCCTTGATTCAAGCACTGCATACAGAAAATTGGGCCCAGATAATCTTGGATGAGAACAGAGGATTGTCCCGGAGGATCCAGATCGGTAATGGGTTGAGACAGGGGTGCGTACTCGCCCCTTGCTTTTTCCCTATTTATAGCTGATCTGCCCGAAAACTTAGAGAGGTTAGAGGGCTAGCCCGAAATTAGGAGGAAACCATATCTCCTGTTTATTATATGCAGATGATCTGGTAATCATGGACCAGACGGAGATTGGGCTACAAAGGAAATTAAACATGTTTACAGAATACTGCCAAACTAAAAATTGGTGGTAAACATGGAGAAGACCAAAATCCTATGTTTTGGAAGAAGAAAAACAAAGCTTTCCTGGTATCTGGGCATGGAAATGCTGGAAAAAGTAACGGAATATAGATATCTGGGAATGTGGTTCACGAATAGCCTGCAGTGGTATACCCATCTTGATGCATTAAAAATAAGGGCATCGGCCTCTGTAAAAGGGCTAAAAAGATTTAATAGTGTTTTTGGAGAAATGTCTGATAGACCGGTATTAAAGGCCTATTTAGCAATGGTCCCCCCACAATTTTTGTATGGTGCAGAGGTACTCTATTTAAGTGGAAAAAAGGGATGGGACAAAGAAGAGGGAAATATCCTTAAATGTTTGTTCTCGCTGCCTAGATCGTCCATGGTACAAGCAGTAAGATTAGAATTGGGAATCACCTCATGGGATATAACCGCTTGCATGGCTTTATTGCGTTTCTGGCAGCGGTTAGGATCAGGTGAGGACCAAAAAATCTCACAGTGGTGCAAAAATGAAATTGCCAATAGTGAGTTGACCTGGGCAAGAGAGACCAGAGCCTCAATTATTCAAGCATATGGTGTTTTAAAGCTAAAGTTGTGCCCTCAGTATTTAGACCTAAAGATAGACAAGAAAGAACTTAGGCCATTGGGAATAGAAGCGTCCCGAACCCATGATCAAGAATACCTCTTACGGAAAAGTTCAGTTGCTTTTATGGACTCAGCATGGAAAAATTATTTACATTACCCCTATATCGACAGGTTACCTAGCTGCCTGTTAAGGCGCGAAGTGTTAAGATTGAGAATTGGGCTAAATCCCTGTTATGCGAACAATGGGGTAAAAATCTTAATGATAAATAGCATGGAAAATGCACCTGCACTTTAGGTACTACGTGCGATATTTTACATATATTATTAGACTGTTTTAAGATTTTAGATATACGAAGAGAGATTTTAGGCCCGATTTTTAAAAATATGAAATTAAAAACAGGTTTCAAGCTGTAAACCTTTTAGTGGAAATGAAGAACCTAGATATAGCCTGTGCTATTGGGAAATATATAAACAAAGTGAAAGAGTTTCTTAAATGTAAAGAGCACTGATGAAATTTAGATCCTTTAAGCTACAGGGAGAATGGGTTATTAATGGATAGAAGCATTGTGTGAGACATACTAGAAGGTTTGTGTGCCTCAATAATGGAATAGTTGATTTTATTAATTTTAAGATGATTTTTATCTTGTATTTTTATGGTTGTGAATTATAGGTTACAGAAATGTATTGTATATTGTATGATTCTGACTTGCTTATTTTATGGAATGTTATGTTGCTAGTGTATACTTTTATGGTTGAAAAAAACCGAATAAAGTTTTATCGACTGACAAAAAAAAACTAATCACCCTAAATGACTCGTCATCCAAACTTTATGATATATGGAGCAATAGAAATAGTCAGTGTTTATGAGATGGGGCTGTGCTTAATTTGTAAAACAATTTGTGCCGGTGCCCAAAGCGCTGGTCAGAAGCCTAGGGCTGGTGCAATTAAATGCCAGCACGCCGAATCCCAAAGCTGGTAGTCTTAAATCCATCTCGTGCCTCTTTAATCCACTGCCAGACTTTTCCTGCCCCATTTAAATCGCTCTTGCAGGTTCCAGCTCTCTCTCTTTGTGACTGTTGTCCAGTCTTTCTCTTCCTCCGTCGTTGCGGTTTGTTTTTCTCGGAAAAATAAGTGCCGGTCCCCAAAATTAAGTGCTGGTGGCCCCACTGGCAACAATTAAGCACTGGATGGGGGCACATGGGGTCTATTGACCCAGCAACCTTCTGTTTGGCAACTGCCACTGAAGCCTGTTGACCACCTTTAGTATCAGCTTCTATCTGTTAACGTTTAAGTTTATGAAATAAACATAATCTACTTATTTGAATGTTCATGAGCCTACATACATGAGGTTCGACGATTTGGAACACAAGTTAGCATTAATATAATTGATGTCCTTTCTAGCTGTGAAGCCTTCAAGCAGCTCAAGGTCCAATTACCCCCAAAAGTGAGATTTGAGGTAGATGTTTTTCCTCAAACGTTGCTGTTTTAACAGAAAATGTAGCCATCTCTGCCGGCCCCCTCCTGCCTCTCTCGTGTTAGTGTGAGAACACTGCATGTGTTAGCACATTAAACCCAGACCCTTTACTTTGCTAATGCTTGTTTTTGTGTGGAATATTTTGTGTTCATTTTGAAGGGGGACTGTATTGTAATTCGTGTTTGTGTTTGTTGGTGCAAAGACAAATGGAGTGTAAGTGCTTCATTATTTCGCACAATGTTGTGTAATCATGCAGCTACATAGACACAAAGGTAATTTTTTGCAGGAGTAAATCTACACGTGTAGCTTTACTTTTACACTTTGTAGTAAATTTACTACCTTTGGCCATTCACCATTTCCAAGTGTAAATTTACTACAAAGTGTAGACTCCCATGTATCTACCCCTTGAAACGGGGGTAGAGCCCAATTTAGAAGTGCTAAGTTCCTACTAGTAACTTTTCACACTTAGACGGAGGTCCCTACTATTGGGATGGAGATCTCCCTACAGTAAAGCATAAGTACATTTTAAAATGTTAATTAAACTTTAAAAGAAAATAGTAAAAATACGTTTTTGTTAAATATTAACTAAATAAAAACATTCTGCAGCACTATTAACTTAATTTTGAATTGAGTATTTATTTAATTTAAATACACCAAATGACAGTTCATTTTTTAAAGATTTAAAGAAAATCCCACCTAAAGTAAAATGTTTATTATATATAATTAATTTAAATTATAGTTTTGGAACAATTAGTTACATGCATATTTAAAATACAAAACGGTTATTAAAATATTTATTATTAGATATATATATATATATATATATATTTTAGCATTAAATTATATTTATATATGTTTCTTTTTTAAAAGTGAAATATATGAATTCATTTTAATAATATTTCCTATGAGCTTTCAAGTCCCTGCCTTCATTATTTTATGGGGAGGTGTTGCAGTACAAGTGGTTGGCCATGTATGGTACTGGACGTACTCCAGGTTGGTGCTGCAGTGCATTTTTCAGCCACTCCTCCTGTCCCACATTTACTACAAATACGTACACGTATGTCTACAAAGTTCTCTGCAGTCGAGCAGAGATCTCCTCACACAAAAAATATGCAAGGAAGAGACCTCCAACATGTAAGTTTGAGAATAGCATTTTGTTGTACATGAGTAGTACTATTGTAGTATTACCAAACGTACTACAAAATAAAGTTTGTGAATAGACCCCATAGAGTTAAGAGTAAACATTTTTATTTCTGGTAAGTGAGACATTGACACCCATGAGCGGGTGAAGGTGCAGTCTCATCACAGATAGGTCCTATTTGCATGATATATAATTCACAAATCTTTTATTATTTTGTTATCTATTGGCCTTAAGGTGCCTTTAACCTGTGACTGGGGATGGACTGATCACACAGTTTGGAGTGAAGCAGAGGGATGTAAGACAGGGAATCATGTTTGTATACAGTTCTTATCTTCAGGGCCTGGGCCAGATCACTAAACATATTGGGGTGATGTTATTACATATCCTTGGTAGTAACTAGCGCAGTGCTTGTTGCAAACACCACATCACTACGCATAGAACAGAACAAAATCAGTACTTCTAAGCATGCTGCTATTCTTGCATTGGGACAGGCACACGGCTCAAAGGCTATGGTGCCTAATATCAAAGACATAGTGTACCTTTCCTGAGGGTTGACCGACCAAAGATTTTCATATTCTTTCAGTTTTTCATAGACTTACTAATTTCAGTGGGAAAACCTGTATCTGGTGATTTATCAGTTGACAGCCTGCAATCTGTACATCTATTACTGCCTAATCGTGGTCGGGGTAATTGAGATCTCTGAGACTCCCTGTATTTCAGTGAAAACAGTTTGTTACGGTGTCATGTATTACTACTTCCTGGTCGGTGTAAGGTGTAATATCTGTGTGCCCTCTATAAAACCTCTCAGCGGCTTGTACATGAAAGCAAGAGTTAAGCTGGTGACCAAGGAACATTATGGGTATTTAATAACTGACAACAGGGCTATAGTTACAACAAAATAGAAAAACACCCCAATATTTATGGTTATTTCTAAGGCAAACCTCAGGAACGAAGAAGTGATCTTGTGACAAAGTGGTGGTAACGTGCATGGTGTAGGGTTGGTGCAATGGACTTTACAGGCTCTTTGGGTTTGATATTAGTGGTGGGGGAATGAATTAAAGAAACCAGGAAAGAACACAAGTTGGTGCCATTGTAGGAGAACAGCTTGCACTGTACTTAGTAGGTCACAGTTTAAGATGGTGTAGTAAATTGTGAGAGGGGACGCTATCTTAAAAGTTTGGCCCATGTACCTGATTAACTCTTGTGAAAAGGGATTCATTAAAGGGATGGATTTTAGCTGCCACTGAAGTGACTTCAACATAAGTCAAACTGACGTAGATGCAGGTTTTTTTTTTTGCTATTGCCCTTGAGCAGTGACTTTGGGGGCTATTCACAAAGATAAACTTACATGTGAGGAAATTTACACGTATGTTTACTCTTACGCTTTAGAGTAACGTTACTACTTTTAACTATTTACCAAGTACAAGTATAAAGTTACACAAAAGTGTAGCTTTGCATGTCCCCACTCTCTGAATTCAGGTAGTGGAGCCTAATGTACGAGCATGACGTTACTACTTGTAATTTTTCACTCACAGGCAGAAGTCTCTGCTACCTGGAAGATTTCCCTATAGGAAAGTAGCAAGAAAAGTTTTAAAGTTTATTAAACCAAAAGAAATAATGAATACAAATATTTTTATGTTAAATATTAATGTAAATTAATTTCGGATATTTATTTTCAAATGTATAACAAAAGAAAAAAATGCTACAACATTAACTTAATTTGTAATTAAATATTTCATTATTTTTAATATATTAAATAAAAATGTTCTTACATTTTAAATAAAACAATCCCACCTAAAGTATAAAATGTATATTTATTTATTTAGTAAACATTATATAAAGTTATGTATAGAATTAATTCGAATTAATTGAAATTATTTTAAACTAATATCTAGGTTCTTTTTATATATATTTTAATATATATATATATATATATATATATATATATATATATATATTTGTAACATTAAATGACATTTATTTCTAATTTTAAAACATTTAAATAAGTTAATTTAATTAAAATTAATTCCTATGGGCTTATATTTTAAGTCCCTTGATTCATTACTTTCTGTGGGAGGGTGTTTTAGTCTTCGTGGTTGGCCATGTGTGGTGCAGGACTAACTCCAACTTTGAGTTGGAGTACATTTATGACTGTTTGGGGGCTTTTGTGGCTGTAGTAACTATAGAAGTGCCGTTTGTGCATAGCAAGGTGTCAACTCTTTTGTGGGTGCAGGCACGTCCCACCTTAAATCCCTCTTTACTTTTCTCTGAACCCCTGTTATTTAGTAATAAATATCCCCCATTTTTCAACCACTCCCCGTCCCTCCCACATTTAATACTAAAACATAAACTTACTAGTGCGGAGATCTCTACCCCGACTGCAAATAGACAGAAGTGGAGACGTAGCATTTTGTAGTGTTAGTATACTATTATGTATCACAAACTGCATCAAAATATAGTTAGTGAATAGTCCCTATTGGTTATAAGTACATTCTTCACTTACAATTGAAATGTATTTACTAATGTGTCAAATGACACCAAAACTGCACTGCCAGGCTCTATCTCAAAAAGCAGAACAAAATTGAAATGTAGCAAATTACGTTTTCATTTCCTGTATATGTTTTGGTGCATGCCAGAAAACTGTTATCACTGTGACGTACAGTTCCTTTTCCGGCAGGGGCTTCTGTGCTACGTGGGTAGATTGTGCGTGCGCCTTCCTTTATTGACGGACTCTGAACCCCTGTAACCTCTCTGTTTTCTATTTCAAGGAGCTGTACGAGAACATGAACAGCTCTTTGGGCGGCGCGCCTTTGGAAGGCTCCCAGTTGTACCTTGGTAAGTGATGTTTACAGGGGTGTGAATGTACAGTCGGACAGGTGTTAGTGCAGCAGGTAATGTCTTGTTACTTACCGGTAATCTTCATTACCCCGATTAGGGTCCTCCTCGTCCCAGTCCTAACAAAGTGAGGCAGTCCTGCCTCCAACCAGCCAATCAAAACGCTTAAAAACCAAAAAGCCAAAGGTCACATAAACCCCTCCCACCCACCGCCATGCCTGTTATCAACAAGTCCAAGACACAAACTCAGCGGGAGGGAGGGAGGGAAGAGGACTGGGACGAGGAGGACCCTTATCAGGATAATGAAGATTACCGGTAAGTAACTGTCTTGTGGATTGTTACCTGCCTTGTTATGTTGGCCTAGGCCTGGCTGCCATGCTGCTTTTCTTTGCGCACGTTACACTGAGCCGGGCCTTCCTCGCCCTTTGCTCGTGCCAAGTTCTTTTGCACTGTCTGCATTTTCTGTTGTTCACCTTTTTGGGCTCAGTCTGCACAAACATGTACAAGGTCACATAACAATGTATTCTGGTTCTTCCTGATATGGCCAGTCACGCGCACCCAGACATAACATTATGTGCAATTGCCATGAAGGATTTGATATGCTTTTAATACTGTGGTTTACTAGCACTTAACACACTTGGAGAAATCCCTTTCAGTGAGAAGAGCTATGATGTCCTGCTGATGTAATTCTGCATCTAGAGACTGAGGTATGGGGGTTCGCTAGTCAAAGCCCAGAGGTCTTCTATTATTATACTAAACTATCTTACTGCAAGGGGAGGGTGGTAATGTTATTTATACGTTTATCCACTGAGCTCTGAGATGCTTTCCCCGTTTGTATTCTATGGAATTGTAACCATGCTGCTTATATTAGTCATATGCATTATGCTATTAGTACTGACACGTGTACTGTACATTAGAGCACGTAAGTTGGAATAAACATTTTAACCTATCCAGTGTCTCTTCCTACGCACCTTGTGGACAAGTACGAGTGAGTGATGAAAGAGTGTTCTTGCTTCTGCGAGTCCTGAGATAAAGATACCGTGTTCTGGGTTGTCCAAACATTAGTACTTGGGTGCTAATGGGATGCTAAGCTAGTTGGGTTGGGGTTTTTGGGTGCTACGGTATATGGTGGCAAACCACTGTATTCCGGGGTCCCATTTTCCTGTGCATAGCTCTGTGTATGTGCAGAAACCTTATGACATGGCGCGACCACCGTGGGGCAGCTTATCTGCGAGACGCTTGAGTAGTACTTGTGCTTGTCCACAAACCCCTCGCGTACGCTTCCGGAGGCGTGTGTGACGGTGATACCTCCTATATTGAATGTTTTATAGGTTCTTTCAAGCTTGAGATTATTAAAAAGGTTAGTCAACAGACCCATTTTTGTGCTCCCTGTTAGGTTGTCGAATATAATTGTTTAGTCATGGCTGGTGTGGCGATAGCTGCACATAGTCGAGAGCACTCCGAGACCACTTAGCTGTGTATGGAGTGCCCGATACAGGGGTCGAGTTGGTCTTTGTGGTTCAAGCCGATGCGGCTTATCACTTTGAAGTGTTTTACACTTGGATCACTTTTGAAGCGGTGGATGCAGGTGATAAGCTGTTTCATGAATATAAACCCACCGCTATTCCTGCTGCCTATCGACCCTATACTACTCTTGAAGTGCCTCTCACGGCTTGGCAGCACCGTGTTTGGTTCAATGGCGCCCTACCACAACCAACTACCGCAGTTCGTTTAGGCCCCTTATCAATTCAGGGGGCCACTTGGCCTGTATTGGCCGGGTATACCCCGCATCCAAATTATCTGGCATTACCGCTAGCGGAATTGCGCACTATGCATACCGAATTGGTGCGAGTGCATCGAGCCTTAGTGACATACGTTACAGGTAGCCTCCATGGAGCTGCTCCTGTAGTCGCAGGCCAACCAGCTATTGCAGCTGGAGTGACTATAAGTCCTGTCATGGTAAATTCTGTGATGGGCAAACGTCCACAAAACAAGGACGACTATCCTTACTGGCTTGCAGAAAAGTTCGATCAGATAGAAGCAGTGTTTCCACATACATCCCCAGTAGATAAACACCGCATCCTTACGATAAGTTTGCCAAAAGACATAATCCCCGATTTGACAGCATGTGAAAACTGGGGTAAGGTATTCGCAGCAGTTTATTCAAAATGTTTTGGAACTCCTTCCATGACGGTTCTACCCTCTGTAATTAAAAAAGTACAGGATGAACATGGCCCTGAAGCGGCTGTGGAATTAGGGATGAGACTAGTGGGAGTGTTTGATGTAGTAGCAGAGCTGATCCTTGGAAATGTCAAGGGCGATGCTATGAACTTTCAAGTAGCGAATGCTTTGGCTTTGGTCCCAGAGTTGGACAGGCCTCGCGAATTACCGAAAATTATTGCCCGGGCTTATAAAACAATTGGAAGAAATAGCCTGGGCAACAAGCCTTTTGTAAAAATGCAAACTCAATCGCAAACGCAAGTTACACAAGCAAAAAGTGCATCTGAGAAAGATGATAAACCAGTCTTCACTAAAAAGAGTTGGAGACAGAAAAAACAGGGTAAGCAACAAAAGAAGCCGGGGTCGAGAGGCGCTTCCCCAGTTTCGGTTTCTTCTGAACGTACTTATGATTTACGTGATAGGTCAAGGATTAAATCACCAGAAAGGTTTCAGAGCTCTGATACGCGTTCTCCTCGTTCTTCACAGGCCCAGACATCGTCACAGGCTGGTGGAGGAGGACGGCAAGATAGAGGAAGGGGCCGAGAGGCTCCCCAGGAGCGAGACCAACCTCGACAACAAGTCAGAGGGAAAGCAGAAGATTTTCATCTTCCTCGACCGCAATTTCAGAAGAAAAGGTTGCCGCTGTCACAGCGAAATATGCCTCAGACCGTGAGAACGAGACTCCAGAATTGGACGTGGGCAGTGACCCTCCTAGACAGCGCCGCGGAAGTTACCATAGTGCGGGAGGCGCTACGTCCTCATATGGAGGCGACAGCAACTGAAACATTCGTTACTGTAGAGACAGCTGACACGAGAGTGGCACCCCCTGACAGACTATATAATCTAGTCATACAAATTGAAGGTGACATACCGCGTGAAATAAAAGGGATTTTTTGGGAAAATCTAACCTCTTCATATGACATTTTGTTAGCAGAGGTGGATTGGCCACCCCCATTCGTTTTAGCTGCACATAAGGGAGAGGAGGTAATCCTTCCAAGCTTTTCAAAGCATGTCCCAAAAGACAAAGCTGAAGCACTTGCAGCTGAGTGGGCAGTGTACCTGGCACCAGCGTTATACCGCAACCATGTGGGATGGGATGAAGAATCACCTCCTCATGCAATACCTTTGCGGTCACTACCGCAGCCACAACCCCAATATCCCATCAAACGGCAGGCAAAAGGCCCCGTCTCCGAAATTCTGACACAGTTGGAATATCAGGGAGTAATTGAACCATGCGTATCACCTATGAACAATCCCCTTTTCGTGGTTTCTAAACCCGACGGATCGTACCGCTTAGTTTTGGATTACCGGCATTTAAATACTCATTGTCGGAACTTTGCGGTGCAAAATACACACAGTTCTGCGCTTGTAGACAGTCTTGTTCGTAAAAAATACAAAACGACACTTGACCTTTCAAACGGTTTCTACACGCACAACCTAGCCCCGGAGAGTAGTCAATGGACCGCATTCACATCCGGTGGTAAATTATTCCAGTTCCGGCGTTTACCCATGGGCTACAAAAATAGTCCGGGTATATTCGCCGCCCGTGTTGTTTCTTTGTTAAATGACATTGATCAAGACGCATGTTCGTACGTAGATGACATCTATCTGACGGACGACGAATTATTTCAGCATTTGTCCCGTGTGGACCGCATTATTCTTGAATTTGCAGAGCAGGGTTACAAATTTAACTTCGCTAAATCACACATTGCTGAATTTACCGTTCTGTTCTTGGGTTATGAGCTCAATAACGAAGGTAAGGGCTTAGCCCCCATTTCTTGGAAAAATGTGCACATTTGTGCCCCCCAAATACTCTGAAGAAACTTCAGTCTTTGCTGGGTTTCTTGAATTTCGAGCGTACTTACATTCCCGAATATGCTCAGCGTATCAAGCCTTTGTATGCTTTGATACAACCTACTTATTCAAGGTCTTGCTGGCTGCCTGAGCATACCTCAATTCTGCAGTCTTTGCAGACAGACCTTTTAGAGTCTAAATATCTTTTGACTCGTGATAACCACACAAACCTGGTGATTAGAATAATTCCGGGGGCCGTGGGATTCACCTATTTGACCTTTAATGAAGGTGATACAGTACCTATCGCATACAAGTCACATCTGTACACTTCCGCTGAATTGCGCTTTACATCTGTTGAAAAAGTTCTGACTGCAGTGCAAATGGCGATTCTAAAAGAACGCGCACTGGCACAGGGTAAGCGGATTCTGGTGGTAACACCCTGTCCTGCCCTGGAGGCAGTAACAAAGGCAAGTGTACCGAACTCAAAAGCAATGCATCCCCGTTGGATACAATGGGCTACATCTTTGACGTCTTCGGACGTCACTTTTGTTTTTGATTCTTCTCTTCAGACTCAGGAGTTTTTGCAGTATGAATTCGTTCATCCTCCTCCTTTGTTTTTACTACCGCTTGAGGATTACAAATGTGTGATCTACACCGATGGTTCGGCGCAACCGGCCACTGGGTCCAAGCACGCTTATTCAGCTGCATGTGCTATTGTTGCGGGTTCCTTTGTGAATGGAACGTTCAAATCCTCTGTAGTGCACACTCGCACACTTGGAGATAGTACCGCACAATTGGCCGAGCTGCATGCATTGCTGCTTGCGCTTGAGTTCAGCTTCTCAGGATGAGACCACTCTTATTGTATGTGATTCTTTTTACTGTGTACAATCTTACAATGACAATCTGTTTTTCTGGTCGAAAAACGACTACAAGGACGCAAAAGGGAGCACAATTAAGCATAAAATGCTTTGGGTTCGAGTGGCAGAATTGCAACAACGTCTGCCCCTCACACAGGTGGTTCACACCTTAGGCCATCAGCGGGTGGGCGCACACGCTATTGGTAACGATCTGGCAGATGAAGCTGCCCGTTCAGCAGTAGTCACGTGTTCAGTAGCAGCGGTTACCAGGTCCATGTCTAAAATAGACCCTGTTATATTAGCGGCTATTGCTGCAACCAAGGAAGGTAATAATTACCCTACAGGTTTCCCTTCCAAGTATTCTTACACATTAAGTCCCGATCAGGTTCCTTATGTAACTATACCTGACGTTGGAGATCGGCTGATCCCCAACGCGGACCGCAGGAGTGCCTTGATATCGGCTGCACACGAAGGCATGGCTTCGGCACATGCAGGTGTGTCAGCTACGGTTTCCATCTTGCAGCAGCGTTATTGGTGGCGTGGGTTGTATAAAGACACCCGTGCTTTTGTGCTTTCTTGCGACGTTTGTCAACAGATTAAGCCTTCCACGGTAACACGTCCACCACAAACACCGCTCTGCATTGCTAACAGACCCTTTGGGTGTGTTTACTTGGATCACTGCGGTCCATTCTCATCAGACACTGCCTATAAATACATCTTAGTGGCAGTGGACTCGTGCACACGGTTTCTCTGGGTCTGGCCACAACGGAGTGCTGACGCCCGAAATGTAATCAGGGATTTGCGTGTCTTTGTGGGAATTTTCGCATGCGGCACCTTCCATTCGGACCAAGGTCCAGCGTTTGCCTCTAGGGCTTACAAGGATGCAATGGCTTCGCTTGGGGTGCGGGTGAAATTTTCGTCTCCGTATAGGCCTGAGGGCAACTCTATCGTTGAACGAATGAACCGTGACTTAAAGCAATCCTTAACAGCTAGGGTTATAGGTACTGGCAGGAACTGGCTGGCCCATTTGTATACCGTTCAGCGTGCACTTAATAATCTCCCTAGAAGACCTCTGGGTGGGCGGACCCCATACGAAATGCTCTTTGGCATAAGAATGTTTGTGCCTGACCTTGAGGGTCCAGACATCGCGGCGCAATCCGCCAAGTTTGATGTAGATAACCATTCTGCTATGTTACAGGACTTACAAGAAGCCCGAGACAAACTTGCAACTACACATTTACCTTCAGCCACAGACCCTGCGTTGCAGATTCCGGTAGCCGGCTGGCTTCCAAAGGTTGGAGAACTGGTTCGAGAAAAGGTTGAAAACAAAAAAGAATTTGGCCCCTCTTTTCGTGCACCGGTTCCAGTTCTGGGCTTGAAGGGAACACGTACAGTCATTTTACCACCGCTTCCTGGTCGCAAAGAGAACAGATACATCTCAGTTGAAAATGTCAAGCTACAGCGCCTGGCCGATCCTGAATAGTGTCACACCAGCGGTCTCTTGTCCTGCCATTTATCGGACATATGTTCATAGTCCATCTGCACGAACGATCGCTGATGCTGTAATTGAGATGGTTGATTTGCCTGAAACTACGATTGATCCCCAACTCTCCACCAATATCGACGAGGACGAGTATACTTATCCTGCATCAGAATCGGTGGCACATCAACCAACAACGCCACTAAGCCCGACTCGTTATTCCTTTGATTCGGATTCCACATCTTCAAAAGTTCCATCCAAGTTCAGTATTTTTGTATCCTGGTTTAGAGACAATTTTTTGATTCCACCCTGGACATACCTCTGGTTGGTACTTTTCTTGATATTTTTGTTCATGTCCATTGGCTTTGTCACAGTGTTTTTCTACTAATTAATGGTCACTATTTACCTGAACGCTCTGCTGTAGACTCTGTTTCTGGAACTTTGGCTCCTCATTCCTCGTCTCACATCATGAAGCGTGACCACACATTTGTGAACATTTCAGCCTTCCCAGTTGCTGATGGCATCGTATGGGATGCAGTGAACTATCAAATCCATGGTCCGACGGAAATTATTAATGTACCTAATGTCCTTCGTGTTTCAATGGGTGATGTAGTACAAAATAATATTCATTCTGATGATTGGGATGTGCATGCCGTTGAAGCTTTGTTTGCCGATTTAAAATATTATGCATCTTTTAATGCTGAAGATTTATATATGAATTCTGCTAATTATGCCGATTTGTATTGTTACCAACATTGGGGTAATCATTTTCTCCATAAACCCAGTGCCCTGCGTAGTTCTGTTAACTATACCCAATGGGAACATTGTCCAAACCCCTTGCCAGGTAGCTCTCAAACTCTTCGAAATAAGTTTAATTATTTTACTGATTTTAATCGGTCGAACCCTGCATCCTATTATTTTAGACTTAATAACACATCAACTCAGAAAATTATGTTGACACACACCAAATTGCTTTATTCAGGTTCCTTTCTGAGTGCCCTAGCTGTGGGTGGTTATGAGTACTGGGATAATACAGTGGATTTAAAATCTATTTGGGGCTCCAAGCCATGGCAGGTACAGGGAACCGAGGCGTTGCATCGTGCTTGCCTCATCCCTACCCAAATTATGTTCCTAAATGCTTCCATCTATCAGACTACATGTTGGGGCTTAGCAACCACTAAACAATTGAATACGCCATCAATACCATCCCTGTCGAGTTTTCCAAATGAAAGCTCACGATTCAATATGTCCCTCGAGTCCCTGCAGGCAATGTTACAAAATAATTTGTTTAATGTTTCTGAGCTGGTTCAGTCACCCTGGTTAGTATGGCCTATATCATCTAATGCATGTCAAATGCGTTTTCATGATACTGGTGCTAGCTACACACAGAATAGGCCTGATCCGAGGTTTACTGATGCCCGTACTGTCACTACATACTCTGTTGGTAAATTATGCAAACAATGGCTGCAACATTCGTCCCTTGATTCTGTTAAACAACATTTGTCCCTCCTTACAGGCAATATTGATCTGTCCGACTTTGTTTTGGGACCTCGTGGTCCCCGACCTAAAAGATTCATTTATGAAACATATAATGAACTCTGGAAGCTATCACAAATAGAAGCTGCTTCCCGTCTTCGGGAAATAGATCAAGCAAATATGGAAAAGGTGCTTGCTGTTGTTGACAATAGTATTAATACCCTGTCTTCTCGCATTTACACTTTAGAGAATATTGTGTCCTCTGTTGTTGATATTGTACAAGATGATGTTTCTATGTTATATCATGGTCAGAATCAATTGCGCTCAGTTATGCAGTTTGCATGGACTTTGCAAACACTTAAGTTAGGTAAAGTGCCTTGGCATTTCTTGAACACCTCTGCCTTATTTCTACCTTTTAACTTAACTGATAAACAGCAATTTATGTCCATGAAGGATGCAACTTACAATCTATTACATATCGAAAAGGTGGATCCATTGCCGTTCTCTGTTGCAGAACTCGATTCGGCTGTATGGCTAGTCCATGGGGTTATAGCTTTACCATTTTCCTTGTTTGAATTTGACTCGTGCATGAAACATTATCCTGTGGGCCGTTACCGGCCCTTGGGCAGTGCTTTCCTGCATGAACTCTGGTCCTTGCCTTTCATGTATAAATGCCTTCGGGACGGCAAGGAAGTCTTTCTCACGGGGGAGTACTGCGACTCGACTATAGGTCATTCGCTTATTTGTAAACACATTAAATTGCATGGCTCATGCAGCGTTTCCTCTCCTAATCTTGCTTGTGTGCTGAAAGGTATTCCTGCTCCTGTTATTTCACCTACTTTCACTCTCCTTTCCAATGGTAGTTATTTACTTTTAAATAACGAAAACTGTTGTGGCCTGCAGGCTGGCATTCCTTACATTGTAACAGTTTCGCACAGGGTTGTCTGCTGCAAAAATGTGCTGTTTCCTCCCCCTCACGGCAAGGTTGATATCTCTATTTGGCCTTCCATCCCTACCCTGGAAGCAGATTTCAATAGACTGAGCAGAATAAAGGCACTATTATTAAACGAGGAAGTTATGCTCACGTCCGCCCGGGAGACATTCATTCTCCAGGTGGCGAGTACCCACAGTGAAATACAGGCCCTTTTAAACACTAATCTCCCCCAACATTTTGGGGAGTTAATACATCGTATTTTTAACGCATCTAACACTGAAGGCCTAGTGCACTTTTTTAAGGTCGTGGGGTCGGGCTTGGTGTCCTCCTTCCAAACTATTTTTGGTGTCATCCCGGCTTTCATACATTCTATTTTTTCCAGTGTCTTTGGCGGTTTCCCATTGATCCTCGCTTTAGCGGCTGGTGTCTTGCTCTTAATTTGCTTTCTGCGCAATGGATGCTCCCCGATGGGACCTGCTCGATCCAGAACGCCTCCAGCTGCTTCGTGAGCGCCTTTTGGCTGGTTTTGGTGTCTTGCCATTGGCGACACTGAGTGTGTCATATACTCTTTCATTTCGCTTTGCGTATTTCACTTGCGTGCAACCTGTGATGACTTGTGTCCGCTGTCCTTTCACCTGGACTCTGGATTATTGCCTCTCCAATTCGTCATTGTCTGCTCCGGATTTTGTTCAGTTGATGGGTCCCTTAGAGGCCCATGAGCAGGACTGTTCCGCCGCTGGCTGTATGGCGCGTGCGGCTGCACTGGGAATTTTGGCGCAATGGGATATCTGGGCGGCTGCCCAGGATCTCCTACAACGAAGCTGTTTCAATTATCACGCAAGCTGTCCCGCATTGCTTCTGGATGCTCCCTTTGCTGAGGAGCATTCCTGCTCTTTTGATCTCATGGATTGGATGGCATCTATGTTTTTTGACGATTCCAATGATGAACTCTTGGAGGGTATGGCTTTTTTCTGCACTTACACTTTCATGGATTGACCTGCCCTTCGCCGTTTGGGCGCTCCCTGTGCTCCGACAGCTGTGTTTTTCCTCTGATGGGCCTCTGTCCTGGCCGCCAGACTGTCCAGGGGAGGGTGTCTTGTGGATTGTTACCTGCCTTGTTATGTTGGCCTAGGCCTGGCTGCCATGCTGCTTTTCTTTGCGCACGTTACACTGAGCCGGGCCTTCCTCGCCCTTTGCTCGTGCCAAGTTCTTTTGCACTGTCTGCATTTTCTGTTGTTCACCTTTTTGGGCTCAGTCTGCACAAACATGTACAAGGTCACATAACAATGTATTCTGGTTCTTCCTGATATGGCCAGTCACGCGCACCCAGACATAACATTATGTGCAATTGCCATGAAGGATTTGATATGCTTTTAATACTGTGGTTTACTAGCGCTTAACACACTTGGAGAAATCCCTTTCAGTGAGAAGAGCTATGATGTCCTGCTGATGTAATTCTGCATCTAGAGACTGAGGTATGGGGGTTCGCTAGTCAAAGCCCAGAGGTCTTCTATTTTATACTAAACTATCTTACTGCAAGGGGAGGGTGGTAATGTTATTTATACGTTTATCCACTGAGCTCTGCGATGCTTTCCCCGTTTGTATTCTATGGAATTGTAACCATGCTGCTTATATTAGTAATATGCATTATGCTATTAGTACTGACACGTGTACTGTACATTAGAGCACGTAAGTTGGAATAAACATTTTAACCTATCCAGTGTCTCTTCCTACGCACCTTGTGGACAAGTACGAGTGAGTGATGAAAGAGTGTTCTTGCTTCTGCGAGTCCTGAGATAAAGATACCGTGTTCTGGGTTGTCCAAACATTAGTACTTGGGTGCTAATGGGATGCTAAGCTAGTTGGGTTGGGGTTTTTGGGTGCTACGGTATATGGTGGCAAACCACTGTATTCCGGGGTCCCATTTTCCTGTGCATAGCTCTGTGTATGTGCAGAAACCTTATGACATAACAAGACATTACCCCCTCAGGGGTCCTCCTCGTCCCAGTCCTAACAAAGTGAGGAACTCACAAGCAGGGAACCAAGAAGAAAAAACGCAGGACACCAGGGATCCATCCAAAAAGTACAAAACTTTAATCAAACAAATGATTAATGAACAGCAGCGTTCAGAACGCCAACAGCAAAACGGTCAACAGATGCATGTAAAACATCAAGTTGATAATGCCGAACAAACGTGTGATGGGACTGCCAAGTGGCCGCTCTACAAATCTCCTGGATAGAGACCCCCGCCGCCTCAGCCCAGGAAGCGGACACAGAACGTGTCGAACGACCCTGCACCTGAGACGGAAGAGGCAGACCCACAGACTTGTAGGACTGGCAGACTGCCAAACGCACCCATCGACTGATCGTAGAAGTAGAAACCTTCTTCCGTTTTGCCACACCCCCACAGGAGACAAACAGGGCAGGAGAAAGCCGAAACCCCAGCGAACGCTGGAGGTAAATCTGAAGAGCCCTGTGAACATCCAAAGAAGAAGGAACAATAGAATCCCCCTCCGTCGGCAAATCAGGAACGATCACCTCCTGCTGCAAATGGAACCTGGAAGAAACCTTAGGCAGAAAAGCCGGGTCAAGCCGCAAAACAACCTTACCCTGTAGGAACTGCAAAGAAGGGAAAGAAATAAGCAAGGCACCCAACTCACCCAACCGTCGAGCGGAGGTGATGGCCAACAAAAAAGCCACCTTAGCGGACAACCACAACAAGTCCGCCTCCAACAAGGGCTCAAAAGGGGGCAACTGCAGACCCCGCAGAACAGTAGGCAAATCCCAAGAAGGCACGAGACCGGACGACGAAGCCAAAAGCTCCGAAGAAGCCGACTCACCAAAGGGGCAGCAACCTCCAAGGAAGTCCCCGGACCCCGACATGCACAAACCGCAGCCCATTGAGCAGACAGCGTAGAAGGAGAAAGGTCCTTCAAAAAACCATCCCGGAGAAAATCCAGCACAGAAGCAGGATCCCCAAGCACAGGATCCACACCATGCAAAGAACACCAAGAGACAAAAGAGCCCCAATGTGGACCATAGCACTTAAGGGTCGAAGGCCGACGCGACAACTGGATGTCACGGGCCACCACAGAAGAACAGCCCAAAGACTCCAACGTCAGCCGCTCAAGAGCCAGGCCGTCAGTCGCAAACGACGAAGACAAGGCAGAGACAGGAGCGGAAACTGAAGTGGAAGCCGGACAAACCGGTCCCCCGCCAGCCACAACAGGAGAGGAAACCAAAGGCGGCGAGGCCAAAAGGGAGCAATCAACAGGACCGACACCCTCTCCCCCCCGAATCTTCTGCAGCACCCTCGGGTGGAGGGGAATAGGAGGGAAGGCATACAGAAGGCCCGAAGGCCAGGGAATCGAAAGAGCATCCACCACCCTAGCATGAGGAGACACCACCTCCGAACAAAACCTGGGGAGAAGAGCGTTGTGAGGGGATGCAGAGATCGATCCAGGGAGTCCTGAACCGAAGACAAAGGTCCCGGAACAGAGGAACAGAGAGATGGTACAGGACAGAGGACGGAAGGTTGCGGCTTAAAGCGTCCTCATGAAAATTCAGCTGTCCCAGAATGTACACAACCCTCAAGGCCAACAGGTGAGATTCCGCCCAGGCACAAATCATGGAGGCCAGCAGATTCAGAGACACGCAGTTGGTCCCCCCTGACTGTTCAAGTAACAACGAGCCACCTGATTGTTGGTGCGAACCAACAGATTCGTCCCGTGGAGATGAACCTGAAAGAACTGCACTGCCTCCCAGATGGCCGCCAACTCCCGCCAGTTCGAGGAACGGGCGCTGTCCCTCCGAGACCACTGACCCTTGGCCTCCAAGGACCCCAACGTGGCCCCCCCAATCAACAAAAGGGGAGGAGGAAGACAAAACCGCACCCCCTTCTCCAGATTGGGAGTGCAAAGCCAGAACCAGAGCAGGAGAGAGAGGAACCAGAGTCTCGTAATCCGCCCGGGAGGAGTCCCACCGAGCCAACAGATGAGACACTAAGGGCTTGAGATGCAGGCGGGCCCAAGGAACCACAGCAGTGGTGGCAGCCATCAACCCCTGGACCCGCAGCCAAACACGAGCCGGGGCAGAAGGGCGACTCAACAGATCCCGCAACAGAGTCTGCAAGGAAAGGATCCGAACAGGAGGGAGAAACACCGCCCCCAGAGTGGTGTCGAACAGACCCCCGATGAACTGAAGTCTCTGAACAGGATCCAGATGAGACTTGGCCAGATTCAACTTGAACCCCAGATCCTGGAACAAGGCCAACATAGCCTCCACCGCCAGAAGAGCCTCAGGAAAGGAGGAAGCAGAGATCAGACAATCATCAATATAGGGAAACACGGAGAAACCCCGATGCTGCAAAACCCCCACAGCAGAAGCCAATATCTTGGTAAAAGTCCTGGGAGCAGTGGAGAGGCCGAACGGCAAAACCTGAAACTGGAAATGCATCCCTTGTACTGCAAACCTCAGGAACCGCTGACTGGCAGGATGGACCGGAAGGTGAAAATAGGCGTCTTCCAAGTCCAGAGAAGCCAAAAAATCGCCCTCCTGGATGAGGGGAATGACTGACTGCAAGGTGACCATCCGAAAATGATCCAACCACACCAACTTGTACAAAGCTTGGAGATTCAGAATTGGGCGGCAGGAACCATCTGGCTTTGGGACCAGAAACAGATGGGAATAGAACCCCAGGCCCCTCTCCTCCACCGGAACCGGCACAATAGCCCCTTTTGACAACAACATGGCAATGCCGGACAACATGGCAGACCGCCGCACGGGGTCTCTTGACAACGGGGTAACTTGAAAGAAATCCAGAGGAGTAGGACCCCGGAAGGGAATCTGGTAACCCAACCTGTTGACAGACAAGACCCACTGGTCGGAAATCAGAACTGACCAACGGGCCAGAAACAACCGGAGCCGAGCCCCCACAACGGCATAGTCACTTTTGCCCTGCACCGGGGGATGCTGCTGCTGTTGCTGAGGCCGGGATTTATAATGGAACGCGGCCCCCCCGACCACGGGCCCGACCACGAAAGGGCTGAGAAGACAAAGCCCCCTGAAACCTCTGTATATGAAAAAAGGACTTCTTCTTAGGCACAGGCCCTCAAAAGGCAGCTTATGGACCAAGGCCTTCTGAGCAGCATCAAGACGCCAAGGCTTGGTCCAGCGAGACCTCCTACCAGCCACCGCCGCCCCGGCAGCCGAGGTGAAGGCCCACAAAGAATCAAAAGTCACATCCGAGAGGAATTGTGCCAAGACCACCATATGAGCCAAGACCGGAGTAGGGTCCCCTTGACCCTGCAAACAGTCAAACAACTTCTCAAAATCCTTCAGAAGGACCTGCGAAGCATAGGCCGCATAAGTGCTAGCATGCACCCCAAAATGAGAAGCCGCATAAGAACGCTTGAGAGTGGATTACACCTTCCGCTCCACTGGGTCCGCCAGGGAAGCCTCCTCTGATGACAAAGACGAAGACGAAGAAGAAGCCATGGAGGACAAAAGAGAATTGACTTTAGGAACCGGAGGATACTGGGTGTCAAAGTCTGCCAGGCGATACCGCTTCCCCAGAAAGCGAGGAATACCCTGCTTATCAACCTCCAGCCATTCCTTAGTCAGGATATCCTTCAGGACAGCATGGAAGGGGAGGTCATCCACCACAGAGGAACTATACTGGGAGTAAAACCCCTCATCAGATAATGACTTAGGGTCAAAACCAAGTACCTCCCGAATATGGACCAGCATGTCCGAAAAAACCTTGCCCTGGACGTACTTTCCCTTAGGGGAATTGTCCATGTCCTCATCATCACCCTTAGACTTCTTCGCCGCAGGCTCCAGCAGCGCAGACTGGACAGCAGAATTGATCAACTCCTGCAAATCGGCCCTAGAAATCTGCAAAACATCATCCTCTTGCAGGTCCTGGACATTATGCTGCTTGGACACGGCTTTTGCAGGCACCGGAGAGGAAGCCCCATTACTCATGGCCAGTGCAAAAAGGAGTAAACCACACAAGAAGCTCCAAATGCACATAAGGAAGTGCCCAGCAACTCCCATGAAATACTGCCCCCAATTAACCAAGTCCCGTGACACGAGACTTGGAAAAACCAGAAAGGGCAGCCCTGCAGTCTCCACCCACAGCCACATGCAATCAACATGGCCGCGGGGGGCGGACGCTGCTGGAAACCCCCAGCGCCGGAACGACCCGAGGCCAGGACAGCAGGAAAGCTCCCTGCCCCAGCACATGCGCGGGGAGCGTCCTGGCCAGGGAGCAGGAGCGTGGCCGACCGGAGCACCGGTACAGCCGCGCACAGATACAGAAACAAAAATCAGAACAGAAGCTCAAAACAAGACCATAAAGCATTTTTTAATAAACTCACGGCACCGCAACACATCCCGCCAAAACCGGAGACATCAACAGGAGACACCGAGCACCAGCGTTCCAACCGCCGTCTGAGCAAGAAAAAAACAGGCATGGCGGTGGGTGGGAGGGGTTTATGTGACCTTTGTTTTTTTGTTTTTTAAGTGTTTTGATTGGCTGGTTGGAGGCAGGACTGCCTCACTTTGTTAGGACTGGGACGAGGAGGACCCATGAGGGGGTAATGAGACTTTCACATCCCTTTCCAAATTACTTTTATGTTGCAGAAATGTTTATAGCCAAGCCTGGTAACTGAAGGTGTGACTTAAAAATATGTAATAATTAATCATTTATATTAACCTTTTTTTATTGACTTTGACTATAATATTGGGCATTGAGTATTTTAAAAGCAAGCCATAATTAATATCTGAAAAACAGAAGAAACCTGGTATTTCCTCAAGTATTACAAACCAGACTAGCACCTACGCAAGAGCCGTATCTAAAAGAGCTGTCATGGGAATTTCCATTTTTGTTGTTTGGGAATCCACGTTCACCATCAAGTTTGCTTCATACATTTAGCATCATGAACATTTCGTGCAACCGATAAATGTAAGTCATTACAAACAAAAAGGGGGATGTGGAATATACAATATAGTGAGGGGAAAAGTGGTCAAGGAAGGAAATGAGAGAAAAAGAGGAAAACTTGAGCGAAAAAATGATTAATACATTTCACCTAGGGGTGTACGAAACTCCTATTTTGCTGTAGCGCAATTATGTGAAATCACTACAGAATGACACAAAATTATGTGTAATTACGGAAACTGCATCTTGCACTCAAAAAATTATCTGTTTGGGTGAAAAGTCAACTCAAAAATGTTGAATCTCGATTCCATTTCCACTCACTCACATTCAAAACACTGCTGCTCACGTTCAGATTTGTAGTTTTGGGCTCGAAAATTACATGAACGATCCGCTCGGGTAAAAAATGTACCTGCAATGCCGCTCATGTTAAAAAAAAATTAAAAATGCCCAGACGGTATATTTTGCGTTAAACTTTCTCCCCGAAATTACGCAATGTGGCTTAATCTCCGTAATTTTGCATGCATTTCGTTACGCAAAATTACATCAGCATAATTAAAATTTCACCTAGGCCTAATTTGAAGGTATAGTTTGATCACCATTTGGAAGGGAGGCAATCCAGTGTATACGGATGAAGGTACACATGTATCCAAAAGCTTTTGCTAATCCAAAACCTGCAAGAAAGAAATGGACGTGACAGACATTTTAAAGGATTAAAACTCTGGATGGCGTTTAAAACAATGTAACAGATTAGGTACCAAAGACCGAGTGAGTCACAGAAAATAGAGCATAGCCTTTTTATCTCGTGTTTAAGAAAATATTCTTTTGTAGCTTCAGAAGGTGTGAAGAAACAGTAGATATTCGTTTTTTGTTGCTTCAGAACGGATGGGGATCAGTAGATAGTATTGGTCCTGCAATATTCTTCATCATAAAGCCCTTGCTTTCCAGATTTTAGTTTATCCCAAATAGTCGAGTAGATTCGTTTTGGTCCATGCCGGCATGTAAACCTGCTGTAAGCATGTCAAAGCCTGGCACTAGCCTGACTGGCCCAAGTGTATTCCTCAGCCATGTTGAGTGCTTCCTCCAAATTGCCTCTTATGGTTCTTTGTGTGAGGGCTTGAAAATATTTGCAATTCAAATATTTGGTTTGTAGTCGAATGAGGTCCTTGAGTTTTGATCTGCTGGTATTTCCTGATTCCTTTTTATTGCATAAGAGTTCTAGAAAAGTCCGTTGGTGTTGGCCGGTAGGGCGGGCTGTGCTGTTCAATTGCTTTTTTTTTTTTTATCGCCAAACCTTTTCCGTTCCAGTTTACATACTGTAGGTCTGGTGCCGATTTCTGGTCTGTTGGTGGTCGGTGTATGATGATAAGGTGTGCATGGGAAGGGATTTGCTGTTCCTTTGGAATCCGAGATGGAAGCTTTATTGATAATTTTGATTTGAACTTTTCAATGTTTATAATTGCTATGGGATTAACGAAGTTTTATGGTTGTCTCACCCTCTCCTATCTATTGGTGCCCTCTCTCTTTGCGTTCTTTCTTGTAATAGTTCGGCACAGCCTCTTAAAATGTCATTCTTTCGCATTGTTTGGGGTTATCTACTAAGGTTACCATTCATTCATACACTTGTGCACTGAGATACACCTAGAGAGAGGGCTTATTAGTTGCAGTGTCCCATGGAATGAGCATCATCTCTTTTGACCTGACTTCTACGTTAAGACTGGGTGCCACCATCACGCCATCTAGGCCATGTTCTGTATCTCACACTGAGGAGGGTTCATAAGTAGTTGGGCTGCCTATTTTGTATATATGATAACTCCATGCCTGTCTTCAGGGTCGCTTGGAGCCCAACAGTTACTCAGTTGCTGTTCCTGTGTCTGACCGGGCCCGATCAATGGGGCTTAGGGTGGAGGTTGATATTCATACTTGTTCTGCCCTCTCCTTCTTCCTTTCAATGTCTAGCCTGCTTCTCTTTTTTCGCTTTGCTCAAGAGTGTCTTTGGGCACTCAACCTTTATCGGGGTGGATACTTTAGCCAATCGTCATTTCCCTCCATTTGATATTTGTCTGGTTCATGGCTTCAACACGTCACCCAAATCATGTAGCAACTATTCTCTTTGAGTCATGCAGAGTCCCATGAAACATTTTGGACATTTGGACATTCAGGGATGTGACTTGGCGCTGGAAACTAGATGAGGGCACACACTGAATCACAGGCGGCGACGTAGTGAATCACAGTTAAGTGTGGTGTGCTAAAATGTGCAGAGCCTGTCCTTACTTTTTTCACTTTTAGACAGCCTGCTTGACTATCCCTGTTCCCTTGTATGGCCAACACACCCTCGAAGTGCTGAAGCGCTGATCTTATGAACAGGTGCTCTGAATTCTAGTCGGGAACTGACAGTTTATACTTAAGCCATGTATACTCCCACATAGCTGACAATGAACTCCTTCTGGGGTTAGATTTCTTCCAATACCACTATAACATACACAGCACATTTTAAAATCATATGTGAGCATATGTAAATAGACACACAGTTCGAATGTATATGGTATGTAGAAAGAAGGTAGAGCATTGCAACGGACTTTGCGTACTGCCTTGCTGGGTTTTATGCAGCAATGGCACCATTGTCTTTGGACCAACAAGGGTCTTTGTCCACTGGCCGCTAACTAGCTGGCAGCTCAATATCAGGAGCAGTTTGAAAAGTCCCCGACTTTCAGAGGGCTTGGCCCAACCATTCTCTTACCCTTCTCATCTCTTCTAGTACTATGCCCCATGCCATTAGACAAAAGGACACCAGTGTAAGGGAAAAAAGCTGCAGAGACCACCACAGACGCAAAACGCTGAATGCATGCAAGGAGAGGTATGGCGCAGCGGCCAGAGTGACTGACTCCGGAGCGAGCTGCTCACGGTTCGATCCCCGGCAGCAGCTCAGCATCATGTGACTCTTCGCAATAGCTCGCTTATTCTCCCCAACAACCCCCAGTGCCTTGAAACCTTTGAGGGGTGATATGTTCGCGCTTTACAAATAGGAATTATTATTTATTATTATCACTAAGTGCGCCCATCTCCATCAGCAGTTGCCACAGAGTCGGGCTACTCATGCGCATTCATTCATTTTGGAGAGAACCGAGTCTCCGCAAGATTACTTTGTTCACATTTTGATACTGGGTTTTTGGTTTCGTGTAATACCACGGAGCTGCCCTCCCTGGTAGTCAGAGCTGCAGTCAAACTAATACCAAAGGGAGACATACCTTAGCACTCCTTCTGATAAACCTTTTCTAGGCTGCAATTTGTCCTGTATGTCACGCAGATATCTGCTACATGAGAAGCAGGTGTCCAGCAGTGGTCCCTTCATTAGGGCAGAGGAGCGTCGCCCCCCTGCTGCCAGCGCCGCTGCAAAGGAGAAACAAGCATTGGCATAGCCAATAGGTCTCGCTTTTGGGACCTTATAAGTATTTAGTTATGCAGCACAATATCCTTGGTGCAACAACATCAACTGTTGCATGGCTAAACACTTATAAGGTCCCAAAGGCGAGACCTATTGGCTATGCTTGAGGAGGTCCGACACGGCTCTTCGCACGGATGATCTATTCGGGGGGTGGTAGACACAAGGTGCATACATGCACGCGTCACTGCAGCTACGTGTCATCAGCATCTCTGCAGTGTGACTGGGCGTCAATCATTAGAACACCTGCAGTCCAGCACGCGACGCATGCGCATCTGTGACGTCATTAAAGATGCCAAATTAAGACTACATGTCGCTTCAAATTTGGAGTCGGCCCACTTTAGAGGTCATCTTATGACTTTAAAACCGTTTCACTAAATGTTTCAAAGTAATGCATTTCTTTAGTTTCCAAACTGTAACATAAAATTAGAAATGAAAGGCATGCGCTACCGTGTATAATAAAACAAATGTATTCACAAACGCAAGCTTACCATTTGACAAAGTTTTTTTTACATGAAGAATTAGTTTGTAAAATATATATTTGTTTTAAACATTGAACAAAAAAATATTTTTTAACCACTCAGCCACCAAATGGCTTCTTGGGACAAAACAGTATAGCAAAAACACTTACATTTGATGATTCGCAGCACTGTCACATCAGCTCCCGTCAGTTCATTTAAGTCAACGTGGCTGCACCAACATGGGGTCCCCTATGCAGTTGGGCCCGGAGTCTTTCACTGCAGTACTCAGCTCCCAGAAGGCCCAACCCTAACAGACTCCTAGTGCGCTCACATTTCTTATGTTATTACAGGATCCTTCCAGTTCTTGTTTTTATGTATCCATCTTAAAGTCTAGCCCAGTACAATAAAGGAAGCAATTCTTTGGTGTGCTTGCATTTATTATTTATTTAGCTAGTAATACAATCAGTTGTGCCTCATGGCGCTATGAGAATTCGAGCAGGAGACAAGCCCCGGTATGGAGAATGTTCGAATATATGAGCGCGCCACAGCTGTTCTGGAGAGCTGGGTCCAAGGTGCTTGGTGGTGGGGGTGCAACCGACCACATCCGATTGCATCCTGTGCAGTTTTGTGCATGGATTCACTGGAGAATAGTTTGTTGGTTGACTGGTTTTGGACTTTAAATTGCAAGGCCAGGGTGCAACGCAAAGCTAACGTATTCAGCGCAGAGAAGAGGCAGCGTGAGATATGATGGGGACATGGAAGCACACAAGCTTTCAGTACCAGCCACCTCCAAGGAGACATGGCCCCTTCACGGTAAAGGAGGCAGGGCTTATGTGCTAGAACAAACAAGTGAACATATTAAACATGTCCACCATTGATAGACGAGCACGCTGGCAGGAGATCGTCTTAAATTAGCACATTAAAAAAAAACAGAAGACTCAGCATCTCACCTAAAATTGCATCGCTATCGGTAGGGAAAGATTCGGCAAATTAACCGAGCAGCGCTCTGAAGCTGCCCAGGCACAGGTAGCGCTGAATAAAAGGACCGAAGAAATAAATGGGCATTTATAACTTGAAGCGGCGCGTTTATAATCCGGGAGCCTGGCCTTGCACTGCGCACGGTTCTGGGCACTGAAAATACCCCAAACAGAGTTTTTATGCTTTACATTTAAGTTACCCCTCTGTTGGGGGTTACCCTCGGACGCCATCCTTAAGCAGAAGAGCGTAGCAGACGAAATGAAGCCGGGCAATAAAACGAAAGTATTGCTAACTGAAACAGGCAGTTTTAAAGGTCGGTTGTTGTTGACACTTAGATGAGAATGACGCGTCGATTCCGCCAGGACCCACCGCCGGGACAGTCACTGTCCCACCACGAAGCAAACAACGGCAAGTCCCGGAACACCCCACCCCTTTGTTTTTTTTTGTTTTTACAACACATGCTCTGAGCAATCTTCGTGAAATCTTCCCCGCTCCAGAGGACTGACGACACAAGATCACGGGTGTGACCTTTAATGCTAATTACTCCTAAAAGGTACGTACAGCCAAAAACTGAATATAGTGTAAAGTAGACATCTGAACCATTACTAGGTATTTGCTGGCGGCTGCTCATAATACATATTATGTTGTTATAGTTACCAACATAAACTTCAAGATATAGGACACCATTAAGAAATGGAACGAGGCAGCGTCAGCACAAGTGAAGCGCTGGACAGCAGAGATGGCAGCGTCAGAGAGGAGCGGGGGCGAGCGAGCGCGGCAGCGTGCTGAGCTGACCACACGCTCGTGCATCGCGCCCATGTCTGGGCACAATAATTGGAAACAGATGGCGGCCGTGCGTGTAACCGCACGGAAAAGGCCATTGTGCACGAGCGTGTGGTCAGCTTTTAAAACCACCTGCTTTTAAAACCACCTACATAAAGTCTCGCAGGGCAGCGCATGCGCGCTACTCTAGGCTCGACCTAAAAAATTAAATGATTAAAAAATACATTTATTACCATTTTATTTTTCCCTTTCCCCAGCCGAGCCATGTTTGTGGGCGAAGCCAATGCTGCTGGCTGGCTGCAGGGCAGTGGTGCTCACTCCACCTGTTTACACTGCACAAGTCATTTTGGCCGGCTGTCTTGTGACGGCCAGCCTAACCTGCGCAGTGTAAACCTCTCCACTTAGCTGTCTAGGTGGAGCACAGACACAGGCCCCCATTGTCCCTAGGAGCATCGAGGCAACCTGCTCCAGCCAATCCTGGCGCTGCTTTCATGCTGCTTTCTGCAGCATGAAATCAGTGTCAGGATTTGTGTGGAGAATTTCACTGCTGCTGTCAGAGCGCCGAGGGACTCACGAGTACCGAAGGAGGCAAGCCAGCGGAAGTATGTGCATTTTTATTTTTCATTTTAATTTATTTTCAGCCTTGCCTCCAACTTCAGAGCTGTCACTCGTGGTTCGTTATAAACACTGTTTATAACTAACCATGACCGACAGCCACATGCCTCTGGTACCCTCAATATTTGGGTGGTTGCCCTACCAAATGTTTAGGGTGCCAGCCGTCACTGCAGGTGTCCCCAGCATGTGTAAATATCAAATTTGACTCAGTAGGCTAGCACAAATGTTTTTCAGTCTGGACCCAAAATTTTCAGAAACTCTGTAAATCAAGACCTCGCTGTTCTTAGGAAATGTTTATTTCTGTAACATGAAAGTGTTTGATATTTCAAGAAGAGAAGAACTTGATGTAAATGAAGCACTGGTTGGTTGCTGGTTCTCCATGCTGTTTTGGCAGTGTATAATGCCATTTACTAAACACTCCTGTAGTATATGGATGTTGTGCGGATGGCCACCATAACACTATAATTGGTGAAAGCCCTTCAAGAACTCGTCTGTCGTATTCCAGTTTTAAAACTGGTTGGTAGAGATTGTTCACATAAAGTGCTTTTTGCCGACCTGACATGGTAGGAGCACTTTCCACACAATCTCAGTGTTTCCCGACTCACCATTCTAAAGCACCACGGCGGACCATTCTGTATTCTTTACATTTTTTAAAGACAGACCCCTAAATCTGGGTTTGTCTTTTGAAAAACGTTAAATCAATGACCCAGATGTGATGGGATTTTGTCCCCAAACCCATGTGGGACATTGTTCATGTTTTCCTGATCTAGATCTCTGTGCTGTGTGCATGGTGGTCACAGCGGGAAAGAAACACATGACAGACACAGTGTTGGAAGCCAGCCCTAAATAAAGCAGTGTACCTATTTCCAGGTCAACTGCCCAATGCCGATTGCTGACCCACTGACTGTGAGACTGTTTCCAACAGTGGTGCGGACGGATGCTCCGCTGTTGGAAAAACAGTAGTTTCCCCACTTCTAAATGAACCAGGGGAACCAAGAGTTGGGAAGACAGGGAATTTGCAATTTATAGTACATTCCTTCAGACCGCTCAACTCTAAATGAAGCACCGTGCTGTCCAAAAGGTATGTTGTTTAAGGAAAAGTTTCTCTGTTGCTCGTTTTGTATCAACGTTAATGAAAATGTTTACATATAGTTAATATGTTTGTGGTGAAACATATCAATGCTCGGAAAACTAATCAAAATTCAAAAATAATTTGTCAAGCAAATGTATTAATCTTTTTCACATGTTCAAAATAACGATTTTATTTTCTATTGATTTCATGGACTAATTCACCGTTAATTAGCCCAAGCTCACACACACAAGTATATGTAATTGTCTATTTCCCTTCATGATCGTGGTCTCCACCCATGTACTCTGAGTGTGACCTATACCACCAAATATTGGGTTTTTGTAGCAGATATGTTGGCTAATACATTGTCAAAACATTGGCTTTGGTTCCTTCACTTTGAACTCGTAACACTTTGTGAAAATGTTATTAGCATAGAACATTTTCGTGAGTAATGTTCACTTTTTAAAAATCTGTATGATGAAAGAATACGGAGTGTCAGGAAGAGACTAGAGGATTCTACCTTATTTATTATATGCCATTAATGTAATAGTTGTATCTTTTTTGTTTTAGGTCTTTCGCCCCGAGATTTAGTTCTTCAGTTTCGACACAAGGTATTGCTTTTGTATGTGCTTTATTTAGTATGTTGTGATACAAAAAATTACGCTTTCATTATCTGAATCTGCAACTGAGTTGTGCTAGTCTTCTTTGGACACACACACACGCACACACGCACACACACACTCCTTGTTTTATTTCCATCTTACTTAACGTGATTTACCCTACTCCTTCTTCAAACCTCTTGGTACTTGAATGTCTACGTCTGTCAATAAAAAGGATCCCACACCCAGCACTGGTGGCAAGTTTCGACCTTCCTGAGGAATAATGCTAGATTTACAGGCGATGTATGTCGTGAAATTAAGATATAAATGTGCTATTTTCCAGTATTGAATCTTTCATAGATTCATGTGCTTGAATCTTCCCTGTTGTTTAGGTGGGAGTCCCACCTCGATGACATGGAAAATTCAAGCATGTTAATCTGGGAAATATATCAATATTGGAGAACTACAGTGCACAGGTAAGTAATTATATTTCCTTTTACCAGTGGTTGAGATTAATTCAAACATTCCTCCCATCACTTCATTGTATTTCACTTATGAATTAAAGACTTTGAAGTACTATTCTGTTCGCTTTCAATGTAAATTGTTCTCCCTTTTTGATATAGGTTACTCTCTTAGAGTACAGTGTTGGTAAAATTAAATCCATCATCTTTCTCAGAAGACTTTCTTTGGGATGATTGAGAAGTGAATTCCTGAAGCTCTTTGCTGTACACAATTCCTGTGCTTTATGCTGGCTACATGCAAAGTAGGATTTCCTTCTTGTGCTCCATTGTTACCTCTTGTCACCAGGTACCATTGCTATACTGGGAAATTGAAGTGGTCTCATAATTGTTGGTATAAATCCTGTCATTGTCGTCAAAATTTAAATTACAGTGCAGTTCTAGTGAGCGTCTCTCTTGATCCTGATTTGGTACACAGTGTTTGCTTTTATGCACTCTAGATCATTGATATTATTTAACAGTTGACTTGTTTACTGCTGTTCTCAAGATGAACCATGATATACAAAGAGCCGGAACTTTGGTTCACTTCGGAAAGACTTATAAGTACTTACAAGTCTGCTGTTAGATGGCCGAGCTTCATTCCTCTAAGGCTGAAAGAGCAAGTGTTGCAATTTAGGACCATCTGTGTTCCTACTTCAGGCTTCTTGTTGTGATCTGTCCTGTTCATTGATCTGTATGCTGATAAACCAGTTGCTAAAGTCTCGCTCATTCTTACAACTTGGGACTCAGAATAATTAATGAGCATGTGCATTATAGTAAGGTTATTTGAGCAACATTGCAAACTATGATACTGGGCAATTGGTCTGCAATCAGACTGTTGCCTTGTTCTGTTGATTCAACATACTCTCCAAGTCATACGCGGATAAATATGACCATAGGCACTGGCCCAAGTCTCATTAGTGTTACGATCTTCACTTAAAGTCAGAAGCCCTGATTAGACGTAGTTAGGTGCAGAAGCACCAGGTGCCTACAATTAACAATCCCTGCTGGTCTCTCTGCTCCTAACTGTTATTAGAACATTGGAATGTTGGGAGCTCCATTGAAAACAATGGAGTAGCTCCCGGCTTATAATGGCTGGTATAAGCCCGGAGCTCCAACATTCCAATGTTTCTTTGTTCACAGCTGTGGCTGTGAACAAAGGCTTCAGGGAGCCTGAGGGGATTTCAATCCCATCGCGCTCCCTGAAGCCTTTGTTTTATTTGTTAGAACATTCTGCCCTCTAGTGGCAGAATGTTCTAATAGCCTTATAGCCCTTCGAAGCTGGGCTATACCGGCTATTAAAGTCCCGCTCCCTTGTTAAACTCTGGAGCGGGCCTTTAATAGCCAGTATAGCCCGCTACGGCGGGTTATAAGGCTGTATTAGAACATTGGAATGTTGGGAGCTCCATTGAAAACAATGGAGTAGCTCCGGGCTTATAATGGCTGGTATAAGCCCGGAGCTCCAACATTCCAATGTTTCTTTGTTCACAGCTGTGGCTGTGAACAAAGGCTTAAGGGAGCCTGAGGGGATTTCAATCCCCTCGCGCTCCCTGAAGCCTTTGTTTTATTTGTTAGAACATTCTGCCCTCTAGTGGCAGAATGTTCTAATAGCCTTATAGCCCTTCGTAGCTGGGCTATGCCGGCTATTAAAGTCCCGCTCCCTTGTTAAAGGCCCTCGCCTTCGGCTCGGGCCTTTAACGCTGGAGTGGGCCTTTAATAGCCGGTATAGCCCGCTACGGCGGGCTATAAGGCTATATTATGAGGTAATCTTTTATGAAATGCTGAATAACTGTGCAAACCTGTTTTTTCAAGATATAAATTTACCAGCTGCTCTTAGCAGTTGGTAAATGTGAGCAGCTCAGACAGTGCAGGCCCGGGGCTAGGGAGAAGGGGATGAGGCGTTTGGTAGGGGAGAGGTGAAATAGTGGGCTGACAGAGGGGAACATTGTTGCTGCCTCCATTCCATAAGAGGTGCTTGGGTGGAGGCTGGGGTAGTTCGAACGCACTTTTCAAAGTAATGGATTGAAGGACTTGAGAAGAACATATCCGAGATGGAGATCCTGCCCTGACATTATCCCACTGCAGAGATAATGTCATTTAATGTTTGTCAGTAGCACTTTAAAGAAGTAGTTTTGTTGACATATCCATAGCATTAATAGTTTAGGTTTATTCTTAGATTTCAATAGGTTGAACCCCTCAAGCAAAATCGTCATGACTGGTGGAAGGACCTTTGCTTCCTGTGGGAAGTGACAATTGGCTGCTACTAGGTTTTTTTTTTTTTTGGGATAATCGAGTTTATTAGCATTTAAAGAACAAATCACAAAATATATAGGCAGTAATATCAAGCACATCGGTTGGGTAGACACATTTGAAATAGAGACGACAGAGACTTGTAAAGCACTTTTAGAATGAGTACAAAAACCACACTTGCCTATGAACATTCTTGTACAAAAAGCACAAGCGCCCCCTAGGGCCATAGGTTGAACCACTTGCCCCAAATTCTGCCAAAAAGCTTGGGGCAACCCCGGGCCTCAAAGAGTGCCTCCTCCTGAGTTCCACACCAATCCACTCCCCGTCTCCATTTCCGCATAGTTGGTGGCTTGGCCTGGGACCAGACTGCCGCTATATCGCGCTTTGCCACCGCCAATGCTGTTCCTAGGAAGCGCCTATCGGCCCGGGAGCCATCGAGGCCGTCAAACACACCCAGGACTAAGCGCAATGGGTCGTGAGGGACTTCCCACCCCAGAGTCTGCGTAAGTTCTAGTTCCACCCCCGCCCAAAATGGCGCAAGGACAGGACATTGCCAAATCATGTGGTAGAAGTCCGCAGGTGCATGACTGCAGCGCGTGCAGGACGGGGAGGGCCGCATACGGGCACTGTAAAGGTGCGCTGGAGTGAGGTAGGCCGTATGGAGGTAATAGAGTTGGACTAGACGCAGCTTGGAGGAGGTCGTCAAGATCTTGGGAGCCATAAGGGCGTCTCTGCAGTCCGCTTCCTCTAGAGGACCCAACCACCCCTCCCAGCGGGCACGTAGCAAGTATAGGGATGCGGGGCCATTGTTCGCTAGGGAGCGGTAAATCCGCGATAGCTACTAGGTTTTGAACAGTGGAACTATTTGCTCGTTTTGTAGCTTTTGGTGGGAATCTGGTACCATTCTGTTCATATCCTCTAGGCAGATTCCTTGCATAGGCTTGTACTGGAGCCAGCCATGAAATAATTTCAAGTTCATTTGCTGATATTGCAAATGTTGAAAAACCTCTGTATTTGCACTTATGTACCTTTCTACCAAAGTCTAGCAATACCATATGGCCAAAGTTTCTGCCATCTCATGTGCCTGTTTGGGACTACTGTGTGATTTACATCTTTGCTTGTCCATTGTCTAAAAAGAGGACCATCATCTCTTTCCTCATACATTGGGCAGTTGTATTTTAAAGTAGATCCAGCATTGTCTTGTTCAGGTTGAACAGCATGTGGGAGACAAAGTCAAGGACTGTGTGAAGGAAACTGAAGAGGTAAAAAAGTAGACTGAGGAGTAAACTAGAGAAGCAGTTGAGTTTAGAGCTAGACTCAGTAGTGGAATAGTTGGGTGTTGCTCTTTTACGGATTGAGTAAGAAGAGGCCTGCTGCTGTGGGAGCCTTGTTTGTGAATTAATGTAGATGCAGAAAGAGTGGAAATGGTCTCTTAGGTGGCAGCGCAGGAGTGATGGTGTGATTAAGGAGGAGATGGTCTTTGACATTCTGGATGAGGAAAAGTTAATCTTGCTTTTGGCTTTCAGTGCAAAGCCATTCAGTGCACTGTTTGTGGGAGGCAGGTAATTATGCAGCTTGAAGATAGAGGAAGAGGGACAGGAGTGAAAAGCTATCATTGTCATGAATAAAAAAGGCTTGGGTTAAGAATGTAGTCTTAATGGATGCAACCTGTTGATAGAGGAGGAGGGACAGGAGTGAAAAGCTATCATTATCATGTATAAAAAGGAATAGGGTCAAGAATGAAGTCTTAATGGATGCTCACACGGAGGAGGGGGATATCACAACAAAGAAGAACAAGTTCGATCATAAAGGCAGGAACGAGCCAAACCTCATATGCACAAGTTACACAATGCTGACAGAATATTGTTAAGCAGACTTTCAAAGGTGACTAAGGCATAGAACTAGATTGATCCTCACTGTGCAGAATAAGGCAGGCTGCTTCATGGGAAAGTTGCTGCACTTTCTATAAAGTTTAATCCATCAGATGACAGGGAATCTCCTGAACAGGTATAAGTCTGCGGAGGTCTAATTTAGGGAGGCCAGGTTTCAGGGTCGAAAACCCCTGGTGCATTGACCATGTGACTGTTTGCTCCTCATTTTAGCGTTCTGGCAGTCCCAGTATGTTTTCTCGGGTGTTTGGGTTCCTCCTAAAGTCATACTCCTTTTGACATGAGTGGCTACGCACCTATGACCTGGCTATGATGGTTAGTGGCGGCAGGCCTTTTTGCCTGAAACACAGTGGGATGGCTGCCTGATGGCCCTGGCTTTTAAATATGTGTAGTTGGACATAACGGGGCCCCATATTTCCCTTGATTGTATTTATAGCATGTATTTGGGAAAAATGTGTGATCCCCACCTTTACTATAGAACTCCTAGGATTAGAGATGCTCCTTTGGGTTAGTAGCAGTCAGAGCATGCTCTCTCCCTTGTGCCCTGCCCCACACTGTGCCAAGCAAAACCCTCAGCCCACCTAGAATGTTTTGGGAGAATCATTTGCAACTGGTTTCTAAAGCTCGTCTGGAAAGAAGTAGAAGAGACCTCTTGTTCACTGAACCTGGCTCTACAAAGAAATGACAAAATAAGCTGTAGACAGGTAGCCATCCTCACCCCACATCCTTTCATTTGTGCTGCTGGCTATGACTGTTTGGGTTGGAATACACAAACCCAAATGGGCAGTTTCACTTGAAACTGGTTGCTATGGAAGTGTGATACATTGAATAGAAAATGCACTTTGAGTCCATTCAAAGGTTTGGGGCTAACTGTGAATTTGACTGGTCAATTGGATGTGGTCTGTTGCTTCCAGAATTGGCTGAAAACTGAAACCCATTGCAATCTTGTGTTCAACTGTCACTCTGGAGCTCTGCACTTTCCTAAAGAAGAAGAAGTGGACTAGAGAAAAAAATGTCTGTCCCGCTTTTATGGGTATTGACTGAGGAAGAAACTCTGCGCTGCAGCGGCTGAAGGACCAAGTAGGTGAATTTCTCAGTGAAAAGAGGATCTGTCCTATCCAGCAAACATCTAAGTTGATTTTTCAGCAACTAGCTAAGAGGAGTTTGGAAGTGCTGAGCCTTTTAAGACCATGCATGCATCTGCCAATCCTACGCAGCCCAACCAACACATATTTTGTGAGCAGATCTCCCAAAGCCATCGTGCTTCCAAGCTGTTGTCATTGTGAGAGACCAAGTTCATGTGGTGCCAGTCACTCTGAGGCATGTATGCCGGCACTCTGCATTTGCTGCACACCTGCTTCTGTGTGTAGTGCCAATGTCTCTGTGAGACCCGTATATCTGCATCACTCATTTGCCACATAGCTGCTTTTGCGAAGCCAATATGCCTCAGTTGCAAGACAACTTTTTTCAGTTCATAGTAAGGAACGTGCAAGGCTTGTTTGTCTGAACCCTGCACCACACACGTTTTTAGGTCTCGCCTAGGCAGCGCTTGCGCTGGCCCTTTGAGACATGCAGTATCTAGGATATGGGCTTGAAAAAACACCCATCTTTTTCATTGGCTCCTGTTGCTGTCCTTGAGAAATGCTGGCTTTTCATTGGTGAATACACTTAGTAGTCCCTCCTTTTGGAATGTTGTATTGTCCCATGATGACTGCCCCTCTTACATGTGTTCTTACTGTTCAGGTTATTTATACTTGGAGAATATTTTTTTTGTTGTTGGCCTGCCTCTTTGCTCGTTAACTGTTCTGTTTACTTCTGTTACATTGACACCAAGCGCTACCAGCTTGGCGCACACTTTATCTTTAAGTATGGCGGCACCTTTCTTTTGTTCTGCACCACATTGCTTGCCCACCTATAATCAGTTTGTTATTGCAGTGGCATTTTTAGTTTTTAAACACACACTTCACGCGCTTATCATGACGCTGAGACTCGAACCGGATGGTGCATGCTTTACGGCCACCTAATCTTTCAGCATGCCGTGCTTCGGCCACACTTTGGTGCCACAACACGGCGAGGGCTCGGAGTCTTCTGCCCCCACACCCAACGCACCACACTGCTCCCCAGCTAAGTGAAAACAGCGCTCAGTCGTTGGCACTCTCCAGCCGCACCTCCCTCTAGATGCCCATGTCATTTATAAATAGTAAGTGTAAACGCGTTAAGGTTACCATGTTGCTCCTGCTTACAATTCACATGCTGTATCTTTTTAAATGTGGCGACCGCGCCTTTTGTTCTACATGGCACGGCTCACCCACCTTCATTTTTTAAAAGACTTTAACTATACTTTAACTCTCAGCACGGCACCCATTTCACGAGCACGCGCTTTATCTTCTACCGCTCAGCTGTTACAAATGGCTGTATTTATTTCAAGTTTTCATCTACATGCCTCCCCCCCCACCTTCTTTTTTGTGTCTTCTCGTATGCCTTCTCTTTTGCGCAACATTCCTGGCATGACACGGCGAGAGCTCGGAGCTGTCTTCTGCCCCCTCTCCCAGCGCACCACACTGCTCTGCTTTAAAGGCCGCCTAATCTTTCAGCATGCCGTGCTCCGGTGGCAAGACACAGCGAGAGCTCGGAGCAGTCTTTCGCCCTCTCACCCGGCACACCACACTGCTCTCCAGCTAAATGAAAACAACGCCCAGCCGTTGGCACTCTCTGTAGCATTGACATTAAATAATGCAAGACCTATTGCATTGCAAATGCTTGTTCTTTAATGACATGAGAACCCGAAAAGGCTCTACTGCCTGTGCCCTGCATCTATGCCACAACTTTTCCCTGTTGTTAGTAGCCGCCGAGCAGCCCAGTCTGAGCACTGCTTGCCGCCACTTACTGTGCAAATGGCTTAATTCAGAAGAACAATTAATGCCATAAAAACTTGTTAAAGGTTACTGAGGATGTTGCTTTAATGATAATAAGTCTTATTCCTTAAATAGAACTACTCCTCGGATTTCATATTACTGTATGTGATATAAGTGCCGCCTGAACTAGACATTTTACACCATCCCACTTTCCAAGAGTATTTTTTCTTTGATGTCCCTTGAAAATCAGTGCCTAAACAGGAGGTACTTGTCATTTCAGACTTCATTTTTAGAACCTAAATTGGCAGAGATGTCCTATGAGAGAAGAGAGGTAGTTTGTGAGTCGATTAAAGACAGTCTTCTTGAAGTCTTTAGCGTATGAGTTTAGAAGGAGTTAAATTGACAAGAGAACTTTTAATGTAGGATTGCCTACCTCAGATGTGTAGAGTAAGGGCATTAAGTGTTGTGTGAAGAGGAGTAGAAGGTGGTAGAGGATGAGGGGTTGAAGGTTTTGCTGATTTGGAACCTAAAGGGATAGCATAGAGGTGCAAGAAAAATTAGGTGACCAAAGAATGTTTACTCAGTCTCTAAGGGAGGGTGTCGGAAAGCAGGAGGGTGCCAGTATGAAACAGCAAGGGCCTAATTTAGCATTAAGGCTGTCATTAAAGGGGGATTCTGATTTGGCCATTTCTGAGTGGCCCCATGGTCCCACACTTGGAATTACCAGGTGAATGAATACTGAGCCTGGTTTTACCTTGTGAGGTAACACACATGGTAAAACCACCAAGGTTGAGTCAGGGAACAGAGTCTCAGCCCAGCTGCCACCTTATCACTTCCCCTTAACTGCCCCAGAGTCTGCCCTGTCCACTCACATTATTCTGACTCCCTAAGCCTCTCGCACAGTGGTGTTTTGTGACCCCCATTCCCCACCTGGGTTATTTTTTACCAGTTAATTCAGGGTGAAGTAGGTTATTCCCTGTTCAATAGACCTCACCTAAGAATGCCGGGATTTAGGGGTAGTGATACCTACCTGAATAAGTAATTTCAGCTTTGATATCCTGATGATACCAATTTGTGCTTAAAGTTCAATGGATTAAAAAATTAGTGAAAAATGATTACACTCAAGCAACGAATGGCTAATAGCTGGCTTCGCCCACGAGGCCACACAGTGAGCAACCGGAACAGAAACATTATAGAGTGGTACTAGCTGAATAGCTTACATATGAGGTCAAACAAAAGGGACGAAAAAGCTGCTGAAGATTTGGGGGCGTGGGCAGATATGCTGCAGTTATTGACGACCATGCATGACACCGGGACACAAGATATAGCACAACCACATGAGAGAGTTGCAAGGGCTATAAGATTGATACCCTATTGGCCAGGACTAATGAAATGGAGGCCACACACAGGATAGATTTAGTAAAAGTTTTTTCTTTCGGAATGAGTGCTATATGATATATGTGCGGTTGCATTACCAATATAAATGCAATTTGATATATGGTCTGGATGTCTGTTATGTTGTTGTTATTCACTAAAATGGTAACTAAAAACTTTTTTTTTTAAAGTTTGCCCTCGTTGCTTCACTTGTGCTGACTTTTAAATGAGTATTAGGTGTGCAAGAAAATCTGATCAATTTAGGCGAGATATGCCCCTGAGTCAACAACAAGAGAAATGGGGAGTCCTAATAGGTAGGGAAATGACCGATGCAGACTGGAGCAAAGCCCTGAGCAGCCCAAAGAAATTCTCTGGAACTCCAACTTCATATACACACAGTTCAACTTCCTACACATGACGTACCTAACCCCACACATACTTAACCTCATGCACGGGACCCAGGCACTAAAGTGCAAAAGGTGTGGAACCCCTGATGTGGGATTCACACACATGGTCTTGGATTGTCCAGACCTACCGTAGTATTAGCGCCAGATTGTAGAGACCCTAAATGATGTATTGGCGCGGTCATTGCCCCTCACGGCAGATGTCGGTCTCCTGGGCTTGTTCCCACGACCTAAAGCCAGGAAGGTGGGCACCAGATTCATGGATTTAGCGCTAGTGCTAGCTAGGAGACGCATAGCCCACTGATGGCGGGCAACAATTTGACCTAAAACACGGGACTGGGAGAAAGATGTCACAACCTATGCCAGAGCAGAAGAAATTGCGCTGATGGAGGAGGACAGTAGAGGCATGAGATGCCGCCCCATAGCAGGACTGTGGTCAGAGGTGTTGAGGGCCTGGGACGACAGGGGAGGAGAAGATGGAGAGAACCCCCCCCAGAAAACACTCAAAATGGCAGGTCAATAGGAAATGCCCCAACCTCCCTCAATTGACCACAAAAGCAGGGAGTAACCAATCTAGTGGAAACTTCACTCGCTCCCTTAAACAGACATGAATATTGACGACCCCCTTCAGTTGAAGTGACACGAGACATAGATCGGTAGTAGCTACAACGTTCACATAGATACCAGACCTCTGATTGCTTTATATGTTTTTAGTTGTTTAATACGATAGTGTTAAGTTTGCTTATAACAGATTGAGATATCTACGAAACAGTACTATTACGATCTCCCCTAAGACAAAATGAGTAAATTAGGCACTGAATGGAACATTTTATTGATATGCTAGTTGGGAGAGCTGTAATATAACAAAATAAGAATTTAATCAGAAATATGGTAGGATCAACTAACTTGCATTCCCAACTATATTGTATGACTTGTATAGATGTCCTAATTATGCATGCAATGTTTTCCTTCACGCTTGTCTTGTCAGTAAAAAATGCAAATAAAAAGATATTTAAAAAAAAGAATTTAGGCGAGATATCTGTAAGCCTTTAGTTGAGGACAGACTGCCCTTATGTAATTAAACCCAAAGTGTTTTAGTTTTCTATTTGTTTTTTAAATATGCATATTTAAGCAAAATAATTAAACATTTTTATAGAATATAGAAATTGCTTTTCTTTTTCAAATGCACAGGTTTTGATCCTGTTCAAATTGATCCTTCTAGAAAAAAAGGTAGGTTATTCAATGTAACCAATAAAATAAAACTCTGTAAATGCTATTTTATCTTCTTTGAAGATTGACATTGATGTGATTTTATTTGGGTTGTTGTACTAATTGGATATTTTCTTGGAATTAACATTCGTGTTCAAGATGTCTGTCACTGTGTATGACTAGAATATTTGCTGGGAATGTTAGTACTCCCTGCCAACTGAAATGTACTACATGTTGTTCTAGCTGCTAGCATTATTGTTAACCTCATGCAGACTTCCAAGTTATAAAAAGCCGAAATAGTTTTTGATTTACTTCACCTCTTAATTTCTTTCAACCCTCTCAAAATACTTCCCATCCTGATCAGGCACTGTTTGTAGTGGTCAAATGCAAATGTTTCAAGGTAAGGATGTTCTTAAAGCCCATTATCTTTCCTCATATTAGCGTTCAAAATTGTTTATCATCAACACACAAACTAAGACATACCTGACCATGCAGAGACTGAAAACGCCAAGGACCATCAGTTACGGGTACATTTGGAAATAGCACATCAAAGCATTTCCAATGTAAAAAACCTACCCAGTTCAGTATTTTATTGATACAAGTTGGTCCCTTTTCATCAGCAAGGCAGTCTGAATTTGATCCAAATTTGACCACAGAACACTTCCTTCCTAAGAATAGCCTCCCTGAGAGTCTGGCGTCTTAAATCTATATATTGCGTAGCTACTGTAATTTATCTATGTATTCTGTCCCTAGCGCAGTTTTCTCCCTATGAACTTGGTAAGCCAGTGAAATCCAGGATTAGCCCAGTTCATTCCTTTGGCCTTGAAGGCTCTGCTGAACCTTTGTCCAGTTACTCGACCAGAGAACCGTCACAAATCAAAGATGGGACCCCCAAGATTCTCAGCTGCATACCTTCCAGGGGTTTTCCAGAGGCCAGCCTTGGCTTCCCACCTAATAACAGATTATGCTGCACAGCTCTGGCATATGTCCATCCATTTTGCCAAGAAATCCTTCTCCACTTTGTTCATTTCAAGGGCAGCCAAGCACGCCTGGTACTCCCAGAACATGTTCAGCCCCCACTACTCCTACTCTTTCTGTCAAAGATTCAGGCTTAGCCTCAATATGACTAATCATAAAAGTATTGTTCAGTTTCTCCTCAAGATTGCTTTATAGTGCCATGATGAAAAGCTGCTTGGCGTTCTTTCATGTATTCAACTATTTTGTGGAATGGGGTGCCGCAAGGTTTAAAAAACTCTTTGGAGCATTCCTTCTTTTTTGTGCAGCACTGCAAATCAGGGACACCAGTCCAAGATGGTCACCAGATTAGTGAATCCAAGACTTCAGGAACTTCTAAGCAGACAGCTGGCAGTCCTGTGCTCTGATCCCTGCGCCTCCACGAACATAGTCGCCTGAGTCAAGTTGCCTCTGCTCTTTCATATATGAGCCCACACCTCTTGTGGTGAATGCAACATGTAGTCTAGGCAGATAAGCTCTTTCTTCTGACACAGTGCCCAGACCTTGTCCTGTGATCTGTAGCAAAGTCCTCCCATAGTGCCAGTTTCAGTAGAAGATCCCTTCGTTGACCTGATCCCCCCCCCCCTCACCTGGACTACAGATTGCTCTAGTGGCAATGAGTGCATCTGAGGATACCACTGAAGACCATCTAGCAACAACATTTGCCAGGTAACAGGGAGGATGGCGAGCTCTGAGTTCTTTGTCATGGGAGCTGCTCCATGTGCCCCAACGCTTTCAAATGAAATTCAGCTATGCCATTTGCCTTATGCCTTTCTTCTGCAACCTCTCTGCGTATCTAAGTTGGTGAGGCAGGCTGAGACACAGAGCACTTAGCGGGAGCCCAAGAAAGTTTTGGCCATCATGTATGCTGACTACCTGACTTATTCCTCTTTTAAAAGCTTTAAGTATATTTAATATTAAAATGAGCATCACTAATATTTTGAAGAAATTAATCGAAAGTGAGCACACTGATGCCATATTTCAGAACGTTTGTACCAAATGTATAGCTGCCAGACAGTCACGTGTGACACCTTAAACTATTCTTAGCTTTTAGGCATTGTATTTTAGGAATTGTAGTATCGGTTTTAAAGCTGTGTGCATGGCCACTATATTTTCCGCATGCAAAGTGTTGTTGGCTAAAATGCCATGACAGTCTGTACTTGTGAAACAAGACAGAGGACCACATGGCATTTATGAGAATTACATCATGAATTTGTGTCTGTGTGGATTAAGTGGTTTATTAGTTGAAGATTGACTCTCACTGATTCTGGTCAGATTAGGTCGTTTTGTGCATTAGAGATTATGATATTAGGTTCCACCTTCAGAATAGTATTGTATTTACAACAATAGCATCTTTTGAGCAGAAAATCATACTTGATTTTACTGACAGCGTGAGCAATTCTTGTGCATCTCCTACTGTTGCCTTAAAACACTGCCTTATTTTTATGTTTATTTCAAGCAAATGCTTCTGCCATTGGACATGTGCAGTGTTTTTGTATTCCTATCCAGGAGCTTTACTCCATGTGATCCATTTTTTAGCATGAGCGGTCTAATTCAGGAAAAGGTGGTAGTTTTACTGCTGGAGCTCAATGGGTGTACAGTCAGCAACAGAATACAAGACTCTGTAGAAAGGGGAAATCATTTCTGCTGTCGAAACCTATTATTAAGAAGTTTGTAAAGCGCAATGGTTACTCCCAACGGAGTGTCCCCGCGCTAGGACATCTGAGAGCCCCGTAACCCTGCCACACTAATCAACTATCTGCATATACCTCTCAGCAAGGAAGGCAGCAGAGTTACTGAAGACCACCCCCCGAATCACGGAAGAGCCAGGTTTTCAGTTTCTTACGGAACAAAGGTTCTGACTCAGATATCCTAAAATCCAAAGGGAGCTTATTCCAGGCCTTAGCTGCCAGGAAACCAAAGGATCTTCCGCCAGTCCTGGCCCTCCGCACCTTGGGCACAGTCATTCTCACACTGCCAAGAGATCTCAAATTCCGGGGGGGTTGGTAAACCGACAGAAGGGGGGTCAGGAAGCGCGGCCCCCTTTTCCTGAGGATCCTATGGCTGATGCAGAGAGCCTTAAATGTAACTCTAGCCTGGATTGGGAGCCAGTGTAGCTTTTTAGAGCTTCTCCTACCGGGGCCCTCCTGGGAATATTCAAGATAAGCCTGGCTGCGGCATTTTGGACCTTCTGCAAGATGTTCAAATTTTTTGCAGTCACCCCAAGATACAGAACATTGCAATAGTCAAGGCGAGACGTGGCCAAAGCCTGTACAATAGTTCTTTTAGCATCCAGGGGGAGAAGGTCCAGAATCTTCCGCAGCATTTTCAGAATGCCAAAGCAGGTTCCGGCCACAGCAGAGATTTGCTGAGAAAAGGAGAGTGCTTCGTCGAACCACACCCCTAAATTTTTCACTTTGGCTTTCGGCACCGGGCTAGGTCCCAGTTCCTCAGGCCACCAGTGCTGTGACCAGAGAGAGGGCTGTTTTCCCACGACCAACACCTCTGTCTTCCCTGCATTCAACTGGAGGCAACTCAGTCTCATCCAGTCCATAAGCTCCCTCAGACATATTTTAAAATCAGCAGCCCTTCCTGATTCTTGTTGTTCTAGGGTCACAACTAGCTGAGTGTCGTCAGCGTAAGACACCAGCTTAATTCCATGTCTCATCACAATATTTGCCAGCGGGCGCATATATATATTGAACAGGGTGGGGCTCAGGGCAGATCCCTGCGGCACCCCCTGGTTTAAAGGACAGACTCTGGACTTAAATGGATGTTGCAGAACCTGAAAGGTTTTGTTCTCCAAGAAATTCTTCAGCCACATCCACGTGACAACTCCGACCCCGGCCTCACCTAGCCTCTCCAGCAGGAGGCCGTGGGACACTGTGTCAAACGCGGCACTCCAGTCCAGCAAAACCAGAGCAGTTGTTCTGCCTTCATCAGCTGCAGTCCTCAGCACTTCAGCTGCTAGGAGAAGAGCGGACTCCGTGCCATGCATTGGCCTAAAACCGGCCTGGGTATCATGAAGAACCTGCCTCTCTTCTATAAACCTCGAAAGTTGGCTGTTCAGATGTTTCTCTGCAATTTTTGCCACATAAGGAAGTAAAGATATGGGTCTTAAATTTTCAGGGATGGCAGGGTCCAGTGAGGGTTTCTTCAGATGTGGGACCACCATGGCGTGTTTCCATCTGCTAGGAACCAGTCCTGTGCTAAAGGACAGGTTCATAAGTGAGGTGAGAACAGGGGCAATTATTTTTTTCCCTAGTTGGAGAAATTTAGGAGGGACCGGGTCCAGAGGTGATCCCGATTTCACAGCCTCCATCAGCCCCAGGACCTCGTTTTCCACCAGAGGACAGAGGACAAACTTATCCTCGGTCAAAGGTGCCTCCATACTAGACACAGGAACATGACTCCTACTACTTTCTGGGAAGGAGGCAGATATCCTGTCAATCTTATCAATAAAATAGTCAGCAACCTTATTACAGTACTCCGTAGAAGCAGGGAGTGCAGCAGTCACCCGTTCTAAAGAGGATAGTTGTTTCACTACCTGAAAGATGGTCTTGGAAGAGTGTTTGGCTAGCTTAATTTGCCCTGTATAATATTCCCTCCGCACTCTCCTAATTTGACGATGGTAGAGCTTCAAAGCATCTAAATATTTCTGTCTATTTACATCCTGATAGCTCTTCCTCCACTGGCGCTCAAGGTGCTTACAACTGGTTTTCATTAGCGCCAGCTCTTCCGAGAACCACTTCGCCGAGGCGGATGTACGGGCATTTTTACATTGTTTCAGCGGTATCAGGGAGTCAACTGCCTTCGTCATCCAGCTAGATATAGAGTTATCAGCTACCTGGCTGTTATCCCCTAATTCAGGAGGACAGCTAGCCAAAGCATCTTCAAAGGCATCCTGGGTAAGTGCGGTCCATTTCCGGACCATTATTGGTCTGCAGCCCCTACCCTGCGAGTGGAGGGCCTGGCCTAATATCGGTATATTGAAAGTCAGTAGAAAGTGGTCTGACCAGGCTACGGGGACGGGTGGTAGAGCAACTGACTCTGTGCAATTAGTGAAAATATTATCTAACGTGTGGCCTTTGTTATGGGTGGAGGTATGTACCAGTTGAGTAAGGCCGAGTGCCTGTAGACCTGATACAAACTCAGCCGATTCTTTACAGCCATTGTTTTCAAGATACAAGTTAAAATCTCCGACTAGGAAAAAGTTAGAGTAGCGAAGGGCATATTGGGGTAGTATTTCCAGAAGCTCATCAATAAAAGTTCTCCCCGGACCGGGAGGTCTGTAAATGAGGAGCCCAGAAACAGATCTGGAGCTAGTGATAGTCAAGTTAAAAAACGCTGCTTCGCAGCTAGACAATTGCAGTTTATCTAATTTAAGCTGAAGATCTCTCCTGAAGATCACAGCAAGACCCCCCCCCCCCCCTCTGGCCAGCCCTATCCACCCTAAGAATCGCATAGCGCCTTGAGACCCTCGCGGGTATGTAGTGCGCTTTATAAGGGACATGATTGATTGATTGATTGATAGCCTTCTGGTAAAGCGTCCAAAATATCTGGAGCGGACGCATCATTAAGCCAGGTTTCAACAAGAAATAGTCCATCTGGTTTTTGATCAGCAAGAAGATCGCAAACTTCAGTGCTGTGTCTACTAAGCGATCTACAATTAAGAGAGAGACAATGTAAAAGGGTGCTAGTAGTTCTTGACACTTCCCTTTTTCCCCTTGATACCACGCCAGGTGTCAGCCAAAAGCCACAGTGCTCGCAGTCTCTTCGATCGCCACCCGCCCTCAAAGAGTGAAGACACACACTACCCCCCATACATCTAAGGGCCAGTAGCTCTTCAGAGGTGTACATCTTTCTACATCTTAAGGGAGAGACAGGGGTCCTGGCCCCTGGCACCGTCCGGGCGCAGACGGGCTTGCCTTAGGCGCGCTCGCTTGAGCATGCGCTTTAGTAGCGTGAGCGCTGGGAGCACTAGACCGCTCCGCCCGCGCTACGCTCGGCCCCGGAAGTGAGTGGAACAGGACGGGTGCTAATGTGGTACAGCGCAACGCCCTCCGCTACAAACGGCACACGCCGCGGCGGAACGGGGCGGAAGTACCTTCCAACAGTGGCCACACTCCACTCCTATTACATCAAATTAGCCCCGGAATACCTGTGAATTACTGCCAGATTAACTCCTGCAGTAAAATGAATACTGGTGGTAAAATGCATTCCCACTAGCCTTCCCAAGTGAAATTAAGATCAGCTCTGAACTGATACTAAATATTGTAACGTCGTAAGGAACTGTGGCTATTTAAAGTTCAGGTTCGTTATGTGTATTACAGATTCATGTTATGACAAGGGAATGTTTTTTTATATTTTTATCACTGCCCCTTCTGAATTTATTAAAATTAGAATATGCATTTTGCAATATACAACAAGCAGACATGCCAGTTCCACTACATTATTTAAACTTAAACAGTCAGGTGGTCAATGTAAATGTACTTTATGTGCAGAAAAGATCTAAGCTACACTTCAATCCATTTCTAAAAGATAATTGTAAGAATTTTATAAATTGCCTTAAATTGGTCCATCAGAGAAAATATGATAGATATACAATTTTCTGCCACAGAATGTGTTACAGTAACCATACAATAAGTACTTTAGTCATGCCATCTTATCAATGCTGCAAACATTACCACTCAGTGGAATGTTGATTGAGCGGTTATCTCCTCAAGGTAGTATTTGTAACAGAGTAAGAGCTAGGGTGTTGGGCAGTGACAAAATGTTGCATAAAGTTTCAAAGTAAGATTCTATGAAGTCCTTTTCTTTCACGTTTCAAGACCATACATGATTTTTCATGGTTTGCAGGTTAGCCTTCCTGTGTATGATCCCAGTTTTTGCTACCACTTGTATTTACCTCCATGTAGTGCTGGCATTTCAGTGAAACCTTCCTGAGACAATCCCTGACCACTGTTCTCCACTTTAGCTTAAGCACTGCTTAGTGTCCAAAGAGGTCGTGGTGGTGATCTTATTTAAAACACCACATATGAGAGATTTTCTAACATAGTGCTCTGTGTGCATTGGCATCTGTATGAGTTTTGCCTGCCAATGTGTTTTCACTCAAAATGATAATCCTGCCATTCTGTTTGATATTCGACTGTCAAGACCCAGCACCTGCAGATCAGTCTTCAATCCTAGCATTCTTACTCACACAGATCACCACAACCATGTGTGCAGATAAAGTAAGGCATGCTGTATTGTTAATAAATTGGCAATCATGCTCCAAACCGAGCCTTGTTTTATTTGATTACTGTGACAAACAATGTACTTAACTAATGAACTTTAAACCTCCAAAGTGTGATGTGTCTTAATTCTAATAACATTGTTTGCATTGCCATTCTCTTTTCATGTTCCTAAGGCTTTGACTGAGCGTGGGGTGGGGTGCACCAGAGTAGCAGGATAAATTTGGTTAAGAACTGATCTAATTTTTTTCTTGATTGTTGACTGCTACTCATACTGGTTACATCACGGCAACCAGCACCTTGCCATTGCAACTCACCATTATCCTCAGCGAGTGTGTAGTTAGATTAGCTCCATCCATGATGCACTTCAGTTGGAAACGACCATCCTTTGCATGGTGCACCCCTAGAATTGTGCCCCATCTCTTTTTGCTTGCTGTGGGAATCTGTGTACTTTACCCCTGCTAACCAGTAGTAAAGTGCCTGTGCTCCCCCCCTTTAACATGGTTGGATGTTATACTCCTAATTGACATATTTAAATTACCTATATGTCCCTAGTACAGTCCAAGGTGTACCCAGCACCTGTAAGTTATGTCGCTAGTGGACAGCAGCACCTATTGTACCATCCACTACAATGGCAGTGTACACATGGCTTTAGGCCTACCATTGTAACCTGACTTTAGCATGTAAAAACTGAAATTAAACCTGTCAAAACAACCCCATTCGACAGGTCAAAACCTTCCTTTTAAATATTGATAAGTTACTCCAATGTTAGCCTTATCGGCCATCAGGTAGTGAATATGGAATTTAAAAACAGGACATGTAGAAAGTTAATGTTAAACATGTGCTTACACCTAAAAGCTTTTTCACTTTAGCATGGCTAGCTGTTCCATAGATAAACACTAGGATGCAATATTAAATTCAATAATGCTGTCTTTGGATAGAAAACAGCTAGAAACATCATTCAAGGACTCTTTCTAATATTTATTAAAACCTCAATCTTGTGGTGAAGTCGTACATTTAATAATTATTTAGGAAAACGTACTTTTAGAAAGTTAACTTTTCCCTGCCTAAAGCCTCTGGACTCATTTGCATTAGTCTTTAGCTGCAGCCCTCTGGGTGCTCAAGCCATAAATGAGGAGTGAAAACTGCTCCAAGAGCAGAGAGAAAGGCCTAGGTATGCGTAGGTGTTTTAATCCACTGGCAGGAGGACCATTTGGGCTGTGCCCAGGAACTTAATTTACTTGAAAGATGCCTCCCCTGTCACAGGCAGATTTCAGATGACACCCTTCTTTTGTTCCCCCATGAAGGCAGATACCAATCCCAGCGGGAGGAAAGTTGCCACCAGAACTGATTTAGAGTAACCATAGAGGATGGGCTCCACATTTACCTGGCTGTACCTCTGTGGCGGGCGTGCAGACTTTGCATAAGGGAAAAGGGGTTATACCATCTTGAATTGAGGCAGAGAGAGAGGCACTGTGAGATTGTTTGCGGCAGGGCACTCTGCAGCAGAAGTGGGTAATGTAACCTGTGAGAACTTTGATCCCAGTGGTTAGGGAGGAGCCAGGAGTGACCCCACCCACAAGCCGGTGGCAGGTATAAATGTAGCATCCCAGGTGCCCTCCTCTGAACACTACTGAACCTGAGGAGGTTCAAAAGAGGACTGCAAGTGCAGTCTGAGACCTGAGAAGAGGCATGAAGGTTTTGGGCCTACTGTCTCTTTTACCCAGGACAAAGAGGAAGACTCCAAGGTCATAAGGCTGGTCTCCTGTTCAAGCTACAGGGACACAACAATCTACAAGAGGGCTTTCCTGCAACTGCCCAGCTGTGTTGCAACTTGGCCTGTCCTGGATCCTGCTGTTGGGCTCTGCTTAATGAGTCCTGACCGTCAAGTGCTGTTCCTGAGGTACTGAAATACTTGGCTGCGTCAGGCTGAACTTCTCCTTTGACCCTTGAGAACCTTGGACTTTTAAACGTTTTGGCTCCAAAGACCTCTGGACCACTGGGATAAACCTTACAAGCTGATCTGACGAAGGTGCGTTGCAGCTGTGCTGAAGAATCTGGTTACTCACGCTCTGAGCTTTTTCAGGACAGCAAATCCTCTGCATTGGGACCTTGCAAAGTCGGTATCTGGCCTCGTAGAGCCCTCTTAAGCAACAGCCTTGCCCCACTGGAGGAATTTGTGCTAAAAAAAAGTGGCTGAGTGCAAATAAGCAAATGTTAACTGAAAGGAGGTGCCAAAAGTATACGGCCAGCAAGAGACCTTTCCTGGGTATGAAATTCAGTTGCCTCCTGCTACGAGCTTTCCCTCCAAAAACCAATCGCTTCACCGAGACTTCGTCCAATGACTGTCGGGCCTCGTGGAGCCCTTTCTGGCTACAGCTTGCTGCCTTGCCCTGCAGAGGCTTTTTGATTCCCATTTTTTTGACAAAATCCCAAGGTAAAAACCTTTGATTCGGTGGAACCTGGTTCATGCATCGGACCTGTGCTCCATCGTGGTCGGCCTCAAATCGTGCCTAAGTCCTGGTCTACTGTGACAAATCGCCCGCAGTAGGTGTTTAACGTATTTTTCTGGTATTTGTATTTAAAACTTTAAAAAGTGATATCTCCTGTTCCCTTTATTAGGTTTTTGTCGGTGTGGTGTCGTTATTTTATTTATTAAAATGTCCTCTATTTTTCAAAATTTTGTTGGGATTTTTCTTGTGTTGTGTTATGACTTTATTACTGTTTTGGTACTGCATAAATACTTTACAGATTGCCTCTAAGTTAAGCCTCTCTGCTCTGTGTCATAGCCACCAGGGGTTTGAGCTCAGGTTAATTTAGAGACGTTAGTCGTTCATCCTGACAAGGATTGTGCTTGTCACTTAAGGTGGGTTGTCACCACCTTGACTAATAACTTAATTGCCTACAACTTCCATATAAGTCTTTATAAATAAGAATTGTCTGGGCCTCCTCCAGAAAGCTACTTTTGACACTAATATGGCAAGCAGCTGCAGACCTGTCTCCAATGACAAGTATGTCTTAAAAGTTATAGAGGAAAATCATACATAATTCGAATACGTCATTCTGTAAATCTAAAAAAACAAGTACAGTTAAAAGCAGATTATTCAAAATGTACTTGTTTAAAAAATCTAAGGTCAACAAGAGTGTATGAGTAAGTGAAAATGACAGTACGTGATGTAGCATGGTATCCCAATCCACTTACTTTTAGGTACTGTTCCAAAGGAGCAGAGCTTGACCTCTGGAGGACTGCGTGCAACAAACTTGTTTATTGATCTAAATGAATGTTTCTTTATGGCTGATCATACAATTCAGTACACATTCTTGGCAAACCCTTGTTAAGTATACGGCTTCTAATGGCCCAATTATCAACAATTTCATCATGTCTGTAAAACCGCTGAGTGATAACGCTGCAATATTCACAGACCAAAATGTGCTATGGATTTGACTGTTTTGGCACAAATCATTTCCTTAAGTGTTAACAGGGTGCTGTGCTTCTGTTGTTATTTTTAGCTTCCCTTCCACCTGTACATTGATGTTCATTCATCTCTTTTAGGTCCTTTTCTATGTTTCTCCTGTCAATAGGCTGGTGGGAGCCCTGATGACGGTTTTGTCCCTATACCCTGGTAAGCTATGCTGCTCATTCTTCATGTTTCTTGGCGCAGAAGAGCTGAAAAATTTCTTGTCCATCTATATTGCCATCCTAAACAACAAGGATGAATATATTGTTGCTAAGATTTATTTATGAAGTAGGAGAGCTGCAAACCACACTTTATATTACTGTTTTGTTGCTAAAAAGTCATTACTGCTTTCAGACAGCCCTTTTATGTGTCATGTTTCCTACTCTTGTGCTCCTCCACCTTTCCTGTCTTCATTCTTTTTCCCTTTCCCTTTTTAGGTCTCGCGCCTAGCGTTGCACTGCGCAGCAGTGCTCGCGCAGCCCGAGACATTTAGTAGGTGAAAAACGGGGATTCAGCACTGACCTAGGAATCGCACACGCTCGTGCGTGTGCGATTCCTTTTGTGCGCCCCATTGGCCTTTTCGTGCGTCTTTGTATAAAAGACTGCACGCAATTGGCCAAAGGCGGGCGCATTGCTCCGTCCATGGCCTATTGGTGTCTATTACGCGCTTGGTCTTTATGGGGCCATGTGTTTCTCATCATGACCCCATAAAGACAAGAAATCGGACCTTGTTTTAACCAGTGCCCGTGTACTCGTCATCGGCCCGCAACCACCAGCGCTCCTGCCTCCGAGACTGTCATGCGGCCTGTCACTCAGGCTCGCGCTCCCCCTCCCTCTCTCCTCGCGGCAGGTCCCGGCAGGAACGGTCTCCCTGGAGTCTGGAGAGCTAAGGGGTCACATTCCATCGAAACCCTCGCCTCCCACGAGAGTGCGCTGTAAAGTGTGCCCTTTCCAGCAGACCCCCGACGCAGCAGATATATACTCCCCTAGAGTACCGACAGTGCGCCTACGCTAGAGAGCCCTCCCCCCCCCCACCATCTTCACCCCTCTCTATGTGCCATCCCACCTGAATACAGCGCCCTGAAGACATGTCAGAGAGTGTTGGAGGCACACCGCAGGTATATACTGCACTAGAGTACCGGCCGAGAAGGGGAAACCCGTAGAGAAGCGCTCATAGGGGCTATTGGAGGCTGCAGTGCGCCTGCGCCAGAGTCCCCTCACCGCCACCACTCATTTTTATGTGCCATCACAACTGAATGCAGCGCCCTGAAGACATGTCAGAGGGTGTTTGAAGTGTACTGCGGGCTCCTGGGTTCACGCACCTCCCTAGCTGGGTACCCGTTGAGTAGAGGCACCCGTGGAGGTGTGCTGATGGGGTTTATGCGAGGCAGCAGAGCGCCTGGCACCAGAGAGCCATATGGCAAGGCCGCCCCCGTAGCGCCATCCTAACTGAAAACAGGACCCCGAAGAGACGACTTTTCCGAGGGTGGCTGGAGCCGCGGGTTGTCTATTACAAAAGATGTGTAACGGCCTCTGATCCCATGCTATCCCTACCCCCGTAGTGGACGCCAAAGAGATAACATGCCAGTGTGCGTCTGGGGCTGTCTCAAGAGATTTATATGTATCTATATAGGGCCTCGGCGTACCTCTGGTCTGCCGGCCACACAAGCAGAGGGGGGGAGGGAATGGGTGTTTTACAGGAGTTGCCAGTGGGTGGCTTTCTGCCGCCTCTCGAGGCAAACCTTCTTTGGAGTCCAGGGAACTCTAGCCCTCACCTGCGTGCCCGGTGGGCACCAATCACAAGTCCTTACTTCCTGCAATAAGATTTTCTAACTAATGTTATTTATTTATTTTTGTAATTCGTTTTTTTGTTCCTGTTTATGTACACTGCTCCAAAAAGGCATGGCTGCGCTGTATCAAACACACCTAAATAAAGAGGGCATGTTTACGAAAAAGTCTACGAAATCGCAGCGAAGAAAACTAGATCTGATCTCACCAGTGTCATTGTGGCCCTAATGACAAGCTGTCCATGTTGCCCTGCCCGCAGGGTAGGAATGCTGTGCGAGGTACGCCCAGAGCTCCAACCAAGCCACCCTGGGCAGGGTGCGCCCCTGGATCGCATCAGCCCCCTGGGATGTCTCTGGGGCCCTGATCCCATCGGCATTTATGTAAAGTGCCTGGAAATGCAGGGGAGGCGGGGTGTTGTGAAAGTGAGGCAAGTGCCTCTGATCTGCCGAGGAATGCGTGCTCTGTCAGGGACAGGCACCGCTCGTTGTCTCTAATCCACACAACTGTTACCTGAGCATCGACACCCCACAGGTGCCCCCCCCTACCCCCGGACAGAGATAACTTGTGCACTGAAGAGAACGCGCTCTCTGTAAAGAGCGAGCCCTCTTTCTGTGAGAGACCACAAGGACCGCTGCTCCACAAGTCCCTAGGCAGGCGGGGTTGACTGAGTGGGGTACTGGTCAGTGGTATCAGCCAGCGAACTAAAATAATTGTGGTTTTTAAAAACGGATAACCACCCATAATCGCATATGTCTTAGTTTTCTAGAATGTCCCAAAAACCTTCGTATTCCCCTCAGCTTTATTGGTACCCAGTTACACCCCTTGTGCACCGTAAGAGGCGAGTGTGACATCTCAGAATAGTTGAAACAACGAGGCACAGATGAAGTAACGTCAGTCATAAATGCATTGGCAGAAGTCGTGAAGCCCTTCAGAAAAAGTATAATTCAAAAATACAGTAAGGAAAGCTGTAGTGGGGAGTGCTGCCATTGGAAGTAGTGTGTCTTCGTGAAGTCAAGCAATGGCCACGGAATATTGAGGCCAAAACAAATCCACGGATCACTGGGGCACGTGAGGTGGCCACGGAGTCATGTGCCGCAGAATAAAGTCTGGTTGGGAATATTTACTGCTGATTTAATGACAGTGAAGGCTGCCATACATTGGGGAGATGGCACTAAACCTGTTTTGTTCTTGTTTGTTGTACTGATGCGCATTTAATTTGGTCACTGCGAACCTAGAATGCTTTTCTTCTACAACACAGGACGGTTATCTTAGCGTGATAAGAACCAGCGATAACCATAGCCCTTCCTTGACAACATCCAAGTAAACTGAGATGCCTGTTGGAACACCCTCAGGTACTGAGATCTCTGTATTAGAACTACTGGAAGTTGAGAAGGATCTTGTTCATCTTCCGTCAAGACTCACTCAGAGCTCTGCTCAATTAGAGCTCTTTATACCACTGATACTCAGGGCCAGGTCTCACCGGTGCTGAGCACCGGCAGTTTTTTAAAGGGGGCCTCGAAACGGGTCTCTATAGGGATCTGTTTTGTGCCCTGGCACAGGCGGTCCATTGTCATGGTGTCAGAAGGGCTTTAAGTCGAAGCTTTTTCAATATTATATACAAGCCATAGTTGCTGCTTATTTATCTTATGCAACTAACAACCAATGACAAAGCCAATAGTCATGACTTGTAGGTATGATGTTACTTGTTGTATCATATCTGGATGCAATGACAGAAACAGCAAAATACAAGTCGGGCGGCATACTATGCTAAGCACAGATTTTTTGCTTAGGTGTTTTTAAGTCACGCCCTTAATTACATTGGCCACGCATAGCATAACAAAACAAAGAATAGCATAAAAAACACAACAAAGCATAGCATAGCATAACAAAACATAGCATAGCATAACAAAACACAACAAAACATAGCATAACAAAACATAGCATAACAAAACAAAGCATAGCAAAACACAACACAACAAAACATAGCATAGCATAACAAAGCATAGCAAAACACAACAAAACAAAACATAGCATAACAAAGCATAGCATAGCAAAACAAAACATAGCATAACAAAGCATAGCATAACAAAGCATAGCATAACAAAACATAGCATAACAAAACATAGCATAGCATAACAAAACATAGCATAGCAAAACACAACAAAACATAGCATAACATAACAAAACACAACAAAACATAGCATAACAAAACATAGCATAGCATAGCATAACAAAACAAAGCATAGCATAGCAAAACAAAACATAGCATAGCATAACAAAGCATAGCATAGCAAAACACAACAAAGCATAACATAACAAAACAGCATAGCATAACAAAACAGCATAGCATAACAAAACAAAACATAGCATAACAAAGCATAGCATAACAAAACACAACAAAACATAGCATAACAAAACATAGCATAGCATAACAAAACATAGCATAGCAAAACAAAACATAGCATAGCAAAACACAACAAAACATAGCATAAAACACAGCATAGCATAACAAAACACAACAAAACATAGCATAGCATAACAAAACACAACAAAACATAGCATAACAAAACATAGCATAACAAAACAAAGCATAGCATAACAAAACATAGCATAGCATAACAAAACATAGCATAGCATAACAAAACACAACAAAACATAGCATTGCATAGCATAACATAGCGTAGCATAACATAACATAAGAAAACATAGCATTAAGTTTGATAAACTCATAGTAGCGGACTAGCTAGCTTTAACGGGCAGTGACTGTAAGCAACTCCGTCAACCCAGAAGCAGTCACTCGGTCACCTCTGCTCTTGTATTGCAGTGGCTTCGTTTATTAAACAGTGCCCATGTTATACTGTTAGCACTTTACTTGTGCAAATTTCAGGGCTCACAAAACTTTGATGGAATTCACAACTGAGGCGGTTAAGTTCGCGCTATATAAAACCCCAAGGATAAATAAAAAACATTGCCATTTACAATGTGAATAGCTCCAACAAATACAAGACCTATTGCAAAGTACAAAACATTGCCATCTACAATGCCAATAGCTCCAGCTCCAACAAATGCGAGACCTATTGCATTTCCAATGCTTGTTCTTGTTGGAGCCTGGCTACCCTTATAGTTTAGGATATCTTCCATTTCTGTGGGTGGTATCTTGCTCTCCTCTGTCTTCATATGCATGCGAGTTCCATCCCTATCTTGTCTCTGTCTTTCCATCCCCCACCTTAGTTCTGGTTTACTCTGCTTCACACTACTGTCCTAGAATTGGTGCATGACCACTTGTGCTGGCTCTCTTTGTCCTAGTACAGTTTTTTCAAAATCCCTTATTTGCTCAAGTCAGACCCTTATAAATTGGGACATTTCTCTTTTGGTCTATCAGTGTCTAACAAGAGCAGTTAGGGTCTTTAGCCGTAGTCCTTTCTTAGATGGCAGGTTGTTCAAAGCACAGTACAGTCTGTTCCCACCTGCTTGCAATGAACACAAAGCAGTCCTGGGGACTGGGGCCTGGGATAAAGTTCAGTGGTGAAGCTTTAGTGTAAATCATGCCTTCACTCTACATCTGGCACTTTAATCTTCCACCTCTTAGTGTTTCTTACTTTTAAAACAACAGGATTCCTGGGACTTTCTTTATTACTCTTTGTTGTTTAAGCAGAGCTTTAATCTGCTCCCTCACATGTGCATTAAACAAATCATAGAAAAAAGGCAAATTTCCATAAGGCACCAACACACTTTCTTGTCACCAAGATGTTGATAGCTAGAAGAGAGCGTTTCAAATGACTTTACCCTTTTTCTTGACACTGAACCCCTTTTGAGTTTTTAAAATGTGATCCTTTCAAGATAAGGGGTGGAAGAAATTACTTCCTAGACAAGTTGGTAGTCAAGTAATTTAATGGAATACATTTTTTTTTTTTCATGAATGTATTTTTGTGTGTTCTAGGCATGATTGAGCATGGACTCAATGACTCCTCACAGTATAGACCTTGGAAGAGCACATCAGAAGATTTGACCTTCCAAGAGGTCACCCCGCCTCTGGAAGACTATGTGTCTGTTTCTGCTGAAGACATTGCAGGTGCATATCCTGAAACTGGCAAGGGGGATGAGGCTGTATTTGAAAGCCCTCAGGTGGAGATTCCAAGGGCGGAAGTATCCTTTACCCACCAACAAAAGGACAATGAAACGCAACATTCCAACGGTATGAGCCATTTGAAACCACCATCCCGTACTTCCCCTGAATCTTCAGAGAGTGACTGGGAAACACTAGACCCTAGTATTCTAGAGGAAAACAACTCGAAAGAAGGGGAACAAGACAATGGTGGTGCTGGACAGGCAGAGGTAATCCATAAAGAATCTCTTACGCTGGAAAATGTTCCAATAACTGTGCAGCCACAGGCCAATACTGGTCAGGTATTCGTACAAGGACTGATATCTGGTTTGGAGGAGGACCACTATGGCATGCCATTGGCCATCTTCACAAAGGTAAAACATTGGTAAATTACTGTATTATTAAAGTACTATATGACACTTGTTAATTTAAGCATTTTATAAATATGGAAATGTATGCGTGTGTGTAGATATATATATTCGCTTAAAAATCAAAAGTTACAGGGACGTTATAGTTAGGCTCAGATTTCACTCATACAAAGCCAGTGAAATTCAGCAGTTCTAGTTACCTGAGCTAACTATAACATACGCCCCCGCAATGCACTGCTTATTAACTCACATATTGCATCACTCATGACATGGTCAGTGACATCACTCATGACATCTCGAATGACATCACTGATGACATCATCCACAGAACCACTCACACACCCACTCATACCTCGTACAACCAGTCACTCACCCATGCAGCCAGCCACTCACACAGCCACACACTCAGCGATACAGCTACTCACACACCCGCTTATTCACTCACACGCCCACTCACTCACCCATACAGCCTCTCAACACAGCCACTCACTCACCCATACAAGTATTCACACACTCACTCACACAATCACTTACATACTCATTCACACATTCATACAAGTACTCATCTGCTCACTCACCCATACAGCCATTCACACAGACACTCACTCTCCAATACAGCCACTCACACAACCATACAGTCACCCACACAGCTACTCACACACCCACTTATACACCCATACAGAGACTCACACACCCATACACTCAAGGATGCAGTCACACAGCCACTCACGTAATATATGTTAGAAGTAGTATCACTCAGCAGTAGTGCACCTAGTATAATAATTTAACTTCTGTAGTAGGTTAGTATATATGTTTAACACCAATAAACTCTCTTAAAAGCACTTACTTGATGATTTTATCAGTGATGTAATTTGAGATGTCACTGACCATGTCATGAGTGATGTAATGTGTGAGGTCATAAGCAGTGCATTGCGGGGGCGTAAGTTCTAGTTAGCGCAGGTAACTATAACTGCTGAATTTCACTGGTTTTGTACGAGTGAAATCTGAGTCTAACTATAACGTCCTTGGAACCTTTGATTTTTTTCTGTGAATTTCTAAGGTTTTTTTTTATTCTATTTCCTAACTATAACGACCCTGTAACCTTTGGTTTTTTAAGTGAAAAAAATCAAATACAGGAAGCAAGTAATTCTGAGTAGTGCCTAAGACTGTTTTTTGTTTTGCTGTAGCATCAGCGCTTGGTGAGCTGGGCATGTGCTGCCCCCACTCTGGGCCAAATGGGTCCTTCTGCCTCCCCTGGGGTGAAGATGGGAGTGCACACTACACACCAGAGACTATCAAAAGGCACTACTTGTTTGGACGGGGGGCCGGATATGGCCTTGGCTCCTACTTGTCCCAGGCCATATTAGTCTATCTCAACCCTGAGTTGGGGCTTATAGGGGGTTGTCCACCCCCAACCTGACTCCTGGGGGCAGAAAGCCCACTGGACATCAGGGACTTAGAAATGGCACTATTTTATTTGGCGGGGAGGATCTCCCAAGTAAATGGGCCTGTGCTCCTACTTGCCCAGACCATATCAGTTTTTCTGCCCACCTGTGGGTGGGGGGGGGGGGGGGTCTGGAGTGTTCATTCCCAATCTGCTCCCCTGGGGGCAGGGGAGGGGTGGCTTGAGAAAGCCCACTAGACACCAGAGACTAAGAAAAGGCACTATTCTATTTGGGGGGGAGCTGCCCCAATGGGCATGGGTCGGTGCTCCCCCGAAACCCAGACATCAGTCTTTCTGCCCACGTGGGGAATGGATAATAGATGTTTAGCCCTAGTATGCCACTCCCTGGAGAGTCAGTCAATCCACTAGAACCAGGGAAGGGAAACAACACTGCTCTTTTTGGGAGAGAACGCCCATCATGGGCATGGGCCTGTGCCACCTCCATCCACTAAATCAATCTTTCTGCCTCCCCTGAGGAGTGGATCAGAGGGTGTTTACCACCTGTCTGCCCCCAGAGACAGAAGGACCACTAGACAACAGACAATGGTATCTGAACTATTTTTTTAGGGTGGGGAGCAGCCATCCGATTCACAGACGCCCGTTTTCCCCCCCACCCCCACACTCTGGGCCTGACAGGCTTTCTGCCCCTGTGGGGCAGATTTGGGGAGTTTACCTCAATCTGCCCGCCAGGGTGCGGAAAGCCCACTATACCACCATGGGAAAAATGGTCCCAAAGAAGAAGGGGTGGGACACACACACCCAGACTTTGGCCTATGCTCCCACCCCAGAAAGGGCCAACAGTCTTTTTGCCCTGGGGGGGGTGGGGGGGGGCGGCAGAAAGTTCACTAGACCACCAGGGAAACATTATCCTAAGGGGTTGGGATTATGGCTACTTGGGCATCGAGCTGTGCCCCTCACCCCAGAACAACAGAATGCCCACCCCCCAGGGGATAGATTGGGGGAGTTTACCTTCAATCTTCCCCCGGGGGCATAAAACCCATTGTACACCAGGGATTATTTTGTTTTAGAAAACAAATATTGGGTGTGGGCAGATTGCCCTTGTGCTGGGCCTATCCCCGTCCCTAACGCCAGCCTGGGGCACAGAGCATCCCCATTCCCATGGCAAGCAAGAGGAAATATGCATTTTTTTGTCTGTAGCTTTAACATATGAACTGAAATTTCCTCTTACTTGCCATGCTGAATGGCTGCACTATTCATGCCTGTTCTCCGCCACCATGGAAAGCCTACTGAACCAGACAGTTTTGAAAACTAGACACACTGGGAACTCCAAGGTGGTGTGCCTTGATTGGATCCCACAATGTTTTCTTTTGGTCACAATGCCCAGCAAACCCGAAACTGTGCCTAAAGTCCTGCATTTTCCTTACATTTCTGTGAGAAAAAGTTATGGAAACTGTGGGGATCCACAAGCTTCCACACGTCTCCTGAAAAAAACACAACACCACTTGTGTGGGTGGGTCAAGTGCCCGCAACAAGACAGGGCCAAAAACGCAATGTGGAGACATAAACAAAATTTGACGTGATTTGGCAATAGGGGTAGCTGCGGTATTTGAGCCCAGGCTCTGTGCCCACCCAGGGAAACCTACCAAAGCCAGACATTTTTGAAAACTAGTTAGTTTCTTTGTGAAAACTTTGAGGGTTCTATACAAATAACCCATTGCTTAATTAAGATTTTTGTATATTTTTCAGAAATGTGGGGTCCTGTCAGGAGGCTCTACGCCAGGACACAAGTGGTGTCTGCATCCCAAGGTGGTGCAGGACGTCCTGCAACAGTGGGGAGAACTTTGGCTAGAACTTTTTGCCATTGTAACAGAAGCATTGTAGATAGTTTTCTAAGTTGGAGTTTCTGCAAGAACACTCATTTCAGCTAGGAAAAGCTGTTGGATGTCCTCTTGTTTGTTTTCTCTTTGAGTGGGCACAGTCAGAGGTTATTTGTCGGCTCTTTTGGCCTTTCTGCGTTTGCCCTACTAATTGTCCTTGTTTAAATAACCTGTTGTGATGAGGTTTATAAAAGGTTTAACACACATGTTCCCTGCCAAACCGTTTGGGAAGCCACTGTGGGACCTTAACCTGATCTTGATGTTTCTCATGTGTACGCCCTTCGAGCCAGTAGATATCTGCTTGTTGTGTCTCCTGAGCTTAAAGACCGTCTTCCTCATTACTATTACATCAGCTTGTCACTCTAGTGACCTTCAGGCACTTTCAGTGCAATTGCCATATACAACGTTTTATCCAGACAAATCGGTGCTGAATACTCAGACGGCTTTCTTACCAAAAGCTGTGACTCCCTTCCACATTGCGTAATCCTTCACTCTGTCAGCGTTTTTTTGCTTCCCCTCCTCAAAAGATGAGGAGAGGCTCCAATGGCTGGGCCCCAAAAGGGCTTTAAGTTTTTACATTGATCGCACCAAGGAAAATCGAGTGGACTATCAACATTTTATGGGGTTCTCTGGTGTGAAGAGTGCCTGTCTTTGACATCTGCTGAGCTAGGACGTGGGCACCAGTGCATACGCTCATGAAGCTCAACTGTCTTGACAGCCTGGTCCGATGGTAAGGACATTTCGTCTGCTTGGTACTGAAAGACTTTTTGGTCTGAACCCACTCTACAGACCCTCTTGGGTGATAACTGTGTGGTTAAAAGTATCCATCAGAAGAACCTGTTACCTTCTGTAACACCTTTTCTGCTAGATATTCTATCTAACCGCAGATTCCTCACTGCTCTCCCACCGTCCCTTTCTGTGGAGTGGCCTCCTTTTCAAATCTAACAAGCATTGGCATAGCCAATAGGTCTCGCCTTTGGGACCTTATAAGTGTTTAGCCATGCAACAGTTGCATAACTAAATACTTATAAGGTCCCAAAAGCGAGACCTATTGGCTACACCATTATAATCGCGGCACCCGCGTTTTACTTTTAACATTAAAAGTAAAGCGCTTTAACATTAAAAGTAAAGCGCGGGTGCTGCGATTATAGCAAAAGTAAAGAAATAGATTATTTTTCTATTTCTTTACTTTGCTACAATCGTGGCACCCGCGCTTTACTTTTAATGTTAAAAGTAAGCGCAGGTGCCGCGATTATAGCAAAAGTAAAGAAATAGAAAAATAATCTATTTCTTTACTTTGCTATAATCGTGGCACCCGCGCTTTACTTTTAATGTTAAAGTAAAGCGCCGGTGCCGCGATTGTAGCAAAGTAAAGAAATAGATTATTTTTCTATATCTTTACTTTTGCTATAATCGCTTGCACCCGCGCTCAAAGTAAGCGCGGGTGCCGCGATTATAGCAAAAGTAAAGAAATAGAAAAATAATCTATTTCTTTACTTCAAAGCCGCAAAATGACCCGTGACGCGCGTGCACGCTCACGTGAACGCAAGCTGGTCGCCAGTGCTGTTTGCACTTCCAAAACCCGCTTACTAAAACTCTCGCCAGAGCACCGCATGCGCTGGCTCAGGCGAGACCTAAAAAGGTGCCTAGTTAGTGATCAGCACATTATTGCCAACAATTGTTCACGCTCTGCGTCTAAGGAAACAAATGGGTAAAAAAGAAGAAGCTGACGTAAGCATGCATGGGTAGCGCTTAGATGCGGCTTCGCTCCGTCACTTACAGGGCATTGTGGAGTCAGCAAGGAACTGACTGCACAGTCCCACCTAGCTGCACGGCTGAGCAGAGCAACAGAAAAGTTTTCTGGATCCAACTGGAGCCTGACGAGGGTTCTAAGGTGAGGATTCTGCAGTTAGATAGTTCGATAGAAACAGTTAGGTAGCAAATATCCAAAAAACGAGTGAGTCAAAGAAAATACAGCATAGCCTTTTCGTCTTGCATTTAAGGCAATATATTTCTTTTAGCTTGGTGTGGAGAAACAGTAGATTTTGTATTTTTGTACCTTCAAAATGAGTGGAGAATTAGTTGATAGTATTGGTCCTACAATAAACTTCGACATAAAGGACTAGCTTTTCAGTTTTTGTTTCTTCCTAAATAAGTGGTTCCTAAACTCTGGGTCGGGACCAACTGGTGTGTCGTGAGCCAATTTTTGGTGCGCCACAACAGTCCAAGCAACAAATAAAAATGCCTTTAAATTCTGTGTTGATCTTGTCACATCTGCTGTGCTTCGAAGACAGAGGTCAAATGTTACGCTATGTCTTCTGACTGCTTGCTGCTTGTTTCTTAACATGGGGATTGGCGTTTACAAACTCCTCTCACTCTGCAATCCGAGAAATACAAGTAAAGTGATTTATGTGACAACCTGCCACACAATTCTCTTTACTTGCCTGAAAGGAAAGGCTGTAGGATGCCAGTTTTTTGTAACACACTACAAAATGTAAATACCTCTAAATGAGCTGTAGAGATTCAGCAGTTAGGAAAGCAAAAATGAAGCACTTTTTTTGTAATTCTGAAGTTTGATGGAAAAAGATTTTAATAGGATCAAAACAAATCAAGACATTACTTCGTGATGCACAAATGATAAATGTTCACTGAAACACGATTTCCAGATGTTATCATTTGTATGCAATATAGATTTATCAGTAACACTGTATGCCTGTGCAAATTTAGTGGCCGTTTTAATGGAAAATGTACTGTCTGTAAGTGACAGTGTACTTCCACGATGCTTTAGTTAAATTAAAACAATTTGCCCGCCTCATGTCCATTAAAGCTAGATAGGTGACGAAAGTTTGTCGTTCTAAAAAGTAGGTTGTGCTTCTAAAAGGTTTGGGAAGCACTGCTCTAAAAGATGAGTATGTTACTTGATGGATCATTGTGTCTTCTCTTATCAGGCCTTCAATTGCAAGTGGATCATCGATTGATGTACAAATCACATTCCTAATTTTAGTAGTTATATCTCTAAATGCTACCTGCTCCTTATTATACCATACATGAGAGGTATTTTATGATTTACTTTAGGTTCTTGATACAGCATGTCAATACCCTGATCACATGATGGCCTACCACTTGAAAGTATGGTATAGAATATTAGTTAGCAAAAAGCAAGTCATAAGGCAGGTAATAATGAAAGCGCAAACACAAGTCAAAAGGCTGGAGGTTATGGTCACCGGGGAGCTGGTGGTAGCTTTAAATAACAGTTCCAGGGGCACCAGGTACATTAAGTGGGTGCAGAATTTGAAAGGTCTTTTGGAAAGTGCTGTTTGAGGTCCCTTGTGAAGGTTGAGATTGTCACGGTTTGTTAGATATGTGCTATTAGAGCATTCAAAGTATTTGGTGCATTGCCAGTGTATGATTGTGGTATGGAAGACTTTCTAAATCTGGGAGTGTTCAGTTTACGCAGAGCGAGCTTGACTTCTTAATGTTATGTTTCTCCCAGAAGCTTATGAAATAAGTATTCAACATTGTTCAAGTGATTCAGCTTGTTAGGGATACATGCAGGCTTACTTATATTCCGAACAAACAACCTTGGGATTCCAACCTATTGATGAAAGGACTTCTGTGAAGGTCTGAGATATTTTTGTATTTGAGACTCCATGGGCTGCTTATTGGAGAACTGCTTTGAGGGGGGCTGGGTGAGAATTGGTCACGCCAGTCAAAACATTCCAGATGTTTATACATACAATGACTAGAACTTGGACAGCCAGTTAATGGCCTTGTTTTGGGAGGAAAGGTATGAAACCGCTTCAACGTTTTAGCAGTTGTAATCTGGCATTCTTGGTCATCTCTTTGATGTGGCGCTCAAGGCAAAGTACCTTATCTCATATAAAGCCTAAAGATTATGTTCACACAGTAAGTTCTGGTGTGAGGCCCAGGTCCTTAAGTTGGTTTGACCACTCAGATGGAAGTTCTTTTCCTGTGTTTGGAGAACTAAGGGGCAGTTTTGCTCCTGTAGTTAAGGTTGACACCTTTGACACTTCAGTACCTAGGGAATCAGGTTTTTAGATCCATTGTAACTTTAGCCCCCACTTGCAAGAAGCTAGGGAGGAACATCATTCAAAATGTAATCCTTGAATGTGACAAATTTGGTGCAGATTGGTCAAATGCTGAATGATAATACAGCAGATTGTAAGGCCTCCTTCATCCTAAAAACTGACTGAATGCTGCCCTACTCTCTGTTTACAATAGTGCACTGGGTGCGGGCCTAGTCTCAGCTACCCTGGTTTGTCTTTGCTGGCACCTTTTTATGTAAAAAGAGAGGACTTGGACAGGTGACAGTCTGTTCGCATTTGTGGATTAGGCTCTAGGCCAGCTGGCCCAGATCTGCTTCACTCTTAAAGAATGAAGGTTGAAAAGGCTTTGGACAGCTGAATGCTGGCCTATCACTTCTTTGCAATAGCCAAAATTATGCGGACCAAAGAGGCACCAAACATGTGACAGCTGCACCTAGTGCATTGTTGTTAGACCTGACAGCCTTAGGGTGATCTTCCCCCAACTTTTTGCCTGCCTTCCTCCATTTTTCTGTACACTTTTTTGCTGGCTTTAGGACTCTGCACCCTTTACCACTGCTACCCAGTGCTAAAGTCCTTATGCTCTCTCCCCTAAAACATGATAACATTGGCTCATACCCAATTGGCATATTTAATTTACTTATAAGTCCCTAGTAAAGTGCACAACATTTCCCCAGGGCCTGTAAATTAAATGCTGCTAGTAGGCCTGCAGCACTGATTGTGCCACCCACATAAGTAGCCCCGTAACCATGTCTCAGGCCTGCCATTGCGAGGCCTGTATGTGCAGTTTATTGCCATTTCGACTTCGCATGTAAAACTACTTGCCAAGCCTTAAACTCCCTTTTTATTACACCTAAGCAGTCCCTACGATAGGCCCTAGGTAACCCCTAGGGCAGGGTACTATGTAACCAAAAGGTAGGACATGTACTTTTGTTTCACATGTCCTGGTAGTGACAAACAGCTAAATTAGTTTTTTTACTGCTGGGAGGCCTACTTCTCTAATAGGCTAATATTGGAAATTCCTTGAAATATCTTTAAGTTGTAATTCCTTATCAGAAAGGAGTAGCTTTTCATGTTTCATGTATTTGGAATGGTAATGATAAATCCTCTTTACTGGTAAGGTCGGATTTAAAATTACTATTTTAGAAATGACACTTTTAGAAAGTGGACATTTCTCTGCTCTTACTGCTCTGTGTGCCTTGCAGCCTGTCTCCAATACATGTCTGGGCTGGGTGAAAGTTCCCCTTTATGCATTCCTTCCAGACAGCCATAAACACAGGAAGGATAGGTGCGGCTGAGTACCCATCTACATACATCTGCATTCTGATGGCCATTCCTGGGCAGAAGGGAGGAAGGGACTTACACTTACACTTCTCGAAGGGTAGTGGCCTGACCCCACAGAAAGTACTAATTAACCCCACAGATAGGCTGGCAGACAGGACTGGGTTGAAAGGGATACTGGTGCACTTCAAAACCACTCTTTGAAGTTTCCCTCACTTCAAAGGCACATTTGGGTATAAGTACTGGGTCTCTGACCCCAGACACTTCTGGATCTTGAACTAAACATCTGTCAGAAGAACTGCTGTGCTGCTCAAAGGACTCAACTGGACTGCTTTTCTGGAAGGAATGCTTTTCTACTTGTTGTCCTGCTGCCTGCTGCTCTCTTACTCTTCTGAAGAACTCTGCCTTCCCTCTAAGTGATCTCCAAGGACTTGTTGGCTTGCCCCCTGTTTTCTGAAGTCTTAGGGACACAAAAGACTTTTTGCAATTTGGCTGGTGCTGCTGGGCTCTGCCATCTCGGAGTCCTACACTTTCCTGAGGTGCCCTCTCCAGTTCTGGTCCTCAGAAGTGGGTTCTGCAGTTGTTTTGCGACAAAATCGATGCATCATTACCACTGCGCCAATCGAAACCGATGCAGTGTTCTTCGACGCTGATGCAGTACCGATCCAGAGACATCCTTGCGCGGTTCGACGTCGACGCAGGACCCAACTGCGAGGTTAGACTTTGACGCATCGACCCTGTGAATCGGAACCGATGAGTTGTCCTCAATGCGTGGAGAAGATCGATGCATCTTGTTGCTTGCGACCAGGAAAGTTACTTTGTTCATCTGGGCCTGCTTGGGTCCTGTAGCCGTCCGGCGCTCCATCGCGGTTGGCCCAAACTTTGACTTTACCCCGGTCCAGGGCGACCTAAAGTAACCTTTGTAGTGCTAGTTGCTTCTAAGCACTTTATTGCATTTATTTCTCCAAACTTCTACCCATTGGATTTTTATAGTTTTGGTCTTCTTTTGTTTAAACTATAATAATCTATTTTTGTAACCTGGTGTGGAGTCTTTTTGTGGTGTATTTAATGTGTTGTTGTATGAGTTATTGCACACATACTTTACACATTGCCTTCTAAGTTAAGCCTGCCTGCTCTGAGCCAAGCTACCAGAGGGTGAGCACAGGATAATTTAGGATTGTGTTGTGACTTACCCTGACGAGGATTGTTGTCCTTGCTTGGACAAGATGCATACCTCTGCCAACTAAAGACCCAATTTCTAACAATTGTTAACAATTGTGAACAAGACTTTGGTACACATCACTGGTCCAAATCTGCTTCACCCTAAAAAATATGCAAGTTGATGGAGACCTCGGATGGCTGACAGCTACACTTGCAGCTTGTCCACAATGCCAAAATGCTGCCAGTTTAGCAACTCTCAGCTGCCCCAGTCCTGTGCGACCTGCACTATTTTGTTGCAGGGACTGGCGATAGCTACCGAAGTGTCCTCAATATGTGTAGGCTGTTTAAGCCATGTACAAGTAGTGTTCCCAAGGGTGATGTGTGCCTGCTGAAATGACCATGCCCACATGTATTATGGGAGCAAATGTATAACAGCAGCAGGTGTGTGTGCCAGTTTTATTTTTATTTTTTAATTTTATTTTTATTTTTTAAAGGTTTTATATAGCGCTGGCTAGACCCGGAGGTATCAGAGCGCTTTACAGGAGTATCAGACCATAGTTGCAGGTTACATCGTTACAAAGGTTACACAGTTATTAGAGCATGGCAACATAGTTACATGTAGGGTCGAGACAAACAAGAAGGACATATACGTAAGGGAAAAAGCAGGCAAGGGGAGAGATTCAGGGGAGGGGGGGTAGGAGCAGGGGAAGTAGAGAATGGAGGAGGGAAAGAGGAGGGGAGGGTGAGAGACACAGCATGGAAAGAGGAGGGGGGTGGGTGACGGGACACAAACCGGTAGACGAGTCAAAGCTGCGTCCAAAGTCCGGTAAACTGTGGTCCCAGGGGAAGTGGTATCATTTCCCCATCTCTGTTGCGAGAGGTTCCCTATACGCAGTGGACTCTCTCAGAGGGGTCTCTGAGACTCCAAGGCCTACATACTGGATCCTTCCCCAAAAGGGAGAGGGAGTGCTTTGGCAAGGGGTGCCATACCATACCTCAACTGTGAGTGGCTCCCTTGGCGCTGTGGACTCTCTCAGCGGGTTCGCTGAGACTCCAGAGTATAAATATTGGATCTTTCCCCAACAAGGGGAGAAGGAGTGCTTAGTCACAGGGCACAAAAGGGCAGGGGGCTAGGCGGTGTAGCAGGCAAGGGGAGAGATTCAGGGGAGAAGGGGATGGGAGCAAAGGAAGTAGACAAAGAAAGAGAGAGTACTAAATGGGAACAAACAGCATCAGTTTGGGGGACAGACTGTTTTCTCTGTGGCCATGAGTTTGCCCCATCTCTAAGGTAAAAGCCTAGCACAGGTCATTCCAGAAGCTTTGCCATCCAGGACATGAAGCACACAGTTAGTAATTCGAATTATTTTTTCACGATTCACAGAAGTTTATAGTACGCTGCACATCAGCAATCCAGATGTTATCATATTAAGTTCTTGGGTGCAGAGGATGATGCTCAGTTCGCCATGTTGTGTTCCCCTGTTGTCGGCACCTGTGAGTCTTTGGCGGCTGTGATGGCGAAGTAGGAGGAAACGCCGGTTGCTTTGTTATGTATGAAAGACTGAGCTTAAAATGTGAGGACAGCATCCATGCTTACTGTCCAACTCTCCTACTGCTCCTAGGTCCCAACCATGAATTGAGATCTAGATTCTGAACTGAAAATGCCTTGATTCATTTGTGAGACAAATAGAGGGCTGTGTAATTTTTTCTGGACCATGGTCTCTGCATACTTAATATGCAGGTTTTTCAAATGTAGGCATTTTTAAGAAAGTAATTGCATTTGAGAAGGATGATTACATATTTTGTATTTCTCACTTCAAAAGGAGATGCTAATAGACTTTTATTTTTTAGGGATTTCTCTGCTTACCATATATGGCACTGCAACAGCATCACCTATTGTCTGATGTGAGCATTCGAGGATTTGTTGCTGGTGCCACCAACATCCTGTTTCGCCAGCAAAAGCACTTAAGTGATGCCCTCATAGAAGTAAGTATTTTCCGCTTATCGCTTTGAATTCAGTCTGAAAGTTATGCATCTTTCTTTGCAGTGTCCTTTACTGTATGATCAATAGCTACATGTGAAATCTTAAAAATCAGACTTAATCTGAAAACAGATAAGAAGTAATAACATTTAATTGTTTCTAATTGTTTCAAATATCCATATAAAACCATAAAACTATCACAGAACAATAATAGCATAACTGCGTATTTGCTTAACACTAAAATCGTTTTTCCATTTGCATAACATGAACATTAGCCACTTATCAACCAAAGCCAATATAAAAGACAGCTTTTCTAGAGCACCGCTAGGAGTAACATGGACAGAGGTCTGTTTTTTAGGTTTCGCCTGCACAGTGCTTGCGCTGTGCTTTTGAAATCTATCGTAGTTAATATAAATCTTAAAAGGGGCTTACATCCCACCCCCTTGCTTTCCTTGCTTTTCATTGGTTCCTGTGCTTGTCACTTTTCCTCCGCTTCTTTTGGCTTTAGCATACTATTTCCTGTTGTCCCTCCGTGTGCTTCTCTTATCAGTTTCCCGTAGCCGAAGTACTGTTTCCATGATCTTTTCTGGAACAATTTTGAAAGGTTTTTACCGGCAAAGCACTTGTTCTGTACTTGTTATTATTTTTAAAGTGCTGCCATTTAAGTTCGGAGGCTTGATTAGTTTGTCAACATTTTTCACCATCCGATCCAATTAATCTGCTTTCTGCTTCAATTGCGCTGTAAATTTTATTTCTTACACGAGGCTTTGGACGCATGGTTCTCCATGCCTCGCTTTCAGCCCTGAGCTCCTGCCCCGGGTCAAACATAATGTATTGCAGCCTGTGAAAATTCTGTCGTCGCAGAGGTTCTTTGTCCTTTCCCATGGTATCAGCTGCAGGTGATATGAAGCGGGAAAGGCTGGTGACTGCACTGGTTACTGTTACGTTGCCATGAACAATGCGCGTGCACCTAGCATGATAGCCTGGATCAGCTGTGAGAACCTCTGGAGAGCCGCAGCAGCAGCCCAAGCAGACTTGTCAAGGCGAGCAGAGGCAGTAGGGACTGCCTAGCACGACAGGCAGCAGCAGGTGGCCTCCGGAGCACTGGCACCCTCGTTACCCTCAACAGTGCCACCTACATCCCGCCTGCGCTCATGGCCAGGTAATCGAGGGGCCTGTACGTATAGCCACCTCATAGATTAGCCAGGGATGATCAGCTCTCCTAAGGGTTGGACAGTGCCTTGCAGAAATGTAAACACATGCCACACTATGATGCTATTGGGCTGTGTTATTGTAGTGACTACAGCTCTGCTCATCTTCATGCTCTCTCTTGTCTTTCGAGTGACCAGATTCCCACAAGGCTGCTTAAGAGGCTGGAGTACTTCAGTACAGATGGAGCTCTGAGAGCTGGATGACTAAATGATCACGTACTGAACTGCTGGGCCAGGCTGCAGCTGATGGTACTAAGCTTGGAAACCTCACTACGGCATCCAAGTGCTTTTTATCTCCGCGAATGGAGCAAAGGCACTTTTGGGCCGGTACTACCATGTCTGGCGTCACATTGATTTGTGTCTCGAAACGCCAATCTTCCATATCGTTAAAGTCTGGTATTTCCCACCACCAATCTCACTAACCACTGGTGGCACTGCATTTTCGTGTGATCAGGCCACTTAATGCCTTTCCTTTTGCCATTGACTGTTTGAAGTGCTGTATCTCAGGGCTTTAAGTGGGATGAAAAAACTGGGGATCTCTCATAGGGGCGTGGCCGATGTAATTAAGGGCGTTGCCTAAAACTCTTAAGCTGCAAATCTGTATTTAGCATAGCGTGCTGCCCCACCGGTATTTTGCTGTTTCTGTCCATTTTCCAGCTATTTAATATAACAAGTAACATTACTACTACAAGTCAGGACTGTTGGCTTTGTCAATGGTTGTTAGTTGCATAAGATAAATAAGCAACAATTATTACTTGGTTGTATATAATATTGAAAAGGCTTTCGTTCTTGTGGTGAGGTTCTGGCGGAAGAGTAGAGCTGCCGACTTTCGAGCTGAGATAGCATGTTCGAGCCTCACGTCGGCTCAACATCCTGTGGTTCAAAACATGAATATGTGCTTGTGTAATGTGGCTGGTGCTCGTATTTTCTTCACGTTTGCGCTACATGATACTGAAAAATAAGTCTCTTTGAAGCTACAAAAAAAGCAGTTACAGATGGTACTATCGCAGAGTTAAGCTTTTTTTTTCCACCTTGAAGGTAAAAATGGAGAGCCCGATAGGGACCCGTTTCGGCACCTGCTTTTAAGAACTGCTGAGCACCGGTACGACCCTGCCCACTTAAAGCCCTGCTGTATCTGCTAAATGTACAGTAGAAGGGTGGGTCCCAGTGGAACAATTCTAGAGAACACATACAATTATAAACCAGCAGGCATTGATTCACTCATACTCAATAATTCTTTGTTCAATATTATTTAATCATATCGAACATCATGAGATGTTCACACACCAGCACATCATCTGGAAAGACGTACCAAAAAAGTGCCCCACGCATAAGGGGGAGACAGGGGGAAAAAGTTTGTGTGCATCAAGTGAGGGTTGAAAGAGTGAAAGGAAAGGTAGTGACAATTTGTCCATCACATCATTATTTACAATAAAAACAGGCTTTTTACAGCCTCACAGTTGAATGATGACAAATACATAGCCATTGTTTGAAATACACTTTCACAGTGAAGAAGCACTGTTGACCAAACTGGCACAAAACGGTGACACAGTCGACGTTTTGACCCCAAAAAACAAAGTAGGCTGCTTAGGTCCTTACACAGGGGTCTTCCTCAGGACTGAGTGTGGGGCACCTGGGAATTTAACAGAGGAAATTCTTAGTGTCTAGTGTATATTGCATTAAAAAAGAATGAAAGGTGAAATGTAACTAAATTACCATAAGCCACCCTCGACTGGATGGTGAAGATACTGTAGGTGGGCCCGTAGGCTCCAAAAGCAGAGAGCGGGTCGATGGCACCTGGGCCATCAGGTAAACGTCACACAGAGTGAATTAATGTGCATGTTCGAGCTCGAAACACGATCCATCTAACTTACTTTATATGAAGGGTTCCTCCTTTCTAAATATCACCTCTTGAATCAAGGAATTGTGTAGTTAATTAACTCGGGCCCAGATGAACTTCAAGGTTCCAAAATAGCTGTAATTCAATCAAAGGAAAGGAAATAAGGACCAAAGGTCAACCACCACTGGTTCTTAATAATAGCTTCAACGTATTGAATTGCCCAATTAACAAACTAAGGGACCGTGTTTACCTGGGAGGGAGAACCACAGTCACGACATTTGTTGAGCCACAAGAGTGCTTTCAATCTAGAAATGGGGAAAGAAGAGAACTACTCTTAATCACAGTAGTTGTTATAAACCAGCACGGTCAGAGGACGTTACTGGTAGGAAGTAAAACCATTTCATGTAAACACTGCGGTCTAGAAATGTGACCGGGAAGAAGTTGCACAGATAATTACCTTGCGCCTCTGAAGTACGTCCGTCTCTGCCGAGGGAAACGGAGCACTGACAAGGGAGACGTTTAAAAGGGGCTCGTCTTGCCGTGCACGCGCTAATCGCGTCATGGCAGCTGCTCTATTTGGTCAAGATTTAGCAAGTCATACCGGCGTCTACATGGTGAAAAGACTTCGTTCCATAAAAAAATGTCAAAGTTACGAGGGGATAAAAGTGCAATGGATTTGATATTTACTTTACAGAAAAGTCATGCATTAGCGCATTGACGTAACGGTGGAAAGTCAGTTCACGGACAGAGTCCGCGGTGGCTAATCGAACTGATAGGTATTGTGTACGGGGAATGTAGTGTCTGCAAGGTGAAAAGTCTCCATGAGTCTGTTTAATTGTTCTTGGAACACATGAAGGGTAACATCGCAGCTTTGAAAATAAATGTGCTTCTAGCCGAGAGGCAAGGAGGTTGATGTTTGCTTACTGTGGAAAGTAAAAGGCATTTATTAGCGCGTAGATGTTCCAGCAGAGTATCACTTTCATTGGACTGACTCCTTTACATAGTGAGTCCGTGGGGGCTAATCGATGTAATTCATAATCAGCATAAGAATACTGCCTATTTCCATTCTATTAACACGTTAATATACATAGTTTATCTGTGCTTCATGCAGCCTACAATTATAAAGACTAGTGGTGCAAAAACATAGAGTACATGAAGGTATGCAGGGGGAAATTGACCCTCAATATATATAATCACGGTTTGAGTGATGAAACCTTGCAAATGCAGATGTCCATATACATGGCTACAAAGTTTTTGTGCATAATACATCGTATCGTGTTGTAGAAATGCATTATCATAGATAGACATTGTGTGCGGGAAATCAAATCGCATGTTACACTCTGAGTTATACAATAATTCCATTGGTATGCAAGTAAAATGACGCATCTTGCAATGTTAGTCTTAGGAACTTACATGGAATGATAGTGGTTGCCAGTGCAAGGCAATTGATTCGGACAAACTAATTCTGAAGTGGGTTATTCAGATGCTAGGCAGGACAACTGTGCATGGCTAGCGTCCAGCTCGTTGAGGCCATTCTGTATAGAGCCCAATAAATACATCCATTTACACACTCTCACATTTAAGATGGTTTGGATGTTGCCCCCTCTGACTCCAAGTGTGGCCTTTTCTAGCACTAACCACCTGAGATCTTCTGGCCTGTGTTGGGCGTCTTTGAAGTGTTCCACAAAGGGGGCACCTTGAACTTCGCAGCGTATCCTGCTACAATGCTGTAATATGCGGGCTTTGGCCGTTTGCTGAGTTTGACCAACATATATCTTCCCGCAGGTACAAATGATTGCATAAATCACATCTGATGTGTTGCAGTTAGTAAAAGATTTAAGATCAATCTTGTGTTGTTTGTGGATGAACTGTTTAGTCTGGATAGTCATTTTGCAGGCCTTACAGTGGCTGCATTTGTAGTGGCCAAGTGTGGGGGGTAGACTCCATAGCGTCTGAATGGATGGTTCCACCGGTGAATCTAGGAGTGACCGTACCACATGATCCTTCACACTTTTAGCCTTTTTTAAATTCTCTTTTTATTAAACAGTTGTGATGTTATAGAGGTGGGTCACAAAGCCATATAGCAATAACTTACAATGATAAAGACTCATAAGCATGTTCACATAAAGATCTTTTCTCAGGACAACATTAGACAGTAAGAAGATCGATGTCCAAATCATTTTCCCACAATTCAACTGAAGGAGATATACATATTTCACCACACGATGTATTCCATTTCGCCCATTTATGATCCCATTTCGCGGGGCAACCTCTATGCTTAAATACATCCTTCTCTGCGATCATAGCATTATCCATGTCGTTAGCCCATGTTGAGAACTTAGGTAAATCTCTGGTCCCCCACCCCCGAGCTATATTCCTCGTAGCAAGAACAAATCCCAGGGACGCCCATGTGCGCTCTGTTTGAGTCAAGTCCGTGGCTTCCCACACATTCAGTAGACAGTCGCGGGGAGTGGACGATGGCCTTCCCACCTACCCTCGCTAGTGTAGAGATAATTTTCCCCCAGTAGGGCTGGAGCTTTGGACACTCCCAGATCGTGTGGAAGAAGGTACCCTCGGCTGTGCACCCTCTAAGGCACCCAGGATCCGTCCGACGACCCATCTTGACCAGTATGCATGCTGATAAATATGATCTGTGCAGGATTTTAAGTTGAATGTCGTAGACTCATTGGGATGGCAACTTCCCTGGGGGAGGAAATGGCTTCCTGCCAGTCGTCGTCCTCTAGATATTCCAGGTCTGTTTCCCACTGCTGTCGGAGACGTATCAATGGATCAGGTTTGTTTTTATTAATTTACGATAGGTGAGCGAAATCGCTTTGCGTGTTAGGGGGTCTGTCCGGAGCCGATCTTCCAACGGGGAGGCCTCAGGTAAAGCCCCGTCGCTGGTGACGACAGTGGTGAGTGCATGTCGGATTTGGAGGTAACGGAATGCCTCAGACTCCGCCAACTGGAATTCTTTTCGGAGTTCTGCGAATGAGACCATAGCATTTCGTTTCCAAAGGACCCCCACTGAGGAAATACCAATTAAGTCCCTCTTGTCAAAGCCCGGGCATCTACTCGATATACCGAGTTGCTCAGATTCCCACAGGGGAGTGAGCAATGTTAATTTCTTGTGCCACCCCAGTTTTTTTGTCGCACTGTGCCAAAGTGCCACTGTGTGGGCAGTTGGGCCGGTGAGGTGTTGTCGTTTGGGACTGGAATAGAGTGCTTGTTGGTACCCTCCCTTAGCCATTACCCATCTGTCGGTGCGGTACGCCGGCTCGGACGGTGGGGCGAAGACCCACTGGTTAACCACCGCAAGCTGGGAGGCCCAGTAGTATTGTTTCAAATCAGGTAGCGCGATTCCTCCATCATACAACCCTCTGATCAGTTTGTGTCGCGATGCGTGGGCTTTTCCCGTCCCATAGGAGAGTTCTAACCTCGCTCTCCACACTGATAAAATAAGCGTCCGGGACCTTATGGGGGGTGTTCTGCAATACATATTGGAATTGAGGAAGAGCCAGCATTTTAAACAATGCCGCTCTTCCGAGCAAAGTGAGGGGCAGCGTCCACCAGTGAAGTACGTCCTTTCGGAGCCTGGTCAATGGGGCTTTAAGATTAGCATCATAAAAACGGGCCGGGTGTGGAGTGATATAGATGCCAAGATAGCGGAAGCCCTCAATAGCAACTGTAATGTTGGTGTCTTTGGGCATCCGCGGCACAGGGCCCGCAGCATAAACAAAACAGACTTTATCCAATTAATGGTATAGCCCGAATGGGCGCTAAAAATTCCAAAAATGTGCAGAATCCTGTGGATCGAGGCCGAAGGAGCTGCCACGTATAACAGGACATCGTCGGCATAGAGGGAGATTCTATCTTCATGTTGGTCAGTCCACTTCAGTCCCCTGATCATGGGGTCACCCCTGACCCAGGTCGCCAGTGGCTCCAGCAGTAGAGCAAATATGAGGGGTGACAGGAGGCAGCCCTGTCTAGTCCCCCTCTCAAGGCGGAAGCATCGGGATGTATGCTGGTTGACTACCACCTGAGCTGTGGGACCCGTGTACAGTAGTTTAACCCACTGTATAAAGTGAGGGCTGAACCCTAGGCGTTCGAGGAGGGCAAACAGATGGGGCCACTCAATGGTGTCGAACGCCATTTTTGCATCCAGAGACAGTAATGCAGCATCCTCTAGGATGGTGTGGGTTCTCCCCATCACCCCGTGGAGTCTTCGGAGATTAAGGGCCGTGTTGCGGCCGGGCATAAAGCCCGACTGGTCAGGGTGTACAAGCTTACATATAACTGGGATTAAACGATTGGCCAATACCTTGGCCAGAATTTTAACTTCGGCGGTCAGCAGTGAGATGGGGCGATAGAACTCACAACTTGTCGCTGGTTTACCCGGTTTGTGTATGACGGCAATGGAGGCCAGCATCAAGTCTTGGGGCAGAGACCCTGTCTGGTAACTCTCTAAGTACATATCACGAAGAGCAGGCGTGATCTTGGAGGACACCAGCTTAAACAGTTCTATTGGGGCCCATGGCTTTGCCCGACTTAATACCGCTGATGGCGGTCGCAAGTTCCTCCTCAGTAAGGTCACCTTCCAAGGAGTCACTGTCATCCGGGGTAAGTACAACCACCGGGATAGTGGCCAGAAGGTCTTTCGAGTCTTGTAGGGTGGTATGAGTGGTGGAGGAGTATATGGAGGCAAAGTGAGAGGCGAAGGCCTCAGCAATGTGTTGTGGATCTGTTACCAGGTCGCCTGCGTCCGTCTCAATAAGGGGCCACCCATCTCTGAGCGGTCTCTCGCCTCTCTAACCATGCAAGCATTTTACCGGTGGCGTCACCCAACTCGTATATTCTATGGAGTGTTGCTTTGTGTTTCGACTTGGCAGACTCCATTGCTAATTGACGATAATCTAGGCGTTTAACACTCAAAGTGTGGGTGAGCTGCTCGTCATTGCTAGTTGCCACCCCATCCTCTAACTCCCTAATCTCCTGCTCTAAGGTTTCTAATCTAGCCGTCCGTTCCTTCTTATGTCCCGCCATTAATGAAAGTGCTTGACCCTTGATTACTGCCCCAAAGGCCCCCCATAGCATGCAGTGGGATTGAACTGAATGTATGTTCTCAGCAAAGTAATGATCTACACCTTTGAGTAGAGCACGTCTGACCTGTGGGATCTTCAGACTCCATGGGTTTATCGATAGGGTGAGGCGGCGATGGTCCTGGGGCATAGTCAACTGAGTCAGAACAGGGGAGTGATCGGAGATACCACGTGCCAGGGACCTAGCGTCCGTAAAGTAGGAGAGATCATCGGTATGTGTGAGCAGATGGTCGATTCTGGACTGACTACCATGGGCACCGGAATGAAAGGTAAAGTTCCGCACCAGGGGGTTAAAGTGGCGCCAAAAGTAGGCCAAAAGCCAGGAGAAAGTCCATTAGTGGGGAGGTGTCATGTGGGTCTTGTCGAGGGGGACGCCGGTCAACCCGGCCATCTACCGCAAGGTTAAAGTCACCTCCCAACACCAGGATACCGTCCGGGAGATCTATTAGGAGTTTACCCAGGTCGGACAACGTGGTTGTCTTCAACGCTGAAGGGATATAGATTGAGAGTACGTTAAGGGGTTTCCCCTCCCATGTCCCCGCTATTGCAGTGTATCTGCCCTGGCCGTCAGTCCAAGTATTATTTATTATAAATGGACATTGTTTACGGATAAGAATGCCAGTCCCTCTTGAGCTAGACGTGAAACCCGCGTGTGCCACCAACCTATAGCCCCAACGGTCTAGTGCTTTGCAAGTATTACCAATGAGGTGTGTCTCTTGTAGTAGGGCGATGTCCGGGGCCTGTCTCTTAAGGTATTGGAGCACAACCCCTCTCTTCAGTTTATCCCCCAGTCCGTTAACAGTCCATGTTAGAATGCAGAGTGATCTCAACCCCACTCCCTGGGGCGTCAATTCGTTTGAGTGCATATTACCCCTAACACTAGCCCCATGTACTTTGGATTTAAGGCATAACAGACTGCAAATATTAGGAGAACAACGATACCCCTCAGTCGGAAGCAAGTACGGCCTTAGAACTGGGAGCAGCAATGCCAAGATACACAAAAAGTCCTGATACAAGACAGTTCTACAGCGAAGCAGCTTGTGCCTGGAGGGACTTAGTAGCTTAGGCCATATTGACTGGAAACCTCCGTCGCACACCTTCAATCCGTCAGTCTCTAGCCCACTGAGCCCTTCGTCGTGGATTCGCCGCTCGGCGGGGACCCAGGCTGGCGGCTCGACCTGTCCCTGTTATCAGTGTCACCGTTTGATTTGCGGTTCCGCTTGCTGGCCGTGCACCAGCCGTCGAGCCAGTCCCATGCATCTTCGGGCCTAGTAAAAAACCACGCTGTCCCTTCGGATTCAACACGCAGCTTTGCCGGGAACAGCATGGCGTACTTGATTTCTTGATCGCGCAGTGCTTGTTTCACTTCCAGGAAGCTACGACGTTGTTTCTGCACTCGTAGCGTAAAATCTGGAAAGAAGGTGATTTTGCTGTTGTCTATGGCAATCGGTGGGGCAGCTCTCGCTGTTTGGAGTATGGCGTCCCTGTCTCGGAAATTAAACACCCTTGCCAAGATAGGCCTAGGCGGCGCACCAGGTTTGGACCTTCCACCTGGCACCCGGTGCGCCCTTTCGATGAAAAAGTACTTGGTCAGCCCCGTTGGCTGGAGATGTTGTAGTATTAGATTTTTGACAAGTAGGTCCGCCGCCTGCCCCTCGGCACGTTCTGGCAGTCCCAGTATGCGAACGTTATTGCGGCGCATACCACCTTGGTAGTCATCGAGAACATCTTGATTGGTTTGGAGTTCAGCTACTTGGCGTTTGAGAAGGTCAGTATCAGTCGTTGGGCCCTTGGCCGTGATTTCCACCTCTTTGATGCGCTCAGCCATGTTTTGCATGTCCGCTCTGATCAGGGAGACTTCAGAGGCGACGGTGTCAATGCGGCCTTCCAGAGAGGTACGTACCGTCGTTATGACTGTTAAAATGTCTTGCAGCGTGGGGTCCGGTTGATCCCCACCAGGTTTGGGGTTAGTTTGTGTCTCATCCTGTCCCTTCTGCCATGCATACTTGTCCAACTTTGCTTGGAGCGTGCCCCGGCCGCTGCGGCCACTCGCCATGTTGTAGCCGGTGCGCAGGGCGTGCTGGATGAGGGACTGGGCCGTTCTGGCTACTCGCCACCGCCTACGCAAGGGACAAAGCCCTCTGCGGCCTGTCGGGTTTCACCAGTTGGGTCCAGACCAATGAATGACACACTCCAGGAGGATGCACACACTGAGGGGGGAGGAAGCGCTGATGTGGTGCAGGTAACTTCGCTGTCCACTCAACGTATCGCACATCGACGAGCCCTAGCTGTGTAGGGGATTACAGCCTAGTTCAACTTGGAGGAAAGAATTCAGCTCCCCCCCCTCTTGCATGTAGTCCTTGTGACTGCCACCTACGCAGACGCTTCACCGGAGACCGGCCAAGTCCTAGCGCATCTTGCGCCCCCCCCCCCGCCGGAAAGACAAGGTGGACGGTGCCTACCTGGCGTCCCCCCTCCCACGAAGGCAGTCAATGAAAGCAGGCTCCGAACCTGCGCCACAGCGTTGCGTCACACTTTACCAGGCGTACAGTCTCTGCCAGTGATGGCGAGGAGGCCTCTCACCGGCCCCGTCCCTCGCAGTGGCTCGAGAGCACACCCCTGGTGCGCAGTCAATTTCCCTCCGCCACGGTATATGCAACCTTTTCAGGGCCGGAAGTCTGCCGGACGCATAATGTGGATGGGGGAGAGCCCAGGCAGGCAGGTGAAGTCAATGCGGCAGTACGGGGCCTTCCCAGCCGGCCCCCGTAGGCCCGAGCCCCCAGCCGCTGCGGTGGTTGCTCGCGCGGGCTGCCGCAGGTCCTCAGGACATGTTCAAAGTCCGGCCCGTACGTCGTGGGGGCGGCGGGGGGAGAGAACTCACCGGAGCAATTGCGGCCGGCAGTCAGGCTCAGCTTGGCCCTCTCGACAAGGAGGCGGGCCCAGGATGCACACCGCAGCCGCGGTGTCGATTGTCTGTGTGTGGCCGGAGGCCTACGCAGCACGCCTCGCGTCCTCCGTCGCAGCAGTTCAAGTCCAGCCGACGATCTCCGCCGGAGCGCAGCAAATCGGAGCGGCCTTCTGTACAGCGGCAGAACACGCTGCGGGAGTCAGGTGAGCACCGTTTCAGCCGTTTTGACTCTGGGCAAATCTATTTATTCAGATTGTTTAGGGAGTGGTGCAACAGAGCGAAGCTACCGTGCGGCCATTTCCCTCGGCAGTTGGCCACGCCCCTCACTTTTAGCCTTCTTGAAGGATGCATGGGTAGATCCTGCTGTTCCAAGTCGTCTGATATTAAGCCCCAGTGTTGGTTTATGATCTTCTTGATTGCGTTACTTCGAGTGGAGAACGTGGTGACGCATATCATCCTCTGTGTAGGGTCACATTTTCGTTCTTTAGGGGTGAGTAATGTTTCTCTAGGACTAAACCACGCTCTCTTGCGTGCTGTCTTTACCAATCTCTTCGGATACCCCCTTTGCACGAGTCGATCGCTCAACTCCTCGGATTCTAACATGAAGTCTTCTTTCTTGGAGCAGTTCCGTCGGATCCGCAGGAACTGACCAAAGGGCAGGTTGTCCCATAGGCCCCTCGGGTGGTGGCTATTGTAGCGGAGCAATGAATTGCGTTCAGCTGGCTTCCGGTATAGTGTGATGTATAGTAGATTGTTCTCAGTTCTAATAGTGATGTCAAGGAAGTCAATCTTCTCAGGATCCGAGTGTATGGTGAACTGTATATCCTCGCTCCTCTGGTTCAACCATGTATGGAAATTTACCAACTCCACCGAATCTCCAGTCCAGATCATCAGGATGTCATCTATGTACCGCCTCCACAGGGTCACCTGAGTGTTAAAAGGCTTGTTGGTGCCGAATACATGGGAATTCTCAAAGTGATCCATGTAGATGATCGCTAGGTCTGGAGCAAATGCCGCCCCCATCGCTACGCCTTTAGTTTGCAGGTAATAGTTGCCCTGGAAAAAGAAGAAATTGTGCATCATTGCGATTTTGAGTAGTTTGATAATAAACTCAGTTGGTACCCCCACAGGGGCTGTTCTCCGATCAAGGGCTGTCTTCATCACTTCAAGGGCCGGTTCTTGAGGTATACTGGTGTAAAGTGACACGATGTCTAGGGTCACTAGAAGTTGTTGGGCCGGGTCAAAAGGTTGTTGATCCACTAAGTTAATTGTCTCCATAGTATCCCTCAGGTATGCCTTCGTGGTTTCTGCTATAGGCTTCAAGAAGAAATCTACGTATTTACACAGGGGTTCGAGTAAGGACCCACACCCCGAGACGATGGGCCGTCCCGGCGGGTTCTCCATGTCCTTGTGGATCTTTGGTAGTGTGTAGATCGTTGGAAGGCAAGGCTGCTTTTGATTCAGAAAAAGAAATTCCAGGTTGGAGAGGAAACCTTGCTCTAGCCCTTCATTCGTAATTTCCAGGATCACTTTCTCCAGTTCCTTTGTAGAGTCTGCCCGTAGTTTACTGTAGCTGATTCCATCTTGCAGTTGGTTAAGAATCTCGGTCTTGTATTTGGTAACATCCTGTACCACAATTGCACTGCCCTTATCCGCGGGTTTGATCACAATTTCCTTTTTCTGCTTCAAGGAAATAAGGGGCTTCTCGTTCCAATTTGGTAACGTAGTTTACGTATTTTTTGTCGTTCAGTACTTTGGAGCCATCTCTCAGGACCACGCTCTCATAGGCAAGGATCTTACTGGTCATAGCATGTGCCGTTGGGACAAAAGTAGATGGTATCCTCAATCCTGTCTGTGAAGATGCTTGCAATGCAGGAAATTGTCTGAAAAAATAACGTTAGCGAATCTTCCTAAAAAAACGTTGGAGCTCTGTCTTGATGGTGAAATGATTAGGATGGGCAATGGGCACAAAGGACAACCCCTTGCTCAACACCTTTGTCTCTTCTTCTTTTAGAGTATACGAGGAGATGTTGACTATTGGGTTTTCTGGTTGCTTTACCACCTGTAGACCCTGCGGCGGGTTTGATCTCCCCATGGCTCTCTGGCTGGAAACGCACCTGCTTCTGTGCTCTCATGCGTCCTCTCTCCCAGTTCCCGCCAAACTGTTCCTGCCCCCGTTGGGGTCCTTGAAGCCAATTGGCGCTCCTGCCCCTGGGTGATCGCCATTGTCCCTCGCCTAAAAAAGGAAGTCCCTGGGGTTGATACCAATTGTCCTGGTATCTGTACTCAGAGCTGGTGCCTGGTTGCTTGTTATCGCTGTCGTTGCTGTTCGAACCGGAGGACTCGGAGAACGTAGTGAAATGTCTCCGGCCTCTGTATCCCCCTCTTCGAAAACTGACCTTGATATCCTGTTTGAAATAGTCTTCTTGGAGGTAGGGGTAAGTGCCCTTCTTATCGTAGTAGCGAATATCCTTCGCTAGCTTCTCCAACTTCTTGGTCTGAGTGCTGGTCTCAAAATCCTTTAGGTTTTTATCTAGGTGCTCCAGGGCATCCTTGGCGTTTGTCAGAGAAGAATCCCCGGAAATCTCCAATTTAAGGGCAGCAATCTCTCTTGTAAGAACCTGTACTTGTTCCAACGCTGTCTCAACCCCAAACACCATCCAATGGCGGGAGCAATTGTTGGCAACAAAGCTAAAACCCTCTTTGAATTTTGGTAGGTCCACAAAGATGGCCGGTTCGTTTTTTACTTGGAGGCCGATTGGAATTATGTTTGCCTGTAAATATTTCGTAAGTAGATGTCCATGAAGACGGGTGCACACTAGTTTTTTCTCCAGGCGCTCAAGGCGCGCGACCTGATCGTTGAGGGTGAAGTCTATATTGGGAGTGGTGGAAGAAAGAAAATTACTAGATGGGCCCTGTATCAGTTGATTGATATAGTCCTCTGAATATGACAAAGTCTCGCTCTCTGACATGTTAAACTGTGAAATAAATCAACAATATACCTCGCAGGTCAGCACCTGCTCAGACGTAGTTATAAACAAGGGTAAACCCAAATAAGCCACTGGGACCTGGGTGGAGAACAGTACAGTAGAAGGGTGGGTCCCAGTGGAACAATTCTAGAGAACACATACAATTAAAAACCAGCAGGCATTGATTCACTCATACTCAATAATTCTTTGTTCAATATTATTTAATCATATGGAACATCATGAGATGTTCACACACCAGCACATCATCTGGAAAGACGTACAAAAAAAGTGCCCCACGCATAAGGGGGAGACAGGGGGGGGAAAGGTTGTGTGCATCAAGTGAGGGTTGAAAGAGTGAAAGGAAAGGTAGTGACAATTTGTCCATCACATCATTATTTACAATAAAAACCGGCTTTTTACAGCCTCACAGTTGAATGATGACAAATACATAGCCATTGTTTGAAATACACTGTCACAGTGAAGAAGCACTGTTGACCAAACTGTCACAAAACGGTGACACGGTCGACGTTTCGACCCCAAAAAACAAAGTAGGCTGCTTAGGTCCTTACACAGGGGTCTTCCTCAGGACTGAGTGTGGGGCACCTGGGAATTTAACAGAGGAAATTCTTAGTGTCTAGTGTATATTGCATTAAAAAAGAATGAAAGGTGAAATGTAACTAAATTACCATAAGCCACCCTCGACTGGATGGTGAAGATACTGTAGGTGGGCCCGTAGGCTCCAAAAGCAGAGAGCGGGTCGATGGCACCTGAAAAACAGGGTGTGGGCCATCAGGTAAAGGTCACACAGAGTGAATTAATATGCATGTTCGAGCTCGAAAACACGATCCATCTAACTTACTTTATATGAAGGGTTCCTCCATTCTAAATATCACCTCTTGAATCAAGGAATTGTGTAGTTAATTAACTCGGGCCCAGATGAACTTCAAGGTTCCAAAATAGCTGTAATTCAATCAAAGGAAAGGAAATAAGAGACCAAAGGTCAACCACCACTGGTTCTTAATAATAGCTTCAACGTATTGAATTGCCCAATTTAACAAACTAAGGGACCGTGTTTACCTGGGAGGGAGAACCACAGTCACGACATTTGTAGAGCCACACGAGTGCTTTCAATCTAGAAATGGGGAAAGGAGAGAACTACTCTTAATCACAGTGGTTGTTCTAAACCAGCACGGTCAGAGGATGTTACTGGTAGGAAGTAAAACCATTTCATGTAAACACTGCGGTCTAGAAATGTGACCGGGAAGGAGTTGCACAGATAATTACCTTGCGCCTCTGAAGTACGTCCGTCTCTGCCGAGGGAAACGGAGCACTGACAAGGGAGACGTTTAAAAGGGGCTCGTCTTGCCGTGCACGCGCTAATCGCGTCATGGCAGCTGCTCTATGTGGTCAAGATTTAGCAAGTCATACCGGCGTCTACATGGTGGAGACCCTGTGGAGGCGGTACATAGATGACATCCTGATGATCTGGACCGGAGATTCAGTGGAGTTGGTAAATTTCCATATGGAACGAAGACTTTTCACCATGTAGACGCCGGTATGACTTGCTAAATCTTGACCACATAAAGCAGCTGCCATGACGCGATTAGCGCGTGCACGGCGAGACGAGCCCCTTTTAAACGTCTCCCTTGTCAGTGCTCCGTTTCCCTCGGCAGAGACGGACGTACTAAAGAGGTGCAAGGTAATTATCTGTGCAACTCCTTCCCGGTTTCATCCGACATGCTTTTGCTAATTACGTGTGTTTCTTCAAAGTTAAAAGTCAAGGAAAAGAAACATCATTTCTTTTCTGGGTTGTCAAAGGCATTTAACTGGTTTTACGTTTTAATTCCTGGTACAATAGTTTCCTCTTGTGGCCAAAGCCAGTGTTTACATACAAGAGAAAGCGATGTTAAATAAGTTCCTTGTATCGTCATGGTATTGCAACGCGCAGGCATCATTAGCCTCCAGATCAAGGTCTACTCCTCTAATTATTCTAATTAATCTGAAGAGGGCTGTCACGGCTGCTTACCTACAGCTGCCTCTGGACTACATAATTCGAAACACAGCTTTAGTTTTTGCTCAATTTGTGTTGCTTGAACCCCAATTTACTAGTCACTTTTTGTGACTCTTTAGACTTAATTTAGTGTTTTATAACTCTGCAGTAATAATTGTTATTTTTGAGTCCGAGCCCTGCATGTTCAGACGTAATTGCAATATCGGCAGTATTACCGTTGGCTTAGCAGGACATTCTTAATTAGGGCCTTGATAATTTTTGGTGACCATCAATGCTTGAAAGTAATGGAATCCTGCTATATTTTTATTCAAGTATCACCTTGGCTGGGCCACCTGGAGCCTAGCACCAAAATGCCAATGGAATTGAATGTAAATGGAAACAAAAGCGATATATTGTGTTTATTTAAAAAGAAATCACAACACTTGAACAGACTTTCATTAACTTATATTGCACAACTATTCACCAAGCTACAACTTACAACAAAAGACTAATTATTATTAATCACATAGGCGAAACCTAATGCATTTACCAAAGCTTGTTTCACAAGCCACCAGACATCTGCACTCAGTAACCTCCTTTTTGCACAGAGGCAGATGATGAGTCCTAACTGGTCTCAATTTAATGTCCTTCTAGTGCTTAGCAGAAAAAGGTAGAATTTCAAAAAAATATTTTTTCTCACTTCAAAGGGCACTAGTGAAATTGAAAATGGCTTCTCCTTAAGAATTTCAATATGTGTTAGTAACTTCATTGAACGATAATCGGTTATACTTGTGATTAAGGACAGCTTGTCCCTTCCACCAGTCAGAAGGTATTTAAACTTTTCCTAAGAGATCGATTTAACCAAGAAGCCACAAAATAGATATGCACTGTCCACCCAAGAACAAATTAGGATCTTTAGTCTATCTATATAAATACATTTTAGAAGTTATACCCCCCCACCCCCCTTTTTTAAACTCGCTGGACCATTATATTAGTGCAAAGTACTGTTTTGTTGCCAGAATTAATTGAATAAAATAATTTGGAAGCGGTGTCATTACTAATGCTAGCAGCTTTCTAATAACAACTGGCAATTTCAACACTTTTCTCTTTCCTATAGTATCAGCAGTAGACACAGGATGGTGCCATTGATCTATGCATACAAAACTGCAAAGCAGAAAATAATTGTCAGTGCTTCACCAAGCATAGATCCATTAACTATGGAAGCAGACGTCTGTAGTCAGATGCTAAAAGGCACCTTAAACCACTCCCCACCCAAATATTGCCTATTTTGCCATAAAGAAGTATCAGCAGTAATGAGCAGGAGGACTTTGTCAGTTTAGCTCTCACGATGAGCTCACAGAACAATCAGTCAGGCTGGAATAAACCAGCATTTTTTGTTCTTACTTTATGTATCTGCATATTGATATGACCATCCCACTTATGGTTCATAACATATAAGACTCTTAAATAACAGCGAAAGGATACCCTCTCCAGGAAGGCGGTGTTCAGTTTGCATCTGAAGGATTTATTATTTTCATTTTGCGTTACCAGACATACCTTTTTGTCTGCTGTACTTAATAGCCGTGTGACTAAGAGATATTCAACAATTTTATTAACTAATGTTTTGAAACCTGGCTGGGTAGAATCACATAGAAGCACATTGTATAACAACCTTTAAATTCTGATATCAGCAGTTTTAGGAGGATGTTGTGCAAGATATACCGAGAAGGAACAAGGGTAACAAAGCACCCTTGGTGGAGACAATTATGTTAGGTGTTAAAGACCCCTCTATTGAATTCCTAATTTTACTCCAAGTGCCTTTATGCAGAGGAGTAATAAAACTTACCAAGGCTTAGTCCATTCCCCCTTTTTGTAATGTTTACTCAAGATTGCTTCATCAATTCAATTGATTGCAGCCTTGAAATCAATAGAGCAGCAGACTATTTCTGGCCTGCGTCTCTTATTATGCCCTTACAGCGACTAGGAGAGAATAGCACATTAATATGCATGTGCGCGTCCTTTACAGAAACTAATGCTTTGCAGAATGTTTACCAAAAATATCCAATAAAGTAAATGATTTGAACCAGGCGATGGTAGGTTTTGTTTTGGAGGTCATTATAACAAGCCTGAAAATCGGAGTTATTAATCTTGGCCTCCACATTTGGTCCAGTACCATTCAACACTAGTACTTGTGACACTCAGATACTTTACATCCTCAGTGTGAAAGTCTGTGTAGTAAACATGACTGGTTTGAAACCCAACCAACCAACTTTAATTTTTCCCATTAATCTTTCCATGATGGTTATCTCAAACTTTACCTTTTTGGTTGACCTGTCCCTTTGTTACCATTATCCAAAACAATTAACCGGTTTGGACACAATTATGTTTTACCACTTTTTAAATAATCAAATGTATGTTTATCTCATTATAAATATCCAATAATCTCTAATCTGTTGTAACAGTTTTTGAACATGACTATTTAATTAAGACCTTCTGACTAACCTGAGCTGCTTTTCTACTCAAAATTTCAACATGTGGCTTTCTTGATCAATTTACGTTAATGATGGGTTATCAGATCGAACTTGGTGACCCAGCTGCCCAATCCTAACAATTTATATTGACCGAAAGGCATTCTCAGAACTTGGAATACTGCCCATCATATTAGAAAAAGTAGTACCTATCAAGAAATTGTCCAAATATACAAAGTGCAGCACCTGTCAAAACCCACAATAAGAGTAGAAGACCTTCCAGTTTCTTTTCAAAGTTCTATATTTGTGGGAATACACAAACTCTTTAAAGGAGGAGCTAGCAGGTTAGAAAGTAGTGACCATTAATCAAAGGGCATTAAGAACCTTATTTATTTGCTCTGTTATGGCAATGAGTCACCGCCCCCCCTTCCCCACCAGCTTTGGCATTAGCTACAGCAAAGTCAGTTGTAAGAAACTCACCCCTAAAAAAAGGTTTGCGCAGTGGACACATCAACTTCCGAATGACCATTTAATGTTACAAAACCCACTCCCTCAAGAATAATCGAGTGATTTTCCTGTGCATCAAGAACATTTGTCTCACAATTTGCCACATTATGTTAGATAAAAGAAAAATAATCAAATGAATTGGGCCCGGCCCTACATTAAAGGCTCCAACTCATTTGCATAGAGTTTCTGGATACTTTAAATTAGTAATTTAAAATGTCCACTCTAGCTCTTTAACACGTTTTCCTTGTGTCTCTCTACATTAACGTCGATTACATCTGGGCCCCAAAGAAATCTTCTGACTAAGCTTGAAGAATACAACCAAAAGGTCTGGTTTTTAAGCTAAATCAATAGGTAATTATGCCATCCCGGATTAGAGTACCACGGCTACAGATTCCTGGCACTTTGTCCTGGAATTTTCGCCCTCAATCAGATGGGAAGTGTAGCAAGTTAATAACACAGGAGTGACACACCAAGTTGTCTGTAAATGTACTAGATTATGAACATCCGTTTTTCAAAATCTGCATCCATTGTGGAATTCCCTCCATGCTGTGTTTATGGATAAAAATCATGTTGGACAATCTACCCACTAAAGATGACCTTCAAAGATGACATCCTCTTCCAAGAAACCTTTGATATAAAAAATTAACATTAAACAATTGTTAAAATAGTTAAGATATTTGTATCTAAGCCAATTTCTTACTCCGAACACTGAGCCACAAATGTTTGTTCTACCTTCTCTAGGCTCAGAATTACTTCGTTAATTTTCCCACAGGATGTGCAATAATTTTGCCTTAGGCTGAAGCATAACCACCCATTCCATTCCAACCGATCAGCATTTGCCAACATTTGAGCTGGAATGACAATGATTTAAAAGGTGACATGGCTAGCCTCCACCTTAGTACCCAATGGGTGTCCCAGTGTCTTTTGAGATGAAGTCTGCAATTCATGCATACTAAATAGTAATTAGCATTGTTAACTAGTGAGTTGCAATTTAAACACAAATGCAATAGTGTGTCTCAGCGAAAAAAATAAACAAAAATATACAACACAAACTTCTATTTCTTGTACTTCAGTTTCCTGTACCAAGTGCACGGTTTTGAAAAGGTCCCTAGCAGAACCCTCTCTTGCAACGTTTATGTCTTTCTAGTTAAAAGAAGGCCCATTTGGCAGTATCATGAAATTGCATGACACTTGTCTCTCCTGTTCTTCTTATCCTTTCGCTGTACACCCATTGGTTAGCAATTGTTTAGCATGCCTGGAACGCCACTCGGATCTGACGGTAACGCACGTGAATTCTTCACGATCGCCTTCACGTTTTGGAGCTCACACTTTATCTGACACTTTCCCCAGCACAACTAGAATGCACATTTTTATTGAGCATTGTGCTATTGTGGGGTCTTGATATTTGTTTCCCCTTTCCGTGAATATCATCAGCCAAATAGCAGACTATTTACTTGTCAACCTCTGTATATCCTTGGGGCCAACAACTACCAAATATATTTGAACCAGCTGAGCTTTGAGTCCCCTTTTGATTTGTCTTATGTCAACTTTTCTATGGTGCGCAAGGTGGGGCCCTGTGGGTGTGCATCGAGTCAAACTAGGGTGCCTGAAATTGCAGTTGATACGGTTTGAGGCACAGTCTTCTGGAGTATCCTCCAGGTTGCCATGTTGAGGAGAATTAAGACTATTTGCTTCCCTGTGGGGACTACCAAGTGTTCCCATATCAGATTGGATCAATTCAGTTTGCAACTCTTTTCCTTCTACTGTGCCTGGTACCACTAATAAAATGCTGGTAGCCATTGTGAAACTAGTATTATAGTCTTTTAATGTTTTATAATTTTGACTTTCAAACATTTATTTTAATTTGATTTAATTTCTCAGTAGGTTTCTCTGGAAGTGGAGGCTTTTAAGTGGTACTGGAGTAGGAGCAGCCACTGCGTTTTCTCTCACTTTTCTCAACTACATCAACCTTGTCAAAAGGTTCATATTTGGAGGAATTTGCCCCACTGTCTGAGATCCAGGTTATGACTTTAGTGTAGTCCACCAAATTAGGTTCCTTTCTTGACCACTACCCTCGTTACATCATGAAGATTGCGGCAAGCCAGATTGTGCATGTCCTTACGAAGGTATGCAATTTTTCATTAGAAACTGCCTTTATCCCAACTGTTTGGAAGAAGGCCATGGTGGCGTTGTTTCTTAAAATAAAAATAACCCTCTGCTGATACCTCTCAGCTTACCAATTACAGACCCATTTCACAAAATCCTGTCTCTTCTAAAATCTTAGAGGAATCAATCAATCAATCATGTCACTTATAAAGCGCACTACATACCCGCGAGGGTCTCAAGGCGCTGGGGGAAGAGGGGGGTGGTGCTGCTACTGATCGAAGAGCCAGGTCTTGAGGAGTCTTCTGAAGGCCAGTAGGTCTTGGGTCTGTCGGAGGTTGGTGGGGAAGGGTGTTCCAGGTCTTGGCGGCGAGGTGGGAGAAGGATCTGCCGCCGGCGGTCGTTTTCCGGATGCGGGGGACTGTGGCGAGGGCGAGGCTGGTCGAGCGGAGCTGGCGGGTGGGGGTGTAGAAGCTGAGTCGTCTGTTGAGGTAGGCTGGTCCGGAGTTGTGGAGTGCTTTGTGTGCGTGGGTGAGGAGCTTGAAGGTTATCCTCTTGTTGACAGGGAGCCAGTGCAGGTCTCTCAGGTGGGGTGTGATGTGGCTGCGTCGGGGGATGTCGAGGATAAGACGTGCAGAGGCGTTCTGGATGCGTTGCAGCCGTCTCAGGAGCTTAGCCGTCGTTCCTGCGTAGAGGGCGTTTCCGTAGTCCAGCCTGCTGGTGACGAGGGCCTGTGTGACTGTTTTTCTTGTTTCGGTGGGGATCCACTTGAAGATCCTGCGGAGCATTCGGAGGATGTTGAAGCAGGATGAGGAAACGGCGTTGACCTGCTTAGTCATGGAGAGGGTGGGGTCGAGGATGACCCCTAGGTTGCGTACGTGGTCGGTGGGTGGCAGGGCTGTTCCCAGTGATGTTGGCCACCAGGAGTCGTCCCAGGCTGAAGGGTTGGAACCAAGGATGAGGACCTCCGTCTTGTCCAAGTTCAGCTTCAGGCGGCTGGTCCTCATCCATTCGGCGACGGCCTTCATTCCTTCGTGGAGGTGGGCTTTGGCGGTGTGAGGGTCTTTGGTGAGGGAGAGGATCAGCTGGGTGTCGTCGGCGTAGGAGATGATGTTGAGGTTGTGCTGTCGGGCGACGTGGGCGAGGGTGCCATGTAGATGTTGAACAGCGTTGGGCTGAGGGAGGAGCCTTGGGGTACGCCGCAGATGATCTTGGTGGCCTTGGATCGGAAGGGGGCGAGGCGGACGCTTTGTGTTCTGCCGGAAAGGAAGGATGTGGTCCAGTCCAGGGCCTTCTCTTGGATCCCGGCGTCGTGAAGGCGTGTTCGTAGTGTGTGGTGGCAGACCGTGTCGAAGGCGGCTGATAGGTCCAGGAGGATGAGGGCTGCTGTTTCTCCGTTGTCTAGCAGGGTCCTGATGTCATCGGTGGCGGCGATGAGGGCGGTTTCGGTGCTGTGGTTGCTGCGGAAGCCGGACTGGGAAGGGTCCAGGATGTTGTTCTCCTCGAGGTAGCGGGTCAGTTGTTTGTTGACGATTTTCTCGGTGACCTTCGCGGGGAACGGGAGCAGAGAGATGGGTCGGAAGTTCTTGAGGTCCTTGGGGTCTGCCTTGGGTTTCTTGAGTAAGGCTGTGATCTCGGCGTGCTTCCAGCTTTCCGGGAAGGTTGCTGTCTCGAAGGAGATGTTGATTATTTTCCGGAGATGGGGCGCGATGGCTGTACTGGCTTTGTTGAAGATGTGGTGAGGGCACGGGTCTAGCGGTGAACCGGAGTGGATGGTGTTCATGATCTCGCTGGTGTCCTCGTCATTGATGTTGGTCCAGGAGAGCAGGCGGTTGGTGGTTGTGGGGGCAGTGGTCTCGGTGGTTGCCGGGGCGGTCGTGGTGTTGAAGCTGTCGTGGATGTCGGCGATTTTGCGGTGGAAGAAGGTGGCCAGTGAGTCGCACAGGTCTCGCGACGGCTGGATGTCGTTGGTGTTGGAGCTGGGGTTGGAGAGTTCCTTCACGATGTTGAAGAGCTCTTTGCTGTTGTGTGCGTTGTTGTCTAGGCGGTCTTTGAGTGAGGCCCTTTTGGCGGATCTGATGAGGTGATGGTGACTGCGGGTGGCGCTCTTGTGGGCGGCGTAGCTGTCCGCTGTCCGTTCGTGGAGCCAGATCTTCTCCAGTTTTCGGCATGTTCGTTTGGAGGCCTGGAGGTCTTCGGTGAACCAGGTGGCTTTCTTGCTGGTGTGGCTGTTGGGCGGATTCTTGAGCGGGGCGAGGGTGTTGGCGCAGTCGTCGATCCACTGTCTGAGGTTGCGGGCGGCGGTGTCGGGGTCGGAGGGTTCGGCGGGTGGGCTCAGGGCGAGGGTTGTGGTTAGCTGGTCTTCCGTGACTCTGCTCCAGCAGCGGCGAGGCATTTGTTCGGTGCGGTGGTGCGTGGTGGGCTTCCTGTAGGTGAAGTGGATGCAGTGGTGGTCAGTCCAGTGGGGTTCGGAGGTGTGGTTGAAGGAGATGTGTGGGCTTGCGGAAAAGATGGAGTCTAGCGTGTGGCCGGCGGCGTGGGTGGGTGTAGTCACGAGCTGTCTGAGTCCGAGGGTGGCGAGGTTGTCGATCAGGGTGGTGGAGTTGGTGTCCTTGTTGTTCTCGAGGTGGAAGTTCAGGTCCCCGAGGAGGATGTAGTCCATGGAGGCGATGGCGTGTGTGCTGACGGAGTCAGCGATGGAATCGCTGAACTGTGGTCGGGGTCCGGGGGTCTGTAGATGAGGGTTCCTCTGAGGGTGGTGTTGGGATCGGTGTGGATCTGGAAGTGCATGTGTTCGGCGGTGCTGAGGGTGTCGTCGGTGTTGGTGAGACTCTGAGGGTGTTCCTGTGGACGATGGCGATGCCTCCTCCGACTCCGTTGGTGCGGTCCCTGCGGGTGATCTTGTATCCGTCCGGGATGGCAATGGCGATGTCGGGGGCTGAAGCGGGATTCAGCCAGGTCTCCGTCAGGAATGCGAGCGTCTGGGGAGGTTGAGTCGAGAAGGTCCCAGAGTTCGATGGCGTGTTTGCGGGCGGAGCGGGTGTTGAGGAGGATGCATCTGAGGTAGTTGGGTTCTTTCCTGGGCGGTGGTTTGGCGGGGCGGGTGCTGGCGAAGCTGCAGTTCCGGCAGGTGAAGGGCCCTTGGGTGCGCTTCGGGGTGGCCTGGTAGCAGGCGTGATCTTTCCGGGGTTGAGTGCGTGGAGGGTGCTGGCGTCGTATCGGCGTCTGTTGATGTGGCGGGCGCGGGGGATGCCCGGACCAGGGGTCTGGCGCTGGGCGCGGTCACGGCGCGGACGGGCGCGGACGGGCGCAGACAAGCTTGCCTTAGGCGCGCCTTTGGCGCGCCAGCGGCGCGGCCGCCATAAATGGGGAGGTGGGAGGGAGGAGCAGGGAATGGGGCAGCGAATGGGCAGTGAGGGCGGGGCCGCAGGGGCGCAGCGGCGGGAAACAGGCACAGAAGGGAAAACGAGCACAATCAGGGCATCAAGGGGGCACAGAAAGGAAAAAAAACGAGCACAATCAGGGGCAGCAAGGGGGCACAGAAAGGAAACACGAGCACAATCAGGGGCAGCAAGGGGGCACAGAAAGGAAAAACGAGCACAATCGGGCAGCAAGGGGGGCACAGAAAGGAAAAGCGAGCACAATCAGGGGCAGCAAGGGGGGCACAGAAAGGAAAAACGAGCACAATCAGGGGGAGCAAGGGGGGGCACAGAAAGGAAAAACGAGCACAATCGGGGGCAGCAAGGGGGGCACAGAAAGGAAAAACGAGCACAATCAGGGGCAGCAAGGGGGCACAGAAAGGAAAAACGAGCACAATCAGGGGCAGCAGCAGGGCACACAGACGGAGCTGTGTGGTGGGGAGCGACCTACCAGTCAAGGTCAGGGGTCGCTCTCTTCACCACGCAGCGGCCGCCATAAATGGGGAGGTGGGAGGGAGGAGCAGGGAATGGGGCAGCGAATGGGCAGTGAGGGGGCGGGGCCGCAGGCGCAGCTGCGGGAAACAGGCACAGAAGGGAAAACGAGCACAATCAGGGCATCAAGGGGGCACAGAAAGGAAAAAAAAACGAGCACAATCAGGGGCAGCAAGGGGGCACAGAAAGGAAAAAACGAGCACAATCAGGGGCAGCAAGGGGGCACAGAAAGGAAAAACGAGCACAATCAGGGGCAGCAAGGGGGCACAGAAAGGAAAAAACGAGCACAATCAGGGGCAGCAAGGGGGGCACAGAAAGGAAAAGCGAGGCACAATCAGGGGCAGCAAGGGGGGGCACAGAAAGGAAAAACGAGCACAATCAGGGGCAGCAAGGGGGCACAGAAAGGAAAAACGAGCACAATCAGGGGCAGCAGCAGGGCACACAGACGGAACTGTGTGGTGGGGGGGCGACCTACCAGTCAAGGTCAGGGGTCAGGGGTCAGAGGAAGCAGTCAACTCCCAACTTTCAAAATACCTAAAAGAGAACACCTTATTAGATTAATGCCAATCAGGTTGAAGGCTACCACACAGCACCAGACCTGGGCTGCTGGCAATGATGAATGACCTTAGAGCCATCTTGGATCAGGGTGGTTTCGCCATCCTGCTCCTACTACATCTGTTTGTGGTCTTTGATACTGTTTCCCACTAGTGCTCTTCTCCCAACAGGCCGACTTTGGCATCTGCAAGCGAGCCCTGAAATGACTATTCATTTTAGTTGGTCAGAACTCAGAAGGTCGCCTACCCCCCCTTCAAGTCCACTTCTGTTAAAATCTAGTGTGGAATACCGTGTGGATCCTCCTCAAGTCCGATTTCGTTTAATATCTACAGCTCACCATTTACCACCTTATTCTGATTTTTCAGATTCACCATAGTATCTTATGGAGATGACACCCAAATCATTGTGTCTATTTCTGAAAACGTTTCCTAAACTCAAGTCAACTTTAAACTGTTTCCAAGTGGATGAGCCTGGACTGCCTTAAGTGCAACGGTGACAAGACAGAGGTACTTATGTTTGGTAAATAGTCCTCAGTCTGGTCACCATCATGGTGGCCAGAAGAGCTAGGACTTCCACCCACTCCAGTAAGTTTTGTGAAAAATCTAGGTTTAATCATTGACAAGAAACTCTCCTCTGTCCATATTAGCCATGTGGCTGCTATCTGTTTACACATACTCTGCATGTTACAGAAGATTTTTCCATTGCTTCCAGTCATTCTGCAAAACTTTAGTTGAGGCTCTAATCTCCTCCTGTCTGAATCACGGCAATTCATCAGTCTTTATTTAGGAGCTCCACGTTCTTTCCTTCACCGTCTTCAGGTGGTGCAGAATTCTGCTGCCTGCCTTTTTCCCAATATTCCCCCTTAATGACTCTATCATAGCTCATCTAGAAGCTGGCTACTGGTGTGTAAACAAGCTATCTTCCAAGATTCGTGCCTTACTCACAAAGCTACGAATAACACCGGTCCTGCTGTATCAGGAATAAATTCTCATATCCTCTTTGTGCAACATTTCTTAATAAATCCATGGTCCTGAAAATCAAACTCTGCAGATGGGGAGGAAGATCATTATTTTGTCTTTCAGCCAAATATTGAAACTCTCTCCAGTTCAAATCGGGAGTATTCACAGCCTGTCTATTCAGGAAAAAATCTCAGAATCTGGCTTTCCCAATTTGTCTACTAATCTCTAGCTGTGGCTTAAAAATGAACAGCACCAGGATGCTCTTGGGTATCAGCTGCCCTCTACATTCAATCATTTCATACAAAAGGTGGCCACTTTGTGAATTGCCAATCTACAAATTCTGTCACCAGGATTAGAGACTCCAACCTGCTGACAATAATCTATTTGACAAACTCCTCTGATTGAACACACTCATGGTTAGCAGTTCTAAAATTCCAACTTAAGCAAGCTTTTCCAAAGGTATGAACTATATCAGACAAGTTATCCACTTAATTCTAAATCTTTTACTTTTTGAATGTTAATAGCTAACAAATTCGAAAAGTAAATGACAATGATAATGCAGATAATAAGAGCAAAGTAGTTTTACTTGAGACCAATTCTCCCTCAAATATTTTTCCTTTTTGTTATGGAATGCAATGTTTTGCGTGCTAACTTTTAATCACTGTGTACACAGCAGTACATTGAGGTAAGCGGAGGGAACGAGGTATTGCTTTCAAGTGAATTTTGCAAGGAACAGTTCTTTGAGAAGTTTTGTTTTATAAAGCGGTCTTAAATTGTAAATTTTAAGTATATTTTTCCAATTATATTGACTAAAAAGACACCCATTTTAGTAGTGCGTCAACCTCACTCCAGGTCATTGTGGACATCCTTTTCAATCCTGAACTTTTCATCTACAAATCTTTTATTTCAGATGTGTTAATCTAATTAGCTCAATGGGAGCAAAACAAGACTATAACACTGAAAATGCATTGACCTATCAGGCAGAAGTACAGGACTATAAACAGTGTTCATAATTATTTGGAGGGAGGTAATTAACTCATCCAAAACTCTTCAAGATTTGCCTAGAAGAATCACTCATCTGAGTCAGAAAAGTTGTTACTTGTAAAGTTTCACATATTTGTCATAAGCACCATAGAACATATTTGTGGACCACAATGTTCACAGTCTAAGCTCATGTACCATAACAACTTCTGTAGTAGATAATATACCTTAGCTATGAAATGAATATAGCCAGATATGTTCATCTGAATGCATGCAGTTGAGTTTTTTTCAATGTGAATTCCATTGCATCTCCTGCCCCAGGTAATGTGGCTGCAGAGCATGCCGTCATTTATTCTGCTGGCCCATTCATTACTTTACAAGAAAAAGCCTGCCTAACATTGTACTAAATAATAGCCACCATTTATATACTGTGCCTGAAGATGGCAGACCTGCTTGGTGTCCTTTAGATCACAGGTATCCCCTAGATATTCGGGACACAGCAGTTACCTCCCAATCACCTACTGTGCCACACATGTCTTCTTTTTTCTCAAGAAACCTCCAAAACGCTTCTCAAGGCTAACACGTTTTTCCCAACATTGTGATCTGGTGTCAGGAGTTCTTTGAGGGTGCTAAAATAAACTAAGGAAAACAAGGGAGTAAAATGGCTGGTCGGCGAGACTGGAAGTGTTTAGTCCTGCAGAGTAATTACAAAAATGCACAATAGCTGCTTAAAATGCTGGGGGTCAGATATTCACTGAAAATCCGAATAGTGACGGACAAAAGCAACACAAAGTTAACTTTTTTTTTTGTGGGCTAAATAATGTTGCTGCTGCCGCTTTTCCAGTTTCTAGTTGTTTTGTAGTGTTTCCCCAGGAGCTCTTAAATATCTCCTCTCCTGATAAACGTTTTCGGCCCAGGAAAAAGCTTTGGAATGTGTGCCCTTAATGATCTTCTGCGTGGTGCAAAATCACTCTTTGCACAGGTACCAAGCTTAGAGGGAACAACGCTCGGAATCGCCCAGCCCCTACTTAAATGACTACAAAGCAAATACATCTTGGCTCTTAAAGGCATGATGAAAAAAGACAACAGATGATAGGTCTTAGACAATTCTCTCACCTCTTCAGCATACTGCATGAGCTAGACTTGAGGAATAGTAGTGAAAGCAGTGGCGACTGGCATCTATGGGGATGGGGGGAGGGCACGCAAGTGCAAAATGAAATAAAGCATCCTCCGCTCCAGTTCTCTTCTCACCATCGGAACAGGATGCAGCAACTCCCTTGACCAGTCATGGCGCTGCTCTCATGCAGCATGAGAGCAGCGCCCTGATTGGAGTGAGTGGCCTCTCTCTGCGCTCTCCAGCGCTTTGGAGGCTTGCACTTGCTTTAACCCAGCTTTCTTAAGATAGCTGGGTTCGAGCTGTTTAAAGTGCGCATGTGTGACTGGCCATCGCAAGACGGTCAGCCAAAAAGACAGGCGCACTTTAAACAAGTACGTTAGACAGCCCACCCTCCTCCCTGCCTCCTCCCTGATGCTGTCACTTAGCAGCTGCCCGCCCCCGCCCTGGTGCTCGGCTCAGGACGGGGATGATAAATAAATGGTAATAAATTACCATTTTATTTTTCAGGGTTTTGGGGGATTTTAAGAGGGGCAATGCTCCTTCGCTCCAATGGAGGAGCCGCAACTGAGTGAAAGTAATAAAAGTACAACTAACGTTCATGCACTTCCACACCCATGTGTAGATCACCACATTATAAATGATACTGGAAACCTGTTTTAAATATCCACTATACTGATGCAAAATAAGCATGGGCAACACTCTGCAACCTTACTTAGTGCCATCACTGTGCCCTCATCTGCAACCTTACTTAGTCTGCCACCACTCAGCCCTCATCTGCAACCTTACTTAGTCTGCCACCACTCAGCCCTCATCTTCAATCTTACTTGGTGTGCCACCACTCAGCCCTCATCTGCAACCTTACTTAGTCTGCCACCACTCAGCCCTCATCTGCAACCTTACTTAGTCTGCCACCACTCAGCCCTCATCTGCAACCTAACTTAGTCTGCCACCACTAAGTCCTCATCTGCAACCTTACTTAGTGTGCCACCGCTGAGCCCTCATCTGCAACCTTACTTAGTGCGCCACCACTCAGCCCTCATCTGCAACCTTACTTAATGTGCCACCGCTGAGCCCTCATCTGCAACCTTACTTAGTGTGCCACGGCTCAGCCCTCATCTGCAACCTTACTTAGTGTGCCACGGCTCAGCCCTCATCTGCAACCTTACTTAGTGTGCCACGGCTCAGCCCTCATCTCCAACCTTACTTAGTGTGCCACCGCTCAGCCCTCATGTGCAACTTTACTTAGTGTGCCACGGCTCAGCCTTCATCTGCAACCTTACTTAGTGTGCCACAACTCAGCCCTCATCTGCACCCTTACTTAGTCTGCCACCAGTCAGCCCTCATCTGCCACCTGACTTAGTGTGCCACCACTCAGCCGTCATCTGCAGCCTTACTTAGTGTGCCACCACTGTGCCCTCATCTGCAACCTTACTTAGTCTGCCACCATTCAGCCCTTACCTGCAACCTTACTTAGTGTGCCACTGCTCAGCCCTCATCTGCAACCTTACTTAGTCTGCCACCACTAGTTTTCTTTCTACCAATGGCACAGACTGGAGTGGTGAGGTTTTACAACCCCAGCTTTCTAAAAAAAAAAAAAGGGGGGTGGAGGGGTGGGAGGGGGTTCAAAGTTTTCATATGTCCCCAAATAGTCACTCCAAAATCAAAATCCATCGTATGAGGCCACTGAATCTTTAGCTTTTATTCACATACAAAAAAGTACCCTGGCCTCTCCAGGCATGCTTTTGACCTTACTTACCAACTAAGTTATTTGGTACAGATACACTTCTAAGGTATTTTTTACATGGCAGAGATAGCAGCACTTCTTGCAGAAAGTGTGTCACTAGACCTGGATTAGCAGTTCACATACCTCCATCAAAGGCGCATCCCTGAGACTCACCCGCTTGTTGTTCATCCTTTTCTAACCTGTGTCATTTGCTGTTACTGAGGCCAGACTCAAAGACTGCTAATGAAAATAGGCTTCCAGTGCTAATGGTATCTGTCTATCCCAAGAAGCCTAACTTAACGTCTCCATGTAAGAAACAATAGAGGAACAAGGTAAAAATGAAAGCATGAACGTTGTAGCATAGCCCAGAAGCAGCACTTTCAATGTTCAGGCCTTTTTAGGTCGAGCCTGGCAGCAGCGCGCATGCACTGCTCGCTCTGCGAGGCATGCTGTATTAGAGTATTTTGTTGAAGCGTCTCCCACTCTCCGCCCATATTTGTCATTGGCTTTGTGTCATTGTCCTTCTTAAATGGTGGCTTCTGATTCGTAAATGGACTTGTTAGTCCCGCCTTGTCTCCATTTATTTCGGCCCATAACGACTGGACCTTTTACTTGGCTGGTTACACGGCCTGCTTTATCTAGGGGGTGAGCACTTTTCAACTCGAGGCCGTCACCCAAAAGGCAAGAACACTGTTTTTAAAAGCAAGTTAAAGTTATTCTCGAGAGATTTTCTCCTGGCCCACCTTTTGAAATGAGTCCACTGTTCGACCATTAGAGATTCTGCTAAAACCCCTTTTAAACCATTTCATCACGCCAGAAAATAATCAAGAATAGATTTACTACACTCCCTTCTACCAAAAACACTAGAGGCATCAGCTTACCAGGGCTGGCCTCTTGGCCAGTGAGGAGGGCAGTGAGGAGGGCAGGGATTCTTAAAATCTCTGACTTTGCGGTCAATATGCCTTGATCTTTATCCTGTGCATCTTTCTCCTGCACATTTGATCCACTATGGTTTCATAGTTGTAGTTTCTAAATAGAAGCTCTCTTTGGCAGTGTCTGATTTTCCCAACAGTTACTGCTTTTTGGACAGCATGCGGTATGCTCAGGGCTTTAAGTGGGATGAAAAAACTGAGGGGTCTCTCAAAGGGGCGTGGCCCATGTAATTAAGGGCGTGGCTTAAAAATACGTACGCTTAGTGTGCAACCCGACTTGTATTTTGCTGTTTCTGTCATTGCATCCAGATATATGATACAACAAGTAACATTGCACCTACAACAAGTCAGGACTATTGGCTTTGTCAATGGTTGTTAGTTGCATAAGATAAATAAGCAGCAACTATGGCTTGTATATAATATTGAAAAAGCTTCCACTTACAGCCCTGGTGACACCACGAGAATGTTGCTGCTCCTGAGTTTCAAAAAGAGAAAGGAAATCCAGTGAGAAAATTACTCTCTTTAAAGGATTTCCTTTCCCCTACAAGGCTCACCTGGCATGACGTCATGCCGTAACTTCTCCACAAGTGAGCAGTGTGAGCAGCGCACATCGATGTCACTGCAGGACCGCCTGTGCCAGGGCACAAAACACAGCCTGATAGAGACCCGTTTCGAGGCCCCCTTTAAAAAACTGCCGGTGCTCAGCACCAGTGAGACCCAGCCCACTTAAAGCCCTGAGTATGCTGCATCCCATGCCCCATGTGATGGGAAGGTTCTCAAGGGCTTTACGTGCATAAGTGACTGCTGCCACCAGCAACTAAAGAAGAGGGCAGCTGCTGTGAGTCTTTCACTTTTGAGGAGCGGGACAGATTTGTGAGTCTTGCAATGTCTCGGATGGTGTGTTGCTCGTAGGTGTTCCTGTTAGGAGTGTGTTTGGCTGTTGGGATAAGCCCCTCCGTGTTTTAAGTTTTGTTTTCCTGCCACTTATGGACAATATATTCGTAGATGTCTGACTCTGTAGAAGGTGTTGTTGTAGAGATTTAGAGGACATACAGTAGAAGCCTTCCTACGGATAGAGGCTAAAGGACTGAAGATTTAGAACTGCCTGGTCCGAATGAAAAAGAAATGTGTGTGCTATGTTGATGAAGTATCAACTTTTACCCCTAGGGTGAGATAATTTGTCCTGTTGCAGACTGCTGCCTCAGACTTCGTGTTTTATGCATGTTGTGGGGTTTCTACTGCATATTCAGTGATGAACAGAGATTTTACAACACTGTTTACTGTTGAACCTTTTAATTATTTTTCATTGTGGCATGTAAAGCTGCGTTCTTCCATATATAAACTAGAGGTTCGAGGCATATGAGCTGCAGATCACACACTGTGCATAGATCGCCATCTGGTGTTGGGCCCGGATGTTTGCACTTTGTTGTTGTATTGGAAAGTCTTTGGAAGTTACGAGATAGGTGACTCCTCCTTTGGACAATAGTGCGCATGGGCATCGACTCCATCTTCAGATTGTTTTTTCCCGCCATCGGGCTCGGATGTGTTTCGTCGCGCTCTAGTTCGGTGTCGACACGTTCTAACTTTCGACGCGCAATCCTTCACCCTTTCGTCGGTATTGTTTTCGATTGCGTTCCCCTTTCGACGCGCATCTCTACAAACTCAAAGTCTTCGATTCCAGTCGTCGACGCAGGCCTTCGGGCCTACCTGCGCCACCAGGCCTTTTGGCTCATGGAAAGGACTCCCTTTAAAAAGTGTCCTCAATGTGGATCCAAGTTTCCCCACGCTGATCTTCACGAGGTGTGTAACCTCTGCCTTTCGCCGGAGCACGAGGCCAAAGACTGTCCAGCTTGCGCCTCTTTCCGCTCGAGGAAAACCATACGGGATCGTCGAGCTCGAAGAAACATGGCTCGATCGTCGACATCCATACCGGATGATATCTTCCAGGAAGGCGTCGACGTACCGGAACAGGAACAACTCGAAGAGGGCCTCATCAGCGCCTCCGAAGCCGATGATTCCGACGTCGAAGACATCACTCCTGGGCAACGGGTCGTAAGTACTGAAGTCGACCCCTCCCCATCATCCATTCCGGCAAAGGCTTCGGTACCACCTTCACCTTCGGGCCTAGGTGCACACCGGGACAAAACTTCCCACGCCCCGCCTTCGGGCTCGGCTAAGAAGTCAATAAATAAGCCTTCAGGCCGCTCTGGCTCGAGCCAGCCTACCCTCGGTGCCGACACCCCATCCCCGGCGCCGAAACCAAAAGACAAGTCTACACCCGCACCAAAGCCAGGTTCGGCGTCCGCGCATTCGGCACCGAAACCCAGCACAGAACCTTCGACTCCGAAAAAACCATCGGAATCGAGTAAACATCCAGTTCCCAAAACAGCTTGAACTCGACCTTCGGAACCGAAAAAGTTACCAGCACCGGCTCCAAAGACCCCGATGGAACCGATAAAAACTCCTGTTCCGAAACCTAAAGAATCCAAAACAACTCCAAAATTGGTGCCACACAAACCTTCGGAACCGAAAAAATCGATGCCGAAGCACACACTTCACAGGAGGAGCTTTCTCAACCTGATCCAACCCAACAAATACTGTAAATCGACCCAGATACAGGTCGCCTTGTGGTTAGTCCTTCCAGAAAGAGGAAATTGGACAAACCTGCACCAGCTCCACTTCCTCTCAAGAAAAGAGACATTGCCACTTCCCCTTTTAGGATCCCTTCTCCACCCCCTCCTCCACACCACATCTCTCCTACTCCATCTCCAGTACCCTCAGAATCTCCTCCACCTCAGGATGATGAGGACCCTTCTGAGTACGAAGGTGATGACCAACCCTTAGGAGAGCCCAGTCATCCTCATATTCCTAATGACCCATGGGACAACTATGGTACACCAGATGTCCCCGATACGCCACAAGATGAGGTCTACCCATCTAGACCATCCCCTCCAGAGGACACTATAGGATTCACTCAGCTCATACATAGAGCTGCAGAATACCACGGTGTAGATCTACATACAGACCCTATAGAGGAAGACTTTCTTCTGGACACTTTCGCACCATCTCAAAGGTCCACTTCTATTCTCCCAATGTTAAAAGGGGTAATCAAGCATGCTCCTGAAGTCTTCAAAGATCCTGTCAGGGCTAGAGTCATTAACCCCAGGGTAGAAAAAAAATATAAGTCTGCCCCAGCTGACCCTGTTTACATTAAAGGGCAACTTCCCTTAGATTCCCTAGTGGTTTCCAACGCCAGGAAAAGGGCTAACTCCCAAACCTCAGACGATGCTCCACCTCCTGATAAGGAGTCAAAGCTCCTGGACGCATCAGGTAAAAGAACAGCGTCCCAGGCAGCTAATATTTGGCGAATTGCCAACACACAGGCGTTACTGGCTAGGTACGACAGGGCACATTATGATGAACTAGAGACCCTACTACAACACCTTCCAGATCAATACAAACAAAGAGCCAATGATCTCATACAGGAAGGCAAGACTATAACAAACACCTCCATTCGCTGCACTCTAGATGCCGCAGACACAGCTTCACGGGCCATCAATACCAGTGTCCTCTTACGTAGACATGCATGGCTCCGTATTTCAGGGTTCAAACCCGAGGTCCAAACTGCCATATTAAATCAGCCGTTTGACCAACAACATTTATTTGGCCCTACTGTGGATTCATCTTTAGAAAAGATGAAAAAAGATACCGACACAGCCAAATCAATGGGAGCATTACAATCCCAAACTCCCAGAAGTTCCTTTCGTCGCTCCTCTTATAGGGGCGCCTCTAGAGGCTTTACCACGGACAACTCCGCCACATCCTATAAAAGTCCCACCCAGACCTCCGCTACCAGAGGCTATTACAGAGGAGGCTACAGAGGTAATAATAACAAAGGTAGAGGCAAAACCGTCAATACCAGTACTGCCTCCACCTCCAAACAATGACTTCCCTCCGCTCCCCCAGACCATTCCACTCCAGTCGGGGGAAGATTACTACAGTTCCTACCTGTCTGGCACACCATTACCACAGACAGGTGGGTGAGACAAATCACCAATCCGGTTATTGCCTGGAACTCACTTCAACTCCTCCAAACATACCACCCAGACAGCGTCCAATGTCAGCAGACCATTTAACGCTTCTCAAACAAGAGGTACTTTCCCTCCTACAAAAACATGCAATAGAACCAGTTCCCTTGCATCAGCAACACACAGGGGTCTACTCACTGTATTTTCTCATTCCGAAGAAGGACGAACCCTGAGGCCCATTCTCGACCTCAGACCATTAAACCTTTACATACAGTCGGACCATTTCCATATGGTCACTCTTCAACAAGTCCTTCCTCTACTCAAACAAGGCGATTTCCTTGCCACCTTAGATCTCAAGGACGCCTACTTCCACATTCCCATTCACCCCGCCCACAAAAAATATCTTCGATTTGTAGTGGACGGTCAACATTATCAGTTCAAGGTGCTCCCGTTCGGAGTCACCACAGCACCCAGGGTCTTCACAAAATGTCTGGCAGTCGTAGCAGCCCACTTAAGAAGACAACAAATTCATGTCTTCCCATACTTGGACGACTGGCTCATAAAAGCCAAGTCACATAGCCAGTGTGTAAATCACACACACACCACAATACAACTACTTCACGACTTAGGGTTCACAATAAACCTCACAAAGTCTCACCTCCAACCCTCCCACATCCAGCAATATCTAGGTGCCACAATAGACACCTCAAAGAGCCTTTCAAACCCCAACCCAGCCAGGATAGCAAGCATGCAAGCCCTTATGACAAAATTCCAGCCGCAGCACTCCCTTCCAGCTCGGGTTTTTATGCAACTAATAGGGATGATGGCCTCTTGCATATTCATAGTCCCGCATGCCAGACTCCAGATGCGCCCCTTACAGGAATGCTTGGCACGTCAGTGGAACCAGGCTCTAGGTCAGCTAACAGATCTGGTGTTGGTGGACGGCCGCACACATCGCTCTCTGCAGTGGTGGAACACCCAAAACCTTTCCAAAGGGCGGCCGTTCCTAGAGCCAGTCCCACAGATTGTATTAACCGCAGACGCATCGCTCACCGGATGGGGAGCTCATCTTTTACATCACACCATACAGGGCGTGTGGACACCTCAACAAAAACTACTCCACATCAATCATTTGGAGTTACTAGCAATCTTTCTGGCACTAAAATCATTCCAGAAACACATATCACGCAAAGCTGTGTTAGTCCGGACGGACAATGTCACAGCAATGTATTATTTACAAAAACAGGGGGGGACGCACTCTCTGCAGCTCTCTCAACTAGCTCAGACCATATGGAGATGGGCTATTCCTCAAAACATATTCCTGTTAGCCCAACATCTTCCAGGAATTCAAAACCAGATGGCGGATCTGTTAAGTCGTCAAACACAACAGATTCACGAGTGGGAACTTCACCCACAGGTTCTTCAACCGTTTTTCCAAATGTGGGGGCATCCAGACATAGATCTGTTCGCCACACATCACAACACAAAATGCCCAAGCTTCGCCGCCAGATATCCACACCCATTGTCCAAAGGCAATGCGATATGAATGAATTGGTCAGGCAGATTTGCGTACGCTTTTCCGCCTCTCCCACTCATTCCATTAGTGGTGCGCAAACGACAACAGCAGTCACTAACACTGATTCTAGTTGCTCCAACATGGGCCAGACAACCATGGTACACAACATTGCTGGAACTATCCGTAGTCCCGCACCAAAAACTACGCCTCTCCCCACATCTGTTAACACAGAACCATGGAGAGATCAGGCATCCAGATCCAACGCAGCTCAATCTAGCGATCTGGCTCCTGAAGTCCTAGAAATTGGTTACCTCAATCTCCCCCCTGATTGTATGAACATTATCAAAGAGGCTAGGCGCCCCACCACTAGAGCCTGCTATGCGGCCAAGTGGAAAAGATTTGTTATATACTGTACCAATAACACAATCAATCCTCTAGATGCGTCCATTCAACACATCATATGTTACCTGCTGCATCTTCAAAGATGTAATCTAGCATACACATCCATTAGATTGCATCTTGCTGCCATAGCAGCTTACCTACAAAATAGACACCATTTGTCATTGTTCAGGATACCAGCCATCAAAGCATTTATGGAAGGCCTCAAAAGAATAATTCCTCCCAGGGTACCACCCTCTCCAGTGTGGAATCTAAACATCGTCCTCACTCGATTAATGGGCCCTCCATTCGAACCTCTACATAAATGTGAGCTCCAATTTCTTACATGGAAGGTTGCTTTCCTTGTAGCCATCACATCTCTCAGGAGAGTCAGTGAGTTACAGGCACTAACTATTCAGGAACCATTTTTACAACTCCATCATAATAAAGTGGTTCTCAGAACAAATCCCAAATTCCTTCCTAAAGTGATTTCTCCCTTCCACCTCAACCAATCTGTTGAGTTGCCAGTATTCTTCTCACAACCAGAAACAGTAGCAGAGAGAGCTCTTCATACTCTAGACGTCAAAACAGCACTCCTTTACTACATTGACAGAACAAAACCTTTTCGCAAAACAAAACAACTTTTGTATCCTTCTCACCACCACATAAAGGCAATCCTATATCAAAATCTGGCATTGCCAGGTGGATTGTCAAATGTATACAAATTTGCTATCACAAAGCAAAGCGTACACTATCTATTCCCCCTAAAGCCCACTCTAACCGCAAAATAGGGGCTTCCATGGCATTTTTAGGGAACATTCCCTTAGATGACATCTGCAAAGCAGCTACATGGTCTACACCGCACACATTCACAAAACACTATTGTGTAGATGTGCAAGCAAAACAACAAGCTACTGTGTGCCAGGCTGTACTCAAAACACTATTTCAAACGACTGCAACAGATACTGGTGGTCGCCGCTAAAGGAGGATACTGCTATGCAATCTATGCACAGTGTGTGATCTGCAGCTCATATGCCTCGAACGGAAAATGCTACTTGCCAGTATGCATCTGTTCTTGGCATGTCGAGCTGCAGATCCACACACGCCCACCCACCTCCCCGGCTACCTTTATCTGTTCCAGTATTATCTTAATTAGATACAACATACATGGAAATCTCTTTCTGTTTCTCACAAACTCCATCATTTCCCTTCTTGGCGAAAAAACAATCTGAAGATGGAGTCGATGCCCATGCGCACTATTGTCCAAAGGAGGAGTCACCTATCTCGTGACTTCCAAAGACTTTCCAATACAACAACAAAGTGCAAACATCCGGGCCCAACACCAGATGGCGATCTATGCACAGTGTGTGGATCTGCAGCTCTACATGCCAAGAACAGATGCATACTGGTGAGTAGCATTTTCCTTTCTATTATTTCACTTCCAAAATATACATACCAGTGTTTTTTGTATGTTCAACGTAGTCATGTTTTCAGTTAGTCTTATCCTTTGTCTATGCATAGAAAATGTTAGTAAGGGTTTATGCCAACTGTTAGTTGGTTATATATTTTTGTTAATTTATATTTGCCCCATTAAACACTAAGCACCGAGTGCTCATCAGCGTAACCAGAACTCGATCAACACATATATTTGAATTTTTCAAAGTCAGCTCTGCTACATGTTTTAATATCTCATCATTGATTAACAATCTGCAGCATATGGCAATTATTAAAAATATATTGGTGTTTTAAACTGCTGCCTTAAATGATCTAATTCATACATATAGCATAAAGACAAAGTCTAAACAGATAAATATGTAGTGTACTCAAATCTACAATATGTAGATAATATATTTCCATAATATTAGCATTTATTGATAATACAGCCAATTTGGAAATGAGCTAAAAGTGCTAATTTCCAACCATCTCAGCAACCATAGTTATTGGGAGGAACGTTTTATATAACCCTTAGTGATTATAATTAAACGTTTTAATGTCCACCATAATCATTCCTGGCGGGGGAACAGACTAACAAATTCAATATAATTAATTCTTTATTACAATTTGTGCACAATACATGATGTATCAACATTGAGTGTTTAAATCATAAAAATATATGTAAACTTTCTTCAGTATTAAGGCCACCCAAATTTTTATCATCATCTGCACAATAACTTTAGTCGCCTAAGCATTTTCTTACGATTACTTCTATGCTCATTTTTGTAAACATTGATCCACCCTGCTACTTTGAAATGTTCTGAATTACAGTTATGCTAATTAAAAAAATTAATGCCGCTGTAAAGCTAGGGTCAGAGTTTTGAATGGCTCTTACATGCAACAGTACACAAATCCTTAATGGGTGTATAGTACAGCCCATATACCTCAATCTGCAATGGCAGATGGGGTCATATACTACACTGTTAATCCAAACAGTTTTCAAGAGCTTCCGTGGATATTAGTTGTTTACCCCTCTGCATTCATTAAGACCTATATTGCCATGCTTTGCATTTGTTAAAGATATAAAAGCCTACACTAAGATTTGATAACCAAGTGTCTTTTTGCTTGGAAAATTGGCTTGTCACATCCAAATCCACCACTAAATGTGATTTCTTCTATTCAGAAATGGATGGGTATCAAAGTAATCGTGTAAATTGGTATCTGTTTGTAGGTAGTTTCAATGTTTATGCATGTTCGAGAGCCTGTTCCCTTTTCTGTCATAGGTTATGATTAACCTGATCTTGGGTGCATTGCTGTGTATCTTTTTGTGCACATCTGACAGCTTTTCCCTCTCATGCTGATTTTCTTAAGTACCTTTATTGTTTTCAGTATAAGCCATGAGAAATAAATAATAATGAAAAGATAGATTCTTCCAGCTTACTGAACCATTCCGATGTGTGATCTTTAGTTTGTTGTATATAACGACTCCTATACATTAGTAGTAGTTCTGCTTCTTCCACATAACTTCTGGTACTGCAGGTGACAATATTTCCACTTTTGTGAGAGGTTTCAATAAATTATGTAGAGTAATTCATTAACTTTTAAGAGCCCGCCCGAGTTTAGTTGTATTCAGTCGCGGTCGGTGCAGGTAACAGCGGTGGGGCCGTGTAAGGTTAGATTCCGAGGGACGATGCAGATGGAAAATTAATTATTTATTTAATTTTCCCTCTGCATCGTCCCTCGGAATCCCCCCTTACACTGCGCAACCGCCCCACCGCTGTTACCTGGACGGACCGCGGCTGGTTATATTATATGACTTGCCCCTGCTATCACAAGCAGAAAACCTAGTTACAGCCTTTTTTCATACACGTTGCTCAAAGATTGCCCAATGCTTCGTTGGTGCACAAATAGCACTCTTTCCTTGCTAGGCTGGGTAATGCCTTCCTTGTGAATATGTTAATGTGAGTACCGTATTGAACTTCTTGAGATTTATTTAGTTCACTGTTTGAGTACTCAATTAAGTGTTTTGAGGATTCCATCCTTGTTAGATGTTAATGTTACAATGCCTGTTCTTTGAGTGTATCATTATTTATTTCCAATGTGAATGAGTTAAGGTTTATTGTATGCTCTTCAAGCTAGGCTGATGTTGCTGAAATTCGGTTAAAGAGGGAATTGTTAAAGTATAATTGTGTGAATGGTTGATTCATTTTCCTCTTGAAGTTGATATTTATTTTCCTGAGTTGGTGGAGTACTTATTTTTAATTGTTAAGGGCTACAAGGTTTCCTGGCGTTAATGTGGTCCTATGATTTCTTTAGGAGTTACATGGTGGCTATGTACTTGTGGTTAGCCAGGCAATTGTGGTTTGTAGCTGAGACCTGTTCCCAGAAGTTCAATACACCCATGCTTGGCTTTCCAGGTATTGATAAGGTACCACATTTTTGTAGACCTTTTGGTAATGTAATGCAATCATGGTAATTGTCTTTTGGTGCTGTTGGTCAGTGAAAGATGGTTCTGCTGTGAGACGAGTATTGTGTACTATACTGGAATATCCATTGTGTTTGTGTGTGTGTTGTTTATGTCCCTAATATTTTGATGCTATTTCTGTTTTTAAAGTGTTCCTGTGCTCAGGTGCTGCACTGATTTTTTATCTTCCTTGATATGTTGCTTTACTTTTTATGGTGTCATCCTTGCATTGCTAGATGTTGCTTTGGGTTGCTGTACCTATTTTGTTTTTTATTTGTTGTAGAAACTGGAGATATGTGGCAACCTACAATGTGTATGAATTTGTGTACAGAAGGTAGTGAGAGAAAGGGCATTGCAGAGTGTGCGTGTTTTTTAGTTTTTCACCAGTGGTATTCTCCGTCTTGCTCATTTGGAAGGCAGCAGGGATGGACTGAGCTATAGTGACGAAGTGAAGATATATACTCCTGGTAGGTTGGCTGAGGAATTACTTACTGCCACCTGAACTGTGTGTGTCTAATATGACACTGTAAGTAAACTGTTTGTACATGTAAGTTTACCGAGCCTACTTACAGTGGCGTCTGTGGTTGAACGGTACACAACCCATCAGAAGAACACAGAATGATAATTTCAGTGTGAAGATTGGGTTCAGGTAAAGGTATAATTGGAGGGTTCTTTAATGCCCCAATAATCCTTTTACATCAAAATTAACTGGTGCTTTATTTGCCTGTATTTAGAGCTGAATCGGTAAGTTTGTGCCGAGTCTGAGTCTTTCACCTATCCGCTTAACACTAATGTCTTTCAAATCTGAGGAGCTGGGAAAGTAAGTGTGGCTGATTTGCTTCGGTAGGTGCTCCTAATTTCTGGCTAAAATATTTGCTGTCCTTTAAATGGAAATATAGAAGTGCAGGTACTCACTATTTAAGGTACCTGTTTGTTCCTAAGACGTACCTGTACGCTCCCTTTAAATGAATTGCAGGAGTACTCAGAAGTGCAGGCACTTTACCTTTCAAATTAAAGAAGTGCAGGTACTCTGTACCAGACAGTACCTGCCATTTTAAAGCACTAGATATTTGGACATAATTCATCATCTTTCATGGCTAATCACACGGCTGTTTGTTATATCTATACATTGCCCCCCCCCACCCCTCTCTCTTTATTTATCTAATAATTCAGTGCATTTTTTAAATTGAAGGTTAAAACCCACTTTGGATAAAGTTCCAAAACAGAAACAATCTAAACCTGGAAATTTTAAAAGTTAAGAGCTCAATGTAACTGTAACTCCCCAAAGTTAGTGATAATAATGAACAAGCATTGGCAAAGCCAGTTGGTCTCGCCTTTGGGATCTAATGGCTTTACCGATTATTTTTAGCCACGCTGCAGCGAGGTTAAAGGATAAAAAAAAAGACTTTGACACAGTCACCTGCCTCATTTTGTAGGCTCATGTGTGTGCCTACAAAATGATGACTTGGATTAGTAACTGAACACAAAAAACGCAGGACAACGTTTTTTAAAAATGGTTAGGGAAAGCAACACGTAGAAGGCTGAAACAACTCGGGCCCAGGAAGGGGGGTGGAAGCAACTTAGAGGGGGAGGATGGGGGGAGGAGAAACAACAGGCAAGAGAGCAATGTGGAGCGGGCAGGGGAAAAGCACATGGGCGAGCAGGCAATGGGGAATGCAGGGGTGGGGTAGGGTAAAAGCAATGGGCCAGAGAGTAACGTGGAGCGGGCAGGTGAGAAGCACGCAGACAGAAAGCAACAGGGTGGGGAGTACATGCGGACGAGCGCAACATGGAGGAGGGTGGGGGAAACCACACAGACCTCAAACCATCACGGAGTGTAGGGGAAGAGAAGTACACAAGGCAGACAGCTGAAAAGAACACGCACTCTCGTGGAGTGCTTAGCTAGAAAGAAAAAAGGACAGAAGTCAGGCAATCAAAAGTGATGGTAAAGAGGCAGTGCTGCATGGTAGGGACAAATATAAGATTGACAAGCTGGGACACAAAAAAGAATCAGGAAAATGTGAGTGACAGGAACTTCAATGAATGGTAAGCAGTGGGCAGACTCCAAGCCTGTGTGCTTGTTAAGGCCACAATATGTCTCGCAACAAACCACACATCCGCGGTCTAGTAGGCAAGACCTAAAAATCAATAAAGTGACAGTTAAATCCCTGTAGTCTACGTCAAACTGGACCACTTAAAAGGGGTGTGGCAGTCCTGGCCCAAATGGGCCACACAATGTTTCTTTTCACAACAAGGTTCGTAGTACTCTGCTCAGGGAAGTGAACTTCAAAATGTTTCTAGAAGCCGTAAAGATCAGCTCTTCAAGGCTAATCAGATGGTCTGTTCAGATTCCGATTTCAAGCCTCAAGCTGTTTTGCAAACCCAGTAGTGAACTTTCCATACATTTTTTACGCTTTTTTTGAGAGATTTTCCAAACAGCTCTGCACTAATGTACACCAAATTAAAAAGGCGAAAGAAGCACAACTGCTACGGTCTTCATGCCACTTTCGGCATCATTCCATCAAATGGTTTCAGTGGTGTCAATGAACAGATCTCCAACTGCAGTTTCAATGAGAAAGTACATTCAGAACCAACATTATAACTTCCCCCTTAACCAATGTGCATAATCCTCTACCAGATCGGCCTTAAGTGGGTTAACTATAACTAGAACCTATATTGGGGGAGGGGGGTTGTTTGTGTGTGTGTGTGTGTGTGTGTGTGTGTGTGTATATATATATGTGCATGTGTTTAATATTAGGAGGTTGAGACACTTAAAAGTGGCGGACCATTAGGGGGATTCCTTTCACATACGCCTTTTTGGTGCAGTTTCTATAGAGTGGAGGCTTTAGGCACCAGTGCACATATAGGTCTTCAGTACCTTGCAAAATTACAGGAAGCCTACTTCGCACTTGGTGGCAGTAGTAGAAGTGGGCGGGATCTGAGGGGCACTACATGCCCATACTTTTTTAATTTAAGAAAAACAGTTCCACAACTTTTTGAGAAAAGACAACCGTCCCAGGATGGTTTGTTTCGAGAGTTGTAATGCTTCAGCTGAAATATAAGGTGACGAGTCTCCTGTGCTGTAAAACTGAGGGAGGAGCAGATAGCTAAACAAGCCCTCTTGCCAGGGTACCTGTTGCCTGATAGAAATGTAAATGTGCACAGCTAGTTAATCTTCAAATGTAAAGGGTGCTTGGAAGCTGGTATTCGCTTTAATTGATGGAATCACTTGAAGCTTCCTGATGAGACAGATTTATTATTTTTCGGTCGTTTTGCAAGCAAGTTACCAGCTGAACTGTGAAGTGTGTGCTTTTCAGGAACAGTTTTATAAGAAAAATTGCACTATGAACAGTCTGGGTATTTTAAAAATCTATATTATGGAATCCATTTTTTATCTTAAATCTTTTTGCACATCTTACTGCAGCCTGTCTTCTACTGTGTGTAATGCAAGTTTAAAATATATCATAGTCTGGGACCTTGTAGCACTAAACATACATTAGTCGCTGTTCTCCACAGCACCAACCAGGGTTCAATTCTGTGGCTCTCTGGTTACACACACAGACCTCTGCAGTGCATTAACCAACAGAGGTTTCATATTGTACAATAGTGCATTTCCCACTGATTAACTTTTTCATTTAAGCTGTGCATTATTATTACGGCTCCTGGTTTTATGGTATTTCGTTTTTTAACATTTCCGTCTGTATTTATCCATATTTATTTTTTACCCATCTTATTGGTACTTATCCATATTTATTTTGTGTTTTGAGAACAGAAGAAATAACTCTTATATTTCCACATTTATTTAACAGATAAACGTGCACCCAAACATTGATGCCTGTCAGGCTTTAGCACATTACACAGCCAAAATGAAATAATAAACCACATGAAAAAAGTTGCATAATAGCACACATACATGTTGAAATATGCAGTAATTTAAGCAAATCTCTTTCAGCTTTCTAACTCCCCATGTTGCCAATATGTACAGCTATTGGCCTAAAAGTCATTAATGTCAGCATGGTGAGTCACTCAAAAGATGCCTAATCATCAGTATTTTTCCACTTTTAAAAATAAATACAGACAGGAAACACAATGTTTTTTGTCTGTATTTATCTGTAAAAATCAATAAAAACGGAAAACAGTGAGCCCCAGTTATTACATATGTAGTTACCTGAAGGTGAAAGACCGAAAACATTTACAGAATATTTTGCTTTTTTTAGCCACGCCTTTGCCCTGCCCCCGTGCTCACTCACCCCAATCTCATTTGCGTGCAGCATCACAGTTCCCATACTTTTTTTTATGCATTTTGACCACTGCTTTGTGGGGTTGGAGTTCCGAAGTTCTGAGCCTTATGCTGTCAGAGCCCGCCCTATTGAGCAGCTTTTCTCTAGTATGATAAATGGCTAGTTAGTCTAGCGAGAGCGACCACAGACATGTGGTTGACCTGTTTGGGGCAGAATACCTTAGTTGAGGTCTCTTGGGGAACTTCCATGCAGATAATGTCTTCTATACACAGTAGGACTGATTCTCAAAACCTTTTGCACACCTACATTTTACATAGGCATATACAGACTAATTTGCAAATGCGAGTGACAGATCCCTAATTTTATATTAAGGATATATGGACATTGGCATCCTCAAATGAATCCGTAAATAGGGCAGGTTTTTTGCACCAATCATTTTAGGTTGGGAACGCCAGGACGATGGCCTTTGGAAAATGATGAAATCCCACAGTCATAATGTGGATATTGACTAACATTCGTACTGTATTTCATGCCCAATTCAAGCAACTTCTCTTGGAGGCAAAAAATACTCCAGTAAGTGTAAACATTGGTTGTGGAAACTCCCCTTACACTGCCATGTTTTCAGGGGTTGTTGAGTTAGATATTTAATCTCCTGGAAAAATAATTTCAATATGAAGAAAAAAATTAAAAAGTTAATGTACCTTAACCCTTACCATAAACATCAGCAGAAAATATATATTTTAATTCATGAGGTGGTGTACACAGAGAAATCTGCAATTTTCATGAAGTGTGGCATGTTGGCACGTAGACTAAGCCTACAACTTTATTTTTGTGAATCCAGACCAGTATTTTAATATGACTTTTTTCTTCAGTCAGTTACCAGTTCAAGGCTATCAGGTTGCTGTGACATGGGCAGAATGATGCAATCCAGTGGTGGCATAGGTAGCATAGTTCTGGGTCCAAAGAGCCTTGAATGTGGCTTAGGTCAGCATCCTTATTTAGATGGCATTTTAGGAGTCTGTGCTTGATTTTGTGACTATCAGAACCAGGATTTTCCTGTAGATAATTGAAGTTACTTCTGGAGACTGTGCTGAGTTTTAGAATGATGGTCATGTTAGGATAAAGCTCCGAGGCTGGCCTTCCAGCAGACCCATTGCCTTTAGCCAAGTGACCATGTGGCATTCTGTAAAGTATTCCAGTACAATAAGACTCAGGGTTATATAGGGAACAAAGGTACGGCGCTTAAGAGACTAAGAGAAACCTTTGGTCACTGCTGGTCTAAGGAGCAAATCAGTCCTGCCTCCGAGGAGTGGAGTGTGGGAAGCTCTCCTTCTCTGTCTAGTCAATTCAGCAGTTAGATATGACGTGGGCAACCAAAAACCTCATCCATTCCCTTGTAGGCTTGATTCTAAATAGTGACAGAGACAATTGTCTTAGGAAACCCAACAAAACCTGTCCTGTAGCCAGGTTCCAAGCACAACCATAATTCCTTTCTGCTGAAGACTGTTAAAAAGACATTTTTAGGTTAGCAAAGACATTTTGATTTTACTAAAATTATATGTATATGTACTTACTTGTAGGGGCTTTCAGCCAGCCCTCTTCTTCCATTGGTCTGTTGTGTCATTCACCTCTTTCTTCCACTCACTTAAGTATCAGGACTACTTTTAATGTGTGCTTTTTAAGACCAAAAAGATATCTTTGCTTTTAGCCCATGATTTTCTTTTTTTAGATTGACGAGCATCTAGCTGGTTCCTCAACAGTAAAGTTGACAAAGCAAGCATTGATAAAGCCTATAGGCTGGTGGCCAGTGCGCGACCTTTTTGTTTTGCCAATGCTTGTTAGTTTTTGTGACTGAGGATGATGCGGTTTTAACTTATGTGACTGAGTGATGCTGGTGAGTTAGCACCTAAACTTCAACGTGCCGAGACAAGCTTTGATACTGTGTATGCTCGAAGTGATGGGAAAGGGTTATGCACCTATCTGTTGCCAGAGATATTACTAGCTGTTGAAGGGTACAGAGCTGAAGGTCAAATAAAAAAATAAAAGAATTCCTCTTATTAAGGACACCAAATTCTTAGGTTTGTGAGAAAGCATGCTCCTAAAGTCCATGTTACACACCAAATTGACATGCTGTTGTCACAGTCCCTTGACTGGGACAAATACATGGAGCGGTGTGCAAGAATATCCGATATGTTTGAAAATTCCTGCTCGAGTACATTTATTCAGCCCGTTGAAACTTTGTCCACCTATCAGGCTTGTCTGGTTGTGCTTTCCTTGACTAACCGAATCCTTTTACACAGGTAGAAGAAGCACGTGTCCAAATCCATGACCCGGAACTGAAGAAGATTCTGAACCCCACGACTGCAGACCTGCGGTTCACAGACTACCTGGTGAAGCACGTCGCAGAAAACCGTGACGACGTGTTTCTGGATGGAACCGGCTGGGAGGGCGGGGACGAGTGGATCCGTGCTCAGTTCGCTCTCTACCTCCATTCACTGCTTGCGGCCACTTTACAAACAGGTGACATTCCACTTTCAGTGCAGTGTTATATTGTTTGGTTGCTTAAAAGCGTTATAAAATGTTGTCAGACACAGAATAGGTGATATGTTCCGATGCGCCATATAATTTTGATAAGGATTGGAATTGCTTAGATTGCTTGCTGGTAACCTTCGTCACTCTGATTCTTTCTGCCTCACTCCTATTCTTACATTTACGTGGAGGGTTCACCCCTCCAGCTAGGGACCCTGAGTAAAACTTTTTATGTGAATAGCTCATCCCACAGTAAGCTCCCTCAACTTCAAAGTTGCCATAAATGAGGAGGAATTTTACTCTGGAGTCTAGAATAAATAAACCCCAGAGTACACAAGACAGAGGTCTTCTGGGAGGGATGGACAGAGGGAGGCTTATGTAGTCTGGGACAAGAAGCGAGGTACCAAAGTAATGCACATGACTGTAGTGAAGGATCACCGCAAGCACTTAAGTAAAGAAGTATATTCCTTTACTCTCAACTCCGCTTCACAAGAAAGCAAGCAGAGCCCTTAGCATCCAGGCTTCAAAACCAACCGCCTCCCCCAGAACCCGGCTTCCCCTCACATTCTACATACCTCACAATGGCTCCTACATATTCCAATACAGAACATAGCAACACCACACATCCCCCTCCCACCTACAATGAGGAAAACAAAACAGCAATTTGAATAACAAAACGTAAAACTATATACAATGCAATTTCTTAGGGTAAATACATGGAGATGCAACAAAGGTTGCAAACGCAAAAATTAATTTAACACAAAATCTTTCAGTCTGTTCGGGGTGTGGATGACTCTTCCCAGTCTACCCAACCTCCTCGAACCCACATCCTCACAATCCTGTTCCACCACTTCTCCATCATCACTTCCCACTTCGGATTGCATCCGCATGGGCTTCTCATCCACCTCATCCTCCCACAACCAATCATTCAAATCCAACATGTCCCCACCTCCTCCTTCCTTTTTCTCACACTTTTTACACTTAGCAATTCGGCTCATGTGCCATACACGATCATCACTTAATCTCGCAGAGTTTTTTAAACATTCCACAACCCTTAATGGCTCTGAAAATGCTCTGACCTTTTGAAATTCTACCCGCCTTCTTCACTTTCACCCATTCTCTCACTCGCAACGTTTCTTCCTTAGACGAATTCCTCAAATCATAATTCTTTTTATACACACCTTTTTAAGATATTCTTCTTGACCTCTTCTGGGGTCCACTCCACTTGTCGTGAACTACTCATCCATCCAATGCTATCTTTAGCGAAAGGCTACCTACCACGCATCAATACGAATGGGCTAAAACCTGTCAAACTCTGTGTCACCCTGTATCCCCACAACATTTTCTTCAACTCTACTTCCCATTTCTTTTTGTTTTCACAAGCAATTTGAATGGTACCTTTAATAACGCGATTAAATCGTTCAACTGCACCATTTCCAGCTGGTTGATACACCGATGGCTTGACATGCCGCACGCCACTCCTTTTAAGAAAATTCTCCACCTTCAATGCTGTAAAATGTGGTCCATTGTCAGTCAGCAGTTTTTTAGGCAACCATTCCTTTAAAAACATACTTCCTCCAAAAATCTCACAACGTGTCCGCATTCGCTCTTTCCACTACCTCCACCTCTACCCACTTACTGAAATAATCCACCAACATAATGATGTATTTACTTTCCCCTGACTCAGACTCATTGGGACCAACAAAATCCACTGCTAACATATCCCAAACCATCTTGGGACAGTCCACAGGTATCAATGAAGGTCGCAAAGTATGCAAACGTTTGTCAGAATTGACACACTGCTCACAATCCCTCACTTTTCTCTCAACATCAAGATCCACTCCTGGCCACCAATAAAAAGATTTAACTCTTCTCTTTGTCATCACAATTCCAAAATGTCCCTTGTGACATAAATCCATCACTTTTCCTCTCAGACCTTTGGGAGGTACAACTTTCCCTCCCCTCATCACAAAACCAGATTCCACTCCCAACTCACTACGTATTTCCCAAAAACTTCTCATCTCACTTTGGTCAGGCTTCTTAACACCCCAACCTTTCAAAATGTAAGCTTTCACTTTTTCCAACAATTCATCCTTTCCATGCTCAGCTTTGCACTCCTCACTTCCAATAGAATTTAATCCCTCTTAATCTGTGAATGCAATTTGATAATCATCCCACTCACTATTCTGTGCCTCCTTAATAGGTAATGGCATGCGACTCAAACAGTCCGCCACTTTGTTCTGTACACCTGGCACATACTTAATCCTATAGCTAAAATCCTGCAATTTCATCAATAGCCTTGCAATCCTTGCTGACGCCTTCACTAGCCCTTCAGTAGTAAATTCACTAAAGGCTTGTGATCACTTCTGACCTCAAATTCAGTTCCCCACACAAACGCTCTGAAATGCTCCATCGCCCACACACAAGCAAGAGTCTCTCTCTCAATTACTGAATAAACTTCTTCAGCAGGTGTAATACTTCTAGACGCAAACCCAATCACAACTTCTTTTCCAACATTCTCAATTTGAGTTAGCATTGCACCCAATCCTTTTCCACTAGCATCCACCGTAAGTATGCTATGTAGATCTGGATCATAACCTTGAATAGGTGCTGCATTACAAATTTCCTCTTCTATCATCCTAAAACTTTCCATACACTTTTCAATCTAGTCAAATTTGTTTCGCATTTTCAAAATTTGTCTCAACTCGTATGTTTTTTCAGCAAAATTTCTTACAAATTTTGAATAAAACTCTGCGAAATGAGCTTAATTCTTCCTTATTTCCAGGTTCCGGAGCATCCCTTAATGCCTCTAGCAATTCTTTCTTTGGTGAAATACCATCCTTTCCGATTACATGACCCAGATAAGTTACTTTGTTTGTGCAAATAGACATTTCGAAAATTCAGCTGTTAAACCCTTCTTTTCTAAAACTTTCATGACTTCCATCAATCTTTGATCATGTACTTCCCTGTTTTCCCCCATAATCAGTACATCATCCTAGAAAAACACAACTCCTTTGATATTCTTCAGGATTTCACTCATCAGCCTCTGGAACACTGAGGCTGCTGAAGCCAGTCCAAACGGCATCCTAACACACTGAAAACATCCGAACGGTGTAACAAATGCTGTAATCTTCTTGCTTTCCTCATGAAGTTGAACTTGGTGATATGCCGAAGATAAGTCCACCGCTGAAAACCAGCTCATTCCTTTTGTTTTTGCCAATAACTCTCCTGTTTTTGGCAAGGGAAATTTGTCAACCTGAATTTGCCGATTCACACTCATCAAGTCCACACAAAGCCTAATTTTCCCATTGGACTTCCTGGCCACCACGACTGGAGACATCCAATCTGATGACTTTATCTGTTCTGTCACTCTTGCCTCCTTCAACCTGATCAATTCCTTTTCCATTTCACCTCGTACCACAAACTGAACATTTCTAACTTTAAAATTCACTGGAACTGCACTTTCTTTCAATATAATCCTATGGGTGAACCCTTTTAACAATCCAAATTTGCCTGAAAATACTCCCTTGAATTCTTCACATAGTTTCTCCCCCACAGTGTTTCCTTCATCTAATACCAACCCTTGTTCTTTACTGTTTGCTTTGAGAATAATATTCAAACTTCGTTGGTCTCTCCATCCCAAAACACAGGGTCCATGTTCTGCTACATACATTCTACCCTCAGCTTTTCTTCATTTAAATGCAAAAGACACATCTCTGCACCCCACCATGGAAATTTCCTCTCCAGTAAAACTTTCTGGCTTAATTTCACACTTTTTCAACTCTCCGCCAATAACACCATCAAACTTCTTCTTCCACATTTCCAAATTTATGATGGTGAACGGTGATCCTGAATCTGCCACGAGAACTATAGGAACTCCTGCCGCCACCACTTCACATTTGGGTTTGTTCCTTCCGTGATTCGCGACATCCAAAACGACATAATTTACCATTATTACACGATCATCCTCTTCTTCGGACCGTTCTTCCTCCGATGAAAATTCTCTCTTACTCTCCGTCACACACTGAACTTTTTCACTCCTATCTCTCCTCCTACACGCACGTGCATAATGTCCAATTAAACCACATATAGAACACTTCTGATCCTCAGCTCTGCACTGTTTACTGTTTTCAAGGTGTTCCTGACAACCACACCTGTAGCAACTCAACCCTTTTTTGTGCTTCTCTCTTGTAGTTGACTTTTGCTGGAGTAAAAAATTTCCTTGGTTCCTTTACATCTTGAGCTTTACTTCCCTCCACATTCTTTTTTAACAGTTTTAGCACTTTTCTTATTATAGACAACACAAACATCTTCACGTTCTTCACTATCATCCAAAGCAGCCTTGGCACACCTCAAAGACACTTCTGTTTTCCTAACAACTGCCAACACTATGCTTAACGTACCATCTACCATGGCCCATAACCTCTCTGTACCCTCTTATTATTAATCAGCATGATAATTTGATCTCTCATCAATTCCACATGCAATGCCCCAAATCTGCATGGTATTGCCATTTTTTTAAGTACAGCCAAATAATCATCAATCGTTTTGTTATGTTCCTGTTTTCTGCGAAAAAACTTATACCTATCTATAGCAATACACACAGTAGGAGCATAATATTTTTCCAAATCATCTAAAGCATTAATATAGACATCTGTTTCATCTTCTCCTCTCACTTTCTTCTCCATCTGATTGTATTGCTTAATACCTTCCGGAACTAAAGAATGTAGAAGAACACCATTTTTTATCTCAGGTGTTAATGTGTCATTGTTTATAGTGACCATATAATTCTCAAAATAATCTGTCCATTCTTGCCACTTCATGCGTGGCTCCCCTGGACACGGCAAAAATGGTATTGGTGGACTTAACGTAAAAGTTTGTGCCGCACACATCACTGCAGCTAAATATATCTTCTATACACAAAATTCCTATTCTATATAGCAAAATTGTACTACCCAAAACTTGTTACAATAACCAAAAATAATTAAATATTGTTTCAACTCCCACACACCCCCAATTAACTGTGCACAGATGAAAAACTTCTCCGAGTCAATTAAGGTGTGCACATCACCGTAGGATAGCTCCTCCAATAACTTATTATCTCTAAACAAAAAGTACCTTAGTGCTGCACAAATCGCCAATACTGGTGTGCGTATCACCAAGTGCGAACACACTTAATTCCTTCTGGTGTGCGCATCACTGTAATAATACGCCTTCCGCTTATCAACTTGTTGCAAAAACACTTCTTAATGGTGTGTGCGTCACCGTCTGTAAACACACTTCACTTCAGACTAGCGTGCGCATCACCATTATAACTCTTCCACACCAAGTAATTTCCTTCCGACCTAAAATGGCCGCTCCTTATGTTGGACGTGTTGCGTTGTGACGCTTGTTTGCTTCCTCGTTCCTTCCTTAGCCGTAAATGACAATTCACCTTTGTATTTCACACCCAACTCAAAATGGCTGCTCCTTACGTGTGTCGCGTTACGTCATGACCACTCACAGCTGTCTCGCTCTGCCTCACGAGACCCCTCGCGCTCCTCCACATCAACGACTCTGCGCGTGATTGCTTCGCCACACTCCACTTCCCTTTCTCGCAGCAGTGCCGACATGTAATTTTCCTTGAATCTGCTCGTCTTCCGTAACGAATGCAGGTAATCTCCTTTAATCAAATCTTCACAATTCGCTCATCAGTCTTCGCGTTGTTTCCACATACAGCATCAGAAAACTCACTAGCACGCTGGTTCTCGCAGAGTTGAGCCCGTCGCCAACTTTGTAGTGAAGGATCAAAGCAAGCAATTAAGTAAAGAAGTATATTCCTTTAATCTCAATTCCGCTTCACAAGAAAGCAAGCACAGCCCTTAGCATCCAGGCTTCAAAACCAACCGCCTTCCCCAGAACCCGGCTGCCCCTCACATTCTACATACCTCACAATGGCTCCTACATATTCCAATACAGAACATAGCAACACCACAATGACCAGAAATAATCCAAGCATCACCTCCTCAATGCCAGACATCTATTTTGCTTACAAAATGTATAAAGCAGTTTATACTTGCAGTATCGAAGGGGGGTGGGGGGATCCAGTCCCTCTTTCACCCTCCTTGAGAAAGAAAGACTGATGGACCAGTGTAGTAGTGATGCGTAGTGATGCTATTGTTATGTATTGCTGTTATGTATTGCTGGGCATGCGGTAGCCTCGCGTGCCCTCATAACCTGTATGTTTACTTACGAAGGGTCATCGCGGCTCCTAGGCGATGGTTGGGAATTTCAGTGCAGTTGAAGCTGGGCTGGTGTCTTGACTAGCCACTCTGGGCGCGCCGTGGGCGATCCAAAGAAATAAACCTCTTCGAGACCTGCATTTACCAACCGAGTGTTTCTTCTCACAACAACCAGCCCACAGTTTTTCAAATATATTATGCAACAATGCCCCTGGAAGGCAGCCATACCTCCATCTGCCTTGGATTACGCAATGGGGATCACGGTTTGTACCTGTCTATGCCAGTAAAATTATGTAACATCGCAACTGCCTGCAGTTTCTGTCCATTTCATTCAGTTCTAGGGCCGTGTCACAAAGAGGTGCGCTGTTTTAGCGCATTTTTGTTTTCCAGTATAGAGATCTAAAGTAAATGCAAACAGCTTGGAAACCGTGAGAAGTGGTCGGCTTTGTGCTGAACCAGTGCAGTTCTTAATGCTAATTAACATATGCAAATCGCGATGGGGGCGTGGCCGAGTGGCGTAACGTAATGGCCGCTGCCTAGGAGAGCTCCGATCACCCCAGCCCTAAAAGAAATATCCGACCCACATATCCGTGTCTCTGAAGAGGAAATCGATCATCGGAAGCCACCTGGTCTGCGAGGGGGAAAAAAACGGAACATCTAATCGACCTCCGTGGTGAGATATCCCCCTCGGCAATATACTGCCTGCAGAGCGAGAGGAGCCGGGACCCACAGTGACTGGAAAGGAGACGTGCGTGATGACGTAAGCGGCAGACCTCTGAGCCCGACTCCGGATCACTCGCACCGGCCTGCCGGGTGCTGCGGCCCTTGCTAGCGAAAAGCAACGCCACGATCGAAGGACAGACGACTCGGCGTACAGGTGGGCCTCCGCCGAAACCAGTGCTGATCGGCCGGAGGGACCGCGACAAGCGCAGTGAAAGGGAGGCTCCGAGTGTGGTGCGGCGAGCCCCCTCCCCGTTGCTGCCGGGGTGGCTCCGGACGTAGCGGCGGCCGCCGGATCAGCAGCTGCACCAGAACATTGCCTGGGTGCGATCGGGCTGCCAGAGGGACGACGGGCCACTGAAGTTAGATTCCCCGGGAAAAGTAGCAAATGCATGATGCGGCAATAGGGTAATCTCAGGCCCTACGGAAGACGTTCCGGGAGAGACAGAGTGACACCGTCTCTCTTGGTGACTGGGGACAGCCCCGCGGCATTCGATTGCGGCAACATCCCGGTAGCATCACTTGGGTCAGCCTCCCACGATATCTCCTGCTATACCCGACCAGCATCACACCAGTATCACGCTCCGGCGCCTGCAACGCTCTCACTGCCCATGCCATAAAGCGAACCCCCCACTGATTTGAACTGCATAATAAGGCCTGTTGGACAATTCAGTGGGAAACCGAAAGAAGGTAAAATGGCGTCCACAAGGGGCCTCAAAACAACACAAGCTAACAAGTTGGACAAGTATGCATTCTCAAGGGAGAGTGCAACGGAGACCTCCCCTAAACGTAAAGCGGCAGCAGAGCAAGGGACTCCGGACAAGGAACCCACTCTTAAGGACGTCATGACAGCCATTGCGGAGATAAAAACTTCACTCGAACATAAAATGGACACCATAACGATTGAGGTGAACTTGATCCGAGCAGACCTCAATAAAAACAACGAGAGGCTTAAACAGGTGGAACTAAAAACGACCAGCTTAGTGTAAGATGCATCACAAATACAAACCGAGATTCAGGAACTACAAAACTTCCGAAAGTTTACAGAAACGAAGCTGGACGACTATGAAGGACGCCTTAGACGCAATAATGTGCGCATTTTAGGTGTTCCCGAAAAGGCAGAAGGGGAATCAGTTGATCTGTTCGTGGAAGAGCTCATTCTTCAACATCTCAAACCCAAAGGACTTAGCAACCTCTTTGTCGTTGAAAGAGCCCACAGAGTCCCGGGGGGGCGACCGAGACCCGGGCCACCCCCGCTCCTGGCCAGAATCCTCAATTACCAGGACCGCGACGCAATACTTCAGCGCGCCAGAACGGGGCCGCCACTCAGACTGGATAATGCCGATATCAACCTTTTCCCAGATTTCACCCAGTCAGTCCAGAAGCAACGAAGATCCTTTTTGGGAGTGAAGAAACTGCTCAGAGACAAGGGCCTCAAGTACGCAATGCTTTTCCCGGCCAAGCTCCGAGTGGAAGCAGATGGCAGAGCCTGGTTTTTCGACAACCCGGAGATAGCAGCAAACTGGTTAGAAACCCGTGGAGCCTGAGGTGAAAGAAGACAGCGTCAAGGACACAAACCCAAGTAGAATAGAGGGATGTTTAACGTCCCTTGAAAGACCTGGTCCTCTGCGAGGAGGAGTGTGAGACGAAAATAGTGCCTTCGCTGAACGCTATGGGACGTGGTGAGGCCGGTAGGCTGGGGAGAAAACTAGCATGAAAGACAGGACAGACAAGGGCGTACTATCCCCTCTCAGAGACCTACAAAATCCCGGGGTGGGGGGGCGGGGGAATCTGTGGTCTCTCACGCCCTCATTTTCTTCTTTTAGTACCAAAGTTGGGCGACCGGCACTCTGCCAGTTTAGTATGGGCAGTTCCAAGTCCAGAGGGCAGGGAAGCAGGGAGGGGGGTTGTTGGGGGGGGGGGGGGGAGGTTTGTTTTTGTTTTTTGTTGAAACTTTTGCATCGACAAGAATTGTGATAGGCGAGGTTGAGGCTTTGGATTGTTATGCTAGGTTTAATGCATACGCAGTGGGATAAGAGTGCCAGAATCCTGAGCTGGAATGTCAACGGGCTAGGGGACAAAGTTAAGCGCAGTATTGTTCTTCAATATATTAAGAAACAGGCCCCTGACATTGTCCTTCTTCAGGAAACGCACTTGATAGGAAGCTCATATAAAGCGATGTGCAGGTGGGGATACAAGTTGGTGGCACATGCGGGGTTCACAACGAGCTCGAGAGGAGTAGGTATTATGTTGAAAAACACATTCCCCCTCAGCGTGGATTCCACTTGGGCTGACGACAGGGGCCGATATATAGGGATTATGGGGTCTTGGGAAGGGCGAACCATTACACTAGTGTCGGTCTATGTCCCGCCTGGCCTTCAGTCTACTACATTCCAAGACCTACGCACTACTCTCCTTTCGCTGCCGGAGGGACTGTTATTACTGGGAGGCGATTTTAATTCAGTAGGGTCGGGTAGGCTAGATCGCCACCCCCCTCGTGAACTGGGGCCTTCTAATAGCTGGCTGCTTGTAGCTACCCTAAAAGTGCCAAAAAACTCTTATTTTCGAAGTGCGACAATTGCGCTGACTCGTACAGGGTTTGCGTCTGTGTTAGACACATCGCCTCCATCTCCCTTGAAACACTATCTATAACCGTGTCCTGCGACTCGTACTGAGTCCGATCGGTGTTCGCCTCTAACACACAAGGGGCCTGTAACATTGAAATATCCATTGCGCTGACTCGTACAAGGTTCGCGTCTGTGTTAGACACAGCGCGTCCATCTCCCTTGCAACTCAATCTGTAACCGCGTTGTTGGACTTGGCCCTTTTTGCAGGGTCATCCCTGAACTTTTTGCCTTCCTCCTATATTTTCTCTGACCTGTTTTTGTTGGTTTTATGACTCTGGGCACTTTACCACTGCTGATCAGTGCTAAAGTGCATATGCTCTCCCCATGATAAATTGTGTTATGGATTAGTGACTCCATGATTGGATGATTGGTTTACTTGTCAGTCCCTAGTACAGTGCACTGCGTGTGCCCAGGGCTTGTAAATCCAATGCTGCTGGTGGGCTTGCAGCACTGGTTGTGCCACCCACAGAAGCAGCTTGTAAATGTGTCTCAGGCCTGCCATTGCAGAGCCTGTGTGCAGTCTGTGACTGCCATGTCGACTTGGCAAGTGCACCCACTTGCCAGTCCCTAAACCTTCCCTTATCTTCATATCAGACACCCCTAAGGTAGGCCCAAGGGCAGGGTGCATTGTAAGTATAAGGTAGGACATGCCCTGGTGTGTGTGGCATGTCCTAATAGTGAATTACAGCCATTTTCGTTTTTCACTATTGCAAGGCTACCTGCTCCCCATAGGCCAGAATGGGCAGACTGACTATTACACCTTATAGTCAGAACTGACCCAGGAACATGGTAGAAAAACGAATTTAGTATGCCTGAACTCAGAATGATAAAATACATCTTTTAGTGAAGTTGGTTTTAACATTCTGTGTTTGAAAATACCACTTTTAGAAAGTGGGTATTTTCTTGCCTAAACTTCCAAGCCTGCCTCTGCTAGGTTGTGTATTCCTTGTCTAGAGATTGAGTGACAGGGGCTGGGGGTGGCTACAGGAGACAGGGTGAGTCAGCACAGGGCTGAATAGGAAGGTCTGCATCCAGAGTGGAGGGAGGAGTTGCACCTGGGTCTGAATAGGGCTGTGCCTGCCTTCCACAATGCTGGCTCCACCTCCTGCCGGGCGTCTGATGGCTCTGCCCCTCACTCACAAAGGAAAGAAGGAGTCAGAAAAACAAAGTGCTCCAGGACTGACCAGAACTGGTTTGGACTAGGCAAAGGCCTCTCTGCCTTCAGAGAACAAAGGGAAAAGGTGTATAAAAAGGGGACCCAGACCCCTAGGAAATTAGATCACTTCTGGGAAATCAAGAAACCTGTTGCCAAGGAGAAGAACCGGAGAAGCTGAAGGAGGAGTACTGCCCCTGGGCTGTTTTGCTGATTGGGGTTGGCCTGCAGTGGTTGCTTTCTGCCAAGGACAGGAGAAAAGACTTTGCTGTGCTTTGTCATCTTGAAGAAGGGAATCTCCAAGGGCTTGAACTGAGCTTGCCTCCTGCCTGAAGTCACAGGGACACAAAGACTTCACCCCTTCTGTTTGCCTGCATCTGGAACTGCTGTTTTAGCTGCTAACAGAGGGAAATTGCAACACCGACGCCGGCGAGCGACGCCGTAACCTGCACCGAAGCCGTGGGCACCGCTCGTGAAGAGCACGACGCACCGCCCCGACTTGCACCGTAGGCCCGACGCCTGCCGACGCCGTGCGACATCGACTCCGAAGCCGTCATCGAGGCCGCTGCCTGCACCGGAGCCGAGGACACCGCTCGTGACGCTCACGACGCACCGTCCCGACTCGCACCGCAGCCCCGACTTCACCGACGCCAGGGCTTCATCATCGCGGAGCCGATCCTCGACGTGGGTGACCCCGAATCCATCGACGCCGCACCATCGTAAGGAACCGACGCCTCGCCGCCATCCGTGACGTCACCTCCCCGACACAGTAAGGAACCGACGCCTCACCTCCCCTGCGCTGCAGTAAGGAACCGAGACATCACCTCCCCTGGGGTCGTAAGGAACCGACGCCGCCGGCGCCAACGAAGCATCACCTCCCCGACGCCGTGCACCGTCTTTGTTTTCATCGAATTCCAGGTACTGTTCTTTGTGGGTCTGCTCGACTCCAGGCCCGACGCCGCGCACCTCGCGGTCGGCGCCGTACTTTGGGATTTCCACCGGTCACGACGTCGTGATAACTCCAAGTGGAGTTATTTGTTGCTACAAGCTTTATTTGATTGACTATCCTATTTTTGAAGATAACGTGAACTGTCTCTATCATTTTAAGTCTATTTTTGATTACAGTATTGTGGATTTTTGCTATTGGGTCTTGTGATAAGTCTATATAAAGATTACTTATTTTTACATAAACAACCTGTGTGGTGTCCATCTGTAGTGTTTTCACTGTATTACTGTATGTGGTCACAAATGCTTTACACACTGCCTCTGAGATAAGCCTGTCTGCTCGTGCCAAGCTACCAGGGGGTGAGCAGGGGTTATTTTAGGAGTGTTTCCCCCTTATCCTGACTAGAAGCAAGGGTCCCTATTTGGACAAAGGTGCAAACCATTGCCAACTAGAGACCCCAGTTCTAACATTGGTGGTCAGCGGTGAGGATTTGGACTTGCATTTGTGATTCATATACAGTGATTGGTGTACACTACTAGTGAGTGCAGACCAATACGCGACCACATACCTTTTTGATAGGACTTTTTTTCTTTGGAACCTTTATTTTTGTTGAGAACTGCCAATTTTCACCATGAGCAAAAAAGGATCCATTGCACCTGCAGATATTGAATTTGAAGAAGATAGGGTTGATACCTACACTGTGCCAGAACTCAAAGCTGTTTGCAAAAAGTTTAAAATCTCTATGAGAGGCCTCACCAGGAAGGAGGAGTTTCACAAGGCGCTAAGGGCCTGGTTGGAAGCACGGAATGCCAGTGGGCAGTCCGAGGAGCCTGTGGAGGAGGCAGAGAATTTAGATGGGCAGCTTGAGGGGCCATTGGGCTTAACTGGGAGGAGAGCGCCTTCCAGGGAGGGCAGCAGTGTTTCTCAAAGGGGCCTGTCTCCAGAGGAGCTGGAGGACAGGGACAAAAGCAGGATGCATGAAATGGAGATGGCCAAACTGAAACAGGGAAGCCATGATAGCCTTGAGCATAAGAAATTGGAGTTGGAAAGTAAGAGGTTGGCCATGGAAGAAAGGAAGATGCTTTTAGAGCATGAGAGAATGATGAGGGTGTTGGAGTTCAAAGCCAGGGGCTTAGGGATTCCTCCTTCTGGTGGCAGCAAAATTGTATTACCTAGTGCTGAGGGAGTAGTACACACACCCAGAGATGTGGTGCCTGACTTGGAGGGGGTTAACATACACCAGGAGGTTCAAGGACATGAGGTAGCTCCAGTAGTGCGCAGTGTCCCTGAGAGGAATAGGGAAACTGACACAGGGATTCATGGTCCTAGTGGTGGGAGGGACACTCTACTGACTCTAGATGAGAGGGGCAGGGAGAGGGGTTCCCCCATGGTTGAAGTCCTGGTATGTGAGTGTGAAGACCGCCCAGAAGAGTGTGGGTTGAGTGACAGAGACAGTCAGATACTGTCTTGCCAGTCTCAGGAGAGTGGTGTGGGGTACATGTGTGAGGCACTGGATGGTGAGGTGAAGGATAACTTGGTTAACACCTGTGAGGGGTTGTGTGATCCAATTGTGGGAGAGCATACTGTAAGTCCCTGTTTTCCAGAGCTATGCCAACACCTGTTGGAGAGTGAGTTCTCTGACCCCAGGGAGCTCACGAGGGAGGAAGACCTTTTGGTGGTTTCCAGAGGGTCTGAAAAGGCATTGGGGAGTGACCCTAAGAGGAGTGGCTCAGGTATCTTCCAGCCCAGAGTGGTGGAAGTGGTTCAGAGTAGCCCAGCTAGGTCCCGGTGTAGTGGGAGGGGTGTAGGGGCTCACGTCCGGTCTCAGTGGAGAAGGAGTGAGTGTGGGGCTGCGTGTCCCAAGGTACCCGAAACCCAGTCTCAGAGCCTGGATGGTTCTTTAAGGGAACACCAGGTAGGGAGCCTAGGCTGTCCTGATGGGCCGCCTGTTGAGGAGGATCTCCTAGTGTCTAGAGAACCTGGAGCGTCTGTAAATGGAGCTCCAGTGTTTCTGGTATCTGGCAGTGCCGCTCCACTTGGGAGGGTGCAGAAGTCCAGAGTGAGGGGTGAGAGGGGGAGAGAGTCCCCAGTGGAAGAACCAGTGGGTCAGGGACCAGCCAGAAGGGCTGAGTCACCAGTGAATGACCATGGTGACACCACTTCTGTCCTGGGGGATCTTCGCGCGCTGTCAGATGGACAGGGGTCGGGAGATCTGCGCCAGGCGGACTGTCACACAACACATGAGAGATGTGTTACCCTCTGGGGGGCATGCGTGCTCCCCAGGAAGTCCTGGTGCGCCAGGCAGATTATTACACAACTCTAGAGGAGTGTGTTTCCCTTGGGGGGGTTGGTGTACCCTCCCGGAAGTCCTGGGTTGCCAGGCACAGGTCCAGCCTAAGGGTACAGACCCTGGGTTGGAGGACCAGGTTCAGGGTGTCCCCCTGACCTGGAGGAAGGGGCAGCTGCTAACAGTGCCCCTACCAGTTTGTCTTCTGGGGGCACCACTCCAGGTGGGAGGGTGCAGGACCCTAGTAAGGGGGCGGGGAGAGGACAGCCTCACCCCTGGCCTCTACCCAGTCTAAGGGTACAGACCCTATGCTGGGATCCCAGTTGCAGGATAGAACCCCTGAACTGGTGGGCGGGTGTGCAGGACCCCTGCCACAGGTGCCCTGACAATTCTGGAAGGGGTACAGCTCCAGGTGGGAGGGTGCAGAGCCCCAAGGAGGAGGACCAGGTGTGGGAGAGCCCACCCCAGTCTCCTGTCCAGCCGCCGGTTACAGGCCCGGGGCTGGTGGGTCAGTGTCAGGATGTCATACCTGACCTGACGGTTGGGAGAGTGGACAAAGGGTGCCAGGCACCTGGGGCTACTGCCCCCGCTCTCTGACACCACAGAGGTTGGAGAGCCATGAAAGGCCTGGGGCCTGGCTCTCATCACTGACGGCTGTCAGTGGCCACTGTGGCTTGCTGTCCTGGTGGACAGAGTTGCCCCTGGGGGGGACAGAAGTCACACCCGGGGGTGGACTAGGCCACACATCTGTGTTGGCCATGTGGGTACTGTCTGTCGGTTGGGACACACCTGTGAGCAAGCTAAGGTTAGGTGCTGCACAGGTGGTGTCCACAGTTGAGGAGAAGGGTTCCCCATGGGTTAGCTGGGTGGGCCCTGAGAGTATGGACAGAGGGATCCAAATAGGTTCAGATTGGCGTAGAACTGGAGTATGCCCCTGCTGTTGTGGGCCAGGGTCCAGGTTCTATCGCCCAAAGCAGAGAAGCCCATCAGGGTAGTGATTGGTCTCCCCTGCGTTTTGGCTGGAAGGGGTTGTGTTGGACTTGGCCCTTTTGCAGGGTCATCCCTGAACTTTTTGCCTTCCTCCTATATTTTCTCTGACCTGTTTTTGTTGGTTTTATGACTCTGGGCACTTTACCACTGCTGATCAGTGCTAAAGTGCATATGCTCTCCCATGATAAATTGTGTTATGGATTAGTGACTCCATGATTGGATGATTGGTTTACTTGTCAGTCCCTAGTACAGTGCACTGCGTGTGCCCAGGGCTTGTAAATCCAATGCTGCTGGTGGGCTTGCAGCACTGGTTGTGCCACCCACAGAAGCAGCTTGTAAAATGTGTCTCAGGCCTGCCATTGCAGAGCCTGTGTGCAGTCTGTGACTGCCATGTCGACTTGGCAAGTGCACCCACTTGCCAGTCCCTAAACCTTCCCTTATCTTCATATCAGACACCCCTAAGGTAGGCCCAAGGGCAGGGTGCATTGTAAGTATAAGGTAGGACATGCCCTGGTGTGTGTGGCATGTCCTAATAGTGAATTACAGCCATTTTCGTTTTTCACTATTGCAAGGCTACCTGCTCCCCATAGGCCAGAATGGGCAGACTGACTATTACACCTTATAGTCAGAACTGACCCAGGGAACATGGTAGAAAAACGAATTTAGTATGCCTGAACTCAGAATGATAAAATACATCTTTTAGTGAAGTTGGTTTTAACATTCTGTGTTTGAAAATACCACTTTTAGAAAGTGGGTATTTTCTTGCCTAAACTTCCAAGCCTGCCTCTGCTAGGTTGTGTATTCCTTGTCTAGAGATTGAGTGACAGGGGCTGGGGGTGGCTACAGGAGACAGGGTGAGTCAGCACAGGGCTGAATAGGAAGGTCTGCATCCAGAGTGGAGGGAGGAGTTGCACCTGGGTCTGAATAGGGCTGTGCCTGCCTTCCACAATGCTGGCTCCACCTCCTGCCGGGCGTCTGATGGCTCTGCCCCTCACTCACAAAGGAAAGAAGGAGTCAGAAAAACAAAGTGCTCCAGGACTGACCAGAACTGGTTTGGACTAGGCAAAGGCCTCTCTGCCTTCAGAGAACAAAGGGAAAAGGTGTATAAAAGGGGACCCAGACCCCTAGGAAATTAGATCACTTCTGGGAAATCAAGAAACCTGTTGCCAAGGAGAAGAACCGGAGAAGCTGAAGGAGGAGTACTGCCCCTGGGCTGTTTTGCTGATTGGGGTTGGCCTGCAGTGGTTGCTTTCTGCCAAGGACAGGAGAAAAGACTTTGCTGTGCTTTGTCATCTTGAAGAAGGGAATCTCCAAGGGCTTGAACTGAGCTTGCCTCCTGCCTGAAGTCACAGGGACACAAAGACTTCACCCCTTCTGTTTGCCTGCATCTGGAACTGCTGTTTTAGCTGCTAACAGAGGGAAATTGCAACACCGACGCCGGCGAGCGACGCCGTAACCTGCACCGAAGCCGTGGGCACCGCTCGTGAAGAGCACGACGCACCGCCCGACTTGCACCGTAGGCCCGACGCCTGCCGACGCCGTGCGACATCGACTCCGAAGCCGTCATCGAGGCCGCTGCCTGCACCGGAGCCGAGGACACCGCTCGTGACGCTCACGACGCACCGTCCCGACTCGCACCGCAGCCCCGACTTCACCGACGCCAGGGCTTCATCATCGCGGAGCCGATCCTCGACGTGGGTGACCCCCGAATCCATCGACGCCGCACCATCGTAAGGAACCGACGCCTCGCCGCCATCCGTGACGTCACCTCCCCGACACAGTAAGGAACCGACGCCTCACCTCCCCTGCGCTGCAGTAAGGAACCGAGACATCACCTCCCCTGGGGTCGTAAGGAACCGACGCCGCCGGCGCCAACGAAGCATCACCTCCCCGACGCCGTGCACCGTCTTTGTTTTCATCGAATTCCAGGTACTGTTCTTTGTGGGTCTGCTCGACTCCAGGCCCGACGCCGCGCACCTCGCGGTCGGCGCCGTACTTTGGGATTTCCACCGGTCACGACGTCGTGATAACTCCAAGTGGAGTTATTTGTTGCTACAAGCTTTATTTGATTGACTATCCTATTTTTGAAGATAACGTGAACTGTCTCTATCATTTTAAGTCTATTTTTGATTACAGTATTGTGGATTTTTGCTATTGGGTCTTGTGATAAGTCTATATAAAGATTACTTATTTTTACATAAACAACCTGTGTGGTGTCCATCTGTAGTGTTTTCACTGTATTACTGTATGTGGTCACAAATGCTTTACACACTGCCTCTGAGATAAGCCTGTCTGCTCGTGCCAAGCTACCAGGGGGTGAGCAGGGGTTATTTTAGGAGTGTTTCCCCCTTATCCTGACTAGAAGCAAGGGTCCCTATTTGGACAAAGGTGCAAACCATTGCCAACTAGAGACCCCCAGTTCTAACACGCGTCCTTCGACTCGTACAAGGACCGATCGGTGTGTTCGCCTCGAACACGCAAGGGACCTTTAACATTGAAATCTCAATCGCGTCTGTTCGCATAGACTCGTACAGGACTCGCACCGGTGCCAGGACACCGCGTCCGTCCCCTGTGGGTCTCCTACAACTACCTGGGGTGGTTCTTGGGGGTCCCTCGATTCTAGCTGCTCTAGACCTAGGTCTAGCCAAACTAAGATTGTGATATTTGATTGTGCTAACTTATTTTGATAACATTTGATTTGTACATATGTTCCTGACTTCTAATCTCATAAAGAGATTAGTAGAGAGTTGTTTATTAATAAATACATATATATTTGATATATATACCTGTGTGGTGTCTTTTCATTTGGTGATTCAAGAGATTGTGTGGTAAAACAAGCTGCTTTACATTCCTCCAAGACTTAGCCTGAAGGCTGCTCTCCACAGCTACCACTAGGATAGCTTTCTATAAAGGTTGTCTTAAACCTACCAACCATAAGAGTCGAATTGTTCTGGTGCAAGGTGTCCACTTTAATTAGTGAACAGCATATACCAGGCCAACTTCTCACAGCCACCTCCCGGATAAGACCATCTCATTAATCTACAACAAATTAATATATAATATGGAAGATCCACTCTCTATATTGCGACAGAAATGGGTTGCAGACGGCATAGAGATGGATGATGAGGAATAGCAGGAGGCGATATCCTCTCCTCGAGTGGTGGCTATCCCGGCACGACTAAGATTAGTACAGCTCAAAATCTTACATAGGATATATATGACCGGCCCCCGACTAGTACAGATGGGAGGGGCGGAAACAGGGGACTGCAGGAGGGGGTGTGGGCAAATAGGCACCTTTCTGCACATCATATGGGAATGCACGCACATCCAAACATACTGGAGGGAAATACATGAAGCAATGAGGGAGGTGCTCGCAATTTCCATTCTTCCTGAGGCGCGTAGATGCCTATTGAACATATGGGAACCAACAGACCTGAACACCCACCAAACACAGTGGGTCACGTTGGGGTTTATGCTAGCCAAAAGAAATATCGCTCAGGCTGGGGAGCGGCAACTCCCCTACACTGGGGGCATGGGAGACGAGTATGGACTGGTGTATGTTCAGGGAAAAGACAGTATATGTTGCCCGAGGCTGTCCTAGAAAGTGGTCCCGTGTATGGTCGCAGTGGAACACATATCGAGGAGATATCTGCACCCCCCCACAAAGTATTGAGTTAAATGACCTGCTTCCTCCCTGAAATGTTACTGATCGTGTGTAATGTGTAAGATTATTGCCTCAAACTGTCTTGCCTATATCGATATTGAGCGGATTTTATGACTGTTTGTATGTCGATGGTTGTTAATAAAAAAAGATTAAAAAAACATATGCAAATCGCAATGATGTTGTGGCATGACACAGTGCTGTCATACCCTTATAATAATTCTCACTTAAAAGGTCTAAGGCCTATTTTACTAAAACAACAAATGAACATAATCACAAACAAATGTGAAAATATTTCTTTTGTTGAATTTTTGTACATCACGTGTATTTTTTCCACATACCAATTTGTAACTAAGCTCGGAATGGCTGAAATTGACTATTTTTAAACAAACGTGTAGGCGCTGTATAAAATGCATGTGGAAGTTGGCAATTACATGATCCCTGCATAAGGCCTAGGACGTTAACAAAGGCTTTGTCGCTTCATCTGTAAACCACTGGACGTTTCATATACAAGCAGCTCTTTTAGGAACACTGCCCCCTGGTGACCAAACAAAAAATACTTTCTGTGGGAAGGGTGTTCCATAGAGATTATCTTTGTGTGTGAAGAAGGAAGGGTCTTCGCTCCAAATGTCTTGTATCAATCAGTGCGATTGAACTAATAGCATGTCGTGATTGGCAGATGTTACATTACTGAATGGGAGATAACAGAGGGAACGTTTACATAAGTAGTCTTGTACTCGACCATGCAATGCTTTGTGGATGAGTCATAGAGATTTGAAGTTGGCTCCCTCCTTCACTGGAAGCCAGTGGCAGGACTGTAGTGTGGGTGAGATGTGGTTCCAGTGATCCATTCCAAACAGGAGATGGGCAGCATGAATCTGGACCCATCAGAGCTTATTTCTATATAGATTAATGGAGAGGCCGACAAAGAGAGTGTTAGAATAGTCAATTTGGGGAATCACCACTGTGAGTGTGATGGGGCTTTTTCTGGGTGATGTGAAGGAGAAGAACACCGTCTTGCAGTAGACTCAAGTGGTAGTAGGCCGCCTTAGAGACCGTTTGTTTGATTAACGAAGAAAAGATTGCTGTTGGACAGCACAACCAGGCTATGGACTTTTTCCACTGGCTCGGTAGAGGGGTGGAAGGGCCAGGGGAAAGGAAGATTGGTCAGAGAAACAGATCCCATCAGCAGTATTTGAGTTTTCTCTCCCACAGCCAGTTGTTTTGCATCCGCCACAGAAGTTAAGATCAGCAGTGTTCGCCATCAAGCGTTTTGCCAGAGTTGTTGTCAAACTTGGTAAGCAGCTGGGCATCGTCAGCGTACATATGAGTTGTAGTGGTTAAGGATGTGTTGGGATCTGGAACGTTCCGCCTCCGGTCGTTCTCTGCTCGTGGTTGTTCCCTGCGTGGAACAGAGAATGTGGGGTTTCGGCAGTTGCTGCCGGGGAGCTGTGAAGATGAGATACATTAAATGAAGTGCTCTACTTACTTCGTTGCACTTCTTTTCATTGGCGACGAGTTGTCCCGTCTTCGGCTTACTCATCTACACGAGGATCCGCTTCCGGTCTGTGTGCCCTGTGACCAGAGGAGGAGGCGCGGTGAGCCTGCAGCTGCGGCCCTTTGCCTGGGCGGAGCTGTGCGCTTTTCAGGATGCAATTGAGAGGGGACATGTAGACAGAGAACAGGACTGGTGATAAAGCTGAAACTTGCGGGACTCCACAGATATGGAAAGGAATGTGCCCAATTTAACCTGATGAGTGTGATTTAGAAAGAAAGAGGAACTCCAAGGTAGCTGAGGTCCATTGATGACAGCTATAAGATTCACACCATTGAGGAGTCCATGATGGTCAGTTTTGTCAGATGCCACAGAGATGTCCAGAAGGATTAAGGCCTAGTATGTTTTGGTGTAGGGAGCTGAGAAGTTCTTTTCTAATGTTTAGAAGAGTATATGATGTGCCCTTCGGAGTTCTGAATCCTATTAAAAGGATTAAAGGTCACTGAGAGTACTGTGAGCTTCTAAATGAGAGTAGATTTCTTATGCAACCACTGTTTCAAGTGTCTTGGCAGCGCAGGGTAGGCATATGTTTGGTCTATAGTTGAGAGATTGTTGGGCCCATAGAAGATTTCTTCAGGATGGGTGTGGACGTGGTGCGCCATAGTGGTTGAGGGATGAGACCCCTGGCAAGGGAGGCATTGATTAGATTGGTGATAAGTGGGAGTAGTCCTAGGAGCACTATATTGATAACTTTGGCATTTCAGGCTCCCTGGGTGGGGTAGCTGAAAGGGCCACAAAGTGACCTCCAGTGGCCACATATGAGTTGCACCTTAGGGAACTCGCTGGCATACTGCATTTTGATGGTGAGATACCCATGATGAAAAGTCCTAAAACCAGGCTGATTAGTTTGTCCTTTAACCTCCATAAGTTTCAGGAATGGATTTGAATCTGGAAACACTGAGAGATGTAGATTATGAGTCATATACTCCAAATTTCTATGGTTTCACCAACCTAGTCTGATATTAGTCTGCAGGCACCCTAAGACACAAGCCAGAATAGCGCACAAGCCCTGAAAAGTGTTAGGAATGTGGACATGAATACTTCTTCGCTGGCGCTATTTGGATTCAGAATTTAGTAGTTCTGCTCAAAGTGCCGCAGGGTTGAAAAAGAACAGGTGTTCCTTTTAATACCAAATCAATTAAGTCAAAACAAGTTCCGCCCACTTAAATTTCAAGTCTACCCTAATCGACATTTTAAACTCCGTTCAGGATGGCGATTGCTTGCATGCAGTAGATGTGTAAGATGAATATGTTAAAATACCTATCTGTGCCCATCTCCAAGCAGTCTTTTTCTTAGGAGCCCCTGTCCTGGCCGAATCAAGAACCTACATTTCAGATGGATTACTTCACCTGTGACTAGTGTTTTAGGAGAACATTCGTAATTCTGGTCTCTTGAGTGCTGGTTGTTCTGTTAGTAATACTCTGGGGTAGTGAAGTGCAACTGAAGCTATTATGCCAATATGCTCTGAAGACAGAACCACAGGGTTAAGGTATTTCTAAGGTGTCAGCTTCTCCCATATCTGTGAAGCACATTAGCTCAAAAGAATTACTTTTATAGACCCTTGGCCAATGGATGATCATTACCCTGGACTCATCGGAGTTTGAATGAAAGAAATCCAAAATGTATGCAAAACAGGCAGAATTGTAACCAGTGTGAGCTGTCTACTCCATATCAACATTCTGGACCTCAGTGTAATGTACCTGTCTTGAGATATTTTTCTTATTCATGCGGTGAAATGAATATGATTAGTAACATTTTGAAAAGATAGTAAATAATGCTCTTGCTCAACTTTTATTATAGTAAAATAGTTTATTGGATTGACTTGCCTAACTATATTGATCTGATGACATTAATAAAATGTTAAGTTGTAAATTTAAATGTATTTGTTTTTGTCTCTTAAAAGTCTACCAAGCAGGCAAGACCCTTGAAAATGTTTTTCTAAAAGAGTGTGGTGGATGGGTAGTGTAACTTTAGTTCAAGGGACCACTTTTCACTTATACCGCCCTAGTTATTTTTCTTCTTCACTGTTGCAATTCCATTTTTGCAATCAATTGCCCTTTATCAATTTTTTTCTATTCTCTTTCATGTTTCAGATAACGAGAAGGTGCTGTCTGACTATGGTACTGCCTTCGTAGGAGCCTGGAAAATTACACATAACTACAGAGTGTGGAACAGCAACAAACACCCAGCTCTTGCAGAGGTAAATCCTAGGTAAGACTATAGGTGCTAATGTAATGTTAATATAGGGGCCAAGCCGTATCAAAGTATATTGGTGCCATTGGCAATTACATTTTTGCCCTCCCGCACTTATTTTTACAAGCACCGTTCACAACCACTTCTTCTGCCGCCCTGTCCCAAACTCCCAACTTAGTCTCCGGCCCTGAGCTCACTTAATTTTAAGAACCCATGACTGAGGTATTTGCCTTTGGAATAAACAAGAAACAAATGGGCCTCAGACATTGTCACTGTAATTGTGGTATTTCCATTCAGAATAAATAACCAACAGCAAACACAATTCCTTGGGTAGACATATCAAAGAATGAGGTATTTGCATGTATAATAAACCACAAACCAGGCTGGGCTGCAAAATAAAGAGGGTCCACAACTTTTATTCACCACGTTGTCTCGTTTTCTTCTTTACCCTTTCTTGACATGATTTCTTCTTTTTCTGCATCTTTGCATCTTCTTCTCGCTTTAATTATTTTGTCACCAGTTATGATGTTGGTAAGCATCAGACATGTCCTATACTTAAGAGAGAGTTTATTAATGATGAAATACAAAGGACAAGGCACCCAGCTGGTGATGTCACAGGTAGCTCCGCCCAGGTATCTGTGATGTACACCCCTGTTAGAAAAGGGGTCTCTAGTTGCCAGAGGTATGCACCCTGTCCAAGTAGGGACCACCATCTAGTCAGCTGAGAAGTTCTTTTCTAATGTTTAGAAGAGTATATGATGTGCCCTTTAGAGTTCTGAATCCTATTAAAAGGATTAAAGGTCACTGAGAGTACTGTGAGCTTCTAAATGAGAGTAGATTTCGTATGCAACCACTCTCTAGTTGCCAGAGGTATGCACCCTGTCCAAGTAGGGACCACCATCTAGTCAGGGTAAGCTAGATACACACTAAAAGATAACCTGTGCTCACCCTCTGGTAGCTTGGCACAGAGCAGTCAGGCTTATCTAAAGAGGCAATGTGTAAAGTATTTGTGCAACACACACACACAGAGTAACACAATGAAAACACCACAAAAAGACTCCACACTGATTTAGAAGAATTTTATAAATTAATCAGGACCAAAACGACAAACCTCCGATAAGTAGAAGTCAAGTTATGAACTTTTAAAGAATAAAAAGAGTTCTAGCGCGTAGAAGCAATAAGCTGGGGGTTATCTGGTCGCCCTGGATCGGGGCAAGGTCAATAGTTCTGGCCGACCATGATGGAGTGCAGGCCAGCAACAGGACCCACTCAGGCCCCTGTGAACAAAGTACCTAATCCTGGTCACAACAGCGAGATGCGGGGCGCAGTCAAGCGATGCATCAATGTCGATCCTGCAGTGGTGCTGTGCGTCGGTTCCATTGACGAAGTGCCAAGGCTGAGATGCGCTGGTTCCGACTGCGATGCGCTGGGTATCTCACCGCAGTCAAAGGATGTGTTGATCTCTGTAGACTGCTGCGGCGGTGATACGTGGCTCAGGGCATTGGTTTCTGCAGGTGCTGCAGCAGTTTCGGTGTGCTGCGCCGGGTTCCACTCCTGCCACAGGGATGATGCATTAATTTCTGCTCACGCAGTCAGCAGAGGCGTTGGTGCCTCTGAAGCAAATATCTGGGTCCACTTCCAGTGAACCAGGCACAAGAGCAGGGGTGAATACATTGATTTCTCCGAGTAGCAACAACAGGAGGCAAGCCAATAAGCCCTTGGAGAACACTTTGCAGTGCAAGGCAGAGTCCGGCTCTCTCTCAGCTGGGTCAGAGAGCATCAGGGCAGCACAGCAGAAAAGCAAGCCATCCGGGTCAGCAGTCTATCAGAATGTCTGTCCTTGATGCAGCATAGCAGTTCTTCTGACAGAGTCCAGTTGTAGGTCCAGAAGTGTCTGATTTAGTGGGGTAAGAGACCCAGTACTTTAATCCAGTTGTGCCTTTGAAGTGGGGGCGAAAGAAGGGTCTTTGAAGTGCACAGAAGCCCTTTCTTCTCAGCCCTGGCTCCAGACTACTAGTAGGGGGTCATTAGCCCATTGTATGGAGACAGAACACTACCTATTCAGTTGCAAGGTGTCAGCTCCTTCCTCCTTTCCTGCCCAGGAAGGGCCATCAGAATGCAGATTAGTGGTCAGAGACACCCAACTTTCCTATGTTTGGGGCTATCTAGAGGGAATGCACAAGGTGAAGCTGTCACCCACACCAGTCGTGTATTGGAGACAGGCTGCAGGCACACAGAGCATTAAGAGCTGAGAAATGTCCACTTTCTAAAAGTGGCATTTCTAAAATAGTAATGTCAAATCCAACTTTACCAGTAAAGAGGATTTGTCATTATTATTCCAAGGATATTAAACATGACATAGCTACTCATTTCTAATCCGGAATGACAGCTTAAAAGAGTATTAAGGAATTCCCAATGTTAACCTATGAGAGGAGTACAGTCTCACACCAGTGAAAAACTAATTTGGGTGTTTGTCACTACCAGGACATGCAAAAATTAAAAGTACATGTCCTACCTTTTACTTACGTACCACCCCATCCTATGGGATACCTAGAGCCTACCTTAGGGGTGACTTATGTGTAACAAAATGGGAGTTTAAGGCTTGGTAAAGAGTTTTAAATGCCAAGTCGAAGTGGCAGTAAACTGCACACACCGGCCGTGCAGTTGCAGGCCTGAGACAGCTGTGAAAGGCTGCTTGTTTGGCTGCCACAATTAGTTCTGCAGGCCCACTAGTAGAATTTAATTTACAGGCCCTTGGTATATGGTATACCATTTTACAAGGGACTTAGAGGTAAATTAAATATGCCAATTGTGTATACACCAGTGTTGCCATGTTTAGGGAAGAAGCACATGCACTTTAGCACTGTTCAGTAGTGGTAAAGTGCTCAGACTCCCAAGGCCAACAAAAAGAATCAGGAAAAAGAGGAGGAAAGCAGACAAAAAGTTTGGGGGAAGACTACCCTAAGGATGACGGGTCTAACAACCAACATCTAGAAAACCCTAGTCAAGTAGGAATTTGATCGTATCGGGCAACATGACTGATAGGTCACTATACATTAATAACTAGCAACAAAAATGCCTTTCTTTGTTACCACCGTCGCAGAGGAATTTGTATTTAGAAAAGTTAATCAACATATAGGTTCTGACTAGATAATATCATGACCCAAATATATGCATTTAGAAATGAAAACAAGCAGTAATACCAGAGGTTCATTATTTAGGCCCACCAAGACTGGGATAGCTGTGTTTAAAAATAATATTTAGCAACAAATAAATGGGCCCTCATTAAACATCAGGGTCATCAATACCAAATTTAAAATAACTGAACTAGTATTCTCTGGTTAAATATCAGTCACTGCCATTGCTAAAGCTGTGTATGACAACAAACATTCCGAAGCTTTATCCTTAGCAAGCTCATCTTTAGGTGCCACTGGGCTCCTCGTTGAGCCCAGCACTGTGTGTTGGCCCACGGGCCAGAATAATTTCCAGCTTGGACTACATTTCTTCACATTTGCAGATGGTACCTAGATCTTCCTCTATCTGTTCTTCACATCCTATCCTTGCATCTCTCAGTAGATGCAATGTTACTGTCTTAAACTAAATAACACAGTGAATAAGGTGCTGATTTGTGTTCAGAATCTGCCCAACACTCTCGACTTTGGTAAGAAGCCTCAGTATTTTAGCAGTGGTGGCTCCTCCATTGGGGCTTGGGGGCGTCGCCCCCACTGCTTTCTCGCAGTGCGAGAAGCAGAAACATAAAATGGTAAAACTACCATTTCATGTTTCTGCTTCTCTCACTGCGAGAAAGCAGAAGTGCCTGGTTGGGGGCGGGCGGGTGGGCGGTCCTGCTCGAGGGCAGGGGAGGCATGGCTAGCCCACTGTTGTGGGCCCTGACTGTTTGTTTGTTTGGCAGCAGGGCCGACCAAACCAGTCATGCGCACTCTACATTTTCTCTATGTAGGCTGCATGCAGCCTACATAGAGAAAATGGCCTCCCTACAGGCGCCTGGCTGGGGCGCTGTCCGCTGCACCGCACCAATCACAACGCTGCCATTGTAGCGTTGACATTGGCTTAGGGGAGCGGGAGGGAGGAGGCCAGGAGCTGAGGCGGCGGTGTTGTCCCAGAGAAGGTAAGTTTTTAATTTTATTTTGATTACCGTCCCGCTTCTATTCCCCCCGTGCGAACCCCACGCCCTCACCCCACCTGCCTGTTCTGCCGGCCACGACTGGGAGGAAGTAGGGGCTGTGGGGGATGGGACGCCATCTGCAGGCTGCAGCATCCCCTGAACAGATTTTTTTCGGTCTAGCTATGAGATAGGGCACCAGTGCATGCGTCTTTCTGTCTCCTTTCCTTGCAGCATTCATGAATGGGCCTGCTGCCCGACGCTGTGTCACGAGCAGCCTCTGTCGAAGCATTCTGACCTTTGTCAATGTGAAACGCGTGCTTTCCAGACAGACTCCGGATGGAGGCCGGTTCAAACATCCATTAATCTGAAAACACAAGGCAAGGCTTCTTCTCTGGGCAGCTGATGCACGTCGTTAAATGAAGTTAATGTTTCCGGCACCGGACTTTACCTTTTCAAAGCATTGTAAACTAACAGTGTAGTCCAACTAGGATGGAAATGAATCACGACTACACGTCCCAGCATGCACAGCTGATGTTTGGTCCCAGTTAGTGTGTTCTACCTGCCAACGCCTCAAGTTGCCCAACTCCAATCAGGAATAAATTACCTAGTTCCGAAATTCAACGTTGCATTCTGGGACTTGTAGTCCCGTTTTTACAACGGCGCAAACTACATAATTGGTTAACTAGTACCGCTTTGTAGTCTGGAAGGTGAACTTTTGTGTTTCCCATTATAACTATTGGCCTATAATTCCTCGTAAGCAAAGCGTTGTTAGCAAGAAAGCAAGAAAGTATGATGACGTCACACATGGTGTCAGCAGTTACATTAGCGCCCCAAATTGGGAACTTGGTGTCCCATTTGATAAAGCGTCACCTAAGTAACATTATAGTTAGAGAATAGTATGCAGAGGATGGTGTTTGCAATAACCTTGAGTGAACTTTAGAGGTCCCCTACCTCACGGAAGGAGTCTCTTCCGGTGGGAAGATCTTACTCGGATCTGGCATGGAGATGCCCCTTTCTAGCTTCTGGAGACATGGAAATGTAACCTTCCCCTCTTTTGCTCCTGTGCCCTGCAGCTATCAATGGATAACCACCCGCACCCTCAGGGGAGGGATCGTCTGCTCACTCATCGGCAGGGATTTCAGACCTGTAATTACGAAGTAACAGGCCATTTAGAAGCAAGGGTGGGGCGCGCACCACGTGAGGGTAATCAAGCGAGTGCGCACTGTGCAGCAGCACTACACCTCTGCGCCTGTAGGACTGCTTCGGTAAGGGCAGGGCGTGTAGGGTGGTGTAAGGAGGCGCGAGGTCAAGGGGGCCTCGAGAGGTGTCTATGTGCCTGTGACGTAGACGTAGACTGATGCCTGTGTCCTGCTCTGCACAATACTCTTTTTATGGTTCATGGAAGTTAAATTCTGCTCGTCCTGCCTTCCAGCTTTGCCTTGTTAATGATCCCTCTGCACCCAGCCAGCGCTCCGCAATCCGCGTACTCAATCAACGTTATGAAACTTTTACATGTGGTCACGCTGACCTGTTGTTTTGAGAGTACGACGTATTCCTGCTTCGTCTCATTAAGGCTTGGAGCACATTATCACTCCATAAAGCCTTTGTTTGCAGTTTGAACGTTCCGAGCCGAGCATTAAGCAAAGTGCACTGTGCAGGACAGGGGCACCGCGCACGAGAACTTTTAGTGGGAGGCATATTTTGTACACACATTTCCTTGGCTAAAGTGTGGGAAGCAAAGCAGAACGCGCCCCTGATTGGTCCTTGCCATGTAAGTTTGGGACTGGTCACCTAGGACCCACGGGGTGCGGGGTGTGGAGGGGCCGGGGACTGGACGGGGTCATCAGACCTCAGAGTGGTTGACATCTGACAACAGGAGGTTGCCACCTTCTTCAGGGGACGAACATCTGACAGGAGGTGTAATGGCGTGTCTAGTTTTTGTGAGGGGAAGGGCACACACGGGCCGCTATTTTGCCAGTCACTGTCTTTGTTAGAACAGATTCACAATTGCTTTATTAACCTTCCTGCTTTCTCAAATTTGCTTGAAAATGCACCATTTGCGCACTCTCTTTTTCAACATTTTCTCCGGGGGAGAGACCCCCAAATCCCCATAGGTGGTTCGGGCTCGCTCGCCGCAGTACAGTACCACAATTGTTTTACACCTCATCATTTTCAAATGTCACCAGCCGCAACTGTATTTTAGTTTACCTCAAACATGAGAGAATTTTATAAAGCCTGCTTTCCATCATTCTGTCTTTTTTAGGGTACTGGGTTTTCTGCCAGAACCGGAATGCAGTCTTTTGTAAGGATCATGATTTTTGTAGGTTTGACTGTTGCTTTGGTTTGTACCTTAAAGCATACAAAAAGTGATGGATGGAATGCTTGAATTAATCTCAGCCACTGTTAATAACTCAGGCTGCAACCCAGTCCATCGTTATTTTGCACACCGTGCCACCTCGGTTTGGACCCAGCCTTATGCAAATCAGTCTTGACCATACTCCAGTGGGAACATTCCTGCCCGAACTGCCAGGCCTGGTCCTCTCTGAACTGGAACACAAGCAACCCAAGGCTGGTTTTGCCCTTATGTGGGCTCTTCAGTTGGGTGTAGCTTGTGTCCAGTAGCAAAGTGTGCACAGGACCCACGTCTGAGAGAGTGAGGTTTGCCTGTTATTCAGGTACAACAAATAGATCCAGAAATACATTTCCAGCTAACTAAGACTGGTAAGTGCTATTCATTGTTTCTCTAGAAAGCTTCTCATGTTATTTACACCAGTATGTGCATTTATACTGCACAAATAAATGAGGCTTTTTGAAATCTGTCCTTTGTGTGAGATATTCTTATAGGTTAGGGTGATCCACTTTATCAGTAATTTAGAGTGTGAGAATACCAATGTGGTATTTTGAAACCATTTAGTATATAGGTCAAAGACATTTAGCTATAGTAGTTCAGTGGACAAGGTGAATTATTAATCTAGCGTGTTATATAATCTACAATGAACAATACAACTTGATGCATGGAAAATAGAGAAAAAACAGAAGACAGTTGTGAGCATAATCACCAAAACTAGCCCACCTCCTTGCAAACCATAAAACTAAGTGTGCCCAACAATTAAATCAATACAGTGGTACAGTACAACAGTACAAGAGCACCATTGGCAATGTCTGGATTGTTGGATCTATATCTGAGAGGTCAATGATTGGGGACATTAAGCCAGAGGTGAGTGTGTCCAACTGAAGGTGAGTAGCGGTGTTGCGCAAGTTACGACTCTACAATGTCTGCTTTCCCACCCACTGGTGACACAGGTGAACTCTGCTCAAATGCACCAGTGATAAATGTGAAAGACAGGTTATTGTAGCCCCGCAAGACACTATTCAATGTGTAATTGACATAGAAGTATTGCTTTTGGGTTGCTAACAATCCCATAAAGGTATCGGGCACCGTGGTAACAGTCACAAACCTTATTTTGTTATTCACAGTATCAACAACACACACTGTACTAAGAAGAATGAACACTTTTATGTAAAAAGAATTTATTACTGCAGAAATAATCTGTTTCTCAGTACATCTAATACAACTATACAGAATATTATAAAAAAAAAGCAAGAAGGCATTTTATAAATAACGAAAATAAAATGAACATTTTTAGCACGTTTTAAAATGTCATCTAAAACGCAACACCCTAATACCTATTTCTTTGCACTATACTAAGAGAGCATGAAAAGCAGACCCACTTGCAGTTAAGAGTTTCTTAGGGAGAAGAGTAGGCACTGCATTCCTGGTTGATAGCAAAGGCTATCTTTATGGGCAGAGGTGTGAAGACAGTGTTCCCCGAATTAAGTATTGTATCTATGTCATTAATCTAATGACTTGACGCTTTCACAGTTCTTAGAAAGATACGGTCAGATGATTTCTACGTCTAATGGCAGACATGACAATGATATTGCATAAATCGGGAAAGTTGGCGACCTACTTTGGTTGAGACTGAGAAGATGGCGACCCCCATTAGTCAAGATGGAGTTGGGACCTACATAAGATGGAGTCGGACCTTAGGGAGTTTACGTCAAGGAAACTGATGCATTGCTTCATGGGATGCATTAGCTATACCTGTAAACTTATATTGTGAAAGCAAAACTTCTTATTGCATACTGTGGCCACTGAGGTTCATTCCTTTTTCACAACATTGAGATTCATTACATCCTGGGAGCGTTGGTAACCAATGCTGGCTAGAGCCGTTGATGTTCATTGCTGACTGGGGTCATTGGTTGTCATTGCTGTGCATGGTCATTGATGTTAAGTGCTGTGCGGGTTCATTGGTGTTCATTGCTGCCTGGAGTCACTGAGGTTCATTACAGTTTGAGATCTGTGTGCATGTGCTAGTTTATCTGCTGGTCAATTTGTGTGGGCATTCGCAGGGGTTTTGGTGTTCGTATGCAAGGATATCTGGGCATATATTGCTGTGTCTGCATATGTACGTCAATGTGTGATCCATGTTAATGTGTGTCTTGATATTGTTTATCTGCATGCAAACCATTTGATCCTTATATTGCTGTGATACAAGTACGATGGTTCCATTTCTTAATTCAAATGCAGCGAAAGGGTTTAAATTCATTTGCACTGTTTTATTCTTTTATTTTTTGTCTGGGCAAAGGTTCTGTGATATGACCCCAGGAATCTTCTAGAATCCATGCTGACCTCTGTAGGTGTGTGCTGTGAAATGTGTAAGGTTTTGGTGGTTTCAAGACAAGATGGCAGTGTTCTTTGTTGAAGTATGATATTTGAATTACATATATATCTTTTCAGCATTAGTGAGATTGACTGGGGTGGTAGAGTAGGCAGATGTCATGTGCTTTATGTCTCCCAGAGCTCATCAGGTGACCCTGGGTGCTTGGATTGTTCAGTGATGATCCTTATTGAGGTGCACCTACTCTAATCATAAGTACGTTTTAGCATCAGGTGGGAGTGTAGGGAGGGTAGCCAGTCCTTGTCCACTAGCACAGGAGTACCTGACTTTAGTGTTATGACAATAGTCATAGTTAACATCTTGAGAAAGATTTTCTTTCTTTGTGCCACTTAAGATACAGAATAATATGGTATACATCTTAAGTATCATTCGACTATTGGAGAGCCAGGTTCTTATTATTCTTGTTTTAAGCTGATTTACTCTACTGAATGGGACATTGTGCATGTTGCAAAAAACATACAAATGATGTTTTCATTATCCCCATTCTACAGCTGTTCTGTGCTTATTAATTGAAAATGTAATGCATTGATTTACCCCACAGTGGATTTAATCACTATACTACGCATTCCAGAGGAAACAGTGAGTTAAATCCAAACCATTGGGGCTCTGTATCTCAGAGTGTGCAGTCTAGTTCACTGTCTGACCATTACATCATCTATCATAGTGCTGGTAGTGTGGTCTGTTCACCTCACTCATCGGTGTGGAACGGGCTGGTCACCGCTCTGTATTGACTGACTGGAGGCCTGCAGTGGCTGGGTCACCAGGTGCTGCGGTTGCTCCTTGCTTGCCACTCTGACTATCTTCCTGTCCGTAAAGGTCTGGTATGGCTCCTGAGCTGCTTGCCCGTTACAGCTTGCAGCTAGGCTACTGAATCAGGTTGCAAGGAGCAGTAATCAGTGTGACACACTGGTCCGCCACATGTCAACTCTCTCAGCACCGGTGAATGATGATGCTGATTATTCGGCTTCAGTTGGTTGGAAATATGGTACTGAATAATAAGCGATTGTTCCCCTCATGCCTAATCACCCACTACCACAATTTAACCCCGTGCCAACAAAGCAGCAGAGCAGCACCTGTATGTAAGCCAACCTCCCAGGTCATCTCTGAGGTGGTGATAATGGCTGTGGGCTAAAGCTCTGGCAGGCCCACAGGTTCACTGTTATTGGGAACTGTTAGTGTTACTTCTCCTTATCAGTCTGCTGTTGTGTAGTAGACCATGGAGGCATCAACGCTGCATGTGGTTCAAGGAGTAGATGCAATAGACAGATGACTATGTCACCTACACCTACGGAGTGACCTTCATGAGCAAAAGTATTTATCCTTCAGAAAATAGGAACAGTAGTGAATGGCAGGTTGTGATAATGTAAATATGTTGATTTCATTACTGCTTGAGGTATATTTGGTAAACAAAGGACCCCACTAAAAGGTGACTCTACCGTCTGTAAGATCTAGCCATGCTGGATTTTTTCCTGTGCAACCCAAGTTATAATCACAGGTGGGGTGAGAATGGTCAATTAGAGTATTGAGGTTGTGCCTTCCTCAGAGAAGAGCTGTGTAATCACTGGTGTTATTGCACCAAAATTATTGAGATAGTGAGATTAATATTACACGCATTGTGAACATTTATGATGTCATGGTAAGTACAGCACGCAATATTTGAGTCCTGTTCATTCTACCCGTGACAGCAACATAACCTTTATCTCATCTGACGTCAAACAAAGTGAAATCACATTTCCAGAGTGACAAGAAGTGTCATTATAGATAATGCTAAAAAAAATTCCAACATGAAGCAAAAAATGAATACAGTGACTTCAAAGCATCACTGAACTAGCGGGAAATACTCTATTGTGAACATAATTATCACTTGCTCCAATTTATTCCCGTATTTAGTGCCTTGCTCAGTGTAAATAAACTACCTCCGGAAAATATGCTACCTGTATTCAAGGTGTCAAAGGTCAGATAAGTTTATAATGTTGACGTTGACTATGCAAATTCATGGTACAATAAAATAGAATCTTATACTTTTATATAATAGAGCGTATACTGCCATTTTATCCATATTCATATCTGCTTTGATATGTCTTTCCATCGGCCCTTTATGCCTTCATCTTTGCGTCTTGTGTTTAATTTTTTTGCTTCTGTAAGTCTCCTCCTGTGCTTCCCCATTTCTCTTTTTTGCTTCCCAAGTCTCTTCTAGTATCCCCATGTTTCCTATCGTCCCATAGTACACCACGTCTCCCCATTGGCCTGGAATATCTGTCTGTCCCCTTATCACTCCCTTGTTTCTCCCTCAGCTGCTCCCCTATCTTTTCCATATTTCCTAAGAGCTCCCATTTCTACCAATTGACTGTGTAATGCCTCCTCTGACTTTATATGTCTCTTTCTGTTCAACCATGTCTATACCAACATGTGACCTCCAGTTCACTAACAAAGCTCTACACGACTCACCATTGGCCAACCATGCCTCCCTGTTAATGCTCAGTGCCAGGTGAGCCCCCCCCATGTCTCTCACAAAGCACCTACTTCACCTCATGAAGCCCCCCATGTCTCCACTGCGCGTCATATCTCCTCATCTGTTTAGTGCACTCTTCCCCGCAGTCGCCCAACTCACCCCTGTGGGGGTTGCTATCAGCAGCCATGCCTACCTCATTGGCTTTTCTTTCAATTCCCCAGACTCCTATGTTTGCCTCAGCATCATCCCACAATTTTGCAGAGGTATTAGCTGAAGTTGGCTTAGCTGGGTACAACTTATTACGGTTGGTTAAGTGGAAGAAAATAGCAAAGCCAATTGTACACTTTTTTTAAAACAAGCCTTTTTGAAAACTGAAGTCTGTGCAATGAGCTTACACATCCAGATGATAATAATACAGCTAAACACATACTTTTGAAATATGAGAATCAGATTGTTAAGCCACTGCAGGTGGTAAGCAATCCAGTGGTTCACAAGCAGCAACAGAGGGGTAAAAGGCACAAAATAGTTTATTAATTCCTACGGAAAAAAGAGGGAGCAACAGAGAAGCTAGGATACATTGGGAAATATTAATCTGGAATGAATACGTGAACCAAGATAGTGAGGAAGAAATGTATTCATTTTTTTTTGTATGATAACCTCATGCCTTATACGGGAGGAAATGCTTCCTTCTGTGATTTACCACTTCATAGAGAATAGTATTCCACCATGCAGTAATCTCCACTGTATTTTAGTTATGTATTATGTCCACCAGTATGGATTTACAACAGATAGTAAATGCCGCCATGGCTCAAACTCATCAATGGTAGAAGTACTGCTGATAAACACGCATTCTTTCATGGCAAGGTTTTTCACTAGGGATAAAAATATACTGTTGGCTGTAAATAATGCAGCTGGACAGACATGAAGAAGAATTATAGAACCCCTGTGGCAAACACTTCTCCACTTTCATTGCCTTAGTATATAGTGTACTATAAGTTATTTGCCCTTTTGGTAATGACAACTAGGTATCTGTTTGTCCCAAGTAAGAACTTTGAGAGCTGCTCTTCTCTACAGCAAGATTTGTTTGTGTATTTAATGTTGCCTAAAGTTTTACAGTTACCGCAGGTGCTCCAATGGAATGAATTTAACCACCTAATGTTATTGTCTTCTTTCCGTGAACGATACTGTGTGCAATACTTGCTGTTTTTCACCTTTAAAAATTGGCTGTTGGATAAGAAAAGGGAACTGTACCACCACGTTTGAAAAGATTAATATACTACCACTTTTGTAATGTCTTCAAATAAATTCATCATATGATTTTATGAGGTTATAGAACAAGAGTTAGCAAGTTATTGAAATTTAAGTAGTAGATATGTTTTACACTCTGCTTTATACTCAAAGTAAACTGGCCCATATTATGTGCCTCAAAAATTACCGATTTGGCAAGTGAATTATTTCAAATGGTACAGAGACAATTACTGTGAGACACTTCAGTGACTTGTCTTAAAGACAGGAGAATAAGAGCTCTACATGAAAATATAAAACACAAAACTGATAAGTAAACCAGATGATTAGAGATTGAACCTTGAGACAGTAGTTTGATCATCACAATTAGATCCACCTACCTTTCGAAGACTCCCGGGATGGAAGCATCATTTGTGTTCCACTGCACTACATGCCCTCAGACATAACTAAGATCATTGAGAATTCACTATCTGACTGTACGCCCGGGCCAAATGGTATCCCCCAAGCTCTCTTCAAACCAAATACATCTTAAAGGGCAGGGTTTCTGGCTTTGATGTTTAACACCGTGTTAACTGAGGGGGTCATTCCAGGCAGCTGGAAGGGGTTCAATTATTCATCCAATTTTTAAAGGAGGATCGGCCTTGTTGCTGAATAACTATCGCCTAATTGCACTGCTGGACGTAGATCTCAAATACTTCTCTTTACTGCTACTCTATGAGATCTATCTGCTTGGGCACTTGAAACAGGTAGATTGCCCCTAAACCATACAGGGTTTTCAAAGAGCCAAGGGACGCTCTCAAACCTGATGGCAGTAGGCCTCATCAAGAGAAGAGCAAATGACACCCGCACACCGCTGTTTCTGTGTTTTGTTGATTTTAAAGCAGCATTCAATCATGCCCACGGAACAAACTGTGGGAAAAAGTTACAGCGCTGGGTAATCCTGCCCAACCAGTTGAAGGCTAAACGGCTGCTTTATACAAATACATGGGTCAAGATTAAGGTGGGAGATGGTACTCCTCTATCGAAAGAAGTGAAGACATCTATTGGTCTTAAACGAGGGTGTGTTCTTGCATCTCTTTTATTCAATTTGTATATGTCGGACCTGTCCCTCCTTGGATGAGATGATCTCCCACGCCCCCAGCCTTGGCGGCCTCCCGCTATCAAATATCCTATATGCAGATGACCTGCTGCTTCTTAATACCAAAGTACGATTACAAAGGCTGATAAATTGCTTAGTGGTATATGCAGCCGACAATCAGTTAGAAATTAACCTGAAGAAAACCAAGCATCTCGCTAAATCAGCACATTTCCAAGAAGAGCAAATGGCTCCTTAACGGAACAACAATAGATGAGACATCCAGCCATGTTTACTTTGGGGTTAAGATTGACTTAGGGGCCTCGTTTGCCCCACAGAAAGAAACCATTAAAAGGAAAGCGCTGGGTTTAAACTTTGCCTTTGCAACCGTAGCAAAATCCCTCCGGGCCATAACCTGAACCCCTGGCCACAGTTATCAAGGCAAATTTATTACCAACCCTCTCGTATAGAGGAGAAATAGTTCTGGGATCAGACGCCAGCCTGTTGGACAAAATTACAACGCAGACTTTTAAGCGAGACTCCCAACTACCAAGATTGGCATCACCAGCGCAAGTCAGGCTTGAGTTTTCGCTGGTAAAGCAAACACTCTCCAGGCCTGGAGCATTCATAAAAAATGCTGTTTCAAACTGAAGAATGCAGCTCTATCTTATTACGTCTGGTATAAAATCAATCTCCAAAGAGGCAAGGGCATTTTTAAAAGATATCTGGAGGAAAGCATTGAGAAACTTGGCCTGGGTGAGCTCTGGCAGTTGGACACTAGCAAACAAGTGTTCAAAAGAATAGTGAACAAAACCATTAGACTGCAGAGCTGGGAGGAAGATAGAGGAGCAGTAGCCCAACAAGAGCATGGGTGGCTGGTGCTAAATACATATCATGATCTAAAGGACCTGGGCCTCCTTGAGGCCGCCTACTCTCTCAAAATCAAAAAAGTTACTGTCCATGAGACTGGGCGTGCTACCTACTCTCGACTTTAAACCCAAATGGCAAGATGATGGGCAATGGGGGGATATGATGTGCCGTTTGTCAGCAGACAAAGGAAACGCTGCTGCACAATACTTTGCACCTGCCCCTGCTTAGGTCTGCAGCAGAGGGCTCTACTGCGTAATGAATTCAAGAGCCTAGGAATCGGGACCTGCAGATCACAGCAATAGTCACTAAACCCAAGGAATATGATGATCAGTATTAGGCTAGTACAATTTATGGATGTATTCAAGATTCTTGTAAAATCCAAGACGGACACTTAGGGTTCAAAGTGCCAGTATGAGGTAATAGGGGGGAGGCAAGAGCGAAACGTTTCCTCCCCTGATTTCATTGGGACGAGGGTTTTGGACACCGCAAGCTTAATAGCACACTCTCCTGTGTAGATGTGTCATATGTCCTGGCCAATGGCTGGTTGCTAGTGGAATCTCAATTCCCTATCCCCCCTTGCCATGGTTACATCTAAAAATAGTTGTCAAGAGTGAAGGGGCTTTAATTCCCTACCCTGCTTAGAAGATGCTTTGGCCACTGCAGGTCCAACACTACACCTTTTAGCGCAGCTGTGCCACACAGTTAGGCCATGGTGGGTTGCTAGGGGCATGGCAATCCCCTAGCCCTCTTGCCACATACTAAGGCCTCGGTGGGCTGCTAGGGGTATGTTAATCCCTTAACCCGCCTTGTTGAGGTTTTAGTACAAATGCATCTGACACTTTATGTATAGTGGTCACCCTACTTTGAATAGGCCATGGATGGGTGTTTAAGGCGGGTGTGCATAGATCGACAATACCCCACATCCTGATTATGATCTTGGGGACTACATTGCCGGAGGACCACGGCCAGGCGCCACACACTTTATGGGTTTTATCTATGCAAGCCTCTTTTAGCGTGAATGAGGTTTTTTTCTTGAAATACACTGTTGGATTTTATAACAGGATTATTTTTTAACTGGAAATATCATGTTTTTATACCACTTTTTAAATTTAGTAAATAAGTTAGATGCATACTTTGTACATGTATATTGTTTTAATTAACTAATAAACTATGCCACATATTAGTATAATGCCAAGTAGAAGTCTCTGGATGGTACATTTTTCAATTGAATCTTTTATTGATCTAAAATATTTCATAGTTTGTCCAAAATATGTTTTTTTTCACTAAACCCAGAGCACAAGCAGGTTACCTGGCCCACTAGTTAATGCGATTGTCATTTGGTTCATTACACAGACTGTCACCTAAATGTGTCTACATTAGCAGCGTGGTAGGTTCTCATACTGTCACAGATCCCCAATGTCCGTTTGGATGCACCCTAAAGAAGATAGTTACTTCCACCATACTCAACAGGTTGCCCCCATTTTTTAATATGTAAAAAAGATTGACAAATGTTTTATCTATTGCTCCTCTAACAGATACTGACTTGCATAGTGTACAATAAGGAATTGTGTACCTGAGAAATGCTTAATTAAGAAAAATTATTTTGCTGATACATTTAGTTTTTTGTTCCCTATTTGAAAAAAGCATGTTGACTAAGTGACTAATTTTCCATTTATAAAATAAAAAAAATGTAAAATCAGACAAACTAGCGTCTCTTATGATTATTTTCTTTATTTTCCAGCCATCCGTTCCAGGGACAATACAGTGTCTCAGATGTCAAACTTAGGCTGTCACAGTAAGTGTTAATCAGTTATTATGTTTAATAGGACATTGTTTCATGTTATTTTATTTGTTTCATATAGGTTGTAAGGTAATTACAATGCAAGATTTTGGGGCATATCAAAGAGGCATAGATAAAAAAAAAAAAGTACTCATGTTTAGAGTGGGATACTTGAGCTTCACCTCCTTCTTACAGTTCTTTTTTGCTGTCATGGTTGAACATTAAACAAAAATTTGGTTTGTCTTTGCTTTGTTTATTCGTAAAAAATTATTTTAGGAGTTCAGGTGAATGATTGTAACTGAAGTTTCTGTGTAATTTAAACTACATACTTCGTTTATCAATTCCCCCTAACTCTCATGGATAAATACATCTTTTGCCATCATTCTACTCTGGACCTTCATCGATAAATACCATGTGGTCGAATTCTAATGGTATACGCTCTTCAATGAGCACCGTACTGACTGACAGTATCATGGTAACCTTGTTCCTGAAATCCCAAACTGCCAGTGTTTTGTTCTTCCTAAATTTCAGTTATCTGTGGCTAACTAGTAGTAGTTACAAAACCAGCCTGCCCCACAGGAACTGTATTTTTTTAAAAATCTTCAACACTTTTGTGTTGTTGGAAGAAACTGCATGAAACTTTCCTCGTCTTTGAGTCAATCACATTGACTCAATCCTCAAAAGTTTTATGATGATCTGGCAAGGTGAGCAAAGGTTACAGAGAGGGGACTCTTAACGTGCTAAATCCCATGTTAATTTCCATAAGGAAAGAAAACTGTCACACCTCTAGCTCAAACCCCTAGATAGATTTTTCAGAAACTTTGGATAAGGTGAAGCAGCCTTTTCCAACTCACAATTGTTTTTGTTTTTTTTTGGTTTCATGAAAATCCATTCCCCGTTTTTTGCAACAAAATGCCAAAATATAAAGTGTTAAATGAGGAAAGAAAATAGAGATATTTTGACAATTGGAATCACCATCTTGGAGTTGCAAAAATTAACTTTTTAAATTTGTAAAATGCAGAATCTGCTGATCCAGATAGGTCCACAAATCCTTGCAATCTTAATGGCTGAACATTTTTGTAGTAGCCGGTTATGGTATTTTTTAAGTGACTGATTTTGTTTTTTTTTATTAACAGAATTTTTTTTAACAGACAAAATTGGTATTCGAACCAATTTTAAGCATAACTTCACTTTTGCTGTAGATTTTTGTGAACTTCTGAGGTTTCGCCCATGCGCATTGAGAGCTAGCCCCATGGGCCTTGTGACAAAACCACGAGTGGCCAAGCATCACTGTGCACAGGCTTGCCCATGTGAAGTGGGGGTTGGTCAAAGAGTCTGCTATTTGGCCTGGCCCTTTGGGCATCCCACCATGTATGTCTAACCCCTACTGCACATACCCTTTGGCCAGATTTTGTGCCCAACCTCCACTGGTGGCCAACCCACACTGCCTTTGGCCATGTGCTTCAAGGGTTGGCCGGAGGGTGTAGCTTTCAGCCAGGCCCTGAATTCAACCCACCACATGCAAGCATCTCCCGCTGCACATGGTATTTGGCCATGTGCAGCAAGAGTTGGCCACAGAGCCTGGCATTTGGTCAAGTCCTGCTCCCAACCTTCCACAGGTGGACAACCTCCACAGTGCAAAACCTGTGGCTGCACGCAGTGGAGGTTTGATAGCAGGGCCTGGCCTTCTGCCAAGACCTGCACCCTTTCCCTGCTCCTAGCATTCCTTTACTATAGGGATTTTGCCCTGTAGTTAAAAAAAAAATTTGAAGGGTGTGGAGGGTTCACAGACCCTTATTTGTGTTCCCAAACAGTGTGTGACTCGGAGGACGCAACAAAGACCCACAAGTCCTCTTTGAGGTTGTGAACCCATCTTATGGGTCTGCGAACTCAGGAAGAGGATCAGTAAGGATCCACAAGACCACTCTGGTTTGTGATCCTGACTCCTGGATCCGCAGGCTCAAGATGGGGACTAGTGAGGCGGTCAGGGTACTAACTTGGGATCCGTGGGCCTGGAAGCCTATGGATCCCAAACCCTGCTCCAGGATCATTAAACAACACAGCTTCCTGTAGTGTCAGTGGCAACAGATTTTTCTCTGTTGTGGTCAGCCAATCAGTGATCTCAGGTCAGTGCACCCAAAATGGCCGATAGTAGAAGAAGCTCCCTTGCCCAATCACATTATTTTATTTTTTGACATTTCGGCCATAAGCTGTCCTTGAATCCAGGTTTATTGAAGCCCACATTTATAACGCTAATTTCTCAAAAACCGCTGAATGTATTTATATTAAACCAAGCAAAGTCACTTCCCTGAGTAAAGTTCGTGTTTCACAACACGTTTAGTGTAATTGTGTTTAGCCATTTATTTTCTGTAGTGGAGAGCAAAGATTCCTATCAGAGTTAAAATGGTAAATGGATTACCTTCCCGGATCCAGCGGAGAGGGGTAGGTCAACCACACGGCTTTCATTGAAAGCAGGTGAGTATTTGATACGCTTAAAAATAAGGGACCTCAGACGGCACAGACTACAGAGGTAAGCGCCTGGGGAACAGATTGCTATCTCTCCCATGAGTTATCAAGTAACTACTTGATGGGAACGCAATGCCAATTCATAGGGGTGGTGACAGCTTGTTTGTAGCGATGTGCGCGCTTAGTACCGCAGTGACTACTATCACCCATTGGGGTCACCGGTGGTGCTGGCGCCCGCACAGCTGCCCGTACTGAGTGCCATAGGATTGAGGGGCATTGAGAATTCGCCAAGTGAGGACAGGAACTTATTTTGAAAGAGCAACCCATTGGGCCAGGACCACTGGAAGATCGCTACTTTACGAGGCTATCCTTCTAGTTATAGAAGCAGTTCTATACTAACCTGTGATCTCCTCACACCTGACTATGAATCTCTTCTTATATCTATCAATTTCCAGACACATAACTTATATGTGTCCACGGCCCGCTGGATACTGACGAGGCACGATTCAATTAGTGATTGGGTGAGTTGCATGAAAAGGCCTCTGATCACCCAATTGTTTTACTACCATTTCTTCACCATTGTATTAATGTTTTAAAGTAATTGGTTTTATTCAACAATATGTATGTGTTACCAGAAGACTTCGTTTAGGAACACACTTTTTGGGTGATATGAATAGCGAACCACTATTGATATTATTGATCACCAATGTCAGACATGGACCTAATACAGAGTATCTGTTTGGAAGCACGATGGAACTTGTGGTCAACTGTGTCCTTGAGAGTATATATACCCTTTTTTTCCTTTTTTTCTCACGTACAGGTCGTCCATAGAAACAACGGGCGCACAACCCGCTTATCCAAGAGTGGTAGGTAGTTCACCACACCACTGGGTGTAGATAGACTCACTTTACGGTCCTGAAGAATCGCCTTTGATCCTTAAGACAACAATGGCGAGAAACATGTTGACCCACTAGGAATAGAGCGCCCTGATCTTGACCCATTATAGTCAGATAGACGCCTCTCCTTTTTCTATTTTAAATCAGGCAGGGGGCCTACCAAGAATAAAATATGTTCCATAAGGCACCCTGACTTGTTTTAACTCACTTCACATACTACTACATCCACACGATCAAAAGGGCCCTTACACCCACCGGCAAGGAACAAAAGATCTCCGATAAAGAGCCCCTTTTTGGGTGCCCGTCGGGTATTGCAGCGCCGACCCGACGAGGAGCAGGCCCAGATGATGAAGCATGACACCTAGCTTGCTGGGTGTGTGAGGGCACCAGTTCCGAAAGGAAGAATCCCCTTCCTTTCACGACCTGCTATAAATACTCCTTATTCACCGAGGAACCACGTACTTCTTCTTTATTGATTATCTAGGGCATGTACGTTGGACCTTTCCAAAAGCCCATTGTCCCCATCCTTTTGTAAAAAATTGTATGCACGGGTTTGCCCGTGGGACGGTATAATCAGGATACCAGAAGTGTAATTTGCCCTTTCTGGACCATATTTCCAGTTAGAACCCTCCCGGTTTCGCTCTACCACTATGGAACTTAACCAGGGACTCAGCTTTGGTGAAGAGATGGCTGAAGAGATTTTGAGAACTACCCCTTCCGTCTTAGGGGTAGAAAATAGTACAGCATCAGGTAGCCAGGCAGAAGACTGGTCATCTTTAATGGCAATGAAAAGGGAGTGGTTAAAGATCACCCTCCACGGCACTATGATGACTGAATATTTGCGGGCCAACATCGCTCCGATAGGCCTCATCGTTAGTAACTTCCCCAGACTATTCCTGGAAGACGCAGTATTCAAGAAAGAGTGGTCCCTAGTAGCATGGAAATGCACTAGGGACTGGCTCATCTTGATTATTAATACCGCAAAGAGAATTGCTGACGCCCTTCTGATACGTATTCAGATTGCAGAAGGGGCGATTAAGACCACTATCCAATTGACTGTTTACAAGACTAAGTTGGCTGAACTGAACAATGAGATATCAGAGAACAAAGACTATCTAATGAAGCAGAAAGTCAACAAATTGCAGAAGGACATCCAAAGGTTCAAAACAGAGAAAGTGTACCCCTATTTAAAGGCAGACTATACATCTACAAAGAATAGTTATTCCTCTGAAGAAAGTGCTGACGACAGTAGAAGAGGCTCCTCTGACAGTGATTCCAGTACTAGGAGTTGGGGCAGTAATAACTCCAGGAGGACCAATCGTCCTTACTTCCCTAACCAAAATACACCTAACTACCATGGTCCGCCTCAACCCTTCTGGCCTTTTCCCATGTACCCGCCAGGTCAACCACAATACTACCCGACTGGCAACCCAAACCCCCCTCCTTTTTTAGGCAGAGGTTGGGGCAGAGGAAGAGGGCGCAACAGAAGAGGCGCAAACAAACAGGTACAATGGCAAGACCAAACACCCAATCCAATGGAAACGAGGAGCAAGACTCCGGGCAGGAGACTCTAGTAGTTAACCTGTCACACAGAACACTCACCGAAACAGAAACAACAGTACTAGAGAAAGGCCTAGGATTTGACCCGACCCCAAAGAGAGATAAGTTTCGAGACCAATGCGAAATTCAAAATTTCTTCAGGAAAATCCGCCTTAAAGCCTTTTTTCATGAGAAGACGGAATCTGTCCAGGAAGACTCAGGGTTAAGAAACCCCTCTACATTCACTCCCAACAACAGCATGACTCCAGTGGAAGTCATTACTTTCGAGCAGGCTGTACTTAAAGATCTCAAACAGGAGACTCCTTTCCACAATCTCTCCAAGATAGAACTGGCGGCCGCCAGGTCTCTAGCAGAGGACACTAGCATCACGATTAAACAGGCAGACAAGGGGGGTGCTACAGTGATTCAATCCACGGTTGATTATGACCTTGAGTGTAGACGCCAACTTTCCAACAGCAGGCACTATACACCAATCACTACTAATCCTACCCACAGACTAGCAACGAAAATCTCCAGCCTAGTATTTGAAGCAGAGGCCAATGGGTGGATCAGCAAGAAAGAGGCAGACTTTCTCACGACAAAAAACCCAAGAACACCATACTTCTATACACTCCCCAAAATTCATAAGGGAATAACACCTGTCCCGGGGAGACCTATAGTCTCAGGTATTGGCTCAATTTTGGAGCCCCTGTCGAAATTCTGTGATCATTTCCTCCAACCACTGGTGAAGTGGACCCCCTCCTATGTGCGAGACACAACTGATTTCTTGCGCATAATAGGAGAGATTAGTAACACAGACGAAATCAACCTCCTTGTTACCTTAGATGTAGAACAACTATACACGAACATTCCCCAACAAGCGACACTGACAGTTATTGAAACAGCCATGGAGATGACAACATGGACCTCACATACTCCTGTGACATTTGTAATGGAGTGCGCATCCCTAGCTCTAACAGAGAATTTCTTTGAGTATAAGGGTCAACTCTTCCACCAGTTTCAGGGTACATCCATGGGGAGTACATTTGCTCCCAGTGTGGCCTGCCTCTATATGGCTGCATTTGAGGAGAGTGTCATTTCTCACCCCAGCAATCCCTATGCTGACAACCTGAGACTGTGGAAGAGATTCATAGACGACATATTGATTCTTTGGAGAGGCAGTAAGACTACATGCCATGAATTCTGTCAGTGGATTAACACTAAAAATGAATTTTTTAAATTCACTCACACCATCTCGTCCACTGACATACCATTCCTAGATCTCAAGATCAGACTTCGTGATGGCCAACTCGACACCGCCTTATACAAAAAACCCACTGACAGAAATAGCCTGTTGTTATATAACAGTCACCATCCTCGAGCACTGAAGGACAATTTACCCTTTGGACAGTTTTTACGCACCAGGAGAAACTGTAGTTCCATCATTGACTATCAAACAGAAGCCAAATCCTTATCAAAAAACGTACTCAAGAGGCAATACCCACAAAGACAAGTGGCTCAATCCATGAAGAGAGCTAGGAATAATCACCGGGAGGCCCTACTAGAAGTAACCCCTAAAGAGCAAACTGACATACTAACCTGTGTCACTTCCTTTACTTCGGACTCCAACCGGATAAAGAAAGTGATCAATAAACACTGGGGGATCCTCAACACAGGGGCATTACAGATCCCTAAACCCCGGTTTGCTTTTAAGCGTACTCAGAACTTAAAGGACATACTGATCCATACAAGACCTAGACCTGGAAGAGCGAATGACCAAAGATCCCTATGGGATTTACCACCAGTTCAGGGACACCATCCCTGTGGCTCCTGTGCGGTATGTCCCCAAACCACGCCCACAAAAGGAATAACTTTCACAGACTCGTTTACCTGGCAGATTACAAAACATACCAATTGTAACACAACTCAATGTGTATATATGATTACATGCCCTTGTAAGAAAAGGTATATAGGGATGACAATGAGGATGGTAAAAACCAGAATCACAGAACACAAAAGTAACATCCGATGCCAACGAGTAACCACGAAACTATACACCCACTTCAAAGAACTGAAACATTCCCCTGAAAGTTTACGGTGGGTGGTTTTAGAGACTCACCCTCGGATTACACAGAATTCCCTCTTTAGAATCGAACAAAGATGGGTACACCGGTTGTTGACTGACCAACAGGGACTCAATGATGAGATTCCGTGGGGGTCACTCGCTAACCTCTGATACAGTGAGTACATCACAGATGATATGAGACACTATGAGAGGTACTGACCCTTACCCTGCATTCGATATTAACAACCGCCCCACAACTGTCCAACCCCAAACCAGGGTACGACTCATGAATATAACACCCCTAACTTGATACCCGGAGCACTAAGATCCTGAACACCCCAAGATGGTCAAAGCATGTACACACGATACTCGACCAGGCTTCTCCCGCTTTACGTAATATGGGACCAACATTGGCAAACACCGCGCCCATTTACCCCACTAAGAATCCCAGCAATAGTTCCAGTGACATCCCCATGGGACCGCAATTGGTAAATGGGTTACCAGAATGCACTGAGCATACATATACATATTCCAAGTGAAACTCTACACCAGCCTAAGATGGCCGCTACATTCTCGGCATCTTTGACCTTTCCTATATGTTATGTGCAAACACGTTTTCCACCCCTTTTATTCACCAACTCCGGTGATACCAGCACGGGGCCCCTATCTAAGATGTGGTTATTATTATGCAATGAGTAGAAAGGGATACCTCCCTATAGACACTCCACACCAGTCTAAGATGGCCGCCACCTTTCTCCCTATAGACACTCCACAACAGTCTAAGATGGCAGCCACTTTTCTCCCTATAGACACTCCACACCAGTCTAAGATGGCCGCCACCTTTCTTGTTTAGACGTCACATGACGCTTAGCAGCACCAGCTGAAACCGATCGGCTTCCCTGCCCCGCCCGAGCTGGCTCACCTGCAGGTATATAAAAGGACAGTTTCTACTAGTCCATTACCTTCCCGGATCCAGCGGAGAGGGGTAGGTCAACCACACGGCTTTCATTGAAAGCAGGTGAGTATTTGATACGCTTAAAAATAAGGGACCTCAGACGGCACCGACTACAGAGGTAAGCGCCTGGGGAACAGATTGCTATCTCTCACATGAGTTATCAAGTAACTACTTGATGGGAACGCAATGCCAATTCATAGGGGTGGTGACAGCTTGTTTGTAGCGATGTGTGCGCTTAGTACCGCAGTGACTACTGTCACCCATTGTGGTCACCGGTGGTGCTGGCGCCCGCACAGCTGCCCGTACTGAGTGCCATAGGATTGAGGGGCATTGAGAATCCGCCAAGTGAGGACAGGAACTTATTTTGAAAGAGCAACCCATTGGGCCAGGACCACTGGAAGATCGCTACTTTACGAGGCTATCCTTCTAGTTATAGAAGCAGTTCTATACTAACCTGTGATCTCCTCACACCTGACTATGAATCTCTTCTTATATCTATCAATTTCCAGACACATAACTTATATGTGTCCACGGCCCGCTGGATACTGACGAGGCACGATTCAATTAGTGATTGGGTGAGTTGCATGAAAAAGGCCTCTGATCACCCAATTGTTTTACTACCATTTCTTCACCATTGTATTAATGTTTTAAAGTAATTGGTTTTATTCAACAATATGTATGTGTTACCAGAAGACTTCATTCAGGAACACACTTTTTGGGTGATATTAATAGCGAACCACTATTGATATTATTGATCACCAATGTCAGTCATGGACCTAATACAGAGTATCTGTTTGGAAGCACGATGGAACTTGTGGTCAACTGTGTCCTTGAGAGTATATATACCCTTTTTTTTTCCTCACGTACAGGTCGTCCATAGAAACAACGGGCGCACAACCCGCTTATCCAAGAGTGGTAGGTAGTTCACCACACCACTGGGTGTAGATAGACTCACTTTACGGTCCTGAAGAATCGCCTTTGATCCTTAAGACAACAATGGCGAGAAACATGTTGACCCACTAGGAATAGAGCGCCCTGATCTTGACCCATTATAGTCAGATAGACGCCTCTCCTTTTTCTATTTTAAATCAGGCAGGGGGCCTACCAAGAATAAAATATGTTCCATAAGGCACCCTGACTTGTTTTAACTCACTTCACATACTACTACATCCACACAATCAAAAGGGCCCTTACACCCACGGCACCCACCGGCAAGGAACAAAAGATCTCCGATAAAGAGACCCTTTTGGGTGCCCGTCGGGTATTGCAGCGCCGACCCGACGAGGAGCAGGCCCAGATGATGAAGCATGACACCTAGCTTGCTGGGTGTGTGAGGGCACCAGTTCCGAAAGGAAGAATCCCCTTCCTTTCACGACCTGCTATAAATACTCTGTATTCACCGAGGAACCACGTACTTCTTCTTTATTGAAATGGATTTGCATGAAACTTGCCAATCTCAACCTGAACCAGATAATTTATTTTGTAGTTTTTGGGCGGATTTTCTGATATGATCCCTAGTCTTATGTTGCTTGACTCCTCTTTGTGTCTGTTTGGTGACTGTCTTTTCCAGCTAACCCCAGAGTGGTATCATTTGTCCTTCAACTACTTGGATCCCACAAAGAAAGGGAAAAGGGTTTTGCTGCGTCTTTGCTTACCAAATAATATTACTTACATTTTAAAAGAATTTAAAAGTAATAACAACATTCTTAATAATTTACCCTTGGATATAATTATTATCAACATATTGTTGTAAATGCTCCATAATCTTATGCTTCCCTGCTGATTTCACCATTTCTTGCAAAGTTAGTTTTTTCCTGAAGTTTCCATAACTCTGTTGTAAATGGAGCATCACCCAAAGTAATCCACGTTTAACAAAGGGTGACTGTCATCCCCATATCCAGGCCACTATACAGCTGACATTAGTTGGTAGCTTGATACTTGTGGGGCACAGGAATTTTTACCTGCATCCCAGGTTGCAAGCTGGGGTGATAGGGGCATCCCAGTCGGCCTTCACTAGCAAATTCGTAATCAGAGGCCCAATCACGAAGCATACACGATTATCCACTGGCTCATTTTGTCACTGTCACTCTGCCTGTCAGCCACCTCTATGAGTAGTGCTCCACACATGCAAATTTAGAAAAATGTGGAGAGCTTTAAAACTTGATTCACGTTTACACATGCTTCAAGGATGCATACTTTTATGGCACAGATCCCTCTCTACCAATAATAATAGAGAGGTATTTGTGTCAAAATTCAATGGGTGATTCCATGGAAATGCCCATGGGCTCCCCCTTGACACAAAGTAGAACATACTGCTACTTTGCATTACTTTGGTCAAGTTCCAACACAAATTTTGATATATGTTGAAAAGTAAATATAACCAGAACACTTTGCACCGGGTTTGTGTTACCAGGTGTAGCTAAAAGCAGTGGGGCTATCATATGGTCATCAAGTACCAGGATAGCTTCTAAAGACGTGTGGTCAACATGTTTCGTGCACTGTGGGCCCCGAAGTCAGGCGGCACTTCTTCAGGACCAGAAGTGAGTTAGTGTCACTCTCTAATAGGGAATGACCTGATGGAATTGGCAGGTATATCTCATCGGGAATACCGGTCTATTGTTCCACTTTAATGGAGGTTGGACAATGTTCCTTAGGAAAGGCGGAGGGTCCCGATCATTGTAAAGGGCCCTTTTAGGCGGTCGAGACACACTGGTCGCACCTAACCTCCTCCGTCTTCCACTCACACCCTTCACTTGTTGCACTGTTAGGTAGCTCCCTCACTTGCATTCATCTTTACAGCATCCTCAGATCAAAAAGATCTCAGACAGAGAGCCCCCAGGCCCGTCAGGCATTGCAGCGCCGCCTGACGAGGAGCGCCTAATGATGAAGCATGACACCCTAACGGGTGTGTGAGGGCATCAAGATCTGATTTTCAGGTCTTCCTACGACAGGACTATCAGCCACAATGGCCCACCCTTAGGGACTCCCCGCTTTGGCTAAGGAGGAACTAACCCTATCTTGAGATTCGAGAGAAGAAACAATCCACAACTGAAGATGTTCAGACTGAACTTCAGATAGTTCAAGATCAACATATCGTGCGTTGAACAAAATTTTAAAAAATGGGATTCAAAGATGAAAGAACATTACAAAAAATTCCATCAGTAAAAAAAGTTTATAAGTAGTTGTTTGCTGTGAGAGATGTACAAAAAAGTAAAAAAACAAAGTCCGCCAAAACAGAAACATAAAAAAAGGTTATTTTGAGAACCACCAACACAAATCAAAGAGCTTCTATCTCTTAATTCTTAGGATTTGCAAGGCTACCCATGGTGGGTTGGGCAACCCCTACCCCACAGCATAAGTTTGAAGCCATACACAGTGGGGGTCGGCTGCCTGCAGTAGGATGGGCACATGCCAGGCCCTGTGGCCAACCTCCACTGCGTATGCCAAAGTCCATGTGCAGCAAAGGGTGGCTGCCCGCAGGGGTTTGGGTGCAGTACAGTGCATTTGGCCGTGAGCTGTAGGGTTTGGCCACCTGCAGTTAGTTGGGCACGAGCATGGACAACAGATCGTGTGGCCAAACACCAGTGTTCACCGCCTAACGCTGTGTACAGCTCTGGTTGGATACATGCCAGGTGAATGCAGTACAACATATTTATAAAACTTCGCTGAAAAAATACTTTTAAAAACTATTAGTTATGGTTCAGTGCACACAAACCGAAAAGGCCCTGAAATGTGCCTGTTATAGTATGCAACACACACCATAACTCATGACGCCTTCAATACTCAATGCAATACTTTGCAAATTGTCACAGGAAAAATTTCTGTCTACCAAGAACAAACATAGCGAACATTGTGATTTATGGTGTCTGTTGGGTATTGCATATCCTAACAGGCAAATTTCGGGGATTTTTCAAGTTTGTGTTTGCTGAACCATAACCAGCTGTTTTCCAAGTAGAGGCGCACAATTTCGTTATTTCTGCCTTCTGTGAGATCCCATTATTCACATCTGCCCATTTAATAACTTCTTCGGTGCTCTGCTTATCCCTTTGTATGTATCTTTCAAGACACAGTATTGAGTCAGAATCTAAAAGTTAATGTGCTGGCTAAAATATATGCCACATTGGCTCACTCGGTCAAACACCATGTACAAGACGGCATTGGTTCTCTTTAATCTCCAAATTTTACGAGGTTATCTGTTTAGTTGGAGAATGAAATGAAAGGTTTCCAACAAGGACCGTTAAGACGTGTTACATTAAATTGACTAATAGTTAAAACACGGCTGCTAAACATTCATCAGTTGCTATTTTTATTATTGAAGACGTGCATGAAATGTGTGCTGGCAAGTCATTAAACCTATTTTCAAATGTAACAAAAATATTCATTTTCTCTTCTATCTCTACGATATGAAGTTTATAATTGTCTTTGCTAATTGGAAACAAAATCATTTTAATTGATGATAAAAATGTAGTTGTCATTTAAAAAAATCTTTTTTTCCATAGTTCTGTTCAAAACAGTGAAAGAGGCAAGAAAATTGGAAATGCTGTGGTCACCACCAGTCGTTCTGTTGTACAGACAGGAAAGGCTGTTGGTAAGGAATGCCTTGTTGTTTTTATGTATAGTTTCATCATTGTTGATCATATACAGTGGGAAATCAATGAAATCAATCTTGAGCTGGATGTCCGTTTTGTGAATTAAATTGTTGTGAGCATGGATTTAAGTGGAATAAAAAAAAGGTGGGGAGGGTCTCTAAAAGGGGTGTAGCCTATGTAATTTAGGGCGTGGCTTAAACCTGCAAACTACATTTCTGTGATTCCCATAGTGTGCCATATGACCTGTATTCTGGTCTCTTTCTGAGTGTTCTGTTACTGCATCCAGTATATAACACAACAACTGACCAACCAGGACTATTGGCTTTGTCAATGGTTGTTAGCTCTTTAAGAGACATGAGCAACAACAATGATTTTGCTGTAAATAATATTGAAACGTTTTCAATTCTAAATTGTGAGATTGTGAATTAAACATGGAGGCCTGTGGAAGGGGTAGTGCTCTTCAGCGTGTCTTAATCACTCCTGTTATTTGCACCCCATGTTAGACGTGTGCGCCCCTTTTTCCCCACATCTTTTTCCTCTTCAGCACCCTCTTTTCACTCTTTCTTGAATTCCGTCACTTCCTCGCATCTCCTTCACTTCACCACCCTCCAAACACACAACACACCTACTCAACTATAAGCACTGCATTTTATTTTGTATTCCACCTTGTCAATATTTTGTTTACATGCACTTTCTTCAGACACATTTGGATAGAATCACAACTGCATTTGGAAAACGGGACCATTGCTCCATGTGCCTTGCAGAGAAGCCAAGGATTGGATGAGAATGTATCCTTCTGAACACCTTTTTGACTCACTGATGGGCATTGTGAGCTTGTACTGCCTTCAGCCAGAACTCTCAAGTCCTCAATTGTTGCCTGTTAAAATTACCTAGAGGCAATTCAGTTCACAGTATGCTCTATACAAGAATAATATGCTACACTAAAAATAATGCCTAAACACCCTAGAAATAGCTAACACTCTTAGATGATGTAAGATTAAGTAAAACATGAAATATAAAAAGGAACTAAGGCCCAGATTTACTAATATTAGGAATAGCAATTTCCTAATTGTGATTCTCTCCGAATCGCAATTAGAAAGTCGGCATGCCTAATGTATGAAACTCTTTTGAGTTTCATTAACAATTCCTAGTGGGTCGCAAATAGACCTACCTCATGCATATTAATTAGGTAGGTCGCAATTCTAGACCCATTAGGAATCGCAGCCATCACAGGGATGGTGGTCTGCTGAGGAAAGCAGACACCATGTCTGTGATTGCTTTGTAATAAAGTAATCATGTTTTTTTAAATGCAGCCCATTTTCCTTAAAGGAAAATGGGATGCGTTTAAAAAGAAAAAATGAAACTTTGCAGTTTCTTTTTTAAGAGCAGGACGCTCTTAAAAATATTTGATTTTCATTCTCGAAGGGGTTCTAATAAAAGCCTGGTACTCTGGTCCAGTTTGTCTTGAAGATGATTTATTGCTCATAGACAAAACCCCGAACTGCCTTCACGCCAGGCATAGCTTTACAACATCAGCTGCCTTTTTCAAATCCTGGAATGCCCCACGTCATCTTCTAGAACACAAATATGTCACAGCAGCTTCAGCCTAGCTGAAGCTGGCGAAGTACAATATGACGGTCCTCTGGGGTCCCCCTTCCCACTTACAAATGGGTTAACACCTCCTTCAAGGAGTTGGTAAAATATGAGTGTTTTGCGACCGTAATTCAGTTGCAAAACATTCATACATCCCATTCAGATTCGCTATTATTGTTTGTGAAACTATCACATGATTGGTCCTTCGTGCCTGGGTTAGTTTGTCCTTCATGCAGTTATATTAGTTAATACCATCTTCCCTCAGAATGTAGTCTTCTGCTATTGATGTTTTTGGCTAGCCACATTGAAAATTCATTCCTAAAAGCATCTTCGGTCTTTATTTTATAATATTAGCTTAGTTACTACTTAAGCTGGTATTTCAGTTGTGTACTATAAGATATTAGCACAAGTTGGGAAACATTGAAATCTTGTCAGACAAGCACAACTTTCACTTTGCTGGCTATTGTTAATGTTACAAGTCTGCAAAGGGAGCACTCTGTGGCTAGCCAGCTCGCAGTGGCACTCCTGTGTGTTGTGGGCAGGTACGCTGGTGCATCAGCAGCCTCTGGCGTAAATCTGTGTCTCCATTCTACTGCAGCGCTCCTTCAGCCTCTTCGCTAGCATCTTCCATTTCACACACGGCTGATTCGGCTCACCCCTTGCTTTTGGAGAGAGAAAAGCCTAAGAGAAAGAAAAGTTAAAAAAAAAAAAATATATATATATATATACATACATACATACATACACTTACTTTTTGGTATAATTGAGCAAGGGGAGGAGCCCACCCAGCCAAATGTGAATTCCCATATGCTAGAGAAAGGCTGGTGAAGCTCCATGGAAGGATGGAGCACTTTTTTCACAATTAATTAGTGTATAAATTCTGATAGAAGCTTTCTGCTTCAACATTCAAGTGCATCTCTTATATTTCTTTCGGTTTAATTTATAACATGCTACTCTCAGTTGGTGTGAGATTCTATCAGCGTTATAGCCCTTTTTCTTTGGGCTATACTGGTTGTTATATGCCCTTTCTATAGTTATAGGCCAATAGCTCAGGCCTATAACTCCAGTAGAGAGGGCATTTAACTATTGGGACAGCTGAGGCAGTAGGAATGTAATGCTATGTTATGTACCTCCTGTCTAATTACATCTTTTTTTTCTCTCTCTGCTTACCAAAGAACGGGAAACTAATTGTATTTGCCCCAAAAGTTATCTTCATCCTCCTTTTTATTGACCAGCAAAAGAGTTTCCAGTTATTTGGTCACTTATCTGAACTAGTGTTAGAGAGGATCTCTAAACAAATAGATATGTTTTTTATTTTTAAATTGATGTTATTGGGAAGTTTACTCCAAACTGTTGCTGCAGTGCTCTCCAAAAGGAAGCATTAAACAGGTGTCTTTCTATTGATCTATTCTGTACAGGGGAACTTACCTTTCATGTAGACGAGTTCTGTAAATGGTCTTATGCACAAGTGTGATAAATTTGAAAACTATTCTAGATTGGCCAAAGCAATTACAGCTGTCTCAATATATAGAATTTCGTATAAATCCTCATTCATCAACGCAAAAAAAATTATTAGTCGTGTCCCGCTGCCCTCGGTTGTCTGCCTCATGGATTCTGTCTTGTTTTGAACCAAAAAAAAACATATGTAAGGGGTTATTTAGAGGTTGGTGCGTGTGGGACATGTATCAGATGCCCCATCCGCCCCATGTAAAGTATATAGCCATGTACGCATTCTAAATAGGGAGGATAGGACATCCACCAGTTTTTTTGACAGATATCCTACATCCACCGAACTCTTAAAAACCCTTAGAGCCAGATGTACGATAATCTGGTCACAAATTGCAGCCAGTATTTTTGCAAATAGGACAGATTTTTAACAACTGACCTACGTACTAATAGCTTGGTTATTAAACATTTGAATTATTGTAGCACGCATCCCACCTACCTCATGAATATTAATGAGGTATGTTGCAGTGTCGCAAATTGCAGCTTTCTATGATTGGAGACCAGCAAAAGGGATGGTGACCTGCTGGGGCCAGCAGAACAAATTGTTTGCTTTTAAATAAAGCAAACTATTTTTTTTTTTAATGCAGCCCATTTTCCTCAAAGGAAACTAGGTTGCGTTTAAACAAAAAGTTTTGATTCTTTTATAAAGTTTAAGGCAAACTTTTTTTTTTTTTTACATTTTCAAATGCATTACCCTGTTGTGAGAAAGTGGATTATTAGTTGAGTGATGGGAGTCCACCAAAAGTAATGTCACTGTTTTGTTAGGTCCAGTAAAGGTTTCAGTAACGTAAACCTGAGCTCAGTCCCTGGTGGTTATGGCACAGAGCAAACAGGCTTAACTTAAGGCAATGTGTAAAGCATTTAGAAGTGCCATAACAGTTAAAAAGTCATAAATACAATAAAATAAAAATCCCCCTCCAATTTATTTATTTGGAAGGTTTAGACCTGGCAAAAGGTTGGATTTTTTTTTTGACAGGTGGGTCGCAGTTTTTAAACTACCTAGTCGGGCTACAATCGTAGGCCTGAAGCCATGTTTACACTGTCACCCTAGTGGATGGCACAATAGGTGCTGCAGTCCACTAGCGACATTTAACTTACAGTGCCTGGGTACCATTTGTACCGTATAGTAGGGACGTATAAGTAAATTACATATGCTAATCAGGTGTATAACCAGTTTCGCCATGTTTTAGAGGTCAGAGCACATGCACTAGGGGATAGTTAGCAGAGTCACAGTGCACAGAGTTAAAAGACCACCAACATCAGTCCACAAAAAAATGCACTTTCCTAGAAGCCTCCAAGAAACATATACAAAGAATAAACTAACGGAAATAATGACACATGACAAGATGAGAAAGCAATTGCAAATAGACAATTACACAGAGACGATAGTGACTAAATTGAATGCATCCTAAGGAAGACTGAACAAACCATCACCAGCTCTCAGAGGCTCAAAAGGACAACAGGAACCCACACCCACCAGGCGATGTACTAATGACAGTCAAGTATACAAGAGCCTAATTGGATAATAGAATTGATGCAGTGGTGATTGATCTCAGTTTGAGGATGGTAGACCTGCGAAAACATACAGATTTAGCTTAGGTAAGTGGAAACAACCATAAGGAAAGATACTACCATAATTACGTTGTAAGTGAAGATAGTAACTGAGCTACAGATCCTGACAAAGAGATTTGCTGCAAGAAAAGCAGCACGGTATTCCGTAAGGAATAGTAGCCACCTGGTGGGTCTGCTGGAAGGACTTGATGGACAAAGTATTGTCGTGTAGTTCCTATAAACCTATATAGGATCTGCACGTTTAGACAACATAGACTGTGGGATTGGTGTCCAGACTGATTCCAGACACCCCCACCGGGTATGGTCGCCTGTATACCAGCTAGCTCACAGTGCCACTGTAAACTCCTCTTACCAAGGAGAGAATAGTTCTTGGCAACTATCGAACATGACAACTCTATTCCCATCAGGGATCGTGGAAACAGTACAGTACTTTTCGCTCAGTCACTCGTGCTCACTTTGTCTCAGAGATATACACAGAAATATACGGTGGGGACGTTTTCAATACAAAATGTATTGAACCAGAGTCATTCTAGTGTAAAATAGATGTGCTAAAACAACCATAAGACAGAAACCGATATAAATGATTACAAGCACCAACAGAATAAATAGATGGTAGATTTCTACCATAGTGCTAAAACAATGAATAAATGCAAGCATATAAATACATGACAGTAGTAATGCGTACTCCTACGATGCAACCCTAACTAGATGTACCTAAGTGTACCTAGCATGCATGTAGGTGTAGAGCCAAGAATCCCCCGAGGCTGAAGTCAACCCCATTACCTGAAGTGAGAGACTGTGGGACTCTGTCTTGGTCTCGAGATGGATACCCCGCGAGGGATGTCAGACCACTGCGAGCTGGAGTGTCTGCGTGCAGGAACCTCATCGTCTCGTGTCAGCATGGAAGTCTTTCTCCTCTACTGCTTTGGCAAAGATATGGTATATACCCAAAAGGTACCCTCAGGGGATTCTACCTTGCTGTGTCATGTTGACCGAGGATGACGGAAGGGATGACCCTTATACATGGTTATTATGCAGAAGATGGTAATCCTGCTGTGATTCTGAGAATCCTCATGCATAGTTAATGTGGCTAGTTTTCGGGGGAAACCTCACGACATTAATTCAGTGCTTAACTAGGTAACAGGTCAATACCAAAACCCGTTATGTAGTGTAATGGTACGGTAAATGTAGGTGAAGGGTTAGTGGACTACCCAAGCCTATATGGTGTACCCTATAACACATAACAGTATGGAACTGTTTTTAGAGGAATGGGTTGTACAAAATTAAACCAAGAAGCCTTCCTAATTTCTTTTCTGATGAAGAGCACACATGGCACTGATTCCACCGTTGTTGGGGGGTGCTGGAGTGGGAAATCAATTTAAATAATATGCATAATCGTCTCTCTCTCTCTTTCAGGGCTGATCCCTGCTCGGTTTTACTTTTCTTTCTGTCTTTCTTCTCCTTCTGGTCAGAATATGCGACAGATCTTGGCTGTCGTATTTAAGAATTAGGAGCAAATTATCACATAAATCATAATCACAATGTCTCTTTCTAAGTTCAGTCAATAATAAGAGTTTGAGTTAGGTTTATGGGTTTTATTCTCACTCAAGGTTCATAAAATCTTTTTATTTATTCAATTAGTTAATTTATTTCAGTAAATTAACAGAATTGATAATAAAAGTATGGTTAGATCAAAAGCAGAACAATTCATCAAGTGCGTTCCATAAAGGAAAGATGTCAGTAAAAATCCATAAAGATTTCCAGTTTGAGAGAAAGAGCGAGGTAGAGCATAAAGCTTCACATAAAGAGAGGTTCATGAAACTCAGAGTCTCAAAGCAAAAAGGCAAAATAATCATGCAGTAGCAACTGCAATCAGCAATAAGGTTCAGAAAGCTGACAAAATCAGCTTCCTGCGTTCAGCATTAAGCCTTATGCATTCAGCCTAATGAGTGGATGGGGAGAGGAAGTGAAAAAGAATAAGGGTAACGGAGTATGGGCAAAAGCATTAATCTACTTTAGGCACACACATTAATATAAACAGTTGAAAAGAATTGTTGCAGTCTATGTTGCATCTTCTCCTCCTCTCGTCCAATCCGCTTTCGGTATTCTTCTGAGAACAAGCTCCCTCCTTCTTTACCCACGTACGAGAAAATGAACTACAGACTGTTATCATAAAGTGTGGAACCAAGTTATTACTATGACCACATATGAGGTCTTTCGAATTCAGACCTCCTTTCCCACGAGCATGACTACATTTCTAACCTAATAAAACAAAGAACTAACCTTCTAATAATTCAGCTTTAACGAGAAATTATTTAGCACTGCATCTTCCGTTAGAAAATAAGGAAAAATATGTTAAAAAGGTCAACATTTCAATTCTAGCAGTACATATCTTGTGTGATTATTTTTCATGATTTCACTAAATTATAAGGTTCTTTAGCAAACATTTCAAAATATTATTTATTAATCAGAAACATTTTGCAGAGTTTTGTGATTAATGGGATCATTTAATGCTATTTATTTTTCTAATCTTCCACTTATTTTCATACTCCTTCTTTTGTTAATGCAGTATCTGCAGCCTTTGAATAATGCAAATAAGGAAAAAGGGCAAAGCCCTATAATTAGTATTGGCATAAAAATAGCTTTTCAAAGTTCCTCCTCCAACAGTTACCAACCAATTTCCAATTATGTGTATTCCCTTTCCAAAAGGTTTCTAAAATGCTGGGTGTTTCTAACTGCTCTAACTGAGGTTTTAGATCAGAAATGTTCTTTGCAAATTCTGGGATGTATGAACAACAATGCTACATTTTCAACATCTTGCACCCTCTGCAAGTAAAATTTCTAATGCTAATCTGTTTTGCAAAACCATGGATCTAATAGCTACTAATTCAGTGTTTACCACTAATAAAGCACCCGAAGTACTGGTTGCCAGTTTGTTGACAGTTTTCTAATCTTTTCGTCATTCAGTATGACTCCTACTGGTGGTATAATTGCACCAAATAAGTCTTCCACTAATTGGGTTCCATCTTCTGCACTATGTGCGTTTCTGTGTGATGGTGTCATTGTTAATGCATCTATACTATATACATGATACATCTTAGGAAATAATACGGCTAAATAGCAAATACCCCCCAATCAGCAGGTAACTTGAAGTAAGCATCTTGTCCACAAATAAAATAAACTCCTGGAATTGCAGTTTTTTCCCTTTGTAAAAGTTGCCACGTGCCCCCATTAATTTGAACGTGTTTGCAACTGATAATTCTCACATGTCTAGTTCTACTGTGTGTTCTTCTTTTGTAAACACACATTTTTCCTTTTTGTCTTCTGTCTAATTTCAGCTTTGGGTAAACCATTTTCTTCTTAGACTCGTCTTCTTTCTTCCAAACATTTTTCAAAACATCATTTTCTCTTCCTCTACTGTCATAATACAAACTTTCTCTAAGGGTCTTATTAAACAGATTAGATTGCTTTTGTAAGCCTTAGCACCATCTTTAGGCATAGACGGTCTAAAATAATACAAAGCTGTGTCAATTTGTTTTGCTTGTGAGTGTAAATTCATGCTTTGCTGTAACGATACTCTAGAAAGTATTAAATCATAGTTGGAGCAAAAATATTCAAAATGTCTTTGCCCATTTACAAATGTAAGCAATATACTACATGTGACTGCATATGACAGTGGAATACGATGGTAGGTAACCTCTTCTGCAGTTGATGATGGTAAATGGGTGCAAACATAGCAATCCTTTGCGTCCATAGCCTGTGTATATTTTTGCACTAATCTAGAATAAACGTTTGTAGTGTAATCATCTCTCATGTAGCTTGCAAATGATGCTTGCTATTGCTCCTCCTCTAATGTGTGCGTAAATGTTGTAGTTACATTAGTAGATCTAATTTATTTATCGGGTGTGAAATAGAACCCTACTAATGCTATTTTAATCATTAGTACTGCTATTATGAAAATAGTACCCATAATAATTTTGCATCTATTTCTAAGGCAACACTTGCTTGTCTGTAATCAAATCGTTTAAGCAACGTGTTCATCAATAGTTCAATTCATAGTTTTCTTCCAAATATTTTTTTTCTAAAGTGTTTATTTTCAAACAGTTTCTTTTTCACACGGTCTCTTTAAGTTCAATATCAATCTTCATTTAGACAACCTTAGCCCAACTCTGTGTTATTATAAAAATCTTATCCCTACTCTTTTACTGCAACCTTGGGCCTAGGTAAATCTTCTTAAAACAAAAAGAAGTATTTCGTTTCAGTCTTTTGGCACCTTTCAATCAATTTTTGTCTTTTAAATGTCCCTCAGTATTTTCGAGAAATCTTTATCAAACAGCCTTTTCTGATTTTTTTTTATTTTATATTGAAGTGACATCATGGGGGGTTCAAACAGTTCACATCACACACTTCATGCACTGACACTTTCAGCACTTGATTCATGTAGTAAGTTCATTCAGGTGCGGAATACCTTCGACAAGGCACATTTCCTCTTTTTGCTGTTCCCAGTCTTTGTTGATCTTCCTCTGTGTCACTTCCACTGCTTGACTCCTGGCCTTATTACGAGTACAGCAGTCCCCAGGACCTCCGTACTTGCGTTGGCGGTCCGACCACCTCCACCACTGCGGGCACACCCGCAATATTCAGAGTGTGGCGGTCGGACCGCCACAGGACCGCAGCGTCCGCCAGGGATCTAGGATCCCGTGGCACTTGTGCAGCGGAAGGGAGCAGTAATATTCTGGCTGTGCAGCTGCAGCACCACTGTGCATATTACGAGTTGCCTGTCCACTCCCCCTTTCATGGCAGTGAGCCCGCCATGAAAAGGGTGGGTGAGAGGCACTAAGAGGGCCCTAGCAGGGCCCCCTGCCACTCCTGGGCCTGGGGGTGCATGGGGGGGGGGATGGTACACATGTTGTGCCTCCCTGGAATTGCACCCCAGTTCCTGCACGGTGTGGCATGCATGCCACACCCTGCAGGAACATGCTGCGGGTACTATCACTTCGGCGTCTTCAGTTAAGGCACACCTACGAGCCCTATAGAGCCGCCACTGTGAGACCGCCCCAGCACCGTCCGCCCACCATGGATTACAGTTGTAATCTGGCGGACAAGAACTCGACGGGCTTGGCAGTCCTCCTGTCGGCGCGGTGGTGGCAGGCTGACAGGAGGACAGCCAAACTTTTAATAAGGCTCTGAGCCTCTTCAGTGATAGTTGGGGGATTCGATCAGCTGACACACTTGTTCTTAGTCTCCTTTGACCATAGTTTCAAGGCCATTCTACTTTGCGGATGACTCTTCTTGTTTCAGTGCTTGTTCCTTCACCCTAATTCTGTATTTGTGCTGATGCTGTTTCAGTAGTTTTCTCAACTTTAGGTCTATTCTCTTCTTCGTCTGAGACTTCAGTGCGACTTTGTGAAAAAACAGGCAGTTGATTTGGTGCAACTGTTTGCAGTTCTTCACCCCTTTCTTCTCCTTGCTGCTGTTGTGATCTAACTTTTTGAAATGTCAAATTCAGACTTTCGGGCCTAATCAGTCAACTTATTATGTGTAATTGCTGCATTTCTTGTAATTTCCTTCTCAAGTAAATCAATGTTTTTTCTTGATACTGGTTCAAATGTTCAAGTTCTAAACATCCTCTAATAATTTCCTCTAATTCCACTTTTAGTTTTGAAACATTAAGTGTTCTCTCCCTTTCAGGTTCTGGGGCAACTTGTCGTTCTGCACTTTCTGTCTTTCTAAGTCCTGCCATTTTCTTAAACATTGGGGGAAAAATCCCATTCTCAAATAAATGTGCCTCTCCCTAGACTATCGGCGTTCTAAACACCATCGTTCTCCCTTCTTTCAATGATTGAATTGTCTGTGGTGGTTTCCATGGAACAATCTGTGAATTTTGTGATGCCGGGAAGAACCCTGACAAAGCCATTCTTTCTACACCTCCTTAAGTTGGGGCAGTGTTTATTGGGGCAGTCGCAATCGGCCTTGGCACTGCCTATACTGTTGCAATTTGTGGTAATTGTACCGTAAAATTCAGATTTGATGCACCAACACCGGGTGTGACCATAGTTGGTGTTGTGCCAACAGGTGGTGGAGCAATTTGGAATGTCTGTAATGGTCTCTCAACCTGCATTTTACTTTGTTCAACAGAGGCACTATAACACTGGTAGTTGCATTATCATCTTTACTAGTGGCAGAGGCCACATAAGGTGGTGGACGCACGGCTAACATGGCATCCAATATTTCATGTCCTGAATCACTATCTGTCTCAACCTTCTTCTCATCCTTCTCATTTTCTTTTTCCTGTATTTTATTCTTTTTCAATTATCAGGTGTCTCAGTAGTAACAGCTGTGTATAGTCTAGTTCCCTCGAATACAGCTTTCTTCCATCTCTGTTGTGCCTTATCCCATCGACCATCTGCATAGTTACGCACTGCTCTTGTTCTATTCTGATATTTCTCTCTTTCCCTAGCTCGTGCTACCTTCTCCCACATAATCAGTGCTTTGTATTGTGTGGTTCTAGGTGGTGGCTTCATTTTGTACAGCTTCTCCTTCAACCTTTGAAGGATTCTAATTTCAAAAGTATATCTAGGAAAACTCAATGGACCCTCCTTTTCAGTAATCCTGCACCATTGACAAAGCCACAAACATGTATGCAGTCCCAATTCTGTCATCCCATAATTTGCATGTGTAACCTTGGGAGGCGCTTCTTCACCCTTCCGTATCGGAATTGTAACATCACCTTTCACAAAATTCTTACATTATTTAAAACATTTCATGATCTTCGTGAAGGTCGACACTAACCAGTTCAATAGAGCAATCCAAATGATATGTTTTGATTCTGTTCCCTAAACCTCAAAATCGCCTTCTCCAATCCAGTCACTGTATCTTTGAAGACTTGTTAACCAATCTCAATGTGGTATCAACTGGCCTATCACAGCGCGGCTCTGTGTCGCCATCCACCGATCACAATCCGACAATACACCAACCAATGGATCCCAGCGCAACACACTGACATATTATCTCGCTCCTTGCAGCAGTTCACCCTCCTTTACAATTTCTGTCATACACACAATTCTACAACTTTTAACAAACTAAATTAAAAAACTTTTTTTTGCTCCACTAAAGAAAATCAAAGGCAAGTCAACCATCGGAATATTAAGGTTTTTACACCTTCTGACTTTTTCATACAAAAAGATTTACATTCGCAAGTGAAACTCGACCAGCGGGAAATAACCCTAATCAATGTAGCGTAACCCTTTGCGCAATCAGGTTCTGCCAACACCAATCGATATTAATACAGTCACAACAAATTCTTACAATCCCTATCTCAATTGTGAAGTCGGTGGTACCTCACGGTCTACATCACAAACCTTCAGCAGATATGAAAACCATAAAGTGTATTCTACACTTTTCTCTCTAGTTTAATATCGATATCACGGGATCTTAGGCTTCGCCGAGTTTGATAACTCTTTAACTTCTCCACAATAAACATATAGATTCATCAAATCATTCGACTCACGTACTTCAAATTACTTCTCAGTAAGAACAACAAATAATCACAAATCACGACGCATCACCCTGTTAATACTCACACCTCCAAAACAGCAACCGCCTTTGAAAATATCACATTGTCAGTCTTCAAGCTGTGGTCATTGGGCTCTGGGACTTGGGCATCACTCTAACTTGAGCAAGTATTTCATAGCTCCTCTTCTCAAGACGTAAACCTTCCCTCTGCTACCAGATTCTGCTGGAGGGGAAAATCAGTGTAAATAATATGGTTTATCGTCTCTCTCTCTCTCACAGGGCTGATCCCCGCTTGGTTTTCTTTTCTTTCTTTCTGTCTTTCTTCTCCTTCTGGCCAGAAAGTATATGCAAATACTGCGGTGCTATGGAAAAGATACTGAATGCATTTATATAAAAAAATATGTTTAGTACTAATAGAAAACCATACTGCGATTACAGCAGAGAAAAGTAAAGTGACCTGCACACATGTGGGAGGCAAGGGCTATGAGGCGTTAATGGTAACTATTAATAGAAACTGTTAAAACAAAACGGGTCCTCGAGAATGGTTTAAAGACACCAGCAGATATGGGATCACCTGGATAACTAAGCAAAAGAACAAAGATGGGGCCTGATTTAATATTTGGCGGATGGCCCGTCTTCCACCAGGGTGATGGAGTAAATTACTCTGTCATCCTGACGGAGGTGCTGCCTGCCAAATTTTGAAATGTCCGCTGGCGCAGCAGACGGTTCACACATTGTAAGTTTGACCGACCGCTCCATCAACATGACAGTGCCATACGTCAAACTTACAATTCATTTTTTATTTTCAAAAAGAAAATTCCAAAACGGGAATTTCTTTTCGAAAATAAATAAAAACATTGCACCCCTCGTTGCAGGAGTGAACTCCCATGGCGATGGGGGAATTGAGCACTTTTAAGTGCTCCTCACTACCAGCTTTTTCATTACGGTAATGGGCATTGAAAAATGGCTGTATGTCCGCCCCTCTAAATCAGGTGGGCGGACATACAGCCAAATCTCTGATGGTCCTTACTCCGTTGGACCATCAGAGGGGTTAGGCCATGGTGGAGACTGAGTAGTCTCACCCGCCATCAAACTATAGTCCACCCGCATTTAAATCGGGTGGGTGGACCATTATGTTGGCAGGGAGGGAACTCTGTCATCATTGCAACAGAATTCCCACGCTGCCAATGTATAAATCGGACCCATGGTTGTTCTGATTCTGCAGCATTCTTATCCTTAAAGGTGCAGTAACCCCAGCAGTATAACACCCTTATAAGCCAGGTCGTTGGGGCTCTAGCTACATCATAGTAAAAGTAAGTACAGAAAATGCCAGACCTGATAAAGGAGCACACCTAGTCCGAAACTTCCTCTCACAGCACAACCCTTGCAGCATGTTAGCAAATTCACTTTGTTTAGACAGTGGCCTCAACCAAGGGAACAGGAGATCCAGGTAGATTTTATACGCTCATAAACATCTATAATGCATGAACTCCTCAAGATGGATGGCAAGATGCTTCCTTTATTTTCGGCCACTGATACACGGGTAAACAGGAGCTAAATATTGTGGCGTGCTGTATTCTGCTTCCTCATTACAGTCGAACCCACCCTCAACCTGTGTTCTGCCCATGTTGTGCCCAGTGTCCCTGCATCCCTTAAGTGCTTCTTTAGCTGTCCGAGTCATGGCAGAAAAAGGTAGCCTCACTTTCTGTAGGCATCTGGACATGGGGTAGTGAACTTCCTCCACGCATGTGCTTTCACAGGTCCCCTCCTGGTGGTCCCTCTTGTGTAGGGACCCAGAGACTGTAGCTCCTTCCTTCCCTCTCATTATGTGCTATGCCCAGCATTTCTGTATTAAGGGGTGTCATATTGAGGGAAACAGGCACAGGTTCACTTCCTGTGATCATGGGGTACTCTGAACTGAGAAGTCTGTTCCCAAGAGTGAGTGTCACTTGGATCCTTCTGCTGAAGCCCTGAGCTTCCTTCACCTTGGCAGCAAGGATGCAAGAGGCAGATAGACACTGCAGCGCGTCGTAGCTCTTTTCTGCACTTTTATTTGATTTTCTAATTGAGCATATGAACTATTGTACTTCTCTATATTGTGCACTTTTCTAATTTAAAAATAAATCACAAAAATGTTCATATGCTGTGTAAATCTTACGCACTTTCAAGCTGAGTCACAAATGCACTTATGATTACGGGAAGTGGTACTAGAGGAGTAAGAGTTCTCCTTTACTTGCTCTTACATGCATTTCTGAATCGGACCCCAAACGTCCAACTCTCTATTAGTAAAAGTGCAAAAAAGACAGTCTTTACTATTTCTGTGAAATGTATAGGAATGTAAAAGAATATAAAAGAGCACTACAGGAGATTACTTTACATACCTAAATGCCTTTGTGAATAGGTCTGAATGTTATAAAATATACCTAGGTTCATGATTGAGCGTTTTTTTTTTCTTTTGGGCTCTTTAGGTCATTCAGTGGGTGGTGCATTAACAAGTGCGAAGTCTGCAATGTCGTCCTGGCTTTCGACCTTCACACAGTCTACAACACAAGGCTTCACGGAGCAGCATGAAGAGAAGCACTAAACCTGCATCTGTTGGCCAACACAGCTCAGTATTTAATGGTGTCAGTATCCGCCCGCTGTATGCGGTATGTCCCAAACTACTAAAGGCAACAGGAGCGCAACAGTGATGGACCTAGACTTTCGTTTACAGGATGGAGAAGCGTTCTAGTTGACCCCAGTCCTTTGATTAGCATAATGACCTAAATGTTTTCAGACAGTGATAGGGAAGTATTAGCTTGAAATTTTTTTTGTTTTAGATTTAGATAATGATAGTTTACATTTAAATAGCCGAATTACTTAAATCTGAGCCTTTTCAGATACACAAGTGATTTGTTTACACCATCAAACGGTCTTTCTTTGTCGAAAGTGGCGCTGCCTGGGACTACGACTTCTCTGGTATTCTATGGGACTTAAAGGTAATCATTCCGCATTGAATATTGGCATACCCACATCTGCAGCTTTGTGCCTTGATTCGGTGAGGAACTCTTTTGGTAAAGGGCTGTAAGAAGGGTGTGTGTATGATCATAGGGAATGTGTTCTTTCTGTCCAATTCTCCTAGAACCAAGAGTGGTTTTATGTTAAAAGTTGGATTGTCCTTTTAGATATGTACATTTCTTTGAATTTTGAAGTTGTTTATATGAAGAACAGTTACACTTTCCAAGCCAAATATCCAAACGTTTGTAATATGTTTTGTCTTTGGAATTAAGCAATATTATACATATTTATAGTAGAAGCTGGACCACACTATGTGCTATGAAGCTGAACGTAGAAGTATGGCCACACTCATGAGCCTAATAATTAGGAGCACACCACTTGTGGATCATTGCCATTGCTCTTGGGGCATTGGTGCCTGTGCTGCAATGATTAAGAGATCCATATATTCACTATCAACAGTAAAGGGACCATTATAAATCTAAAAATATCTGCCAATTTCTACAGTTATGTACTTAAATTTAAATGATCTGAAACCTGCAGAGTGCAAGCCTACGGCATGAGCTGTAAGAACTAGGGTTGTTATTTTGGATCTGGTTAATGGCTGTCTGAGCTAAAGTTTTGCTGTGCTTAATCATTCAACTTTATAGTCATGTTGAACAAAAGGTGAGATTCGTACAGTGATCAGTCGAGAAAACAATTGTGTAAATATTTTCCTTTTAAAATTGCAGATGTCTTTTTTTAATATAACATATTTTTAAATATCAGCACTCCGAAAACAGGTTTTTTTACAAATTGCAACCATTTCGGTGGGTTATATTATTTCATGTAAAAGTAGATATTTAATGATTCCTCATTAAAATGTGAGTTATGTAAACCCTCAATTTTAGTATGAATGGGGAACACTGTAAATTTCTTATTTCTTTACCTAATTGCTTTGATTTTGAGCAGCAATCTCTCAACATTTCACAAAGGTAACTAAATAAAGTTCTTTTGTGTATTCTCCTTTGAACATCTCAAGTATAAGCTTTGATTAAAAACGAATTCCGCGAGGGATATTTGACAGATTTATAAAAGTTAATATCCCACTTTACAAAGGAAATATTGTATTACCTTTACTCCACACTGCCTTTTGATATACTTCTGCAACATTTCATATTGTATTTGAACCATTTTCAAAACTCTATCTTGCGCACTTTTGGAAATTCACTTTTGACTATGATGCAAGCGTTACTCGTTGGGTGTTTGTCTTTCACATTAGATACAATCTTAGACCTGACCAGTTACCGTTGCCCCTTTATCTTCACCACTCCACGGAATTACCATTTCAGTCTTCTGCACATGTTGACCTTTAGACTGTTGCAATAGTATCAGTTTGACTCTGTATCTCCTGGTAACGTCCAAATGCTCCAGATTTTGTTTTATTTTGATTTTGCTTATTCTCTGAGTCACAGTTACCCCATAGCAGAATGGATACAGGATGAAAAATAAGCAGAGGCATGTGTGTCCCTGATCTCCTTTTGATGGGACTGTCCCAACCCGTACAGTCAAGCTCATACCGTAATGTTGTTCTCATCGCTAGTAAATTTACTGTATTTGATTTTCGGTTTCTGACCCCTATATACCATCCAGCTCTCTGTAGTAAAAATATGTTATTCAAAAGTAGGATACTGCTTTTTATTAATAAAAAGTTTTAAAAGGTGAAAAAATGAACTTTTGTTCACTGTAATTCACTTTAACCTATGCACTATGAAGCATCAAATTAGCTTTACTCTTGTTGCTGAAGACCCTGCTGCCTGTCTGCTGGCTCTCAGCTCCACTTTCCTAACAATGGTCTGCTTTTGTCATGAGACCTCTGCTCTACATAATCTCATCTAGATTGTAGGTGTTATTTGTTTTTTCTCTTATCTCAATAAGCATATTTAAAATAAACTACCCATCATTTTTTTAGAGCTTCTTTACTTACAGACTTCAGCTCCTCTTACTGCACTTCCAATGATTCAGTCATTATTTATCGAATCACTGACCTCCTTTGCATGTGCTAGGATCTCATTACGATTGGCGTATCTACTGCACTTTAACTTCAGTAGGCCATGTATACATATGAGCAAGTTCAGGGCTTCGGAACTTCAAATTAGTTGTTTGCGAAGTCTTAGCATTATGATACATCTTCCTAGCACATCTCCTTACAAGGCTTACATATTCAGAACTCTGATGACCATCAATTTTTCCAATGTTATAGAATCAGTGATCTTACTTAACTTCATGCATTTAAAGGGCAGAGACCAAAGAAATGGGCGCTCAGAAGTCAAAGCAAGTCCAATCCAAGAAAGAAAGAAAACAAGCTCATATTAAGGCCATCTAGTACAGAAGACAGCAGATATTGGTGCTGGATGTGCAGTGGCTTCTTGTTAAAGAGATAGAAGAACAACTCCAAGCTCCCTAGCCAGTGTGGTATAAATAAGCATAATGCTTTAAGCCTTTGACTTTGAACTCTGAATAATAAATTTGGTGTGGGTAATCTATAACATTAGTGAGTTTGAAGCTGTTGCAAGTAAAAGAGCAGCCAGCGTATATTTCACTGCTGGCTAGTGCATTGCTGACAGTTGAAGATAAGTCGTCATTTACTCTGGAAGGAAGTGGTTGTCCTGAGGTTGCTCTGTCAGTGATATGAACAAGGATGTTATTAGATAGGCAATATAGCAAGATGGAGCATGTGAATACTCTACAAAGTCTACAAATGACATGATTGTATTCTTGCTCTGATGAGAGATTCAAGATTAGGGGCATCTCCCACAACAGCTACTTTATCACCGAAGCAGATTACAATTTAACGGTTCTCTGTGTCTGTATGCATCTTCCATGATAACATCATGTTTAAATACTGTTTCAGTTAGGTATGTTTCTGAGGCCCTTACTCTCCGCTTCTGAATTCATCATACTTATTTGGAATACGTTTCAGAGAGATAATTCATGGTGATGGCATTTGACTGGTTCCTGGTGATTACCACGGTTCCAATTATCAAAACGACTCTCTTGGTTGAACAATTGTTTTTTCCTCATATGTTTGCAGTTTTCTGGCAATATAAATGTCAGCACTATCGAGAAACTGAAACAGAACAACATTGTCTCAATCTGAAGCTGACTGGTGCAAAATAACAAAGGTAATATGCTATATAGAAATGTGTCTCTTGTTAGACAGTTTTGCACATCCACATCACTTGTACAAAGTGTCTTGGATTGCTCTATCATCCGATAATGATATTCTTCAGATGTACTTCAGTGTGGTATTGGTACTTGCACGTCTCCTGTTTCCTGCTAAATCTTTTTCTGATCTCACAGCTACTTCTGTAGATTAATAAAACACAAGCTTCTTTCAAAGAAATATCGAGGGCCTGATGCATTAGAAGAGTATGAGCAGACATAAGAAATGTAGAATCAGATACCAAAGTATAGACTTCTTACTCAAACTTTGAACTCTTAAAGGAAAATTGAGGTAATTAAGTTTATTAAACATATGGATAATTTTGTGAGATGACCCTGAGAAAACCAGTGTTAGTGTGGACTAATTTTAATGTTGCGATTTATAACTAAACCAGCATATGATAAATTGCAAAGCTTTTTCAGTATAGTTACATGTGAAAGAAGTGGTGAACCTAGAGCTAAATCCATGTATGATTAAGATGCAGTAGCTTTTTCTTTTAAAGATAGTGTATTTCCTTGTGCCTGATTTCAGCATTTGCATGCTACCATAGCAATTTGATGCTAGACGTTATTGCTATGACAACAGGCAATTCTTCTTCGTCCTGTTAATGGGTCAGGTTTTCTGGGGCCTGTACCAAAGTAATACTCTTGAAGTATTGTTGCACGTTTGACTCAGTTTTCTTCTTTTAAATGTTTTGAAGGGTTTTCGTCTACTGATATGTCACCCCTATCCTTTTGACTTTATTAGCTATTGAAATTGGTTTGGGGGAATCATTTGGTTTTCCTTAGAAGGGAATACCATTTATGCATGGTAAAACATGGACCAGTTAAAAGATTTGTGATGATTAAAAGCAACAAGGCCCAGTTGTATTTTTTTTCAAAAATGTAAAACTAAAGAACCTTGAACAACTCATACTAAGGGCACAAAAAGACTTGCTTTCATTGTATGTTGATTTACATGTCATTGTACATTGGCATGTTTAAACAATGACATTTAGCATAAGTGGCATGGTTACCTTTAACCTATGATTGTTTGAGTGATGCAGATGCATTTTTATTCCTCTGCATCTGGTTGATGAACCTGGTAAAGATATAAATATAGTATATTAAAATGAAGCATTATATAGCAATTTTTCAGGCCAAAACTATTTGAAAGTGTTCCTTTCAGTGGACAAGCATTTCTGTCATCAAGCAGCAACTGTGCGCAACGGTATCTGGATTTAAGTGAACTAATACCTTTACAAATCTTTTTCAACAACGTATAGATTGACAGTGCTACCTGGCTTTATCCCTCTACTGATCTGTATCTTGTCCAAACTAATAGGAGATGACTCAGTCCATACCAATGTATATCTGACTTCTGAGTGTCGTTACTTTAGGTTAGCTTTCCTTATTTCCAAAATGCTGCATTTAATCTGTGGACACAGAAGGTTTGAGTCTTTGATTTTGTCATCATTCTGACAGAACATTGTTTAAAGTAATCCATCAGATGAAACTTAGTATGTTAAAGAAAATGCTATTGGGACTAATTTCTCCCTTTTGGTTTTCAAAGATCCATGATCAGGAACTTGGAAATCGAGGCCCTGGAATTTTTAGTGTTTCGAGTGTCACAGGTATCATTCTTGGTGTGGAAATGGGCTTAGCACACAAACTGCTAAATTACATTTGTTGGAGTGGTTGGCTGATAAAGCTAGAGCGTATCTGCCTAGAGAGACAACTGTGGAAGAAATTAAAAGCTATCTCAGTATTAATTCTGGTTTGTTTGAAGTCACCATGTGCAGTCGATAAAATGCAAAACCTTAAAAAGGTGGCCCTTTCCCCTTTGGCTCATGGCAACTAACATGGAGATCCAAGCCTTGTTTGGGCTGTCTTTAGTAAATGAACACCATGCTGCAATGACAGACCCTTATGCAATGAATTATTATTGCTGTTATTCAAATTCCATTTTTGCAAGCTTTTGTGCAGAGTTTGCAATAATTCTGACTGCTGAGGGCTATTGGCAGTTTCCATGGAATGGAACAAGATACATCAACCCTGCAATCAACGACTTAGACTTCCATAACCAGTAGAAAGATATTTGTGGGTATCCGAAAGTTATAGACAAATAGAAGTCAACATATATTGTCAGACAGTCTCTTGCCATCCAGTTTCTAGTAAGCTGTCAATGTCTCAATGACTGCTCATTAAAAGCTTCAGCTGTCTTATTCCCTTGTGTGAAGATGTTATCTCTTCTCATAGGAGGATTTCGCTTATTTTCAGAGTCCGTTATCCCACAGCAGAATAGATAATGCAGGATGAAAATTAAGCAGAGGCATGTGTGTCTCTGCGGAAAGCGTGACATCCATCCGTCCCAAAATGAACAGTGTCTGTTACACTTTTCTATTTATTCTCTTTATGGTGTGAAACCTCTTTTATACTAGAACGCTCTACAAAATGTAAATTTACTCCATAAGTCACTTGAAATAGAACTCAAATCAAAGATCAAATGGAATAATTTATCCATCCAGTTTGAATGCGTACAACTACCTAACTGCTCCATCTAGAAATGGGTGTTGGTTGTTAATATATGGTAGAGAGGTACCCCTTTTTATTGGTGGAAATGTTATTACTCTAACTTTCTAAAGTGTCCCAATGAAAATATGTTTTGGGCAATGTTATGGGTGGAATGTCATCTTTGTGTTTTTTTGGTTAAAAAAACTGACCCTTCTTTTCAGATACATGGATCTAAACTGTAGGATTTCGTATTTCAATTCTTTATTGAGATTTTCTTATTACTAGGATTAATGAGTAAAAATGCAGTTTGTTAAAATTAAAGATTTTCTTCAAAACCATCAAATCCAGATAATGTTGAACATCTAGTATTTCTGAGAAAATGTATTTACTCCACCCATTGCTTTCCATTGCCCATGATATGTCCTTAGTAATCTTGAGAGATTTTAGGTCCCCTATAAATCAAAAGCTAATAGCTTGTTCTCCATTTGTTTATACAAGCTCTAATGTTGTGTATTCCTAGCTTCCTTCGATCAGGTGAGAGGTTGGACCTAGGCCTGTGATTGAAATAAGTGATTTTTATTCTAAAGACATTTTTGTATTGGGGCTTTGATTGATGAATCCAGCAAAACTTGATAAGTATTTTCACCCCTAATTTGCCTGAAATTGAAGTGAGGATCTTGGCATAGGTAGTGTGCAGGATTCTGCATATCCATTGGTATGTGTCAACCACCAGCATGATTTTAGAACATTCAGCTTTCAGTTCTGTCGATGATACCTCCACTATGCGACAACAAAGAATAATAAAAAATGTTCCTGTATTATATGGTTTAAATTAGTTGTTTGTTAATTGGATATCCTGACAATTATTTTCTGTTGGCAATATTTCATCATAAAAGAGAAACTTTGGTCGTGGAATTACTGTGAACTGAAGACCATTGTAGCCTTAAATATTTTTAAATGGTAAACTGTAGGATTCATGCATCATCTGCTAATCAAACTAGGCAGATACATAGAAAATATTGTGCAGTCCGAAATTGCTGCCTAATATTTGAGTCTATAATCCTGCTGCAGGACTTGCGGTGTTTGCCACTTTTTTATAGATGCAAACCAGTTTCTGCGTTCAGCTGTTTTGTGTGGTTGTGAAATGATTTAAGGACAAAAAGGCACCTTTGTTTGTCATAGCTGGCTGGCTGTTGTCATTTAAGCGTGGAAGTACTTTGAAATTAAGTCCATGTGCATCAGGTTTTGTTTCAGTTAAGCCTTCAAAACCTTTTGCCATATGGCACTGATCAACTTACTTTTTTCCCGTGTACATGTGAAATATACTGAAAATGGCTAGCGCTTAAAAGTGCTTGCTTGTATGCAGCACTTTTCCGGCAGCTTAATATATTGTTATTCTCTTAAAAACTGTGATTGATCACCCTGCTTGGAGAAGCATGCATTTAAAGTCGAAACCTTTCTCACGTACTACTGGAGTTCTCTGGAAACAGCACTGTATATGTCCATCATGGTGCATGTTGCTAAAGAATAGAGGTGTTGGTGGGTAGGTTTTCAACACAAATTACACTGAACGGATTACATTTAAAGCACACATTCGTTGAGTATCATTTGTTTCATTTTTATAATTGACGCTGCTCTCTTTTTTTTAAAAATACAGAGTAGCTTTGTGTCATGTTGTTTGTGTGTATATTTGTTATGACTTGTAAATCACTTTTTCATTGTATTTTGATTCAAACTGCAGTGCTGGTGTTGTCTTTATTCAGAAAGGTGTAATAGATATTAAAAGGATATGTTCCCACTGGTCTGTCTGAGTCATTGACTTCTTTAAGCTATTAGTCTGAAAGGCCACAACACTTACCTGATTTTGCATTATCGTTGGTGACAGTGGAATGCTTGGCCGGAAGTACCCAGGTAGGTTTCCACACACAGACTCATAACAGTAATCATGGAGGGATCCCAGCAGACATGTGTGTAGTGTGAACCAGAAGTCATACACTACAGAGGTACCACCCTCGCATCCGTCTCAGAAGATTTAATTTCTTGTTTCTTCAGCCAGTCCCCTGTGTGTTGTCACTGAAGTTAGTTGGATGCCAGATTGGACCCAGAAGACCTGACTTTCTGGCTGCTCTGTCAAGCGCTGGCACTTCTGGACACCAGTCAGGCACTGGTGAGGAGTCCAGCGTAGCTTCGGGTACGAGTGATTCCTGTTTTTGATATTCTCAAATTGATCTTCCGTTCCTATGCAGAGAGAGTGAGGAGGGTTTGTTGTGTAACGTTTGGGAAGTGTTGAGTTTAGAGAACTGGGTTGAAATTGTTTTGCTGTACCCAGTTTTGGAAGAGAGGGTGCATTGGTTGCCTTCTGTCTTGGTTGTGGAGGGCAGGGTAGTGCCATATGCCATGATTAGGAAGTAGTGTGCGGTTCCCCTCTGTCCTGTCAAGGGACTATAATGAGGGGGCGGTGTTGAGGGGAGTCGCATGTGCATTCTCTGACCAGTTGTGAGGTTCAGGGACTCCCTAGCGGTGCCTTGTGTCAAATTTCACTTGGAATGAGCAGCTCTGGTGGAGCAAAAGCACATCCTTCTCAACCTTTCATGAGCTTCAGGTCAGTCCCTCTCACACAACAGAGCAGGGAAAAAATGGAGGAATTAAATGCAAATATCCTTTTGTTGTTTCAAGCCATAAATAATGACTTTTAGTTGGCAGCCGAGCATCGCGTGTGAGGATGTTCCTGTCAGAGACACGAATATGTTTATCTGATTGTACTTGGACATAGAATTATCAAACGGGCGACCACAGAGAAGCTTTGTGATGATATCTCGACTCTGCACCTGGCTTATGGGTGTCACTGGGAGGGTGGAAGACATTCTGAAAAGTAAACAATTCAAGCCCATCAAAATAACGTTGCATGTTGTGTAAAGGAGGCTTCACGCAATGATTACACTCCATGCTGTTACTTAAAGTGTTAAAGGCCATTTTATTACGACAAGGTTGTAACAAATCACATTAACCAAAACATCAATAACTATAACATTTCCCATCGGCAGCCCCCTCATTCACTCTATCCATCCTCAAACCTCACACCTGTTGCGCTCATCCCATTTCACTCTGCGACCTCCTCCATCTCTCCATTCTCATCTTCACTTTTCTTTCAACATCCTCTCTTGGCTCTCCTGCCGTTGCTCTCTTGCATCTGCACCCCCCATCATTCACCTTTTTCCGTCCCCCGTCCCCCCCGAGGGGTGGATGTGCCCGACTGTGACTCACCACCCCTCAAAAGTACTGCCAACCCCAATAAACCTGCATCCTGTCCTAAATTGGCACGCTCAACCGACCCATAACCCTTACCCTAAAACTAGTAGGGTGGGTGGGTGGACTAACTTTTCCTAAAACCTCCCCGGTGGTGCCAGGTGCAGGAAGAGGAAGAGCCCTCCTCACCTGCGCCTTTTTTTTTTTTTACATTTTTATTGATTTTCAATAACATAAAATTCAATAATCAATGACAATATAATACTTATATTATTTCTGTAATGAAGAACTCCTATTATAACCCGTTTCCCTCCCCCACCCCCTTGCAGTCCCAATGTAATTAGCCATTCATATCTTTGTTTATTTGTCAGCATTACAATACACCGTTTCCCATTTCGATTCCATCACATCCCATACATTGGTACATGGTGACCCGTATGTACCGTTCCCCTTCTCTCCTGCGCACCGTGTTTATAAAAGCTTCTAGCAATCAAATATCTCTGGGTTTACCCTGTCTGTGGGTCTAGGGCCACAAATTCTTCTAGTAGCATATGCCATTCTAATGAGATAGATGTCTTACGCAACCCTCGTAATTCCTCTTGTTTAATTTCTGCCCCTTCTGCTCTCCCCCATCTAACTACTTCGTTATACCAATCTAATACTGACGGCGTTTTAGCAGACTTCCATTTCATAGTAATATTTCTTTTAGCGAGGATCAGTGCCAGACTCAGGAACCTACCCGTTGGGTTGCCTTTCTTGCCCTTCAATCCCAGTCCCAACAAGCAGCATTCCAGTGTGTCTATATGTCTCCCCGGCGCAACCTGACCCAGTGTCTCGTGTATTGTGGACCAGTAGCATGACCATCTCGGGCACTCCCACAGCATGTGCAACAGGGCCGCATTCGGGGACTGGCAACGTGGACACACATCTGCTGTATTTGGAAAAATTTAATTTAATTTGTGCGGGGTCAAGTATGCGCGGTGAAGGATCATGAGTTGTATCAGCTTAAATTTGGGATTCCTGGAGACTTTCTTTGGATATTCCAACAGCGCTCCCCATTCTTTGTCAGTTAGTACCCGACCTAGATCTCTAGTCCATTTATCTCGTGTGGTCTGCAGCGGTATTGTCACGTGCGCGCGGATCCCCTTGTATAGCCATTTTGTCAAGTGGCTCCCTTTTCCCATTAAATATTGCATGTGTGTGAGCTTGTGTGTTGTTGGTTCCGTCCCCTCTGGGGCCCACACAGCTCGAATGTAGTGAGTAAAGTGCGCATGGAGCAGAAACAATGTTTCCGGGACTCCATTGGCTCTCACAAAAGCTTCGTGGGTCATCAGCATACTATCTGTAAAGAAATCGCCCACGGTGTGCACCCCCGCCTCCGACCAAGCAGCCACTTGTCCCAGCGATACTTTCCCTGTCGAGATTGGGAACCCAAGCAGGGGAATGTTGGGGGCATAAGGTGTAAGTGCTTTTGTGTAACGCAGTGATCTCTTCCAATACCCCAGCGCCGTCCGCAACAGCGGTGCCACCGTCGAGGGAACCCTGCTATTTGGTAACAATAGTGTATGCAGTTCTCCCCGTTCCCATGCCTGTCGTGACATAGGAATCTCATGCAGATTACGACCCGCCAGCCAGTAAGCCAACCATTGCAGCTGGGCTGCATAGCAATAAGCTCGCATGTCCGGTACTCCCAGCCCCCCATTTTTTGTGTCTAGCTGGAGTTTGGTGAGCCCTATCCGCCTCCGGCCCACTCCCCATATTAGTTCCACCAATAATGTGTCCAGTAGCTTGAACATACGTGTTGGGAGAAGTATAGGTATGTTAGTGAAATAATACAGCATTCTGGGAAGCATTACCATCTTGGCAATGGCCACGCTCCCTGGTACTGACAGTGGCAGAGACGTCCAAAATTTAATTTGTGACCTCAGCCCCGCAATAGCTCTGGTGAAGTTGCCCTCCAATATATCTTCTGCCTCCCTGTATACTCGGATTCCTAAATACTTAAAGGTATCAGCTGCTATTTGAAATGTCCAGCGCCCGAAACGCCACAAAGAATCACGTGGTGCAGCAGTAAAGAAGAATACATATGATTTAGCCTCATTAATGGAGAGCCCTGATATGTTCTGGAATTCCGCGAAGATGGATGGCATAGGCTCACAGTCGCTATCCAGATTATTGATATATAATATTAAGTCATCCGCATACGCGGAGATGATATGTGTCTCTGCGCCTATTCTTATCCCGTTATGGGCCGCCATCGTGCGATGCTTAAGCAGCAGAGGTTCCACCGCCAAAACAAACAATAACGGCGAAAGCGGGCATCCTTGCCTAGTACCCCTCCCTATGTTGTATTGTTGCGATATGTGGGCCCCCGTTCGCGCTCTAGCTGTGGGGCATGTGTATAGCAGCTTTACCCAGCGCACAAATTCCTCCGGGATTCCAAACCTGGTTAATGTGTATAGCATATATTGCCATTGTAAGGAATCAAATGCCTGGCGTAGATCCAATGATATACATCCCCGTAGTGCATCCACCTCTGGTGTACATGACATTATCTGATGTAATCTCCTGATATTAAGGGCCGTACTCCGACCCGGCACAAATCCACACTGATCAGCGTGGATCAGTCGTGGAGTGAGCTGCATGAGTCTAAGTGCCAATATCTTACTCAAAATTTTATGGTCCGTGTTTAGGAGCGAAAGGGGTCTGTACCCAGTTATATCAGTACTATCTCTTCCTGGTTTCGGGAGTGAGACCACTGTTGCCTGTAAGGTAGTGGTCGGGAGTAGACCCGCGTCTAAGGAGGTTTGGTATAATCCTTGTAAATGGGGAACCAATAGATCAGAGTACATTGCATAAAACTCTACGGGTAGCCCATCATTACCTGGCGTTTTATTTCTAGGGAGTGCCTTAATTGCTATTTTTATTTCCGTACTGGTTATGGGACCTTTTAGGACTAATTTGTGTTCATCTAGCATCTGTGGGAGCTGTAATCCGTCGAAGAAGGAATCTAAGGCCTGCCCGTCCACCTCTAGCGGTGCCGCATATAGTTGTTCGTAATACGTCTTAAAAGCAATGTTTATTTCCAATTGGGTTTGTAGCGTTGCGCCTCCCGCGGTGCGAACTTCTAATATGGGGGTTGCCGAGGGCGCCTCCTTTATAATCCTCGCTAGTAATGGCCCCGCCCCATCTGCCGCCGCATGTTGTTTCTGCGTATGTAAGCGATAATCTATCACCCGGAGTTCTTCCAGTAGTTCCGCATGTGTTATGTGCGCCTCTTGTAGTGCCTCTTGTTGTGTGGTCCGGGATATCCCTTCTCTTTCCAACTGTCCTATTGTGTTTTCGGTCTCTTTGATCTTTTCCAGTACCCTGGTCCTCACCCCCACCCGGGTGCTAATTGCCACTCCCCGTATTACAGATTTGAAGGCATCCCATTCGATCTGTCGTGAACTGGCAGTGTCTACATTATCCCTAAAAAAATCTCCTATTGCCGTAGACAGTGCCTCCCGGAACACTAAGTCATCCAGCATCTGGGTTTGCAACCTCCAAGTTGGGATGGGCGTCGGTATTTTCCCCCATGATACTGTGGCTTCCACCGGATTATGATCGGAGAAAGTTTTACCTAAGTGGGTGACCTCCCGAACATTGACTAGTACTGCCTGTGAGCATAAAATTCGATCTATTCGAGTGTGTAGTCCATGCGGTGGGGAGAAAAAGGTGTATTCCCTGTCGGTGGGGTGTAATGTACGCCAGACATCACTCAATGCCCACCCTTCCACCCAGCGTGCAAGAGCTTCTGCTTGTTTCCTACACCCCACCCCCTGTAGCGGGGGATGTGATCTATCCAGTGCGACATCTGTTACTGCATTAAAATCACCTCCCAACACCTAAGGGTAGTCTTCCCATCCCGTCCACACTGTGCTCAAGGTGTCGAGGAACTTATCCTGCTCCACATTCGGGGCATACACACTACCCAACACTACGTGTTTTCCATCCAGCAGGCCGTGTACCAGTACATATCTGCCATTTGAATCTATTTTATGCTCCAGGAGTTTGAACGGGGTACCGTTCCTAATCCAGATTGCCGCTCCCCGGGCGAAGGCCGAGTAAGACGTATAGAATAATTGACCTTTCCATTTCTTCTGGAGCTTAGTAGCTTCTGCTAGCGTTAGATGAGATTCTTGCAAAAACACTGTGTGCCTGCCTGCGGTTCAATTGTGCTAGTATTCTGTGCCGTTTATATATAGAGCCTAGGCCTCTAACATTCCATGAGGTGTACGTGTATGTGTTAGTTCGCGCCATGGGTCGTGACGTTCAATGCTTGTGCCTGTAGCCATCTACTTGCATGCCGACTGCCTAGTGTATCTGACTCTACTAGGACTGCAAACCCTTGAAACATTCCCAATACTAGGTTCCCCCAACAACCGCTAGAGGACCAAACCAAACCACTAAATACAACTATATAGTCGTGTACTACATAACATAATGCATTCGCCCTTGGGGGAGTGGCCACCGCCAGCCTCCTACTGCGTAGCATTCAGTTTTTTCTCATTAACGACCGCGGCCTCCGACCCGGCCCAATTATCACATGAATACAATAAACATACAGACCATCCTGCCTCTGCATACATAGCTTTACATACGCCATCTTTGGATGACGCCATCGCATCCGACATTTTTTACGACTTCAACCCAGGTAGTCATTAACAAGCTGTGGGGTGACTGTGGGGAATAGTGCCACACTATTTTCAGAATCCGAGTGCACACTGGCATCGTCCGAGGACTGCACGGTCTCTGCGACGGAGGTAGCATCATGTGCCGCCAGTGCAGCTGCTGTCAGCAAAGCATTGTTTTGGCTCTCCGTAACCTGTTCCACGGAGGGGCTCATACTCAAGTAAGTTCTAGCCCGTGATTTGTTCCTTTTCCCGGGGCCCCCAGGGCGCTGAGATCGTGGATTCGTCCGGTTACTCGCCCGCAGGGGGTCTTGTGTTGTAGTTGGTGTCATAGTACTTTCTAGCCAGTCCGCCACATCCTCTGGATTGTCGAAGAACAGTGATTTTTGATTATGTATAATTTTAAGCCTGGCGGGGAACAACAGTGCATATTTTAGACCATGTGTCCGTAGTTGCCTTTTAGCCTCCTGGAACGTCGCCCTCGCTTTCTGTACTGCCAGTGTAAAGTCCGGGTACAGTGAGATGGTCTTATTCTCAAAAGTTATCGGAGCGTTCTCTCTTGCCGCTCGCAGTATTGTATCCCGGTCCTTGTAATTTAGGATCCGCGCGATCAGGGGCCTTGGTGGTGCCCCCTGCGGGGGAGGCTGTGGCGGAATCCTGTGGGCTCGTTCCACGCTGTATAGCTCCGTGAGGCCCGTTGTCGCTACATGTTCTTTTAGCCATCTTTCAACAAACTGGGTAGGGTCCGATCCCTCGCTCTTCTCCGGGATACCTAAAATGCGGACATTATTCCGGCGGGATCTGCCCTCCGCATCATCGACTCTCTCTTGCAGGCCCTTCAATTGTCTTTGAAGCTGCTCTAGTTGGGTGGATTGCTTTGCTTGTTGTGGTATCAGGTCATCTAGTGCAACTTTGTTATTTTTGACCTTGTCTGCCAATTTGGTGTGATCTGCTTTCAGCAGAGTGAAGCTGGTGGTCAGTGCACCGGTTTGCGTTTCGATCGCCATCCTCGAGTCCCTTATTTCTTTTAGGATCAAGTCCAACTTATCTGCTTGGCCATCCGGTTCTGTCGGGGGTATCACATCCCCCCCTGCACTTTGCATCACGGTATCCTGCATGGTACCATCCGTGTTGTCCAAGTTTGAAGTACCCGGGGCCTTGGTCCTGGGGCACCCCATTCTCCCAGAGCAGATAATGGCGTGTGCTTATTTGGGCCCTCTACCCCGTGGCACAGTTCCCTCCTACGTGTTGCCGGTATAGAGCTATACTCCCGACATTGGCGGCCGCCTCTTTATATTGAATCAATGCTGTCTGTATCTGTGGCACTCCGTTCAAGCCCGCACTTAATTCAATGCAGCCTATCCTCTTTAATTGGGGCGTGTCTTAGTCCCAAAGCGGCAGCAGACCGCATTCATAGGCCACCATACACCTCCACATCAGGACTCACTCCAATGCATCTGTGCTGTCTAGGAGTCGCACCCTCCCAGTTTCCGTTAGTCTGCCCGCTTCAGCACAACACACAGTGTGGCACAAATGGCGAACAATCAGCCTCAATCCGCCACTTATATGCTCCGGCTATTTCGTCAATCCTCGGCACTCCGCTTTCACTGCTGGTCAAGCTGTTCACCCCCTTTGCGGCTTCAATTGCACACACAGCCGTCTGCACAGCCTGCGACAGCCCCTCTTGGTTCCTGGCACCATATGCTCGTGTCGCTCCCCGCTCACTACCTTGCAGGCGCAGGGTACGTCCTCGCCACATCAAAGCCACTTTCAGAGAGAGGAATAAATACACCGTACCTGCCTCTCAGGGCGCCAGTATCTCCACGGCGTGTAAGTGCCCCTCTCACTCCGCGCCGTACAGCTACCCCCTGCCACACTCCCGCAGAGGTCGCGCGCGGCTTAGCAGGCCGCCCTACGCAGCTATCAAAAGTCTAGGGGGGGGGGCAGTCTCATCTCAGTGTTCCACGTACCATGCCGGGGGAGGGCCCCAACCCCTCCGCGGTCTTCTGCAGCCTTTCTGTCACCCAGTGGTCTCGGGGGCGAAGAGGGTGTCGCGTTAGCAGTCTGGGGCCTCACAGCCTTCGTGCCGTCTACAGCGTTGTTCCCGTCGGAGCACCCGACATCTTGAAATCCCGGCGGTCGCTCCCGGGCAGTGATTTATTCACCCCCAGTGAATGTTCGCCACAGGGCGCGTTGGCGCTCCCCCCACAGCACAATCCAGGCACGGCGCGGCACAAGGGATTATTGCGTCCCCGCTTACACTCCCTTCGTCGTTGTCGTGCGTAGGCGTCCCTTTGTTCACCGCTTCTTCCCGACTGTCCCAGGCATATCCGCGCTTGTCCGACCTCCTACACAGGGTTGTTTCCCATCGTTGCACTCCTCGATTCCCCTGATGCGTCGTGTGTTGTTTTGGCAACTCGGTTGTCTGCAGTTCGCCAGTATTTTGCCGAAGTGTCTTGGCCCGGTCCGGAGCTCCGCTATTCCGTGTCCGCCATGCTTGACGGTTGGCCACGCCCCCCCACCTGCGCCTTTATAACCCACCCTAATTCTTCCCATTGCCCAACCCCTTGACCCCCACCCTGTCCTTCCGCCTTATGCACGAAGAACCCCGGGGAAAGACTGGTCTGCGACCCTACTTCCCACGGGGGCCGACATGGTGAAAGCAGTTTGTAAATAGATTGGCGAGTTGAGCATATCACAGAGACTGTATCATCTGCATGTTACATGCAGGCGCGCAACGCCCATTGGGCTGAAAGGGCTTCAGCTCCCTCCTCCCCCCACCCACCCCCGGTCGTGTGTCTCAGCCCGGGCTGCTGGGGGCTCGGCTGGGCATTGTCTGGAGTCTTATCTCTGGCACACCCACGTTTTTCCACAGGTCTTTAAAGACCATTTGCATATTTACATACCTTTGTAAACTGGTTACCGAGGCTTAGTTTTTTTTTTCTGGTTTCAGTACCCCCTGGGCCCCCACTCTGCCTATTCCTTTGCTGTAGTGTGAGAATGCACTTCGTGAAAAGGAATATAAAGTAGGGTTGCCAAAAGAAAAGTGCCAGCCATGTGTTGTTTAAAGAGCCTGCAAAGATCTCGTCTTGACTAAATAGGGTTTTAAATAAAAAGGATAGGATAATATTTGTAAAGCGCACTATACCCGAAGGTGTCAAGGCGCTGGGCAGACATAAGTAAGGGGAAAAAGCGCAGCAACTGATTAAGAGGGGAATAGCCATGTTTTCAGGAGTTTCCTGAAAGCAGAAAGAGAGCTTGCGTTGGTAATGGCGGTGGGGAGTGAGTTCCAGAGTTTGGCGGCGGCAACCGAAAAGGAGCTGCCGCCCCATCTGGATCTGCGAAATCTGGGGGAGACCAATTTGTTCTGTGTGGATGATCTCAAGGTCCTCCCTGGAGTATACCATTGAAACAAAGATTTGAGTTGGGGCGAGCCTTTGCTATGCATGGCCTTGTATACTGTGCTTAAGACCTTGAATGAGATGCGCTCCCTGATGGGGAGCCAGTGTAAGGTACGGATCCCTTCTCTGGCAGACTGGTGTTTGGGAATGTTTGGAATCAATCTCGCTGCTGCATTCTGTACCACCTGGGGCTTATTCAGTGATGCAGCAGTGATATTGAGGTAAAGGGCGTTACAGTAATCCAGACGAGAGGTAATCAGTGCAATGATAGTGGGCCGATGTAGTTCGGAGGGAATGAGTGGAAGCGCCTTTCTGAGGGTTCTTAAAATATAGAAACATGTACCAACTGTACGATTGACTTGGGCATCGAAAGTCAGCCCCTCATCAAAGATGACCCCCAGATATTTTGCTGTTTTTACTGGGGCTGGAAGAGGCCCGCTTTCAGTAGGCCACCATGCATTCGACCAGATGGAGTGCTGTGGTCCAAAAACGAATACCTTGGTCTTGTCTGTGTTGATCTTTAGAGAATTGCCCTTCATCCAGCGAATGATGTTAGACATACATATGTTAAACTTCTCTGCGACTGAATGCAAGTTGTTAGTGATGGAAACGATGATTTGGGTGTCGTCCATGTAGGAGAGCACCTGAAATCCGTAGGATCTCACCAGTTCGGCCAGAGGGGTCACATATAGATTAAAAAGAGTAGGGCTGAGCGAAGAGCCTTGAGGGACCTTGCATGGGAGAGCAAAAGCTTTTGTTCTGAAGCCTCCACAACTAACTGTGTGCAATCTATCTGTTAAAAAGGAATGAAGAAGCTGCAGGGCTTGTAATATGTATTAATTTGTAATGTGACTTTTCTGTCTTTGTTCCCTTTAATTATCAGTCATGGATCATTCAGGCAGCCCTAGAACACAATTAAAAGTGCTTTTTATTTATATTTGCTGTTCGAAGTATGCACAGATAAGTGCTGAAAATGACTGTTCATTTTTGTACTGTCAGGGACATCAAAATAATCAGCTGGCAACCCTAATCATAAGACTGGAAGTTTGTTGCACGATCAGCACATTATTTATTTCCTCCACCCTCGATCCCTGATTAATGCCATAATAGCAATAGTTAAACTTTTATCTTAAACCCTACACCGCCGTCAATAACATGCTGAATTACTTCACGTGTTGTTTCAATGCAGGGTGCATTCCCAGACACTCCTCATTCTCGCCCTTCACTTTCACGCTCACTCTGCACTCACAGCGATCACAATGCACTCACACTGATCACCATGCACTCACACCATTCACGCTCACCCTGCACTCACAGTGATCACTCTGCACTCACAATGCACTTGCACTGTTCACCCTGTACCTCACCCTGCAGTCACACGAGTACACTACTCACCCCGCACTCATGTGACACTTCACTCACCTGTCCCCCTCACTGCTCAATCTGCAATCTCACTCAAACAAGCCCATCACTAACCATGCATTAATTCGTCCCACTCTGCACTTGCATCCGCACCCAAATTCATATGTTCACCTCACTCACCCTGCAGTCACTCCTCTTACCCTACTCTCACACTGTCGCATCGCTCACCGTGCACTCACATGGGCACTCCTGCCACCCACACAGCGCAGAGGGTTAATGTGACTGCTACAAAGAATGTGTACCATGCAGATCACAGAACTGAGTGTGGGTAAACTATGAGTAGTGCTATAAAAAAAATGAAATGTTTGTCAGAAAGGTGCTATAGAGAGATGAGGTGCATTGTTGGTAAGTGGTAGTGAGGGAATTTATGGAAAAGGAGGAAATGGGGGAGGGAGCGCCAAAAAAGACTGTTGCACCATGTGCGACCAGTGCTAGGGCCAGCACTGGCTGGGACTGTTAGCCCCCAGTGGTTGCTCCTCTGCTATGGCGGAGGAGCATCGCCCCACTGCTTTCGAACAGTCGAAAAGAAATATAAAATGATAATAACTTTGTCATTATCATTTTATGTTTCCTTTGCGGGCAGCAGGTGGGCGGGGCAGCGTTGTGATTGGCTTAGAGGAGGGAGCCTGGCTGCCTGCTTCCTGTTCCTGAAATCGGAAGCAGGAGAGCAGGAGCCAGACCCGAGACGCGGGACCCGGCCGGCGGAAAGGTACTTTTTTTTTTTTTCCCCCTCGCATGACCCCCCCCGTTGCGCGACAACACTGCAACCCCTTAGCCCGCCTCCGCAACCCCACCCATGAGCCATGCCGGCCACCCCTGTTAGCCCCCCCGAAGTTCGGGTCTAATTACGCCCCTGGTTACATGTACTAATTCCAATGAGATCGCTCAGGTGGTTGAGTATCTGCTGCAGTTGTATGCGTACGACCTGCAGTCCACAGGTTTCAGTGCTCATTAGAGAGCTTGGTTGGTAATTGCATCTCGCACGTGTTTATGTAAGTGTACGTATGCTTGTGGTTATTTAGATTAAATGTCACATACATATTTTATATAGCTAGCGGTAAGAAAACTTCAAGGACTAGATGCTGGGTAAGGGGGCATTTTCAAGCAGAACTCTCAGGTTTCCTAGTTCCATGCATAAGGACCTCATCTAGTCCGCTTTTTGTTGGTTGCATTCTGGTACTTTTAATCCAGAATTCATAATGGGTTGTACTGAACTGCAGGTTACAGAAAGCAAGTAGAAAACCTGGATCGAATGAGATATTCATGCTTGGAACTGAGAAACTTAAGAGCTTTGTTTTATATCAGCAGGGCATCTCAGACTTGACTTGCCACACAAAGAAAGGTATTGTGTACTTTGAGTGGAATAAACCAGCTTACAAATAACAGAATATGATGAAAACATGGATAGTAAACTAATGTAAGTTAGTTTTTATATGGCACATTTCACTTCTAATGACGGAACTCCTCCACATGCAAGGCAGGATCCCATCTCCTGTACAATGTACAGCCTCTGCAATCACACGACTATCGTGTAAAACTCCCACCTCCACCCTTCTGCACCAACACACAGTGAGTGGCCTCTCTGACATTTTCTGGAAACCCTAGGTGCAGATCAGCGCCACTCTGAATAAAGTTTACTAATATCCAATCCCCTCACTAACGTTACCAACTCCAGCTCAACACAAGTAGGGCAACCCCAACCCCCACTATGTACACTACATGTACTACTCACACCAACACTGGCAGTTCTTACTCCACAGTGCATTAACACACGGCCACTCCACCTGCATATTAATCCCTTAGTTGTGGTGACAATGGTGGATTTAAAAGGAGGGTCAGGTAGGTCTGGATTTCTGGGGTCTGGGTTGAAAGAGATGAATGAACCTGCAGGCCCAGGTCCAAGAACAGCCCCTCAAATCGTGTTTGGCAATACAGATGTGACAATCAAGCCCTTCTTGCAAAAAAGGGTGGCTGGAACGAATTAATGGATATGTGGAAGGTTCAGATCACATCCATACTTTTCATATACAAACCTAAAAATGCAAGGATGGAAGTCATTCACATTTATTCCAGTCTGCCTGTCCACCTCCCTTCCCTGTACTAAAAGTAACAAGAGAGATGGTCAACAGGTGCCCAATGGTACTCAGACAGCCTTACTTGGTGCAACGGCTTCCAAAATTGGTAAACACACTGCACTGAACACTTGGGAGGCATTGTAAAACAGAAATCTGATGATATGCCCCAGAATCAAATGAAACCATTGATATAGAATTAAAGCTGTTGATTTTTGTGATCTCACATGGGAGATAAACGGGTCTGGGGGTTTACTTGGCTTCATGATGTGGTATGCCTGATGCAGGCCTGCCAAGTACCACGCATCAGGCGTTAGACTAACGCATTTTAATGTGGTGGTCTGCATCACCGCATTAAAATGCATTAATCACGCATTTTGACCACCTGCACGCTGAGGGTGAAGGAGGTAAGTGACCGCGACCATCGCAACTGCATTTACAGCAGTGCTGCGTCCCAGTGGTCAATGAGGACGGGGGTAGCTGTGAAAGGGAGCACAGCAAGCTCCTGCGGCGGGCAGGGCAGCTATAGAATGACAGGAGCGGATCCCTGGAGAAGGCCCCCCTCCGCCGCAGCCTGCCGCCACATAAGCATTCTGAAACCGTGGCAGCTATGCGTCGCAACGTCGCACATGGGTGTTTTCTGTTTTCTTGGTCAACTTCTGAAATTGCAGGTGACACGGAGCACAGCAATTATCTGCATCCCTTGTCTTCAAATTGGAGTCATCTGAATTTGGCTCCATCTTAAACATGGCTCTTTTAAGGGTCTGTTCTTGAGACTGGCCCCACTCTGACGCCTAAATCTAAATTCTGTTGGCCCAATTCAACATGCCCGCGATTGGCTCAGCAGACCGCTGACCTTGTGACTCTCACGTTTTTCCTGTACTATCAGGCGCTGGCATTGGCTACCTGTTCTCGGCCACCAGCTTGGCTACCAGCTTGGCTCGGCCGCCTACCAAAATTTTCTTGCCAGAGCAATGAAAGCAGAGGGGTCGAATCCGGCTCCAGCCAACTTCAGGTATTCCCGAAAAGTAAAAGTAATGACAAATCTTAGCTCGGACTACCTGACAGAGGGGATGTTTTTCAATTCCTATTTGCTCTGTTTTACATGTTTTTTTTTCTTTTTCGAGACTGGGATTTTTTGTATGGGCCGTAAACTGTAATTTCTTTTCCACACGAGTGATTTTGGTGTTTTAACATCAGCATAGAGATTTTAAAGCAACGGCTGGCATATATTTTGGAGCTAGTTGTTTGCCAACATGCAATAGGATCTCCAATCTTAACTGTGGCGACATCCGCAGACAAAGGTATGTGAAAATCTATTCTCAACAGAAAAATTCTGGGAGCATATAATATGGGAGAAAGAATGAAAGCGAGGTAAATTAGAAACAGTGGGGCATATTCTCAAGAACGTGTGATAACCATCGCAAAAGTTACTTAACGCAACCTCCAACATCGCAGTCTATCGCGGGAAATTTACGCCGTGTTAACCAAGTATTCACAACATGGCGGTACCATACGATAGTCACCAGATAACGCGTCAAATGGGTGCGTTAAAATCAATGCCACGCCGCAAAAATGCGAAACACGAACGCAAAAAAAGCTGCGATGAGGCCAATCACGATACAAAAAGCAGCGAAAACCAGCGGCAGGCCTGCAAATCCCACGCGTCTGGCGGGAAAATGCACCATAAAAGCAACAAAAACAACACACCAGAAACAATCCAAAGTGCGTAGCAACATGGATGCACCCTGACCGAGCGCAGAGGCCACCGCGAACCCCACAAGCCCCACAGACCACCAGCAAGGACCAACAGGGTCGGGGAAGGCCAAGGAGAAGAGGGAGAGGAAGACGGGGTGCAGTCCGTAGGAAAACAAGACCAGCGTCACGGATGTGACAGAATACTACCAGCAACTGACCCACATTCAGACTACCTTGAATGCAGCCAGAGTGTCGAGGAGGCCAATGGAGGAGGCCAAGAGGCGCTGGCATGACGTGAAAACCTAAACCAGGCCCAAAGCCGCTGCCAACAGGAAGGCAGCAATGGCGACAGGAGGTGGGAGTCCTGTGCCATAGGAGGAGCTGGAGGAAATGGAGGCCAGTCATCAGTGTGGAGACGGTGCAAGGAGGTGGGAGTATGGACACAGCTCGAGAGGACCTGACACAACAACAACAGGGTGAGTAACAAACAGGTACTGGGGGAGATGGGCACAATGGCACACATGCACAACGATGTGTAGCACACTGCACACCCACAATTACCCAGGGTCATGTCTCCCATCCCCGTGGCACACTGCAGCACACACACATGGCAATCACAGCACATCCCATGGCAATGTGGCACAAAGTGCAACACCGACACTGCAGAACAGGGGACACAACTGGGTCCGCCCATGCGCAGAAACAGGCCAATCACATTTGACAGAGCAGGGAACTGTGAGATGCATATGTACGGGTACAACCTCACATCAGTCATGTAGTCCAAATGTCCACTGTCCCCCTCAAATTGCCAGCACCGCCCAAACAGTCACAATGTACATTGTCACACAGTCTGCATGTCTGCAAGAACAATGCGCCAACATAAATGTCAACACAATGTCAACATGCATCTCCCCTTCACATTGCAGAGGGACAAACAACACCTCCAGCAGGTCAGACCAGACAACCCATCAGTGATGCCGGAGACGACCACCACACCTTCGACACCGACGCCCTACAACAGCCCATGGACATCCCACGCAACCCACCACCAGGACCAGGGCAGACAAGCTACTTAGAGGAGAACCCAGCCCCTGCAACAGACCACACAGCATGAAGCACCCGCAAGCACGGCTGGCCCACAACACTTCACCGACCCACACATGGCACCCCAATGCCAGGTGTCAGAACGCCAAAAGGAGGTGGCCGAACAAGTGCGGGTGTGGTCCGAACCCATGGAAGGCGAACTAGATCACATACGTGTGTGTCAATTACCCTTCAGGGACCACCTACACCCCACAAAGGAGACCCACACTGCCATAGAGACACACGCAAATATTATGTTGATCTGGCTACGGGCACGTGCGCCCGGCCCCTTTATTGGCAGGGCCACATGTACAGTGACGCCTGTGCTGGATGTGTATGGGGTGAGCATAAGCCAGCCCGCACGGAGTGCTTGGTGCTGGCAACAACTTGAACAGTGGACACCAGTGCAATGGAAACAGAAAACACCTGCATAACAGAGTCAACTGCTGAGCAACATGGAGGGAGCCGGAGCAAGTACAGAGGTCACCCAACATACAAACAGAAGTGTCCGTGAGTTGCAGTGCACTGAGGTTGGGGCACTAGAGCTGAGCTCGCTCGTGATGAAAATGACTAGGATTGTGTCCATTCGGGATATTCCTGATGCAGATGCAGTGGGGTGTGTTAGACCTGCATCAACTTCCTCATCAACGTCCCAGGTCTCCCACACTGCCTGAGGTGACATTGCTGCGCAACCTCTCCACAGCACAAAACTCAATCAGTAACGGTCCATGGGTTGTGGTGCACTGAGTCAGTGGCACCTGGAGTGCTGAGCAGGGGATCAGGCAGATGATGGCATCCACGACAGGTCTGAGCAACTCCGTTAGTCTGCCACTACCACTGTTTCGACTATGGCAGATGGTGGTTGGAGTTGGCCCTGGCGATGGTGGCGTGTGCTTCCTGGGGTGATGCGACGTCCGGGCCGGTCAGGACTCGATTTGATGTGTGAGCCCTGGTGGTCCGCAGTTGAGACCGGAGGCAGCGGACAGCGCAGGGCCACATGCACATGGCGTTGATGACCCCAAGACCACCGTCACAGAGGTCATCCAATATTCATTCAGACAGGGTCCCTGACTTGAGCTGCACAGAGTTAGTGGCCCCGGATGCACAGCGGCAGGCACAGGCACACCGCCACGGGACTGTGACTTGCGGTCCACTGAGGTAGGGCCACGCAGACTGAGCGGGTCCTCGTCGATGTCGAAGGTGAATGTGGCCAAGGGTTGCGGGGGACAGTGGAAGGTGTCCTCCAGGGCATGATGCAGAGGGCAGAAGCTATCCGGAAACAGCAAATGGAGGAGTGGAAAGCGACTGCCTCGTTGCCACCACCAATTCGGTATCAGCTGCATGAGGATGAAAACTACCCCCTAGTCCATAGACTCAGACGCCACCAATGTACGACCAGAGAGTGTCCATGAATGTCGGGGAACAGCCTTAGTAGCACCGGGCCTGAGAGGGGATGCAGTCTGCGATGATGCCGGTACACTGATATGAACTCCGGCATTGACGAATCAAGACTCTGTGACCTACTGGACCGCAGTGTAGGCCGGAGGCAGCGGTCAGTAGTGGGCCACAGCCACGTGTCGTAGGCTCGCGATGCACAGAGTTAGTGACATCAGGGCAGTTGTCGGTAGTGTTCGATCACCTCCGTAATGATGATCCTTTTTCCTCCCAAATGCAACGCGTCATCCTCTTATGCCTCTCCTTGCGTGCAATGATTCGTACTCTGCCTTTGAATAATCGATGTTCAGTTCCAATTCTGTGACCTACTCGAGCGCAGCGTAGGCCGAGAAGCAGTAGTCCGCGTGGGTCGACAGAATCTTGCAGCTGTGATGTAACACTAAGACCTGTTGGCACCACATCCAAGGGTGTATAGTGACATACATTCAGCCATGATTTATGTGCTCTGCCATGGTGTAATCAAGACTCAGTTCCAAATGTGTGACCTACTTGTCCGCTGTGCATGCCGGTGGAGTACGTCAACGAGAAAGGAGTACTGCGGGCCTGTGTTGCGGAGGCCATGATGGTCTGAGGAGGCTGCCAAGGTCGCAGGCCTCGGGCTCGGAGATTGCACCGGCACGTGGTGGGCCCTCTTCGACACACGCCGGTGTCGGAAGGTGGGAATTGAGGCCATGGTGCGCAGTGGCGGGCAGGACTGGTTCGGGGACCAGCGTCCCGGGGCGCAGCAGGCGCACAGGATCGCTGGCAACACTGCTCACGGCGTCGGCCTCGTGGCGGGGTGAGAGGCGCCGCCCTGGCAGAGACGTTGGGCATTCCGGAAGAGGACCACGCCCAGAGTTATGTGCCTTTTATTCACACCCCTATGCTGACCTGGCGTACGCCGGGCCAGCCCACTCCACTCCGCTCACGCTTACGGGGGGACGTCACAAGCTACATTTCCACGACTTCCCCACTGGCTGGGGTGACATGGTTGCGTCCACTGTCCACTACACTCCAAACACCAGCGGTGTGTGTCGACATGGATATGTGTGTGGTTTGCATACTGCAGTCTGGCCAGCACATCCACGCCACACTTGGCATTGTGTACATTCTCATTCATCGGTCCCTTGCCTCCTTCGCACATGCCTGGTCCCCACCTCTTCCGACATTCTGCTATTGTGTGTCCGAAGTGCCATGCCGTTGATGGCTCATGTACATGGATGGCCCAGGATCCCACAGTGAGTTGTGCTGTTGTGTCTGGTGGGTGTGCATGTTGTATGTGAGCTTGTGACGTGTGCATTTCCTGTGTTGTGTGTTGCATGATTGTGGAGTTGAGGTGTGTGGTGTGTGCATTTGGTATTGGCCAACGAGCAGTGCATTTCCGTGGCTGCCATCCTGGTGGCGCAGGTTGATGATGGACTGTCGGGAGGTGCAGGTATCATGCACACTGCCTGGGTGGCTGGCGACGGCGTTGGCGGAGATTCCACGGTGGTCCACTATTGCCTGCACATTGGTGGGATACGTGCGCTTTCTGTTGCGCTTATTGTGTGCAGTGTCGCCAGGGGCCACTAGTAGGACATGTGTGCAGTCAATTGCCCCCTGACACATGCGGGAAGCCAGCTGTGGCGTACACACCTTGCTTGGTCTCCGGCTGTTCCTGCGCAGTGTGTGTGAAGTATAGATAGTGGGGTACCAAGCTGATGGTGTCATCCATGACCGTTGTGGGGGACTTGGATTGGCCAGGCTGTGTGACTCCTCCGTCTCAGGCGGATGTTGGTTGGAGGGTACCAGAGGCCAACACGTGCAGCACGGCCAGCAGCTTTGTCTGCGGTGGGATGTTGGTTGTCCGCTGTGTTGGTACTGTCAGCCTGTGGGCAATGGTGGTCAGGATGCGGAGGAGGGTTGTCCCTTTGGGCATATAGTGGGCAATGACATTCTCTGGTGTTGGGTCTGTGAGGTTGGTGCATTTTCGGAGGGTCGCTGTCTTTGTCTGCGCTGCCTCAGTGTTGGTCCGGGGGGAGGGGGTGTCCGGGGGGGTGGGGGGTTCCTGGGGGAGGTGGCGGTGGGTGTTGGGGGCCCTCTTGGGTGTCCGGCCCGCATGTTCAGTGGCTCCATGGCATCTGTTGGTCTTCTGGTGTGGCTGTGGGCTGGCCTCCCTTTTGTGGTGCAGGCTGCCGTCCGACTTTACACCAGGTCAGAGCAGGTGTTAATTTCCTGCTGCTAACGCGCATTTTCGCATGTTTCGTGGTTTTTTCGCCGATCTGGCTGGTCGTTGAGAATGTTGCGGAGTGGTGTTTTCGCAGCTTTTTGCACGGGTACGCCTACTTTGCATCTCATTAGCGATAGTTGCCGGGGTCATCTGTGGCGATGTTTTTTGCGGCTGCTATCGCGGGTAAACTGGTGTTATGGGCTGTGAACACCAGCTTGTGAATGGGGCGATGTATTTATCGCAACTTTGGCTGCGATAAAGTGCCGTTAACTCGGCGATAGCTCCTTCAGAATATGCCCCAGTGTCTACAAAAGGTAATTTCAGCAACGGAAAATGTATGTTGTTAGTACCAGAAAAGACGTATAAAAAGTGCACCATGCCCGTTCAAGTTTACAAGATTTAAAGTATGTGTACATTGATTTTGAGTTTAATAGTTGTAGCTTAAAGTGGCAAAAATGTTGACTTTAGAACGCTAATGTATTTTCAAGAGCACGGTATGGTTTATCTCGCTTTACGCGTGATATTAGTGGAAGCAGCAACATCGTACCGGTTTATGAAAAGATCAGGTCTCTAAACGATCCTTTGTTTAAATAATCCAATTACATCAAAGACAGATAAGCGGAAATCCACCCATTGGAAGGTACAACAGAAATTAAATATTTCCTTGCAGGAGAGGTGTGTAGCTCGCCTTTAATAGAAGAGATGCAATTCCAAGGTGAGGCTTTTCTGTCCGTTACCAGAGAAAATACCCATATATTTAACCCGTGTGTATCTGTCACTCCTAGGGTGTTTTGCTCGGTGATGTGTAATTGCTAAAGATAAAGGTGAACACCGTACCTGCCTTGGTCCCCATAGTCCATCTTCCTGGACAAGACATGAGCACCAGATTTCTGAGGCAGTGGAACTGTTTGATGCCTCACACTCCAAGAGACACTATTTATGACTGGGTGACGCTCGGGGCCTTGAGACATTTGCCTGTTTTCATGCACAATTTATCTGTAATGGTGCATGACTTGACGCTCACAAGTGTTGCACACAAAAATGGACAGAATTAAAACTGAATAGGAAATACAATTTCCTGGAAATGTGTGGCTGCAAAGCTGATTATTTGAACTTCGGGCCTCATACCGAACTAAGCACATATATGCCATTTTAGTGCATACACTCCACTTTTTGAGAAATTGGGGCCGATTCACAATGTGTAAACCTGCAACTGCAGTCACCACTACGCATGGGATCAATCATCAGACTTGTAAATATCAGGAATTCATAAATGTTTCCCGAGTACTCCTGAAATCGTGCGACAGTGACAGGTTTCCTGGAGTACTCCTGGAAAAGTTAGGTGAATTTCCAATACCCCAAAACCCATCCTCCCTGTTCCAGTCTAGGCCAAAAAGATTACAGACATGAAGACTGTGATGCAGTTTCTGGATTTCATTCCAGCTGTCCTTACTATGATACTTTTTTGAGTATCAATGCTCATGCATAGTGTGATTGCCAGAACCTTTGAGTACCCAAGTGTGTATAATCTCACTCAGTCTCTGCTAACGTTGGTTGGTAATGGTTTATAATAGTGTTTTTAGTGCGGTCATGAGCAACTGCCTGCCAGTGCCCTGTGCGTTGTCTCTCTGCGGCGTACATAGTACTTTTCAGGAGCCCTGAGCATCACAGTTGAAGTCACACTTACTAACTCGTTTTGGGCCGCCCAGGTGATGGTCGGATGACTCTATTCTCTGGTGAAGGAGAAAGTGTCACTCATAGTCGTTGAAATGTCACTCCTAATTACACTGAAATTATGAGAATGTCACACATAAGCAATCTGAAACCTTGGCAGCTATGCTGATGAGTGGGGCAGAAGTGTGTATGGTAAGGTAACGGATTTAGAAACATATCAGATATTGTATGGGTGATAACTACATAAAATGGGGTGAACTTGTCACGAATACCATGTCATGGAACCCACCACTGGCCCTAATTGTCCATGTACTAGTCAATTGGCTGTGGAGAGTCAAAATAGGGTTGGTTGGCCAGTTGCCTTCGACATGTTCCAAGGTGGGAGACTGACAGGCTGCCGGTATGTCTGATGTGTCTCCTTGTGTAATGTGACAGTGCCGCACACTGCTTTTGTAGTTATTAGAACTCTGCGCTGCATGGATGTCAATTCACCAAAGTGCCAGAGGTAGCGGAAGTGACATTGCATGCCCTGTGACCTTAGTGACATCACAGGAAGTGACATTGTTTGACTTTTGCCCATGGTGATGTCACAGGAAGTGATGTTCCACAATCATTGATACTGTTGTCATTAACTAAAGTGGCATCACTGAAATGTAAAAAAAACTTGCAATAAGTGATAATGAAAAGCAACAAAAATATACTCCAGTAGATAACATTTTTACTAGATTTCTGTGAGGATGTTTCGGGGTGCTACTACAAAACGTCATCAGCATAGACTAGGGTGACTGGCATAGTAGATCAGTCGCAGCCACCTTCCTCTTAAGCATACCTTCAAATGTTTAAGGCTCAGATTCACATACCCTAGTCTGTCATTGCATGGCAACCATAATTTCCTTAGGCACAACCAACACATGCTTAGACTTAGCCTCAACAACCACAATATAGCCTCAAAAGGCAAGGCAGAATCTACAAGTGCAGGCAAAACCAGTAAATGCCCAGGCATTACCCAATATGCCTTTGCTTACGCATAATAGCATAGTCATTAATCAAAGACTAACTCTGGGTGGTACATATGTGTAAGCTCTCATCACAGGAGCCGGTCTGCACACACAAACGCATCTACTCAACCACAAGCGCAAATATACCTACAAAATAGCTCAGTCACTCTCCTCGCACACAATTTCCAGTCCATTGTGTTCTCTCCAGTCATAAATGACACGAACAAGAAATCTGTGTGTCTATTCTGGGAAGAGCATTTTAGTTTCAGCACTTACTTGGGTTGCATATACCTACCTTTGAATGCTAAAAGTATACTGTTTACACCAGAAGAACCCAACAAAAGTCGATATTTTCAGGATAACAGCTGACTCTGTAGCGGAGTTGCATTCAGAATAATTCCATTGAAATTAATGTTATGTGACTATTAAAAATCTGGCATACAGTGGGCTGCTTGGACCTGCGACACCCATGACATACATGACTTATGTTAATTATATATATATATATATATATATATATATATATATATATATATATATATATATATATAATTAACACAAGTCATGTCTCCACTCACATTTACGCACCAAGTACCCATTAACAGGTGGGTACAAAGCCTCCTCTAACCTGTGTCCAACAATTCCTTCCGTACATGTGTGCCCTAGGATCTCATTATACACCCAGTATGTACAGACATTAGCAAATATGGGTTCATAACATTCAAACATATATTCGTAACGCAAACAGCCTGGAACACATTCCTAAAACACATACACACACAAATGCCTTCGTAATATAGGTACAGCCAAACACATATTCCTAAATGCCTTCGTAACATAGGTACAGCCAGATGCATACTCCTAAAACACACAGCAAAGCACACATCAAAAAAACTCAGGTACATTTTCACAGTTCAACACATATTTCAAACAGTCAGGCACGCATTTCTCTCACATCCCGTCTTTCTCAAATCCACACAAAACCATGGTCATGGGTTGTGTTAAGGGAGAAGGAGTTCTATCTTTAAAATCTGACAAAGATAGTTCTAAACATTTGCCACCTTATTCACACTGGATCCAGGGTTCTCACATACAGAGCTAAAGTTACCTACCACTAACTTCATTCATCGTAGATCCCTCTGCATATCCCGATAGGGGAAGTATGGAGTGCTATTTGTTCTAATAAATTACCTACTATTGCCATTTTTAGGTCAAGCCTAGGCAGCGCAGGCACTGTCTCTTCAAGACATGCTGTATTCACTCTGTGGGCTTACAGCCCCCGCATTGCCTTATTATTTGTCCCTTTGTCTTTCAAATATGCTTGCTTGCTAGTGGTTAATCCTTCCTCTTTGTCCTTCCTTTTTGTGTTTGGTTTCCTTCCACTGAGCACCGCCCAATTTCTGTTAACATTACGCTAAAGGGAGTAGCCAGAAAATAAAATTAAAATACCCCCCCACTTAAAACATATCTCAAATCAGACCAAGCGTGCAAAGCGAGCCAATGCCTTTCCTTTCACTCGCCTTCCGTCTGTCCATCCATTTATCTTTCTATGTATTCATCCATCATCTGTCCATACTTTCACCTTTACATATACCCACCCATTGCCCCATCCATCTTTTCACCCATCCACTCATCAATATGTTCATTCATCCATCTATCTTTTAACCATCCATTCATTCACTTTTCTTCTTCTTCTGTGCATTCAATACTCCCATCCATGCACACATTTGCCTGTCAATCCTCTCACTCCATCCAGTCATTCATTTACCCTTTCACCTTTCTTTCCCTTCACGTATCCTTCCTTCCTGTCACCCTTCCTTTTGCCTTCCGTTCCTTTTTCCCTTTGTATCTACCCATCATTTTTCTCTCATCCTCACTTTTTCTTTCATATCTCTCTCTCGATGTCATGCTCATTGTTTTCCAATGTGTTCCGCTCTCTGCATTATCTACTATTCAACTTTTTTTCTTTATTTGTTCCCTTCCCTGAACATGCCATCTGAAGGTACACAACCCTCTCTCATGGTATTTGGTAGCCGTGCTATTTATCTGCATTTTGTCTGCAGACGTAAGAGCCCCATAAACAATTAATGTTAATGAGAACTCAGTTCACCAGCTTATCAGGCCCAGTGGGAGCCCCTGCTTAAGCTGCTAAAGGCGGGGGTTCCCTACACCCCTGATTACCCTTCTGTGTTTGTGTTCATTTGGGGTACTATTTTTTCTTTGATTCCTGCTCGTGTCAATACTTGCCTGACTTTGGTGGTTCAGCTTCGGTCCCCGTCACTTAATCTCCCCGCCCCATTCAAATACTGAGATGAAATGTCGGATGCTGTTTTTGAGGGTGCCTCTTTAATTTACTCTGACTTCAAAGTGTGAGGATTTCCCCCAAACCTCTCCCGCTTTGCTGCTTTAGCGAGCCTCGGTCACCTGACCTGAAGCAGCCCAACTTTGCAGCACAGTTAAGGGCAAGGCTTGGGCAACTTCCGTCGCCTTTTCTCTGACGCTTGTGTATATAATGTGAACTCGAGCAACCCGAAGGTCTTGGAGCGCTTTACATGAGTGCTAGTTACATTACATAATGTCAGATTAATTTTTGGGAACATTTTTATAGAGCGCCAACTCGACAGGTCCAAAGGTATTGAAGCCCTTTACAAAAGCACCACTTTTTGTTACGAAGGCACAATCTTGCGTAATTTTTGTCATTTTTGTGTTACGCATGCTATGTGAAATGGGCACACTTACATCAAATTGCATAATCAGGACACCATTTGGGGGAAACGCAAGCATGGGAACACCATTAACAGAATGTGAGCAGGTGCTGTTCGTGTTATGTTAAATTTTGAGATTATTTTTTTTTTTAGCACAAAATGTGCCTCTTAACATCTGCTTCCCTCCTTTTTAATCCAGTCAGTTGAGTAGTTGGTAAGCTACATTCCTTTTTTGGGGTTTGCTTGCACAACGCTTGCGCTGTGCTTGTGAAATGTATTTATTTAATATAAATCTTAAAAGAGGCTTAGATCCCACCCTTGCTTTTCATTGGTTGGTCTGCTTGCCATTTACTTTTCTTCTGTTTCTATTGGCTGTAGCATACTATTTCCTGTTGTTCCTCTGTGTGTTTCTCTTATCAGTGTACCGTGGCCCATGTACTGTTTTCATCCACTTTTGTGGAACTCTTTTTTTTTATGTTTCACTGTGCTTCTTTACATTTCCCTTCCAGGGGATGCTCCTCAATAGTCATAAGAATTGAATAGTGCCACCCATGTGCGAGGAACCTGGAGCACATATCAAATACAATATATATGTGTTTTGACCTTAAAAAGTATGAAATACTGTAAAAAACAGACATATATGTATATATTTTTATATATCCCCACATGCAGCCTACATACATATAGGCTAAAAAATGCCCAAATTTCATTGAATTTTTCATTTAAAATAAACCATATACCTCTAACATGTCTAACATAGTGAACATGCACACTTGCAAGTGTAAACGTAGCCTTTGAAAAGAAAAAAGGCAAGGGAATGAAAAGCATTGTTAGCCCATAGGCTGCATTGGGAAAAACATAGAGAAAAAACTGGCACCATGCCTTTAAGACCTTCAGGACCACCTGTATCCCATCATGCCCCACAGTTAACAGTTAGGTCAGGACTTTTTTTATGGTGACAAGAAGAAAACATTCAGAGGATAAACCATATTCTAGCAGCTGTAGGAAGTGTTTGTCCGGGGAGGCGGGAGGGTTGCTTATGACTTTGAGTATGAGTATTCATTTTTTTAGGATGTCAGCGCAAATAGTCAGAGGTCACAGGATAAATAAACGGAACAGTTGAGCACTTTATTGAGACCCTTTCTGAGTGTCCCTGTAAGCAGAACGATGGGTGCATTTCTAGCAGCAGCTGTGCTCGGACGCCTGCTGCTTTTGCTTGCTTCACCTCTACGAAGGTGGGTGGGGCTGCTGTGTGCCTGTTTGTGCTGTCCAATATGCATGACCTCCAATATCTGCCGAAGAGCAGGGGATACCCGATCCTACTGGGAAACCAGATATTACACAACACAGGCCCATTTTGCAGCTGGGCTAACAACTTCCGGAGCAGCAGCGAGAAAGGTGTTTCCCAGGACACATGGGTAATTCTTTTTCTCCAGTTGTGAGACTGAGAAGAACTGCAGCCACAAAGTTTCACCTGCCACTCCACATGAATCTAGAATTTCAGTTTTCTCTCATTGGCTCAATGTAATTGAACTTAGCTAATGTTCAAAGCAAAGGAAACCGAATTTTAAATATCTTCTGGCAGACATAAGGTGCACATTCGGGAACATAGCTCTTGACTCGGGGATGATGGGGAAGGTGGGAGTGTGTATTTATGCAGTTCAGCCTTGTGAGCTTGGCAGATTAGACAACCTTTCCTATGTCACAGTCAGCCCTCTATTTGCAAACTTCCACCATCGCATTGAAGATCTGCCTTCCCGTATCATCATGTCACAGGCCAGAACTGCCAACTAAGAAACTGGGGGACGAGGTTGGAAACCGGCATCGGCTCAATATCCGGTGATTCTTGGCAAATCACTTAATCTCCCCGTGTTTAAAGAAAATAAATACATCGATTCTTATGTAATGTAACTGGTGCTCAGTACCTTTGGGTCAAGTTTGCACTATATAAATCTGCAATAATAATTACATAAATAAACTCTGACGCCCCAACCACCCCCAGTCGTGCAAATCCTAGAAGTTAAACCACTGTTAGCCATGCAAACCTTGTGGGCACAGTTTTGGTCACACATGCTCACACATGTCCCAGTACTACCATTGAGGTTGGGCCATCTGCCTTCATCTGGTGGTTTTATGTTCCATGTTGAGCTTGTAGAAGCTGAGCGTATCCCGTAAGATTGAAGGGCATGATATATAGTGTGTTGTATTTAATTGTTGAAATTGAATTATAGAGGTACTCACTATCCCAGAGTAGCTATGTGCAAGGGAGTAACTAAAAAATTAAAATACCCCCACTTTACCCGAATGCTCTGATGGCAGCAAGCATGTGAGCCCTTCCGGCCCTAGAAGATCTGCCTTGTCTCTTCCATCCAAGCATGGAGCCTCTGACAGAAATTCTAAAATCATCCAGCATTCACTATCATATGTATTCGGACGATACCCAACTATACCTGAAGATCGCCTCCCCCGAAGACATTCAGTCCCTCAACTCAGTCATGCTGGAAACACAAAGCTGGTTGACACATAATCACCTGAAGCTAAATGCTCTTAAAACGGAATTCCTACTAATCTCACACCACAACCAATCTCTCGTCATGGAACAATGGTTGAATCAGCTGACTGCTCTTAACTGTGGACCGCACCTCGTGGACTCGGCATCCTCGCTGGGTATCATACTTGACAAAAGCCTGAACATGCAGAAGCACATCAGTTCCCTCACCAAAGGAGCGAACTTCCAACTCGGCATACTTCGGAAAGTCAAACCCTTTCTCCCTGCACATGACCTAAAGGTTGCAGTACAAGCATTAGTGATCTCAAAGCTGGACTATGGTAGCGCAACACTGTGCGGCCTGCCTAGAGTGAAGATGGCTCCTCTTAGGGCTACCCTCAATTCCGCTGCTAGGCTTTTAACTGGCACTAAAAAATACCACCACATCTCCCCGGACTTGCGGGACCTGAATTGGCTTCCATATGAAGCTCGGATACAGTTAAAAATTGCATGCATGGCTCACAAAACCATCCACTTCAAGACCCCGCTGTACCTCGCTCAGAAACTGGAGCTCTCCTGTGGTTCTAGAGCCTCCAGAAGCGCCAGCACCCTTTTGCTCAACCACATAAATTCAAGAAAAAAAAGACCTATAACCGAGCCTTCTCGGGGATGGCTCCGAGGATCTGGAACTCCCTTCCCCCCGAAGTCAGGGTGAACCCTTCCACTGTCTTCTTCAAAAAAAGAAGTCAAAGGGCTCCTGATGAAGAAATTTCTGGCTTAGCCTCGCCCCTCCATCTGATTCTGGGTCCATAGCCGTTGACTTTGGCCCAGCTGCCTGGTTCACAAATTTGTCGAACAATTTTGACTGTGAATTTGTCGCTTTGTTGATTCTGTTGTGTTTGCTTTTACCCTCACGAGAATGTTGGACAATGTTAGACTTTGAATTTGCCGCTTTGTTGATTCTGTTGTATTTGCTTGTACCCTTCGTGCTGCATAATCTGTAAAGCGCTCTGATACCCTCGGTGGTCATGTTCGCGCTATATAAAACTTTCTAAATAAATAAATAAGCATCTGTCTATTCAGCCTTTCACCATTACATTGATCTGCTGATAGCCACTATTTAACCTTTACATTCTGTCATCCGTTCATTCTTTCAGCCATCATTCAATCTTTCCCAATTCAATCCATCCATCCACTCCCCCATCCCTTATGCATACATCCACTCTGCTATGCTTTCACTTGTCCATCCACTCTGCCATCATTACACTCATCATTTCATCCATTCATCCTTTGACTCTGCCACCCTTTCACCTGTCTATCTTTCTACCATCTATTTACTCTGCCACCCTTTAACCTATCCATCCACCTATCCATTCACTAACCCACTCATTCATCATCTCTTTATTCTGCCATCCATTCACTCGTTCTTTCACCCAGTCATTCAATCACCCAGTCATTCATCCACCCACTCATCCATCCACCCACTCATCCATCCACCCACTCATCCATCCTCCCTCTCTTCCTTCTATTCAATATTCCTTCCATATTTCCCTTTTCTATTTACCCATCTTTCTTTGTTCCTTGCTCTTCTATTGATGCTATATTCTTCTTTAGCATTAATTATGACATTTTGTCTGCTGATTAGCAGACAGAAGAGGCCCATAAAGAACCCCACCCCTTCTGTAGCTGCTAAATCGGGGGTTCACAGTGTCCCGGCTGTGTGCTATTGAGAAGTGCATGTACACTCTCATTAATAGTATGGATGCCCACTGAGAAGTACAGGTACTCTCCCTACTCAAATTAAAGCAATGCAGGTACTCAGTATACCTGTGAGTGTCTGCCCACGGCACACTTTCCTTCTGTGTATCACTTGGCGGCTCCAGTATTAAAGCAAGTTCATACAAATTCTTAATTGGGTGGCCGCCTCGGCCTGTCAAAGTTAATAAATTGGCTCCCTACTACCGAAACTGCCAAAAGACCCATTAACAAGATCGAAGTTGTCAGGAAGACGCTGATTGCCTGGCAGCTCGTTCAGATCACTCTGCAGCAACTCATCAGTCTCGGAACCTACCTTGCTGAAAATGTCTTCACTTTGAACAGATGGTACCAGGTTAGCTGCGGATGGGGTGCTGCACAGAGAGCAGACTTGCCGTCTGGCCAGTATTTTACCGTTCTGGTCTATATTTTTGGCTTATAAACATTAAGTACCAGGTACATGAACAAAGTAAGCTTATTTGAGAGCTGTTTAAATTAATTCTGAATGGTTATTAAAGCAAAAAGAAGGATACTTATAAATAAATGCTTAGGATTTTAACCAATTTATATTCAGTTTCCCACAATTGGTATTTTCTTCAGAGACTGGTATTGTTTTCTGAGAAAGATAGCACTGATACAATCCTCACCAGGTGTGCATCGTCTATACGACTTCCCCGACCACCATTCCCACTTCTCTCGTGTGTGTCAGCCCGGGCTCCTGCAGCTTACAGGACACATACAAAGTTCTTGAGCTGCTGTGGGCTTGGCTGGACAGGGTGTGGTGCACGGTTCGTGTTACTCCCCCTCAATCTACTTCTCCTTTCCCTCATGTGCTGCTTTCCCATTCAATGTTTCTCCCTTCTCTCCTACCCCAGTTTTTCTCTTTTTTATTTGTAAACTCCTCTCCTGGCCCAGTTTCACTGCAATGTGTTTGTAGCTGCACTAGCAAGTGACTCTTCTTACTTGCAGCTAACCTGCCCATAGAGTAGGTGCTGTGACCAGAACATCTCAAACATTTATTTGATTCATCCAAAACTCCACATTTCTGTTCTTTCTTTTTCACTACCTAGAATTCACTCATTTTTTTTCTGTTTGATTTTTTTACTTGCTCGCTGACCTTTGCTTTTTTTTTTTCTTAAATCCTTACTTATCTTGTTGCTTCCTTCCTCAGCACCTAATTCTCTCATGCTTTCATTTATTGATTTTCTCTTTACTTATCCCTTTCTCTCCTCATAACATAATGCCTGGTATTCATGTGACCCTGTTCTAATATTAGTTTACCATATCAGTTTTACACCTGCCCTGCTCACCAAGCTAAAACTTAGAACAAAACATCTTTATTATCTGATAGAGACTTCTAGCTGCAGATTCTTTACCTTCGAATTTCTCAGGCGTCAGGCTGGATCCAGAAACTTTTGCTGAGCAATACCACTTGCGCGCGACGTCGGGTGGCTCCTTTCGGCTCCGCGTGACATCGTCAGCGTCAGTTATGACATCGCTGTGCCTATATAGGCACCACCCAGGTGCGCGGACGTCAGTTCTTTTCTTTCCGTGCCAGTTAAGCACTGATCCCGGAAGAGCTACCCCTCTGCTGCTTCTTGGCAGGCTTTTTTCGACTTCTGTCGAAATTTTTGGATTCTGACTTCGTGTGAGAGGGATGTCTTCGAGGAAGACAGGTTTCCAGCCATGCAGGACTTGTTCTTGCATGATGTCGGTCACCGATCCCCACCGCGTATGTCGTGGTGTCTCGAGCGCGACCACGATACCAAGTCATGTTCGGACTGTCGGGCGATGGCTCCAAAGACCTTGAGGGAGCGGACGATGAAGTTACTCGTGGCCCGGCAGTCAACACCGTCAAGAGAGACTCCGAGGAGGTCACTGCCCCGATCGAAGAAGAGGAGGTCGCGGGACCGATTACGAAGCCCTAAGTCCTCTTCCTCCCATTCGAGGTCCTCAGGACACTCGGGGAAGAGGCACAAGAAGAAGAAGTAGTCCAAGCGGATTTTGACTTCACCTCAGCTGGCGTCCGTCATCGAGAGAGGTAAGGAGCACCGACGCTCTAGGCACAGTTCCGTTGAGCCGGAGCCAGAGTCGACTTCGCGTCTCCCCCCCTTTCCGGGAGCCGGAGCGACTCCCGCTCTAATAAAAGAATTTTATGAGGCCATGCGCCGTAAAATTCGGGCCCCGCGGAGTCGGAAGGGGCCCCATTGGGTTTGACGCAGTCAGCTCCAGCCACGACACTGGTGGGGCCCCGACGTTGAATCCGAAGTTGGTGCCTGCGACATCACCGAGGCCCATCGGTGGCGCAAGCCCCATCCTCATACCCGAAGATATGGAGCCGGAACGGCGTCGATCGACGCCGATTTCGACGTTGGCAGAACCCAGAGGTTCTATGTTGTCACCTGAGCACTTTGAGGATGTGCTAGGCTCGGGAGAAGAATGGGAGGGGTCTGGGGACCCTCTTGAAATCCAGGAAGTCTCTGAGGAGAATTTTGGACTGGTATGAAGAACTTGGGGAGGTCAGTGGACTGGATACTTCTCCAGATACTGGCATGCTCTCTTCGCCAACAGTGGCTACGGAAGAGGGGGCATCCTATGCCATGGTGGTTAAGAGGGTAGCCAAGGTCCTTGGACTGGAGCTGCCCTCGGTGCAGGTCAGGACTAATCTTTTGACTGAGGTGCTTCAACCTGGGGCTTCCACTTCAGAACCCTTTTTGCCCTTCAATGAAGCACTTACGGACATCCTTCTGGGAACATGGTCCAAACCTTGCACAGGGGCTCCTGTGCATAGGACGATTGCACGCCGCCATCGCCCAGCACCGGGCGACCCTAAGTTTCTGGTGGTGCAGGCCTCTACGTCCCAAGGCGCATTCCCTTCTGCCCCTCCGGACAGGGAATCCAAGATGTTGGATGCATTTGGGAAGAAGTTGTTTTCTCCCTCCAGTCTGGCATTGCAGTCGGTGAATACCGCGTACTTATTGGGCCGTTTCTCCCATTCCCTTTACGAGACAGTTGCGCAAGTGCTGCCACAGGTCCCAGAGGAGGCCTGGGCTGTGCTCTCCTAGGCTGTCAAGGATGCAGCAAAATTCACCATACGGTGTGGCCTAGATAAGACCGATTCACTGGGTAGGTCGATTTCAACGACGGTGGCCTTGAGGCGCCACGCCTGGCTTCGTACAACTGGCTTCTCGGGCGATGTCCAAGCCAATTTGATGGACATGCCCATTGATGGAACCTGCCTTTTTGGGGAAAAGGCGGACTCAGCCCTGGTCAGGGTCACGGACTCTCGAGCTAAGGCCACTTCCTTGGGCCTCTCCTCCGCCCCCCCGTGGCCAGTCTTCCTTTTGCCTCTTTTGTGTCAACGCAAGGGGTTTTCCAGCCACGTCAACACTATCCTAGCCACCGTCCTGCACAGACTGCCCAAGCCATGCGAGGACGTGGACGCCGTGCATTCCGCGCTCGGAATGGAGGCCAGAAGTCGTTAGCCACACTGCCCCCAGCAGCCGCAGCCTCCAAGCACTCCTAGGCTGATTCTGCAGGACCACACTACTCCTGTTGGTGTGAGAATTCGTCATCATCTTCCCCACTAGGGATCCATAACATCAGACAAGTGGGTCTTGCAGATCACCCAGGAGGGCTATTCTCTGCCTTTCCTTTCCTCCTCTCATTCTGCCAAATCAGGAATGGCTGACGGAGGATCATTTAAAGTTGCTCCAAGAGGAGGTTACAGCTCTCTTGGCCAAGGGAGCTATAGAAAGGGTCCCGGTTTCAGGAGTAGTCAGTGGCTGTTATACCCGCTACTTTCTGATTCCGAAGAAGAACAAGGGGCTACGGCCCATATTAGATCTTCGGACCGCCAATCTCTTTCTCAAAAAGGAGAAATTCAAAATGCTTACTCTGGCTCAGGTTTTGTCTGTCCTAGACCAGAAAGACTGGATGGTAGCTTTGGACCTGCAGGACGTGTTTCCTTACCAGTGCCCCTCGGGTGTTCACCAAGGTGATGGCAGTGGTCGCAGCTCATCTGCGCAGGTTAGGGGTGTCAGTCTTCCCCTACCTCGACAACTGGATGTTGAAGGCTTCCTCGCCCCAGGCAGTTGTCTCCCACCTTCAGGCTACGGTAAAACCTTCTGCATTCGCAGGGGATCTCTATAAATGTGCCGAAGTCACACCTGACTCCTTCCCAGACGCTCCCTTTCATCGGAGCTGTTCTGGACACAGTGCGGTTTCGGGCTTATCCTCCTGAGCAGAGAGTCCAGAATATTCAGGCTATGATTTCAATAGTTCAGCCTCTATCCTGGATTTCGGAGAGACTGACTCTGAGGCTGTTGGGCTTCATGGCCTCCTGCATCTGTTGGTGAGACATGCCAGATGGCATATGCGGGCTCTGCAGTGGGACTTGAAGTTCCGATGGGCACAGCATCTGGGAAATCTCACCAACGTGGTTCAGATCTCCAAAGGAACTGCAAAAGATTTGCAGTGGTGGTTAACGTACCGCGATGGGTCAACAGCAGACCTCTCTCCCTTCCCCAAACAGATCTCACAGTTGTGACAGATGCGTCACTTCTGGGATGGGACGGCCATCTGGGAGAGATGGACATCAGGGGACACTGGTCTCCGGCAGAGTCGGGTATCCACATAAATTTATTGGAGCTCCGAGCGATTCGGTTGGCATTGAAAGCATTTCTTCACTCTGTCAAGGGGAAGCTAGTGTAGGTGTTCAAAGACAACACCACCGCCATGTGGTACTGCAACAAACAGGGCGGGTGGGGTTGTGGACCCTTTGTCAAGAGGCCCTTCGTCTCTGGACATGGCTGGAACAGCAGGGCATAACCCTGTTGGTTCAACACCTGGCAGGTTCTCTGAACGCCAGTGCGGACGAAGTCAGCCATCGATGCCTAGCGGATCACGAGTGGCGTCTCCAATTGGAGGTGGCCCAAGCTCTCTTTCAGCAGTGGGGAGAACCTTGGTTAGATTTGTTCGCCTCCGAAGAGAGCGCGCAGTGTCAGCGGTACTGCATGCTGGAGTTTCCAAGGTGGCTATCGCTCGGCAACGCCTTTCGTTGTGAGTGGAGCTCAGGCCTGTTGTACTTCTTTCCGCCCATACCACTCCTGCCCAGGGTTCTGAAGAAGATCAGGAACGACTGGGCCCAAGTCTGTCTTGTGGCTCCGGAATGTGCGAGGAGAGTCTGGTATCCAGAGCTTCTGATAATGAATATCGATCCTCCAATCAGGCTGCCCCTTCAGGAGGATCTTCTGTCGCAGCAGCAGAGGAGGGTTCTCCACATGAACCTGTCAACTCTGCGCCTCCATTCGTGGAGATTGAGCGGCAACAGGTGATAGCTTTTGACCTTCCTCCCGAAGTCTGTAACGTTATTCTGGCGGCCAGGCGGCCCTCCACTAAGACGGTATACGCCGGCCGTTGGCAGAAATTTGTGTTATACTGTACAAAAAGGTCTATTCACCCTCTTACTGCTTCTCTTTCTACTGTCCTTTTATTCATTCTAACCCTTGCCCAGCAGGGCTCTGCTTTGGGAACTCTCAAGGGTTAACTTTCTGCTCTGTCTGCTTTTTTGCGGCTGCCAGACCAGACATCTCTCTTCAAGTCTCCAATTGTTAATATATTTCTAAATGGGCTGGCTCACTTATTTCCACCTACGCCCTTTGTCATGCCACAATGGGACCTTAATTTTGTCCTTGCCAATTGTTAGAAATTGGATTTCTGGTTGGCTAGGGCTAGCGCCTAAGCCAGGCAGAAACCACCACTCTAGTCAGGGCAAGGGAGTTACACACCGAAGATAACCCCTGCTCACCCTCTTGGTAGCTTAGCAGAGCAGTCAGGCTTATCCCATAGGCAACGTGTAAAGCGTTTGCGCAACACACACACAGCAGCGACACGCTAGGCACACCACAAAAGAAACTCCACACAAGGTTATATCAAAAATAGTCTTTGTATTACTCATAAAACACATGAGAACGTAATCACATATATACACTGTGCCACCTAGCACTTGGTATGACTTTACAGGGATTATATATACTACAGGGCGAATCGGGCCACTGTCATAAGCATCAGAACTCACAGTTAGTGGAGAAAACCAGTAACTACCGGTAACATTGCACTTAGCATAAAACCTTATGTAAACATATCATCTCCTGTGCACCAGAGTAAACACTTGTAGGGTACACGTATTCGGGAAATCCCATGCCATCAGTTATGCCTACCACCATAACAGAACATATGGATGCCACTTCCTGAGGTGCTGCAGATCAACTCACCTCATAACATCAGGGCATAACACATCATGCCTAAACATCTGCAACAGTATGACACATATTATAGCCACATCAGAAAGACAGTAAACATGTCTGTGTATTCCAAGTATTGGCTGTACACCCCTACCACGTAGGCTTCAGGGTACCCCCGGCCTGCCTTTCCCTTAATGCGGCTAAAGCTGGCCACTTCTCACTGGGTGCCTCCGTAAACTTAGGGAAGAGGCATCAATCCCAGTTACCTGCGAGAGACCTCCCTGGGTACCCCACGCTCTGGTTGCTTCCCTGCAGCTGCCCGCGACCGCGCGGTGCAGCTGCCAATCATGCCTCAAAGCCGCCCTCCCTCCTTCAGGCGAGGTGGGAGCCCTCCGAGGCCCCTCTGACCACAGCTGGCTCACCCACAGAGCGGCAGGCCTCCTGGAGCGATCTCCCTCGCCCGGTCTGGCTGCTCCCTTGTCGTCGCGGGATCGCGGCATCGCGGCACAGCCTTCCTCGTTGGCTCCGCCTCTCAACCAGGATTTGTTCCTGCCTGACTTCCTTCTTGTGAGGCAACAGACGCCCGCGAGGCTCCGGCTCTCCTGCCGGCCCCGCCCACAACCAGGCACAGACTTTGCCTGACTTCCGGCGGCTTGGTGTCCCGTTTCCCGGCCGGGACTTTGCCAAAATACAGGGCAGCTGGCGACAGGCAAGAGGATCCCAGGAAAGTGAGAGAGAGGGGAGAGCACTTCTTGCCTCAGGTTCCCCCTCTCTTCCCGGGCACACACCAGGCACGAGCAGCGCTGCACGTGCCAGCTCCAAGACTTCCCCTTTCTTTCTGGAGCCTCGCCCACAACCAGGTGTGGACTTTGCCTGGCTTCCGGCCTCTCCTGCGGCTCTCTTCACGGCGCGACAGCGCCTGCCGCACTCAGGAGAGGAGCCCCCTTCCTCGGGCTCGGGCTCAGGCAGTACAATTAAAAGCGCCCACCACGCGCTGCAGCGACACGAGCCGACGCTAGGGCTCCACATAGAAGACTCCTGCAGCGCTCCAAGCCCAGGTCCAGGGCAATGTATAGAACACAGCGCTCAGCCCGGTGCTAAGTCTCCAGAGTACCAAAGGCAGGCCAGCACAGAGGGCTTTCCAGCAGTGCCAGAGTCCTTCCAGCTCCCCCAGCAGGCAGCAGGTCCGTCCATGTGGCCGTTCCTCCTCACACACTGCAGTCCACGCAGTGTCTTAGTCCCTGTGAGAAGTTGGCCTGGCATATGCTGTCCACTAATTATAGTGGGCACCTTGCACCAGTCCAAATCGACTCTTATGGTAGGTAGGTTAAAGACAACCTTATTGAAAGCTATCCTAGTGGTAGCTATGGAGAGCAGCCTTCAGGCTAAGTCTTGAAGGAATGTAAAGCAGCTTGTTTTACCAGTCTATAATCTCTTGAGTGACCAAATGAAAGAGCACCACACCAGGTATATATTCAAAATATATGTATTTATTACTAAACACACCCCTCTAGTCTCTTTATGAGGCTAGAGTTCGAAGTACATAGGTTATAAGATCTTAAATCACAGTAATAGCACAAATACACGTTTGGGCCCTAGGGGCGTACCAAACCATATACCAATAAAGTGGTATGCGAACCACGACTGAACTAGACACTAGGCCTAGAGCCTCTAGAAGTGCTTGGACCACAAGGAACCACCCAAGGTAGTGACACAGGGGACCCACGGGAGACGCGTGCAGTGTAAATACACAACCGCGATACGCCGTTAACTTCTATGGAGAAAGTCGGGATCGGGAAAATAGAGGAAAGGGACACTTAGAAGAGGCCTAGGACAAAACCCTTTGAGATCTAGGACTTTGAAGAGTCTCTACCCACGGGAGCACCGGAGTACTCGTGTTACCTCACCCAGGGAAGCCGGGTGCATAGGTGCCTTTCGGGGTCGGGTTTCGTCGTCGGTTCTTATGGCGATCTGCTGCAAAGTGCTGCTGGCGACCAGGAGAAAAGTGTCCGGGTGGATCCAAGAGTGGATCGGAGTTCTGAAGAACCTGAAAGCAGAGGGGACAGAGTCTGGGTCACTAGCCAGTGACCAGGGAGGCGATGGACAGATGCCCACCGATGTCGAGTGCTTCAGATTCGATGACGGTCGTCTTGACTCTTCAGCCACGAGGTCCGGGAGGCGTTGTCGGCGACCAGGAGCAGGATTCGGGCTGTTGCTCGATGTCTGTCGAGTGCAGAGGTGTCGGCGACCAGATTGGACCCAACAAGCCTTGGCAACGGCAAGTCTCGAGTAAGATGTAGATCGTCGATGATGCAGACCAGCAAGGTCTGGGGAACTCACCCAGCGAGGGTAAGTGAGGGCAGGCCTGGAGCAACCAGACTGCCAAGTAAAGAAAAGATTGGCCTTCGTTAAGGGCTACTAGCCAACGGGCTAGCGACCGCGAAGGAGCCTCGTGACGCCGCACGTGGAGCTGGCTTACAGGACACTCGTGGAGTGGGGGCCAGTGATCTTCGGTGCAGGTGGTGCTGGAGGCTAGGGCTACTCGGAGCCCAAAGCACGACTTCTTGGGAGACCCAGAAGATGGTGCACTTGCAAATGTGCTCGGTGTCCAGGGGTCACGGTCTCACGTCACCCACGATAGCCACGGGCCTCAGCTTTGCTGGGGACTCAGGGTAGCCTCGGGGAAGTCTGAGAATCCACCTCTGGTGATGCGATGACTTCGGCGTCCGACGGGAGCTTCAGTGATGCGAACCGGACAGATGCTTCTTTGGTGCCTGCCAAGCAGGGGAGTCACTCCTTGACCCCAAGGGAGATTCTTCAGTCCTCTAATCGTGAGTAGAGCGTCGAAGGTCCAGGATTCTGTTTCAGAGTTTCGTCCAGGTATAATCTAAAGTCCTAGGGACTGGGTTCCTACCTTTATTCTAAAAATAGGGGATGGACTACTCTGTGGCCCCACCTATGGGTGGGTCAGGGCAGAGGGGTGGCTACACCCCTTTCCCTTTGTCCAGTTCGCGCCAAAGCAGGGGCTGCAAGCCCCTGATCCGGTTTGAACTGGGGTATGCACAGGGACACCAAATGTGCCCCCAGTGCAGGACTTCAAAGCACCCGAAAGTGCTCCCGCCCAGCCCCAATACACATTGTCCTGTCTGGGGAGGTGGTCACACCTCCCTGGGACAGGAAACCTATTGTCCAGGCCTCCCCTGCCGGAGTTTCGTCCAGCAGCAGGAGGCCAGACTCGTGTCTGTGGCAGCAGCATCCATTTTGTGATGCCAGGCTCTGGAAAGAAGTTACCGGACTCGTCAGAGTTAACATGCCTTTCCCTCTAGAAGGGTGGAATGCTACCCCCGCCGCCAGGATTGGCGGGGGGTAGTATTCCAAGATGTTTGACACCAAACACGACATGTTTAGGTGCAGCCATTCCATAGTTAGCATTTTACCGCGAGGATATAATGCGTTTAAGAGTATATGGTCAGGCTGCACTACAAACAGCATCAGAGATGGTCTCCGAACGCTGCAGAGGGGCCCTGCTCATGCAGGGGCACCCTCTCACATAGGAACCATGCACTCTGCCTTTAGGATTGATAAGGCCTGCCTTAGGAGTGACTTATAGGTTTATATGTGTGTATGCATTTAGTGATATAGGTAACCTATACCACAGCAAGGGGTGCATGCACCACCTTACCCAGGCTGCAGTAGCAGACCTGTGGTGCCAGTTTGGATGGCCTACCAGGGGTGGCATAATACATGCTGCAGCCCCTGGCAGGCCTCTGAGGTACCTATGCCCTTGGTACATAGTATACCATATACTAGGGACTTACAAGGGCACTCCAGATCCCAATCAGTGATGTGCCTAAGGCACATGGAGACCCTTTTAAAGAGGAAACAGCTAGGCTGGGGTTCTGAATAGCAGGGCCCCAGCCAGACTAATGTCGAAAACCAGTGAAGTATCAGCAAAAAGTGGGGGTACCCCTGTGAAGCAGATCCTACTCTCCTACACAACCCCCCCAAACGTAGGGACATTAAACTAACCTTGCCCAGTTAAGTCTTCATGTTCTAAGTGGAAATACCTAGAGAGTCCATCTGCATTCGCATGGTTACTCCCAGGCCTATGTTCCACTGTAAAGTCCATCCCCTGTAGGGAAATGGACCACCTAAGCAGTTTGGGGTTTTCACCCTTCATTTGTTTTAGCCATAAGAGGGGCTTATGGTCTGTCTGAACCAGGAAGTGTGTACCAAACAAGTATGGCCTCAACTTCTTCAGAGCCCAGACCACAGCAAAGGCCTCCCTCTCTATGGCTGACCAACGTTTCTCTCTAGGGGTCAGCCTTCTGCTAATAAAAGCTACTGGCTGATCCTGACCTTCTTCATTCAATTGTGACAGTACAGCCCCTACCCCCAATTCAGATGCATCAGTTTGAACAATGAACTTCTTGGAGTAATCAGGACTCTGCAGAATTGGAGCAGTGCACATGGCCTGCTTGAGGTCATCAAATGCCTTTTGACAGCTAACTGTCCACTGAACCTTTTTGGGCATTTTCTTAGAAGTTAAGTCATTCAAGGGTGTCACTATTGATCCATACCCCTTGACAAATCTCCTATAGTACCCAGTCAGGCCTAAGAAGGCTCTCACCTGAGTCTGGGTAGTGGGAGCAGTCCAGTCCATGATGGTCTGGATTTTGCTCTGCAAAGGTTGAACCTGGCCTCCACCCACAAGGTGGCCCAGGTACACAACCTGACTCTGCCCTATCTGGCACTTAGTGGCCTTGATAGTCAGGCCTGCCTTTTGCAGGGCCTGTAAAACATTCCTGAGGTGGACCAGGTGATCCTCCCAGGTGGAGCTAAAGACAGCAATATCATCTAGATAAGCTGCACTATAGGCTTCCAGTCCTGTGAGAACTGTGTTCACCAACCTCTGGAAAGTGGCAGGTGCATTTTTCAGACCAAAGGGCATCACCACAAATTGATAATGCCCACTAGGGGTTGAAAATGCTGTTTTGGGCTTTGCAGCATCAGCTAGTCTGATCTGCCAGTAGCCAGCTGTTAGGTCAAATGTGCTGAGATATTTGGCAGAGGCCAAAGTATCTATGAGCTCATCTGCCCTGGGTATTGGATGGGCATCAGTCCTAGTGACTGCATTGAGGCCTCTGTAGTCTACACAAAACCTCATCTCTCTTTTCCCACCACTGGTGTGAGGTTTAGGTACTAGGACTACTGGACTAGCCCAAGGGCTATCTGAGGGCTCAATCACTCCCAATTCCAACATCTTCTGGACTTCAGTCCTGATACAGTCCCTGACATGGTCAGGTTGCCTATAAATCTTGTTTTTAATAGGCAGACTGTCCCCAGTGTCCACTTCATGAGTGCACCAGGTGGTCTGACTGGGTGTCAGTGAAAACATATGCCTAAACTGATTGAGGACTTGCCTGCAATCAGTTTGTTGCTGGGTAGTGAGGCTGCCTGCCAAGGCTACACCATCAACTGACCCATCGTCAGGGTTCTGTGAGAGCAGGTCAGGGAGTGGGTCACTCTCTTCCTCCTGCCCTTCATCAGTAGCCATGAGCAAGCCCATGTCTGCCCTGTCCACATATGGCTTAAGTCTGTTGACATGGAGAACCCTTTGGGGACTCCTGGGTGTTCCTAGGTCCACTAAGTAAGTGACCTCACCCTTCTGTTCAACAATAGTGTGGGGTCCACTCCATTTGTCTTGGAGAGCTGCTGGGGCCACTGGCTCCAACACCCACACCTTCTGTCCTGGCTGGTAAACAGTCAGCACAGCCTTTTGGTCATGCCAGGCCTTCTGCAGTTCCTGGCTAGCCTCAAGGTTTTTGGTTGCCTTTTTCATGTACTCAGCCATCCTGGAGCGGAGACCAAGTACATAGTCCACTATATCTTGCTTTGGGGGCTTGAGAGGTAACTCCCATCCTTCCTTCACCAAGCACAGTGGACCCCTCACAGGGTGGCCAAACAGAAGTTCAAAAGGGCTGTAACCAACCCCCTTCTGAGGCACCTCCCTATATGCGAATAAAAGGCAGGGCAAGAGTATGTCCCATCTACGCCTAAGCTTTTCTGGGAGCCCTTTAATCATGCCCTTCAAGGTTTTGTTGAATCTCTCAACTAAACCATTGCATTGTGGGTGATAGGGTGTGGTGAACTTATAAGTAACTCCACACTCCTTCCACATTGCTTTTAAGTAACCAGACATGAAGTTTGCACCCCTGTCTGATACTACCTCCTTAGGAAAGCCCACTCTTGAGAAGATTCCCAGGAGGGCCCTTGCCACCACAGGTGCTGTAGTGGTCCTGAGGGGAATAGCTTCTGGGTACCTGGTGGCATGATCCACTACCACCAGGATAAACCTGTGCCCAGAGGCTGTTTGGGGATCCATGGGACCAACAATGTCAATCCCTACCCTCTCAAAGGGCACCCCCACCACAGGTAGTGGTATCAGGGGGCCTTTGTAGTGCCACCTGCTTTGCCACTGGCTTGGCAGGTTACACAGGAGCGACAAAACTCCTTACTGTCTTCAGACATGTGGGGCCAGTGAAAGTGAGGGACAATTCTGTCCCAAGTCTTGTTCTGGCCCAGGTGTCCTGCTAAGGGAATATCATGGGCTAGGGTCAATAGGAAGCCCCTGAACTTCAAAGGTATTACCAACCTCCTGGTAGCACCAGGCTTGGGGTCTCTACTCTCTGAGTACAGGAGTCCATCATCCCAATACACTGTATGGGGACCACTAGCTTTCCCAGCAGCCTCAGCAGCAGCTTGCTGTCTGAGGGGTTCAAGGGAGGGGCAGCTCTGCTGCTCCTGGCTCAGATCTGCCCTAGAAGGTCCCCCTGTCCCCAAGAACTCAACCTGTTCAGGTTCAAGTTCCTCTGGGACAGTTCCTTCTTCAGGGCTGAGATCATCCCCCTCAAGGGACTGATCTTCCTCCTGAGCCAAGGGGGAAGGCTCTGCCTTAACCCTACTACTCCTCCTCTTGGAAGGCACTTGGTCCATTCTTCCAGAATCCAAGGCCTGTTCAGTTTTAGACAGTTTAGCTTGTGACCTGGTCACAGCAAACACATCTGCAGGGATCCCCAGCATTTCTGCATGGGTCCTGAGCTCCACTTCTGCCCAAGCAGAAGTCTCTAAGTCATTGCCAAGCAAGCATTCGACTGGTAGGTTTGCACTTACCACAACCTTCTTAAGGCCAGTTACCCCTCCCCAGGAGAAGTTAACAACTGCCAGAGTATGGTCTGTTCTGACATTGCTAGCATTGGTCACTTGGTACATTTCACCAAGTATAACTTGCCCAGGTAGCACAAGGTCTTGTGTCACCATTGTGACACTTGCCCCTGTGTCCCTAAATGCCAAAGCCTCTCGTCCATTGATTAAAGGCTGTTGTCTGTACTTGCCCAGATTACTGGGACTCACAGTGGAGGTCACATCCATGCCTCCATCACAGACTAACACAGCCTGAGTCAGTTCCCTGACTAAGTCAGAGCCCAACTCAGTTCCCAGGGTGAACCCTACTAAACCCTTTGCTGGAGCACCTCCACCAACTGTACTAGGGGGAACAGGTGCCTTAGGGGCATTGGTGGGTGCTGGACTGGAGTCTTTGGACTTGGTGCAATCACTGGTCCAGTGGGTCTTTTGCTTACAGACCTTGCACCATGGTTTTCTTTGGCCTTTACCCTTGGTAGACTGGGAATCCCCACCAGAAGAAGATTTTTGGGGGCCTGATGAAGACTTTTGATCTTTACCCTTCTCCCCACCCTTGTCAGAGTTCTTAGCATCTTGCTTCTTGGTTTCCCCACCTTGGTTCTGTACCTTCTGCTTCACCCTGGTTCTGACCCATTTGTCTGCCTTCTTTCCCAATTCTTGGGGAGAGGTCAGATCAGAGTCAACCAGGTACTGATGCAACAGCTGGTTTTGACAGTTATTAAGAATCTGCTCCCTCATTATCAGATTATACAATCCTGAGAAGTCACACACCTTACTGCCCATCAACCAGCCTTCCAGAGCCTTGGCAGAACAATCCACATAGTCTACCCAGTCTTGAGTCTGTGCTTTTTGGGTGTCTCTGAACTTCAACCTGTACTGTTCAGTGGTTAGGCCAAACCCATCAATAAGAGCACTCTTCAAGACCTTGTAATTGTCAGCATCCTCCTCTCTAACAGTGAGGAGCTTGTCTCTACCTTTGTCAGCAAAGGAGAGCCACAAGATTGCTGCCCACTGCTCCTGAGGGACCTTCTGTACTTTACAGGCCCTCTCTAAAGCAGTTATCCATTTGTGGATATCATCCCCACTCTGGTAGGGAGGGACAATCTTGCTCAGGTTCCTATGGTCATAGGACCTTTCCCTATCTCTAGGGACATGGCTGCCACCATGGGACTCTAGTCCCAACTTTCTTCTCTCTTTAAGGAGATCTAGGGATTCTCTATCTAAAGCCAATTGCTTCTTCCTGATCTCCAGTTGAGTTTCCTCATACTGGACCAGTCTCTTTCTTCTCTCATGAGAGGATTCCCTCCTGTGAGAAGAAACAGAGCTCCCTATTGAGGTGCCAGAGTGGTTAGACTCCTGAGAAGGAGACCTAGACTTTCTGAGCACACTCATAATCCTTCCTGGGGGGACAAAGGTGTGGTTCTCCAGATCCTCATCTTCATCTTCCCCAGAAGGGATTGGGTTTTCCAGGTCAGGGTCATTGTCACCCTCCTGGTCAGTTTCAGAGGGGGGCTGGGGGTAGTAGTACCCCTGGCCCCTTCCTCATCTGCTGGCCCACCCTCTGCTCCTACCCCTTCAGTCTCTGAGGACTTACTAAGATCATAAGCCACCAACAACTCCTGGAGGTGTTGGGTGGTGGGACTTTGGCCTGTCCTTAATTTCCTCACGTTACACAAAGCTCTCAGTTCCAAGAATGGGAGTGTGTCATACTTGGAGGGGGAAGCTCAATGGCTTCCTGCAGGGCATCTTTGGATCCTGCTTTTAAAGACATTACTAGTGTGGTGTGGTGTATGCACTACCTACTCTAGTGTGGCCTACTAAACTCTCTTGAGTTGTAGAAAGGGTTGTGCTATCCCTTAACACACAACTCTAAGTTCAGTAGAACTTACTGATATTCTAAGCTTAAATTATATGTACCTTAGGTACCTTTAGTGGTTTTCAGTTGATCAATTCAATTGAGATTATCTGGTAAAACAATAGCAAGCTGGAATCCCACACGCTGCACACCAATGTGAGAAGTTGGCCTGGCATATGCTGTCCACTAATTATAGTGGGCACCTTGCACCAGTCCAAATCGACTCTTATGGTAGGTAGGTTAAAGACAACCTTATTGAAAGCTATCCTAGTGGTAGCTATGGAGAGCAGCCTTCAGGCTAAGTCTTGAAGGAATGTAAAGCAGCTTGTTTTACCAGTCTATAATCTCTTGAGTGACCAAATGAAAGAGCACCACACCAGGTATATATTCAAAATATATGTATTTATTACTAAACACACCCCTCTAGTCTCTTTATGAGGCTAGAGTTCGAAGTACATAGGTTATAAGATCTTAAATCACAGTAATAGCACAAATACACGTTTGGGCCCTAGGGGCGTACCAAACCATATACCAATAAAGTGGTATGCGAACCACGACTGAACTAGACACTAGGCCTAGAGCCTCTAGAAGTGCTTGGACCACAAGGAACCACCCAAGGTAGTGACACAGGGGACCCACGGGAGACGCGTGCAGTGTAAATACACAACCGCGATACGCCGTTAACTTCTATGGAGAAAGTCGGGATCGGGAAAATAGAGGAAAGGGACACTTAGAAGAGGCCTAGGACAAAACCCTTTGAGATCTAGGACTTTGAAGAGTCTCTACCCACGGGAGCACCGGAGTACTCGTGTTACCTCACCCAGGGAAGCCGGGTGCATAGGTGCCTTTCGGGGTCGGGTTTCGTCGTCGGTTCTTATGGCGATCTGCTGCAAAGTGCTGCTGGCGACCAGGAGAAAAGTGTCCGGGTGGATCCAAGAGTGGATCGGAGTTCTGAAGAACCTGAAAGCAGAGGGGACAGAGTCTGGGTCACTAGCCAGTGACCAGGGAGGCGATGGACAGATGCCCACCGATGTCGAGTGCTTCAGATTCGATGACGGTCGTCTTGACTCTTCAGCCACGAGGTCCGGGAGGCGTTGTCGGCGACCAGGAGCAGGATTCGGGCTGTTGCTCGATGTCTGTCGAGTGCAGAGGTGTCGGCGACCAGATTGGACCCAACAAGCCTTGGCAACGGCAAGTCTCGAGTAAGATGTAGATCGTCGATGATGCAGACCAGCAAGGTCTGGGGAACTCACCCAGCGAGGGTAAGTGAGGGCAGGCCTGGAGCAACCAGACTGCCAAGTAAAGAAAAGATTGGCCTTCGTTAAGGGCTACTAGCCAACGGGCTAGCGACCGCGAAGGAGCCTCGTGACGCCGCACGTGGAGCTGGCTTACAGGACACTCGTGGAGTGGGGGCCAGTGATCTTCGGTGCAGGTGGTGCTGGAGGCTAGGGCTACTCGGAGCCCAAAGCACGACTTCTTGGGAGACCCAGAAGATGGTGCACTTGCAAATGTGCTCGGTGTCCAGGGGTCACGGTCTCACGTCACCCACGATAGCCACGGGCCTCAGCTTTGCTGGGGACTCAGGGTAGCCTCGGGGAAGTCTGAGAATCCACCTCTGGTGATGCGATGACTTCGGCGTCCGACGGGAGCTTCAGTGATGCGAACCGGACAGATGCTTCTTTGGTGCCTGCCAAGCAGGGGAGTCACTCCTTGACCCCAAGGGAGATTCTTCAGTCCTCTAATCGTGAGTAGAGCGTCGAAGGTCCAGGATTCTGTTTCAGAGTTTCGTCCAGGTATAATCTAAAGTCCTAGGGACTGGGTTCCTACCTTTATTCTAAAAATAGGGGATGGACTACTCTGTGGCCCCACCTATGGGTGGGTCAGGGCAGAGGGGTGGCTACACCCCTTTCCTTTGTCCAGTTCGCGCCAAAGCAGGGGCTGCAAGCCCCTGATCCGGTTTGAACTGGGGTATGCACAGGGACACCAAATGTGCCCCCAGTGCAGGACTTCAAAGCACCCGAAAGTGCTCCCGCCCAGCCCCAATACACATTGTCCTGTCTGGGGAGGTGGTCACACCTCCCTGGGACAGGAAACCTATTGTCCAGGCCTCCCCTGCCGGAGTTTCGTCCAGCAGCAGGAGGCCAGACTCGTGTCTGTGGCAGCAGCATCCATTTTGTGATGCCAGGCTCTGGAAAGAAGTTACCGGACTCGTCAGAGTTAACATGCCTTTCCCTCTAGAAGGGTGGAATGCTACCCCCGCCGCCAGGATTGGCGGGGGGTAGTATTCCAAGATGTTTGACACCAAACACGACATGTTTAGGTGCAGCCATTCCATAGTTAGCATTTTACCGCGAGGATATAATGCGTTTAAGAGTATATGGTCAGGCTGCACTACAAACAGCATCAGAGATGGTCTCCGAACGCTGCAGAGGGGCCCTGCTCATGCAGGGGCACCCTCTCACATAGGAACCATGCACTCTGCCTTTAGGATTGATAAGGCCTGCCTTAGGAGTGACTTATAGGTTTATATGTGTGTATGCATTTAGTGATATAGGTAACCTATACCACAGCAAGGGGTGCATGCACCACCTTACCCAGGCTGCAGTAGCAGACCTGTGGTGCCAGTTTGGATGGCCTACCAGGGGTGGCATAATACATGCTGCAGCCCCTGGCAGGCCTCTGAGGTACCTATGCCCTTGGTACATAGTATACCATATACTAGGGACTTACAAGGGCACTCCAGATCCCAATCAGTGATGTGCCTAAGGCACATGGAGACCCTTTTAAAGAGGAAACAGCTAGGCTGGGGTTCTGAATAGCAGGGCCCCAGCCAGACTAATGTCGAAAACCAGTGAAGTATCAGCAAAAAGTGGGGGTACCCCTGTGAAGCAGATCCTACTCTCCTACAGTCCCCAGCGGTAAGTAAGCACCACCCATGGGGTCACAGCCCCAAAATTTATATCCCATAATGTCTTTGTTCGGCCCTGGCACAGGGCACTGGATCTAGTCCAAACCAGTTCTGGGGGGCACTTATCAAGTGCACAACAGTCCCCATTGTTAGTGTAGGCTCCGGCCCCAGCCACACCACAGGGGGGCGGAGCCAGCATTGTGGAAGGCAGGCACAGTCCTACTCAGGGTCAGGTGCTACTCCTCCCCCTACTCCAAATGTAGATCGGCCTATTCAGCCTAGCGCTGACTCACCCAGCCCCTCTGGAGCCACTGCACATCCCCAGCCCCTGTCATCCAGAGCCAGACATGCAATACACAACAGGCATGCACAAAGACACATAGCACACAGAAATGCCCACTTCTAAAAGTGGCATTTCTAAAATAGTGATAATAAATCTGCGAACACCATTACGCAGCATTTATTATCACTATTCCAAACATACCAAACTTGATCATGCCACCCCTCTCATACCCACCTACAGGGCACCCTGCCCATAAGGCTAGCTAGGGCCTACTTAGGGGTGACTGATATGTAGTAAAAGGGGAGTCACAGACGTGGCAACCACTTTATGTGCTGTGTCACAGCGGCAGTAAACTGCGCGCGCAGGCCCTGCAATTGCAGAGGGCCTGAGACAGGTTTGAAAGGCTACTTTGGTGGGTGGCGCAAGCAGCGCTGCAAGCTCACCAGTAGCATTTAATGTACTTGCCCTGGGTATGAGATACCACTTTACAAGGGACTGATAGGTAAATTAAATACGCCAAACAGGTGTAAACCAATCTTGCCAAGTTTACCATAGAGAGCACATGCACTTTAACACTGAACAGCAGTGATAAAGTGCCCAGAGTCCTAAAACCACCTACGACAGGTCAGAAAAAATACCGGAGGAAGGCAAAAAGTTCTGGGTTGACCCTGCAAAAAGGGCCAAGTCTGACACCTATCTAATGTGTGCTCCTTTTGAGCCTTTACACAATTGTCCCCTCTGGCTGTTGTCCATCAAAACAGCCTTCTTGGTGGCGATCACATCTGCCCAAAGGGTGAGTGAGTTGCAGACGTTATTTTGCTCGCCTCCTTACCTTAAGTCCTTTCCGGACAAGGTGGTGCTTCCCACCAGAGCTTCCTTTTTGCCAAAGATCGTGACCCCATTCCATCTGGGTCAGTCCATCACTTTGCCCACCTTCTTTGCTCCTCCGCATCCCTCTAAGGAAGAGGAGCGTCTCCACCGACTGGACCCAAAAAGAGCGTTGTCGTTCTACCTTGACCGCACAAAAGAGTTCCGAGTGGATGACCAGCTCTTTGTGGGCTACATGGGAGCAAAGAAGGGAAGGACAGTGCAGAAAAAGATCATCTCTGGCTGGGTTGTTCTCTGCATCAAAATCCGTTATGCCTTGGCAAAGAAGCAGCCTTCTGAGGGATTAAGAGCCCATTCCACCAGGGGAAAGGCTGCGACTACGGCCTTGGCTCTGGGTGTCCCAGTCCAAGACATCTGTCAGGCAGCGACGTGGGCTTCTTTGCACACGTTTGTGAAACATTACTGCCTTGATGGGCAAGTACGCAGGGACGGGTATTTTGCCCGTTCTGTCCTGCAAGACTTCTTAGTTTAGGATGTGAGTCCACTACCCACCGCTGGGATGGGATGGTATGGCTTGGGTATCTAATTCAAAGGTAAGGAATCTGCAGCTAGAAGTCTCTATCAGATGAACAAGTTACTTACCTTCGGAAACGCATCATCTGGTAGAGAGATTATCTAGCTGCAGATTCCTACAGCCCCACCCATGACTCCCCACTTTGCGGACTGATATTGTAGGACTAGGGTTGTTTCCCCCTTTCAGGGCCCTAGTTTTGCACGCGACTACATCAGTTACTTCGTGGCTCTGCTCTTCTGGCATGGAAAAAATGAAAAGTACTGACATCCGCACGCCTGAGTGGCACCTATATAGGCACCGCGACATCATAACCGACGCTGATGACGCCGACTACGTCACGCGGAGCTGAATGGAGCTGAATGGAGCCACCCGACATCGCGCGCAAGGGGTATTGCTCAGCAAAAGTTTGCGGATCCAGTCTGACGCCTGGGAAATTCAGAGGTAAGGAATCTGCAGCTAGATAGTCTCTACCAGATAATGCGTTACCAAAGGTAAGTAACTTGTTCAATAATCACATCGGCGAAACGTATTGCATTTATCAATGCTTGTAATTCCTTTTCTTTCAGGAAATAGAGCTTGAAATAATGTCTGCGTTTGAAATTAATGAAGTCCCACATGCTTCATTACTTGCCATAATGTATGCTTGATCACAATATATATTATTTACAACCAGTTACAAGTATGTCAAACTGAACTAAATTAAAAGATGATACATTCCAGCTAAGAGGACTGGTTTTGGAACCATCAAAACTGGATTCCGAAGACGAATCAACAGTATTAGTTTTCCTTGTTGTGAAGGGCTGTCCTCGGTTGTGAAGCCTGACTGTTTAGTTCTGCATTGGTGAAGGTTTTTCCATGTTAGTAAAAAAAAAAATAAAGCAGCATGCAATTTGATATTAATACGGTGACTATATAAGACTTACTTTTTTTGTTGCTGATTTTAGGCAGATGCTTGTTTTGTTTGATTGCAGCATTTCAGAGGTTTGAAAACTAAATAAAACAAAATATTCTGCATCTCCATGTACCCAGTTCTTCGGCCAAACGCCAGTGGCAGCTCCTCCGCTAAGGCGGAGGAGCGTCGCCCCACTGCTTGTTGAGCAGTGCAAATGAAAAATAAAATGATAATAACTATTTTATTTTTCTTAGTAGGACTCCAGCCAGGTCGGGGAGGGTGGGACTTGGCTCACTGCCATCAGAGGGAGCAGGAGTGGTTTGCACTCCGTCCCTAAGTGCGCTTGACGGCTTGCACATTAGGCATGTTCTTCACTGGGCTGTGTTGCACAGCCCAGTGGAGAACATGCACAGACTCCCATGGACTGCCTGAGCGGCCAAACAGCCCGCTCAGACCTATCACAACAGTGCTCCTACAACGCCGTGATTGCGGGAGCCTGGGTGCTTCCGGTGGGAGAAAGCGAGGACAGAGGAGAGACATGCGGCAGCAACAAAGGTAATTTTTTTTTGTTGCTTTTCATGGCCCCCTCAATCCCCCCTGCATCACCACCCCCGTACAGAGGCAGCCACCACTGCCAAACGCTCTCTAAATTACACCTTGCAGTTTGCGAAAGAGTGCCGACGTCCTGTGTCAAGTTTGAAAAGCAGCAAGTTTGCATTCACTAGTCGTGTGTGAGTGTCTTCTCACTCAAGTAGATTCTGGATCCAAGGCTGTGAGGCCCCTGGCTTACGGCAGTGCAGGCCCCTGCACACAATTGCTGTGAATTTAAACGGTTTTACCACACCAGTAAAATACAAAAATGGTAAAAGTTTGTCTTCCACTGCCTTAGTGTTAATTTAACACATAACATAATGATGTATTTCTCTAAATTACGGTTTGACCAAGGTAACAAGTACGTCAAATAAAATGTATTTTCATTTTAATGAGAGGGGTCACAAACAACTTGAGAGATGTCGCAAGCTGCAATTTTGGGGTGCAGCTGGGACTCCTGGGGGGGGCCCAAATTGACGTCTATGTGCTCTCGACAGGACCCTGCCACGCATTGAATGCTAATTTCATAATTGCTTACTGTTGGTTTCGTTGTCGGCCTTTATTAATAATGGTAACAAACCCAACGTTTGTTTTAAACAAAGGTATCGTTGTTGCTCCTGTTCTCTCATTTCATCTCATAGAAAATTTATGTTGACATTGTGTGTTGGTGAGGCCCTTTCCAGGGATCTAAAAGTAAAAATAATTTTTCAGTACCTACCTAAAGGGCGATAGATATACGTCTGAAAAGTGTACGGCTTCCAAGCATCAACTGTTTAGTGAGCCATTGATCCAGCGATCAGGGATCGATAATTTTCACAAACATAGGCCCATTTACTTTACCCAACTAATCCCTTCACGCTGGGGTTCAGTGTGATGCAAGTTTATTCCTAATTCACTAAATATACTTCAGAACCTGCATTTCTCCTAACAAATAATTGTGTCGTTGGACCTAAAGTTGAGTAGTTGATGTCAATAATATGTACTTATCTATGCATCTATTTTTACTAAATAATAACACTCAATGTATAGTTTTATGTTTTTTATCGTAAATAATGTAAGAAAATAATGCTCATCAAGTACAGTTACACGAATGCAAACCATGAATTATCACAGAGAGAAAACATTGGTAATTATAAATTCAAACTCATATCAAATAAACAATGCATTGAGGAGTGGATAGGCGAAGAGAAAAAAGTTTCAGAGACAAATACATCTGCAAATGATTATGCAAATTCATTAGATTATCTATACTAACCCAAGTAAGAATCGGGAAAACTACCCCACTGGCCAGTTAGGGCAGCAAGGCCACTCAAGTAGAGATGAATGGCAAAGATTAAGTCAGGAAAACAGGTAGGCCTCTATCTGGAAACAGCAAACTGACGACAGCGACGATCTTCCGCTAGCTAATCACCAGCCGACCCCAAACCACTCCCACCAGGGACCTTCAGTTATACCCTAAAACCGAAATGTCCAACCCACATTTGTTTCATTTTTAAAAAGCACTCCATCTCCCATTGGCTAAGATTGGGGGTGTACTGTCACACCACTCTTCATCATGAACACTTTATTAAACAATTCTTTGTTCTAAACATTCAACATTACAAAGATTCATCTCAGGAAACAACTTTGAACACAATCATAGTAAATATTTCCTTCAACATTTTACATGTTGCAAGTCTCTACGCCTCTATTGTTCACCTCTGCCATCTCGTGAAGGAAGCTACACATTTCCACTTGTTTATCTACTCTTCCGTAGCTTAGCGGACATTTAGCACACGACGAAGGTCATTCACTTGTGTTTCTTCATTTCTCTCTTTGTTTGAAAGCTTTCTCGAACATCTTCATTTTTACTTAGCAAAATTAACCCCAAACTGGCATGCAGAAATATAGGCCCATAGTGGCTTTTCTACAGAAAACGAAACCGACATTTATTATTCTTCATGAAATGTAATTTTCAAAGCGCACCATCCCAGCACTGCACTAACCCATGCACAACCCATATTATTCCTAGCAATTATTAAAGTGCACAAAAGCAGCATTAATTTTTATTATCGAAGCAATTTTTGCGGCCTTATCTCATGCATTAGTACACATATTAGTTTACGCATGCGCATAAGCATTTCCCCATGTTTTAGCATTTATTAATACAATTTTCACCGCACACTGTTAGTGTTACTGAGGGTTTAATCCGAGCAGGTTTTATTTACGCAAAACCCTGCTTCATCAATCCACCCTTTGATGGCATTTTGAGCCATCATCAAAATACCCATCACAAACAAGTTGCCACTTATTTAAAATACTGTACTTCTTTCTCGTTTTATTCTTCCATCTAAGTCTTTCATAATCTCATAGTAATTTCCTCTGGTATCCTCTAATTCTATCTCTTCTCTTTTTCTTTTCCTAGCTCTACGTTTACGTTCTGATGTCTCTTTCTACTTTTGCATTTGCAACATTTGTAAATCCTAATTATCATTAATATCACTACAACTACTGAAGTTATCGGTATTAATATTTTCCCTAATAAACTACTCCCAAAAGTAGAAAACCAATTTCCCACTGAGGAAAAACTCTTACCAAGTTTCTCCCATGCACCATCAACCTTTAGTTCAGTCAAATTTTCATGAAGTTCAGTAATATTTTTAATATACCCCTCAAGATTCTTACTTTTGTCAGGAATATAAGTACAGCATTGTTGTATTTTCAACTTGCTACAGACTCCACCCTCTTTTGCCAATAATATATCAAGGGCAAGTCGATTTTGCAAAACCATTGATCTAATTGCAACCATTTCAGTATCAATCATCAAGAACCCACCAGCAGTATCTGTTGATAAACGATCAACCACTGTAGACAATTTTCAAATTTTATGTGAATTCAGAATAACTACAACTGAAGGTATCAGTGCTCCAAAAATAGCCCCAATTATTTCAGAATAACTCGCTCCTCTCTTATTATGTGTTAGTCCTTGTTTTATTTCATTAACTCTATTATCCTTATTTACATGGTAAACCTTCGGGAATACTATGCCTAAATAACAACATCCATACCAACCTGTAGGTAACCTATAATAAGCATTCTTACCACACACATAGTATATTCCCGGGAAAATAGGATTAGTCCCTCCTTTCAGTCCCCAACTTCCTTTTATCATGAAAGTATGCTCACATTCACTAGAACCAATAAAATAACTATTCAGTTTAGTCTTTTCTCTAAACACACAAAGCTTTCCTCTATGTTGAAAATCTAGAGTCATGGCAGCGTAAGTCTCACCCTTTTTATAATCACCCTCTCTGAAAGCCCATGGAGGTACATGAGACTTTTGCTCAGCAGCTTTCTTTTTAAAATTTCGTCTTCTATCTTCTACTAAACTCATGAATTCAATTTCTTCATGCCGTAGCTTACAAGTTAGAATATTTTTATGTGCTTCTATTGTATCTATTGGTTTGCTACTAATGAAAAAATCTCCCATATATGCAGCATAAATAGGACCATAAACAACCTTTAAATCTCTCCGAATAGGAATTTCTGACAATATTAAATCAAAATTAGAGTAATAGTACTCCAAACCTTCCCTCTCATAGAAAAGACTAGTTAAAACACTACAAGACACACACCATAGGTTAAAGGTAGGTGATGGTAAGTCACCCCCTCTGAGACACGACGGTAATTGCATGCACACACAACAATCTCTCGCATTCATTGTGTTAACATACTCATAAAGCAATTTAGTAAAAACATTTAACGAAAAATCATTAATTGATTTATCATGATGATAAATACTATCATCTATCGTTTCTATATTAGTATTTATATTTTCCTTAGTAACAGTATCTATTCTCTCACTTCCCACATTATTAGTATTATGTTTATGATTAGTCACCATTAAGACAGGGACAATAGCAATCAGTGTTAACCATACCAATGTTAGTAGTAAGACACTACATAAGCAATCATTAATACACCTACTTTTAAAACTATGATTTTGATATCCAGTCTCTGTTACCTTTGCCATTTCAGACACTATATAAAAAAATTAAAAATCTAAGAAAAAAACTAAAAATCTTTAAAAATGTTTGAAAAAACTTATCCAAAAACCATCTAGAGTAGTGTATCCTTACACTTTAGACCTCTCTTCTTTACCCCCGCTTTTTTTTATATATCTTCTTCTTCTTCTTTAAATCCTTTGGAATTTTCAGAATATAATCTTCATTAAAATTGTTGCACCTTTATTTTCACAGTTCTTCTTAAGGCAGTTTCAGTTTGCTTTGATCATATTGATCAGTACCAGCTTCTTTTTCTTTCTGATCCGTGTTCTCAATTTCTTTCAACACCACACATGTCCATTCTGGAGCTATGTATTTCTTATTTGGAATTCTTATTCTCCTTGTTTTTCGTACTGATTCTTCTTCTGAATCACTTTGTCCAGTTTGACTTAATATTTCATTTATTTGATCTGGCCTTTTCTTTTCTAGAGTGTATTTCAGTCTTTTCGCTCCTTTTGGCCATTCATCACCTTTTCTTGCTCTCTTAACTTGAACTTCTTCACCTTCGTTGTCAAGTTCGCAACTTCTTTTATTCAGTTCTTTTCTTTGTTGTACTTGCTCTTGATTTTCATCAGTCACTTTCTCTTTTTCTTTCTCAACAGCAGTTTCTTGAGACCCAGTAGCTGGTGCCCACTTTATTCGACTTGTACTTGGTTCTTCTTCAGCTTTTTCAGAATCTGTAACACTAGATTCTATAGCTTCATGCTCTTCAGCTTCTGGTTCTTTTCTCTGCTTTACCAATTGCTGCTCTTCTTCTTGTCTTTCAAGTGGACTTGGGACTCTTCTTGTATGACTTGCATGAATCCAGTTTGGCAAGCCACCACACTTCACTGCTGTCGTTGTCACCAAAATGATCTGATATGGTCCGTTCCACCTGGGTTCTAAACACGACTTCCTCACGTGTTTCTTGACAAGAACCCACTCTCCTGGACTCAAATCATGTACTTGATCCGGCTGTGTTGTGGTTGCAATTTCTCCAACCTGATGAGACACAGAACGCACCAGATCAGCCAATCCTTTGCAATAATCAAGCACCAGATCATCAGTAATATTCATCAGTTTGTTTGCTGGTACAATTGCTTGTCTCATGGCTCTTCCCATCAGAATCTCATGAGGACTCAATCCAGTCTTTTTATCAGGAATGCTTCTAAGACTCATTAATACCAGGGGTAAAGCGTCTGGCCATTTCAGTGTTGTAGACGCACACACTTTTGACAGTCTGGATTTAATAGTGCCATTAATTTGTTCAACCACTCCAGATGCTTCTGGTCGATAGGCACAATGCAGCTTTGCTCAATTTGTAATGCTGCACAAATCATCCAAATTATCTCATTATTGAAGTGTGTTCCCCTATCTGTTTCTAAAGAGACTGGAAATCCAAACCTAGGGATTATCTCTCTTAAAAGCAATTTAGCAACTGTTAAGCTATCATTCCTTCTTGTTGGATAAGCTTCTACCCAACGAGAAAACAAACAAACAACAACCAACACATATTTTAGTCCATTACAAGGGGGAAGTTCTATGAAGTCAAGCTGTAGTCGGGTAAATGGTCCTGCTGCTTTTCCAATTCGACCCCAACTAGCAACTGTCTTTCTACTTGGATGTTGCTGCTGGCACCCTACGCATCTCTGGCATAGACTCTCTGCAATGACCCTAAACTTTGGATTGAACCATGATTGCTTGAAGAGCCTAATCATAGCATCTCTTCCAACATGTGCAATTCCATGGTACATCCTTGCCATCTGAGACAGTAGACTATCTGGCATAACTGGTCTCTCATCAACATACACCCAAATTTCATCTTCAGCTCTCTTTTTACAGCCTGATTTTATCCCAATTTGTTTTTCTTCCTCACTTGCTTCTTCCTGAAGCTGTCAAATTTCTTCCCATGTTTCCAAAGAGGAAAATATCAAGTGGCAATGTGTATGTTTTTTGTTCCACCCCTCTGTTTATTGCAATTGAATTTTGTGCACAGAAACGCGCCACTTGGTCTGCGTATCTGTTTCCTTTTGTCACATAGTCATCTCCTGACTTATGTGCTGAACATTTTACCACTGCAATCTTTTTGGGCATTTGTAATGCATTCAATAGATCCTTCAAATTTTTACTGTTCCGGATCGGTGATCCTGAAGAAGTCAGAAATCCTCTTTGCATCCACAACTGACCAAAATCATGCACCACCCCAAAACCATATTGACTATCAGTGAATATGGTTACTCTCAGATTTTTGCCAATTATACATGCTCTAGTCGGAGCTATTAGCTCAGAAATTTGAGCAGAATTTATCCCTTTTAGACAGGATGCTTCAAGAACCATAGACACTGTACATACTGCATAAGCAGCACTCAATGCACCTTTTTCATCTCTCAGACGAGATCATCCACGAACATCACACTATCTGACTCTTCTAATGGTACATCCTTTATGTCAGGTCTTGGTTTCGTGCACAATTCTGTCACATCCAAACAATCATGATCTGCTTCATCTTTCACTTCGTCACAATTTAAACTTGGCAACAGAGTTGCTGGGTTCAATATTGTACATCTCGTTACTGTCACATTTTCAGCACCCAAAATCACTCTTTCATACCTAGTCAGCCGACTATACGTCATATGCTGAGTCCGAGTCCTTGTTAATAGGATCTCAACAGAGTGTGGCACATATACTTTCACTGGAATCCCCATAACAATTGTTTTGCTCTGCTCAAGACTCACACAAGTAGCAGCCACTGCTTTTAAACAACCTGGTAACGCTGGAGCCACTGAATCCAAAGTAGCAGAAAAATATGCCACTGGACGACGTGCCATTCCATGTTTTTGTGTTAAGACTGATAATGGACACTCATCTCTCTCACAACAGAACAATGCAAAATCTTTTGTGTAATCTGGCATTCCCAATGTAGGTGCTCGACAAAGACTATCTGGTAATTCAATAAAAGCTTTCATACATTCTTCATCCAATTCAATCGGATCAACCACATCTTTGTGAGTCAACCTCTGTAGAGGTTTTGCAATCAATGAAAACCCACTGATCCATTGTCTACAGTATCCAACCATTCCCAAAAACATTCGAACTTCCTTTTGAGTTTTAGGAGGACCCATCTTCAAAATCACGTTGATTCTTTCTGGTGTTACTTTTCTAACTCCTTTCTCATTTTTATGTCCCAAATACTGAACTTCTTTTTTACAAAACTGTAATTTTGCTGGTGACACTTCATGCCCACCTTCTGCCAAATGATTTAGTGAGGCAATTGTATCTGTCACACAAGCCTCTCTCGTTTTTGATGCCGCAAGAAGGTCATCAATGTATTGAACTAACACTGAATTTTCTGGCATGATCAATGACTCCAAACACTTTTTTAGAATCTGATAAAAAATCGAAGGACTCTCTGTATACCTTTGAGGAACTCGGCACCATGCCAAAACATGGTTTCCGAACCGGAATGCAAACAGATATTGGCTATCCGGATGCAAAGGTATCGAGAAAAATGCTTGACACAGATCAATTACTGTGTACCATTCCGCATCACAAGGAATTTGGTAAAGAATCACTGCTGGATTTGGCACTATTGGACAGCAAGGTACTACGATCTTATTAATTTTGCGCAAATCTTGCACTATTCTATATTTTCCGCTTGGTTTCTTAATCCCCATAATAGGTGAGTTAAAAGGACTACTCAGTATTTCTTTTAAAATACCTTGCTCAATCATCTGATCAATTACAGGAATTACTCCTGCTGTTATTTCAGGACTCATCTTGTACTGAGGTGTATTTGGATATATTGCACCTGGTTTAACTGTAACCTGAATAGGATCCACACCTTTCATCAACCCAATGTCTTTTCCTGTAAAATCCCACACATCAGGTCTCACTGTATTTCTCAACTCTGCAGGTAAATCTTCTTCTGTTAGTAATGAATATAAATCATTCACCTCTGTCCCTTGCTTCGCTAACATCATTTTAAAAGCAACATCCTCATCTGGTGTTTGAAAAGCAATACCATCTGGCGTACAATAGATGGTGCAATTCATCTTACAGAGCAAGTCCCTTCCTAAAAGGTTCACCGGACTTGTATCACATACCACAAACCGATGCATGTCTCTGAATCTTCCAATATGAACTTCTATTGGTCTTGTTATTGGAGTCTTAGTATATTTATTTGAAACTCCCACAACTTGGATAGTTTCTCCCGAGAGGGGTAGGTTTGGGATTTCTGCTTCTCTCACAGTAGAACGGGTAGCACCAGTGTCCACTAGGAATGAAATATCATTACCTTCCACTTTTCCATCAACAAAAGGACCTAACTGATCTACCTCTAGAGATGTGCCAAGCACGCACTCTTCCTCCCCCCTCAGGCACCGTCATTGAGATGAGTCTGAGTCACTCTCTGGACATTGCAACAAATACTGTGAAACCACTTGCACATTTTGATTCTTACCAACTTGTTCACCTGCGTGAAATCCAGTACTCGCACTGTATCTCTGTACTTGAGCATTCACATTATTTGGCATAGGAGCTTGAGGCACCTGTACTTGTTGCGTTTGTGGTGTAACTACCTGCTGTTATTGTTGCTGTTGTTGATTCACAACCACTTCATTCTGCATCTGCGGATTGAAATTTTGATTCATTCCATTATTTTTCAATAAAGATTTACACTCATTCCTCCAATGTCCAAACCTTCCGCACGCATGACAAAGCTATTTCTTTTTCATTTCTTCTCTATTCAATTTACCTCTACCTCTACCTCCATTTGGTACTTGACCATTCTGAATTTGTCCTTTCATCTGAAAATCTGTTTGAGAACCATTGTTTCCATCTTTCTGCTCTGCCACTTTCACCTGTGCCCACATCATTTTCTCTTTCAGCTTTTTATGCCTTGACTCAATATCATCACTACAATATTTAGCATATCTCAGAATCTCATCAACTGTTTTACTCTGCCAACAAATCAAATGTTGCTGAATCATGTTACTAATTTCAGGTTTTAATCCAAAAACAAACCTATATACAAAATGTCCCATATCTTTATCACCTATACTTTCAAAACCACTATACTGTTTGAACACCTGTAACAACCTTTCATAATAGGCATGTACTGATTCTTTGGGTTCCTGGGTTGTCCTATCAATTTTAACCCAATCTGTTTCTTTTGGAGAGATTTTACTCTTCAAATAAGTAATTACTTGATTATATTTTTTCATCACCTCATCTGAAGGTGCCCCTGTTTTCACATCTCTAGGGTATTCCTCTTTAGGCCAATCAACAGTAATCTTACACTCAGTCCATAAGTCAGCTGGAATCTCAAACAAACCATCTAAATCCTTTAGCAAAACATTTGAAACCTTTACAAACCTCTCTACCTATTTGTACCACTCGACAGGTTTCTCCCCCAACCTGGGAAAATCATTCGTAAAGGATAATATATCCTGCCTTGTCCAAGGTACGTGAACATATCCACCACCTGGAACTTCTCTCATTGGGCATATCATTTCAGCCTGTCCTGTTTCTCTTAATGGAAATAAAGACGCATTTTTACTTGCTAGCATTTCTTCCTTCTTTTTCGCCCATTTACCTTTCCATCGATCTAAATCGCCCCATTTTTTCAAGGTATTCATCAGTTCTTTTACTTCTAATCGTTTACCAGACATATTCAAACTCTCCAAATTCTTATCAGTAAAATCCAATCTGTATGTTTTTTGCAAAATTTTACACTTTTCTATGTCTACTCCATATTCTTGTGCAGCTTCTGCCAACCTCTCATGTAGATTCCTTGCTTTCCATGTAATATTCTTACACAAAAATAACAACTCTTCATCTCGGTACTTACTCAATCTTTCTGGACCTATGGTACCAATAATCATTTCTTCCAGATCCACTGTCAATCTACCTACATCTATACTCGATTGTGACTTTTTCTTTTCCATCCCTCTTATCCAGTCATCTAACTCCTCTGGCGAAGGACCCACTGAACTCCCTGATACTGGAGTTATTTCATTGACATTCTGCACTATTTTGCTAGGATCCATCTGTACACTTCTCTTGGGTGTTTCAATTACATTTTCACTTACTGGAAAATCAATCAATGAAGTACTCATCTCAACTTGTTCTGATCCACTAACATTCCTGGCATTATTCACGGGAATTGTCAATGCATGTACTCTTGATATATTCTGACTCTCACTATACAATGGAACTATAGGACCAATCGTTACTGGTACTGATAATGCTTCTGCATTCAGACTCATCTGACAAATTCTTTGAGTTAACTCCTCTCTTGCCTTTTTTAACATATCAATCTCATTCTCCTGTAACACTCGAGTGTGTGAAGCTACCGGAGCTTGTGTAACCTGAGGAACCTGTATTTCAATTAGTGGTGCATTTGGAACTGTTTCCCCTGAACTTTCCTGATATGGTGGAGATCTCTTTAACAGTATTTCATCTAGCAACTCATCATCAATCTCATCTGAATCATTATCTTGTTCTGAAGTCTCTAAATTATTCTTTTTCTCTTTACTTTTGCCTCCAGTCTGATCTGCAGCAACTATTACTGGATATAATCCATCTGCCATTACATCTCTCCTCCATCTTTTCTTTTGATCATCCCATCTAGCCTCAGAATATCTCGTTATTATATTCCTGTATTTGATTCCATTCCTGTCTCTCTCCCTTTTATAAGCCTCATTATCCCATTCCTCAAGCGCTTCATATTGCGTAGGTCTAGGACTTGGTTTTAACGAATTCATTCGTCCTCTCAAGTTCTCCAAAATCCTTACATTAAATGTACCATTCTCTGGAAAAGCTAAAACTTTATCATCTTCCGTATATTTAATCCAATTCTCTAACCATGCACACGTATGATAACCACGTTCCAACATCATAAAAGAAGCAGGCGTTCTCGGTAGAGGTATAGGAAGCCCCTCTCTAGTAACTATCGGCTTGTCTTTTTAAAATAAATCTTTTATTCTTTTTACCATCTTCATTTTTTTAAACACTCTTTTTCTTGCTAAATAAACCAAAACAAACAAGAGAAAACTTCCGTAAATCCTCTCACTCTATTCGCTAAATCCCAACAAATACTAGCGCGGCTCACAGCAACCAACAATCACGACTCACTACGTATTCGCTATTTCGACCAATGCTAGCGTGGCTCACAGCAACCAACCAATCACGGCTCACTACACGCCCGCTGTCTGACCAATGCCAGCGCTGCTTTTTGTGACGTCAGTATTACTCCTGCTACTGACCCTCCCTTTACAAAATAATACGGCAATGTATTTTCTACGTTTTCTTAACGATTTCTTGTTAGAAACAACACGAAACAATGCTACTTTGTCTGTTCCACTAATAAAGAGATAGTTTCATTTATTCTAAAGAGACTCTCTCGCTTCTAGTAAAATAACGACCAGCGCTACTCTACTCTCAATCAAGTTAAAGGAGGTCTTGGTACTCCTCTGGGGATACTAGCTAAAGTTTCGGAAGAGGACTTTCCTTTCAGAAAGAGGACTTGGTACTTTGGGGATGTAAGGCCAGAGTTTCGGAAGCGGACCTTTCACTATTTCACGCAATCTTCTTTCAAATGAATAAGTCCCTAAAATGACATCGACAACCTTTCGCTGTTCGATATTACAACAACAGACGAAGTACTTCTCCAGTGTGATACTTTTTCACACTATTCTTCTGCCACTTTAGGCTAATAATAACATCATCCCGGGATCTTAGGTAACTCTGTACCCGTACTTCCAAACAACATAAAACAAAGACACTAACTTTTCATGTTAATAATCAATAATTATTACCAAACTAATCAATAACTAACCATCCTCTGCTACCAAAAACTGATCCAGCGATCAGGGATCGATAATTTTCACAAACATAGGCCCATTTACTTTATCCAACTAATCCCTTCACGCTGGGGTTCAGTGTGATGCAAGTTTATTCCTAATTCACTAAATACACTTCAGAACCTGCATTTCTCCTAACAAATAATTGTGTTGATGGACCTAAAGTTGAGTAGTTGATGTCAATAATATGTACTTATCTATGCATCTATTTTTACTAAATAATAACACTCAATGTATAGTTTTATGTTTTTTATCGTAAATAATGTAAGAAAATAATGCTCATCAAGTACAGTTACACGAATGCAAACCATGAATTATCACAGAGAGAAAACATTGGTAATTATAAATTCAAACTCATATCAAATAAACAATGCATTGAGGAGTGGATAGGCGAAGAGAAAAAAGTTTCAGAGACAAATACATTTGCAAATGATTATGCAAATTCAGTAGATTATCTATACTAACCCAAGTAAGAATTGGGAAAACTACCCCACTGGCCAGTTAGGGCAGCAAGGCCACTCAAGTAGAGATGAATGGCAAAGATTAAGTCAGGAGTCAGGAAAACAGGTAGGCCTCTATCTGGAAACAGCAAACCGACGACAGCGACGATCTCCCACTAGCTAAACACCAGCCGACCCTAAACCACTCCCACCAGGGACCTTCAGTTATACCCTAAAACCTAAATGTCCAAACCACATTTGTTTCATTTTTAAAACGCACTCCATCTCCCATTGGCTAAGATTGGGGGTGTACTGTCACACCACTCTTCATCATGAACACTTTATTAAACAATTCTTTGTTCTAAACATTCAACATTACAAAGATTCATCTCAGGGAACAACTTTGAACACAATCATAGTAAATATTTCCTTCAACATTTTACATGTTGCAAGTCTCTACGCCTCTATTGTTCACCTCTGCCATCTCGTGAAGGAAGCTACACATTTCCACTTGTTTATCTACTCTTCCGTAGCTTAGCGGACATTTAGCACACGACAAAGGTCATTCACTTGTGTTTCTTCATTTCTCTCTTTGTTTGAAAGCTTTCTCGAACATTTTCATTTTTACTTAGCAAAATTAACCCCAAACTGGCATGAAGAAATATAGGCCCATGGTGGCTTTTCTACAGAAAACGAAACACAGACATTTATTATTCTTCATGAAATGTAATTTTCAAAGCGCACCATTCCAGCATTGCACTAACCCATGCACAACCCATATTATTCCTAGCAATTAATGTGCAGCATTAATTTTTATTATCAAAGCAATTTTTGCGGCCTAGTCTCATGCATTAGTACACACATTAGTTTACGCATAAGCATAAGCATTTCCCCATGTTTTAGCATTTATTAATAAAATGTTCACCGCACACTGTTAATATGTGTTACTGAGGGTTTAATCCGAGCAGGTTTTATTTACGCAAAACCCTTCTCCATCACCATCATAGATAATTCTTTACTTTTCAGGATGTCATACGCCCTCCCTCTCACAGCCAAGCTGTTTTCCCCATGGATTCTTATTCTTTTTGCTCACTGGGCTATATTTTAGTTGGGTGCCTTTGAACTCATACCCCCTAATCTCTCTAGCTAAGATGCGCCCCTGTGATCTGTAATCAATGGGAGTTTGAATGGTTCAGAGTAGCCCCCTTTGTATTCAATTTCAAGCACTTTATTTCAAGATGTACATATACGCAAAATGCCAAGCGTTAGAAATTCAGGATTCAAACCAAACAATTCATCAGTCTGTACATTAAAACGTTTTACACACATATGATGAAAATACACAAATAATACACAATAAAGTGCTTTAGTGAGGACAATCATACAAACACCGATTGGTTTGTCCTTATGCAATCCACTCCGTGATCAACGACTCAATACTTCTGCTTTGGATGGCTAATTTTACCTATAGATAAAAAGGTTAAAACTGGAAACAACCCTGATTAAAATCTATCAAAACAGAATCGAATCCTTCTAACCCTAGGTGACATAGAACAGCCTCGGGATGACACTAGTAAGGTCCGTTGTCAAAATCATTGAACAAACCTTAATATAGTTATTATAGCAAAGGATACCCTCCTCTACTTTTGGTCCCTCCAGCCAAGTTATACAAGTGGCAGGCCTATGTCAGACCTTATTATCTGTATTTAGTTAGTATTAATACGTAAGTAATGGTAAATCAACAGGGGGCAGAGAGGATAGAATCTTGGGCCAAATAGGCCAGATACACTCAAGATATTTAGCTATAGAGAATACTATATAGGATGTGGTATCTGACCTGCAAATTCTCAATGAGTCCCAATATTGGTAAGTTCCCAAGGTGCGTTACCGGGGCGCAATCCAACGTTTACGCTGCTTAGCATACCTTGAGCAGAAGAATAAATGGTGCTCTTCGGTTTCTTCTGCTTTACTGCACACTGGGCAAAGTTTATTCCCTTCCAATGGGCCTTTTCACTTGGCAATAAAGGTTGCTAGTGGTAAACCTAAATCTTCTGTAAAGGGCTTTTGTACTGGGTGGGATAATGTTATCCAAATCTAGCTCAAATAAAGAGGCTGGTTTTATCTCTATAAATCTATCTGTTATTGAACCTAGATATGTTGAGTGGAACAATTTCCTCTCCTCATGTTCCCAGAAAAGGGTCTTCAAGGCCTTGACAGAAGAACAAGTGATAGAGGCTGGGATAGTCCAAAACTCCACCAAGCCCAGGGAGGCTAACGCCTGTTTGTATATTTTAATCATGGTAGCCTCTCCGCTCCCCCATGGCTATTCAGAATGTCTCTAAGGCATATTCTAAAGGGTTCCAAATCAATGGTTGACCAAATTCTTAACCAATATGTGATTGCTTCCTGAACAATGGATTGCATACCCAAGTTTAACTTAAAGACTAGTGCGTTACTTTGGGGAAGTTTTAGTACTGCCCTCAAAAACATGTTTTTTTGCAACACCCAGTTGGTCAACCCTGCTGTATCCCCATAGCTCTGCCTCGTATACTGCAGTTACCATGGATTGTGCTCTCCAGACTTCTAGAAGAGGGGAGATGGAGTGATGGGTGATGTTCTTAGCAAATATTAGATTAGCAGCCGGCCTATGTTTTAGTACAAGTGTGCTCTTTGTAATGTGGCTATCCCACGAATTACTGCTAGATAGGCAAATTCCTAGGTTGTCGAAATCTGTAACTCTCTCAAGATCCTCACCCTCCAGTCTTATTGACCCTCTAAAGTGTCTGTGCGGGTGAATGGCCATGAATCTGGTTTTGCTTGTGTTACTATCTAGACCATGATTAGTGCAGAACAGTTTAAACCTAGCTAATAGGATTTCTATTCCTCTTGGTGTTTTTAAAGCTAGCAAGGTGTTGTCTGCAAACAAGAAGGCTAGTTTTTTTATGCCACCTATTACTGGGGAATCATTTTCGCAATCCAAGAAAAAGTCTACACAACCATTTATAAAGAGAAGGAATAGTGTTGGGGCCAGAATGCACCCTTGCCGAACCCCCTTGGTGACCTTTATTTGGTCAGTCGGTTCCCCTTTAGATCCCCATCTGATTTGGGTGTAGTTGTCGGTGTGAAGACGCACTCTAACATCCAGAAGGGGAGATGGGAGCCCTAATTCGCTTAGGGTAAACCAGAGCTGTGCTCTGGGGACCATCTCAAAGGCCACCTTTGGGTTGACAAATGCCATGTAGAGGCTACACCTGTTAATATCAACCATTTACCATTTCATAAGTTGGAATCTGAAAACGTGGTCCACTGTGCTCGTCTTAGAGCGGAACCCTGCTTCAAACTGTTAGAGGATTTTATTATTTTCAATCTACAATAAGAGGCAATCTAAAATTTGCTTACAGAAAAGTTTTTGGGCTGCATCAATTAGACTTATTGGTCGATAATTTGCTGGATCAGATTTATGTCCTTCTTGAATATAGGAACTATATATTGTCTTGTTTTCCTTGTTGTGGGTTCTTTGTGTTGGGAGTGTATGCAATGAGTCTGCTGTTGTCTTTAGGAGCCTGTTAGAAATGGGCTCTCTAGCAGAGGAATGAATGCACCCTGTCCAAGTAGGGACCACCACTCTAGTCAGGATAAGTCAGATACATACCCTAAAATAACCTGTGCTCACCCTCTAGTAACATGGCACAGAGCAGTCAGTCTTTACTTAAGAGGCAATGTGTAAAGTATTTGTGCAACACTTAATACAGTACAACAGTGAAAACACAATCCAAAAATAATCCACACCAGGTTATAAACGTAGCGCTCAATTTAATAAACAAAATGAGACCAAAATCACAAAAATCCAATAAGTAGATACGGAGTTATGAATTTTTAAAGAATATCCTGAAATATAGTGTTTAGACTCCTAAAGCACCAACGGGGCTATGTGGTCGCGCTGGACCGGGTCAAATGTGAAAAGTGAAGCCGACCGTGATGGAGCGCCGGTCGGATACAGAAGCCACACAGGCCCGCTGAACAGTACTTTCATGGAGAACAAGCGTCGAGGAGCAGCTGCGAGGAGCAGAGGAGGTGATGCCTCGTCAACAATCTAAAGGATTGTAGGCGATGCTTCAGTTCCAAGCCGCGCAGTCGAGTCCCGCATAATCGTCGAGCTCCGGGCGATGAAGGCAATACATCGTCATCGAACCACCCTGTTGACGCTGTGGAGTCCTCGAGGCATCGATGCGTTGTAGGCGAATGCATCGGTTCGGACTGGCACAGTCCTTTCTGCAGCCCAGCAGTCCTTCTTCCAAATAGAGTCCCCTCAGGTCCAGAGTGTACTGAGTGGATGGTGTCAGGAGTCCAGCACATATACCCAGTTGTGCCTTTGAATTGGGGGAAACTTCACAGAGAGGCCTTTGAAGTCCTCAAGGTCCCTGCCCTGGCTCCAGACTGGCACAGCCCTGTTCAGGTGCAATTATCCACTTCTACCTCCCATCTAGCTCAGGAAGGCCTAACAGCCTGGTGATTGGCCATCAGCCTGTGAATTGCACTCCTCGGCTCCCTTTGTTAGTGACTGTCTAGAGGGAATGCACAAAGTCCAGCTGGCACCCACCCCAGACGTGTAGAGACAGGCAGAGGCACAGAATGGTTAAAGTAAGAAAATGCCAACTTTCTAAATGTGCCATTTCCATACAAGCAGTTTAAAATCCGACTTCACCATAAGTTGTGATTTTAAATTGTGAGTCCAAAGACACCAAACTCGAAATTTCAATCTTGTCCCAATTGGAAAGTACACCTATAAGATGGAATATGGCAATCCCAATGCTAACCTATGGGCAAGATAGGCCTTAGTAGCAGTGAAAAACGAATTTAAAAGTTTTTTACTACCTGAATAAGTAGAACTTAAAAGTACATGTCCAACTTTTTAAATACACTGCACCATGCCCTTGGGGCTGTCTAGGGCCTACCTTAGGGGTGACGTATATGTCTTAAAAAGGAGGGTTTGGGCCTGGCAAGTGGGTTAACTTGACAGGTCGAAAGGGCAGTTTAAAATTGCACACACTCAGGGTCTGCCGTGGCAGGCCTGAGACATGTTTCAAGGGCTATTGAAGTGGATGGCACTATCACTGCTGTAGGCTCCTAGTAGCATTTAATTTACAGGCCCTGGGCACATGTAGTGCATTTTACCAGGGACGTATAAGTAAATTAAGTGTACCAATTGTGGATAAGCCAATGTTACCATGTTTTTAGGGAAAGAGCACCTGCACTTTAGCACTGGTCAGCAGTAGTAAAGTGCTAAGAATCCTAAAGCCAGCAAGTATGAAGTCAGCAAAACAGGTCAGAGGGCAAAAAGTCAGGGGAAACCACACTAAGGGTCCCACGTCTAAGAGGGCCCATATTACATTTAGCGTGCACTGTCACTGTTTGCACCGCCCTGCACATTTAACTGGGTGCACATGGCACAGACTCTGACAGTGCACCCTATAACAGTATATGCGCTGTCCCCAGTACAACTGCAAACTTGCGCCTGCACTGCAGTGCATTAGTGAAAGGTGATTTGGCTATTTGAAACTGCCATTCTGCCTTTTACTACCAGCAGCTCCCTGGCTTGAATTTGAAAGGGGGCCGAAATTACCCTGTATGCGGGTACAGTGAGTGACTACGCCAGTTTGCAGAAGGATGTCTAGGCAGGCCCTTTAAAGGGGCATCACGAGGAGTGGGGAACTGACTTTGCACCACTTCTGTGTGGCTCACAATCAGTGCATCCACTAACGGCTCCACGCTGAGTCTGTAATATGGTGAGGGTGCAGTGGCCAGTCAGATGACTGTCGGAGGTACATTACAATTTAGTAAATTGGATACAAATTTAATGAATTTGTCAAGTGAAAAATATTAATGACGTTTCATTACAATTGAAATTGGACGCACCCTGCAGAGAAGATCTTCAGTTAAGGGAGAATCCACCATTCCAAACGATGTTTTGTTTCTTCGCTGAATGCAAACAACTTTAAAAATCCTTCATCCCATGTACTGGGAACAGAAGTAGGGCCTCAATGTGCACCTGTCCTGTATGCTCCAGATGCTGTATCATGGGCACTCTCTGGGGGCATATTTATGAAACTATGGCGCAGCGCAGCAAGTCATTTTCCTGCACTGCGTCATAGGGAAAGGGCAGGAATGCATTATATTTAAGGGAATACGACGCACTCCTGTCCTTTCCCTTGCACTGGTGCCCTTGCACTATGGTGCAAGGGTGCCTGTGTTGAATGCAGGATTGTTTTTGTGCAAGAAGGGTCACCTTCCTGCACAAAAACAATTTCCTGAGGCATATTCCTCTTTCTATGCGTGTTGCAGAATGCAGCACGCATAGAAAGAGGAAATAACGAGGAGAAATAAAGTAATTTCTACTCGTTACTCCTCCCCTGGGAAGACAAGAATTTGGTACATTCCCAGGTTTACAAGTTCTTGTAAATTTGCGTAGGAACACCCACCGCAACACCCATAGAACACCTACCCAGGGCAGAGTAATGCAATGCAGCGATTTGCACTGGGTTACATTACTATAGATTTATGAAGCCGCGCAGGGCCACGCTATTGTACGGTTCCTACTTTCTCAGTAAGACTGCATGTATGGGCAACATAAGTGTCAAAATTATGTGGGACTGCGTCCGTAAATACCATCAGAATATGTTGACCTAATTCCTGGCAAGCTCACAGAGCACCATCTGGACCTCTAAACCTTACAAAGTACCGGATGGCATCTGCAACCTCAGAACATGACCACCTTAATTCCCCAAGGAAATCGTGGAACCAGCTCTTACCCTTTCGTTAGTACCTCAGGCATGTTAAAGGGAGATACAAGAAGTAGACCGATTGGCATTTCAAATATTTATTGAAGCAATTGGGCTCTTGTATAAAATACGTTCGCTGCAATGATTATTAGAAGGAAACAAAACAGAGTAACCAGCATACTAGAATGGTGAAGTAAATAAACAGTTCAACCATTTCGCTGTTGCATTGATTATACGAATGCATGTAATTGCACTCCTATTCCAACCTAGCGCTTCCTATCCTAATAAGCATAGAGTGTGCAGGTCTGCCAGAATACCTTAAGAGTGGTCTTACTCCCCATTTACCTGCGGGCGTGTGTCATCCTGTAGCTAGTCTTTTCAGGATGGTGTTTGGAATTCAGCTGGGCTAGAATTCAGGCACAGGCGCCATCGACAATCCATTGAGATGCTCCTCTGCTTAACCAAAGGCTTGGCATAGTTTATATAATAAAGTAGACCCATTTGTTCCATGCCTGAGTCCTGGTCCTGTTGTCATTGTTTATTCTATCTATTTAGAGCTGTCGCCAAATGGACAACAACAAACAACGACATTTTGCGCACAGGGTTGGACTGGCCGCAGTGGGCACAGGGCGCTTCCCCAGTGGGCCGGAAGGGTGGGGGCCGGTTTTGGACCGGTGGGGGCTGTTTTTGTTACTGGGGGCCGGTTTTGCAGCAGTGCTGCAATATCAGCCCCTTGTAACAAATGCAGCAGCAGTGTTTCCCACCAGCACTCCCCCTTACCCTTGGGGCGGTCTGACTTAATTGCCAGGGCTGGTTTGCTTTCTCAGTCCGGCCCTGTTTGCGCAGTGTACTAAGTCCTTATAAAGACTGTTCTAAGGCCTGATAATGTGCCTATGAAGAAGTATAACTGTAAGCAAAACCCTTTCTGAAAATTTTATCTCATGAGGCCACGCAAGGCAATGTGCGTTAAAAGTCATTGTTTAAAAGGAAGTCAACTTGAAACGGGAGCATGCAAAATGGAAGTGTTTGTGCATGGGGCCTATGTAATCACAAGACACCCACTCCTTGTCTGTAAGGTGACTAACAAGCTTCAAATTAAACCTAAAGATATACTAAAATCAGTGTTCAATTTGAACATAAAACCTAAAAGTCTGAAAAACAACATGCCTTTCAATAATAAAAAGCAGAAGGAATGCCAAATCGCATATATGAAAACAATTTAAAATGCGTCATTTATAACTGTATATAAAAAGCAATTTTGTTTCTTAAAAATAGCCGAATTAAGAATGTTGTCTTCTTGAAACTGCCCGAATGTTTAAATGTTCCGAGAGTCAGACGAAACAATATTGTTCCCAGCTCCCACAGACGAGGTTTCCATTGGCACCCCAGTCACAAGTTCTAAAGAACAAACATGGCCAAATCCAATCCGCAGGCTCTGAAGGTGTGACAGCCACTAGCATTCTCGCAGAGGACGAGCCCATATCCGAAAATCCAGGAGCTGATGCATCCAGCTCATAATATCCATTTTGTAGCAATGGCAATAGTGCAGGACATCTGTGCAGATGGATTCTTAATGGGCCCATTCGCAGTTATACATCCGTAGATTGGTACAATTGCATTCCAAGGCATATATCCACATCATACTCGAAAGTGCACTGCAAACAGCGAAACACGGGCTGTATGCAATGTAACCATACAGGCCAAAAGGACAAAGACCAGTTGTCGTTCAGCTCCTGAAGTAAGGATGCGCCAAAATACTGCATCATGCTTTCACGACACAGTAGCATATGGGGGAGTGCTATTCCCATTTGGTCACGTGGTGGAACATCCATTGTGGAGCAGCAAAAATGGCACCAAGATCCCAACAATCAGAAATAGGACAGGCAGAAAGCCTCCAAACACGCTGAATGAAAGATGGAATTACTCCGAAGACATTCTGGAAATAACTAACAAACCTAGACCCAATCACTTTGAAAAAATGTACTACTCCTGCAGTATTTGAAGCGTTAAAAGTGCAGTGCACAAGTTCTCCGAAAAGTGGGAGGTTAGTGCATAATAGCGACTGGATTTCAGAAGAAGACCTTGCAACCTGAAGATCAAATGTCTCCCTTGCAGATTTTAAAGCAACTTCCTTCTGAAACAATATGGCTTTCAGTCTGCTCAGACTATCAAAATTCACGTTTAGGATAGAAATTGAAGTCCAAATCGACACTTTTCTAACTGTACGGACAGGTGGAAAAAGCAAATTTGTACAACAGGTCACAACGTGGAAAGCGTCACCACAAAAGGCACTCCTGGTTTCATCCCACAGCAACATTGGTCATTCAACATCAAATACCTTCCATTGGAAAGTAATATAAATGACCGACGAATTACAGCAGCTGGGAAACCCTTCAGATAACAAGCTAAGTTTCCCTTTGACGCATTACATGCACCATGAAGTGTAACCTCCCTGCAAACTAATAAATGGCTGAAAGTGTTCTAGCAATCTGTACCACTAAGAAAGACCTTGGTTGCATCATTTCTACACCTGTACTCTAAAGGTAAGGCCCATGTCTCGTGGACAAATCTCTCCCCCTAATGCTTCATACCTGTCAACCTGATGGTGTTTGAAACAGGACATAAAATGGAATGTTGAAATTGACAGAGATATGAACCCATGTATTATCCAATCGGCTGACGGTGTTTGCGCCACAACAAATGGTAATTTCTCTAGATGTTCAATATTTAACATTGTGTATGTCGCATTCTTTTTTGCCATAATTTTCTGCTCCTTTGTTAAATTATATGGCAGGAATAAATCAGTTGTGTTTAAATGTGTCCAGGTCTGTAAAGTCCAGCTTAATAATAAGGTGGATCTAAGCTGATTCTGTCCATGTTGTAAGAGGGACATGTCACTCTGTATTATGTCAAATGCTGACGACCCAATGTTACTCAGAGAATACATTTGAGTGGATATAGTAGTCATACCATTACTGACTACTGTTAGAGCCATCTCTAAATTAGCTCTATCAATTTCATGTATCAGCTCAACAGCTTCCTGCTGTGAAACCTGCCACAATTCGTTGTATATCGCATACAAAAAGCATTTTTGACATGAATTTCTAGGACCTAAGAAAAATCCTGAAAATCCTTGTCATCAGAAAGGAGAGACAAGTGTTCTTTCACCTCATGTAATGTTGAATATTTAAGCTATTCAAGACATAATTTTCCCACGTTATATGTTGTCACTACTCCTGAGTGTTGTGTCTGCATGTAACGTGGGTCTGGTCTGTTTATTCTAATCCCCGTTGTGTTGTCCAGGAAACATGCATGACAACCATTAGTATCTCATGGCCACACTAGCCATCCCTCTGGACTGGAACGTGAAGAATTACATGTACCATTCTTGAACATGTTGTTGAGTTTTTCCTCCGTATAATTTGTAAATTGCTGCCAATTTTTCAAATGTGAGAATGTTTGGCGTGTTCATGTCCTTTATCTTGGCCAGACAGAGGCAGGATGTTTTCTGCACAGTCTTGTTCAGAAAAATCACCTGTCTTGGTATAAGACACACTCTAAAGAAAGCCTTATTGCCTTGAACTTGCCAATTTGTCTCCCCCAAATAGATTTTAATTCAACATTGTCTTTCCAAAAGTCAAACCCTTGTAATGACAACTGGAAAATAAAGAAGGATGAATATATCTATTTTGTTTTAGTTAGCATATTTTTCTTTGCCAGGAAAGGGAAAAGTTTATAATAATAATACTCTGGGTTTACAGGGTTGTTGCCCAAAAAGTATGCAAACTTCTTTGTGAATGTTTTGAAGCTACCCAATGGTGGTGTAGGGCAATGGTCCCAATTTTTTTTGTAAACAAATTTTATTAGGCATTTATAATACAACAATCACTATGTCATAGTCTCTTGGTCTAGGCATGTAGGGCAATACCTAGTCATTTGTAGCAGTTATGTAGATGGGCCCTGTTGCGCAGTTCTTTATACCCAGGCATCAGTTTCCCATTAGGTTCAATTATAATCAAATTCAAAGCCCTCATTGATATGTCATACAAGTTACAAACAAATAATCCCCCCTCCTCAACTTTAGGAACAACCCCACCCACCCTGCCACCCCTTCCGTTAGCCATAACGTACCCTTCCCTTCCCCCTATACAACTCCCCCACCCTCCAGGCATGTCGCTCGGTCATCAATAGCTCTGCGAAGAATCGTACCCAGTCATATAAGACAACAGATACAGTAATTCCAATAGAGAGGCATCTAGCAAGGGGATGCCGCTACGTATTATATGGTTTCATTCCCCCATAGATCACAACCCAATAGGACAACACTGCAGCTCTCGCTCACAGATCCACTCACTCAGGGGGTTCGGGATCGTCCGCCGGGCGCCTGAGCAGCTCAACTAATGCCTCCCATGCTCTCGCCGCGTCCAGCATTTGTCCATTATCTATTCTCCGGGCCATTTGCAGCCTAAGAATCCCTCGCAATCTGCCCATTTTATAAATTCCCTCCGCCACCTCGAGCCACTAGGAGCACTGGTCGCCTTCCAGTGGCTGGTGATTTCTCGTTTAGCCAGGACTAACCCCAGGTCTATAAATTTGCTGGTAACCTTATTCCTGGCAGTGTGGGGAAACCAATGCAGCAGGCAATATCCCATGGTCAGTGTAGGGTCTCTTTCCGTTATGTCGCCCAGTATAGTCAGTATCTCCCTCCAGAACCCCTCTAGTAGTGGGCACTCCCAAAACATATGTAAAAATGCGGCGTTTTCTAATTTACATCGCGGACAAACTGATCGGGCCCCAAAATACTCATTAATCTTGTGCGGGGTGAGGTATGCTCTGTGGAGGACAAAAAACTGGATTAGCTGGAATCGTGCATTTCTAGAACTTTTCCATGCCCTCTCTACTAATGCCTCCCACGGTTTCTCAGCTATGGGCATCCCAAGGTCTGTTTCCCATTTGAGCCGCAGGTTCTCCAAGGGCCGCCTCATCTCCTGGGTGAGCCGCCCATAGAGGCAAGTGACTGCCTTGATCGTCCCAGCCGCTGATACTACATATTGGCATGGTGTCGATATCGGCGGTTCCACCATTCCTTTCTTCCAATGTTTACGGATAGCCATCGTCAGGGAGGCATGTAACAAGAAGTCTCTCCTGGGAAGCCCGTGCCGCTCCATTAAGTCGTTAAAGGGTAACAGGGTATTGTCTTCGTAGAGGTCTCCAATAGTGGAGATCCCCGCCCCCTCCCAGGTCCACAATCCCTGCCAATCTCCCCCATGGGGAAGTGCCTCGCACAGCAGCAGCGGGATCTCAGGGGCATATGGGGGTATCTGCTGGGTTCTCCTAACCCGGTTCCAGCATTGACGCATCGCCCACAGGTCTCTCGTAACGTCCCTTTCGCTCAATGGGAGCCCTAGTAACACTTGAGAGAGCTGTCTCAGATCCGGATCGGAGCCCCCCGTTCTTCCCCAGTGCGAAGTCTTCCTGCCATCCATTTCGTGAACCACTGCAGCTGTGCTGCATGGTAGTAGGCCTCAAAATCCGGCACTGCAAAGCCCCCTTCTCGTCTAGGCCTCATCATGGTGGCGAGCGCTACTCTGCGTCTCCCGGAACCCCATAAAAAGCCCGTGACCATGGTATTAAGCTGGGTAAAGAATCTTCGCGGAATCCATAGCGGTAGCGTCCCAAAATAATAGAGTAGTCGCGGTAACGTGACCATTTTTAGAAGCGCCACCCGTCCCGCCATTGAAAGCGGGAGAGTCCCCCAAAATTCTAGGGCAATGGTCCCAATGTGTGTAATTAAATACAGCACGTGGAGTACTAGCTTTGTGTAGGTAATTATGTGCATATCGATAATAACACATCATTTCATCATAATTAAACAATCCACTATACATATCTTCATGGTCAAATACAGTATAATGTTCTAGCTCAGCAAGCATAGATTGGACAGTATACAAATCCCTATCATCAGAGATGTTGCCTGGAGTAATAATATCACTTAGTGAGATTTTAAATACATATGGTATCTGTAAAGTTTCCATAGGTCCGAATATATCAGATGGTACCTTATCCCAAAAGATTCCATCAATAACAGGAACCGCTGAAATATTCACAAAGGGGAGTCTCGTCGCACTTTGTGTGATGAAGAATGAGGCTTCCTTCAGTTACCAGTTCAACAGCAAAGAGTTCTGGGAGATAGTGTCCTTTCAGAAGCGAAAAGAATACTGTCACAGAACCAATCCAAAAGAAAAGGATAAGCAATGAAATGGAAATCCAAATGGAAATCCGGGGATGAACAAAGTATGTCTTTTTGAGCCAAATTATAAATGCACGAGTTCCATGCAGTGGTGGTTCTAACGAATCCGAGGAAAAGTCATCAATGTCGACAAAGTAGCCAGAAGCAGTTTGTGCAAAAGCAGGGACCTCACAGGATTGTGTTGAGCTGGTATTTAATTCCAATAGGGGTTCACAATAAACAACTTCGTTGTCGGCACTTGGTGTTGAAACTTGTGAATCTGTAAACTGTGTTTGTATAGTGTTGGTAGATGTGACTGGAAGTTGCAAGATTTCAGTGTCAGATGTCCCCATCCGGGGAGCAGAAACCTCAGTGTTGGTTAAAGCTTGTAGTGGGATTTCCTGTAATGTAGTGAGAGGAGGCAGGTAACTACCCAGGAGCCCTCTTGGCCGACTGGCTGCATGGTGTGGTTTGAATAGATCTATAGATACAAATCTCTTGTGTTTACAACTAGCAAGGGGAGGTAAAGGTACAGTTCTGCTACCTTCAACAGCCAGGCCTGGCCTGGCTCGATAAGATGGGCTGAATTCCTTCTTGCCTTCTAGTCCGCCACTGTACTTAGATTGTCAAGGCATGGAACCCGCATCTTGACCCCAAACAGGACCTCATAAGGGAGTCCGATCACCCAAGGATCTTCTTGGCAGATTATTTAAAGCTCTTTGTGCCCCATGCAGGTGGAGGATCCAACTACAACCTGAACCTATTACTCTAGCTGTTAAAGACTGCTTTAAGTCACAGTTTTTCGTCTCCACAATCGCATTTCCCTTAGGATGATATGGAGAGGAATAGTGCACAGCCACACCCAAGGTACTCATGGTATCCTGATAAGCCCTAGAGGCAAGCACAGGGCCCTGGTCAGAATGGAATGAGGCTACTGCATATGTCCAGATGAAGACTTGCAAGTCCTTTATAACAGTTTGAGCATCAGCCGATCACTGTTTCCATACCCATAGAAATCGAGAACAGGAATCCACTGCCAATAGAATGTATTTAAATGAGCCATCACTGTGTAATGGCCTGAAGTGGTCCAGATAAATGCAGGCCATAGGCATGTCTGATATATATATTTTTTTAACTTTATTTTATTGATTTTCATAAGAAACGCAACAGTTTAAGAACATTACATCGCCCCACCAACGACAGGTGCAAGCATTTAAAACAGTCTAGTTGTTGTTTCACTGTCATTAAAATAGACCCCCAGTTAACCACCACTAATGCTTTTAAACATGTCCTTAATCTAATACCCAGGTAGGATACCTCGTCCATAACCCTAGGGTCATTACTGCAGTCTTGGTTTATGCACATGATCTGTGTTTTAGATACATTGAGTTTGTAGCCGGAAACCAAGCCGAATCTATGTGCCAGCTTCTCAATCTCGGGCATAGCAGTGATAGGGTTAGATGTTACAACCGCTATATCATCTGCATACGCAAGGACCTGATATTGCTCTTGTCTACAGATAACAGATGTTCTTAAAATGATGATTTTGCCTAAGGTTTTATATTATTTTAGATTAGTCCCACTAGAACTCACCCGCGTCCAGCTGCAATTACTTCAATCTATATGTGCTAAGTTTTTATGGGCCCAAGGGAAATCCCAGAGATCAATGCGTTTTATGATGCTACCCCGGGAGAAAGGTGGGTAGGCAGTTCCGGATTTTACGCTGTATTATTATGCCTGTATTCTTCAAAATATGCGAATCTTACTAACTGGGGAAGAGGTGTGTAATACTGCTGAATCCCCATCTATTTATCAGATGTTGTTGGGTGCTGATGCCAAGAGCCGCCTATTCATGATGCTGGAATTCAATTACTATTAAAAAAAACTTGGTTCAAGGTTTTAAGCACCGCCTATAAGGTCTGGAAGGCTATACGGAAACGTTATCAAATTGAAGGGGTTTCGTATTATACTCCCACATCTGCTTCGGGCTTACTCCCGTCGGTCTTTTGGGATAGGACTGTCGACAGATGGAGAAGTAAAGGGATCTTATACATTGGCGATTTTTATATCAATGGGGGCCTGGCATCTTACGCTATGTTAGCTGAGAGACATCAGCTGCCTAAGTTTTAAGTTCCTACAAATTCGTGACTATTTATGTAAAAGGCGACGGGTGATTGAGCTGAATCCCTTTGTCGAGGCTATTAGAAATCACGTCCGCATTGGTATTTTATACAACATGTTGCTCTGTGGAAATGTACCTTTTTAGGGGTACACTGGTGCAGGGTCCACGGGTTCAAAAACCAACAAAATAGAGATCAACACTGAAGCTGGAATTCAAAATAACAATTTTATTAACTTCTCATGAATGGAACAACGTCCAACAACACTCTCAAGTGTTGCAGGAGGTGGCACACTGGCTTAACAAACCAGTGTCCTTTTATACAGACTTTGTTGCAACGTAAGCACATAACAGAAAGAGGAACAAGTTTAAACATAGGAATAACTATCGGCAAACAAGGGCAGATGAATAACCACTTGGTGCAAAGTGGGAGGGAGGAGCAGAAATGCTTATGGCAGTGGTAAATGGTCGACAGTTACATTCAAGACCAGGTGCACTGGCAGCTTACGAAACCCGCAGCACATACATTGTTTTAGCTGAGTCAGGAAGTCACTAAAATAGACAGCACAGGCAGGGAAAAAGACGAGAAGCAGAGAACGAAAGAATTACAAAGCTAACAAATGGACACCACAGCCAAAATGACTGTAGCTTATGCTAACGTAAAAAATTACACATTTCCACAGACGACCCTTTTAGCATAAGCTGAAGACATTTTAAAAGTGGTACGACAATCATCATGGGTGTCTATTAACATTAGCTCATTAATTTCCTGTTCCATTGCTAAATGATCATTTACATTTTGGACCTTCGTTTTTGATGGCAAACAAGTAGAAATACAGAGGGAACAGAACATTGGCCCACATTGAATACACAAACAGCAAGAAAAGAGAATCGCAATAATAAAAATGAGGCCGACAATATTTTCAAACCCCATACAGAAAATATGTTCCAGAACCATCCAGTCCAAGTCCATGTTCCTGAATCCTGATGGATTTCAGTGGCTATCTTATACAGTTTGGAAATAGCCAACAGCACATGTCTGATGCAATGTCTAAATAAAAACATTATCTTGATAGACCTTCCGGTGTTCTTCTTTATGAGGGCTAGAGTACCAATGATATGTTCGGGGGGGGGGCGGAGTAGTACTTATCAAAGTGTGCACAAGATATTTTTCTTGCAGAAAAAACAGTATTCCAAATACGAATATTAAAGCAAGCACAATAATTGTCACAAAAACAATCTTTGTTTTGGGGGACCAGGAGGACCAAACGGGGCCATGGGAATTAGGACAAGGAGCCGCAAAGGGCTGCTCCTCCTCAAAAATGGGACGAACAAAGGGGTACATTGCTAACAAAAAAAATAAAAATACTTGGGGAATTGAAGCCACTGTACAACCAGCCAGAGGGGAGTCTTCTCCCTGTGTCCGTCTGAGCCTCACAGTCAGGCTCTTATCGTTCATCAAGTATTGACTCTCCCACGGTGGAGCTGCACAACTTGCAACCCAGAAAAACAATCGCGGCCCACGCTTAAGGAAAAAGTATTTCTTTCAGGATAGGGCAATCACCCTCAATGATCCTGTCCAGTGTCTCAGGCAGTGCACCAGTATTTTTCACTCTAATCTAACAGGCACCAGAGACACAGCACCTGTACCCTAAACTCTAGTCCTTCCCTAACTCCTGTGTTGCCCTGCTGGCGCACTGCTCTTTCGTCGGGGCCGCAGATTGTACCTAGTGTGCCCAGGCACCTCCTTATCAGCAAACAAAGGTGCAGACTCGCATTCACTTAGGGACCGGGACTCAGAGGCCTGATGCACAGAAACTGGAGTATCTGAAGCTACCCTTGTTTCACAGGGGGGTCCCCTCAGGCAAAACCTCCTTGCTCTTGTTATCGGTCTGTGCCTCTCTTTAGCCAGGCATAAAAAAAGGAACAAAGCAAGGAATCAGCTCTCCGTCCTGATTTGTGACCCCGTCTTTCTCCCAAGAATTATCCGACAGTGGTAGGGGTACACGTTACTTCCAGCCTTCCACCTTCACCGCTGTTATAGTGGCCAGCAACACCTGGGTTGGGTCCCTTCACCTCAGCTCCAAATTAGACTTGCGCTTAGTCCCCTGGTTGGATCTGATATCCTGGCCCCTCTGGCAATGGTTGTAGGGCAGCAGATATCTGTTAGTGAACAGAACGGAAATCTTTAGACAAAACATACAAATAATCAATCAAAAGAGGATATTCAATTTCAGAAACGCCCCTATATTATTCATCTGAAGAACATTAAAAAAGGAATTTCAAAACAACTATTCTTTTTAACAAACTTGTACTTAATAAGTCATAGAAATCACGATACAGCTTCTACTTTATGAACCTTCACTATTGTGCAAAACTGCAGACACCTCTAAAATTATTTTCCTTGCATAAGAACAACCATGTTTTGCGCTTATGACCATGCTCTCATATTATAGGTGTAGCGGGAAACTCTAAAACTGTGAATGTAACAGAGATCCATATTACATGAATAACTGATAAATTAAACATAACCTAGTAGGTACATGAATTTTCCAGCATGTTTGTGGCAAACAAGAAAACAAGCAAAGAACATTTTGTTCTTAAAAATGTGTGCTAAGGGCATATGGGCATGTTTCCTAGCATTGTGAACCATATGCATCATACTTTTCACGATCCGGGCCATGTAATATCATATTCAGGGGAGAAACCTATTTACCAGCTCTAGCAAGGGCTGTCAGCTCGATTACATAGACTAACCGATGAGGGACTCGTGATGCCTCTGCAACTTATGTAGTGCTGCAATAACAAACAATAATGGTTTGCCACCTGGGAATTTGGAACAAAAACCACCAACATATAGTTCCCTCTAAAGGTCAAATAAGGGAACATCAGTCTATTCTACCAATCCTTTCATCCTTATCCAATTCCAATTTCATCAGTTTACAGAAAGGAGGGGTAGTAACATGGCGTATGTATTTATTCATTTTGTTAATTCTAACAGTTTGTTCAAACAGTATTACTTAATAGCCAATTAGACGTGCACTGGTGAGGTGCTTTGTCTCTATTTATTCAAGAACATATTCACAGCATCCTGTGAAATGAATGACTAAAGCGAGCCCAACCGATTGTCTCATGGCCATTCCTAGACAGCTCAGGCAGGCGAGAGAGAGAGAGTGTACACAACAACAAGCTGCCCTGCGTACTTTCCACGCAGAATAGCTCACAATAATACACATAATAGGCACATAAACCAAGAAAAAAGGACACAATAATACATATACCAAGCACAAAAACCAAAAAACACAGTGTGTTACTTAATTTTGCTTACCCTTATTTTGCCCAGGAGCTAGTCTCCTACCCCCCTTCGACAGTAGGTAACCTAAGCAGGTGACCTCCTGTCGACAATACTTACGCCCTTTGGCAGCTGGGCACGGACAGACTTGTAGGAGGTAAATAGCTAGGGGAAACCACACCAAGGAGGCCATGTCCAATACTATTGGACTGTACCACTTTGTAAATTTTGCTGTACAAGCACATTGAACTAACCAGAAAACATTAATCCAATGACCAACTACCAATTCCTTTAGCTATTGTGCTGTTTAACATGATGGCGCATTAATGCAAACTTTATTTTATTGCCTCCTCATCTGGCCCTGGCACAGCAACCTTAAATTGAAACCATTATTCTGTATGCATGGCAGAGCTACTCTCTGTGTCAGAAGCTGCACATGGCCCACAGACGCTGCTGCCCCTCCTTCTCTCTTATGGCTTCATAGAACCTGCCTGGTCTTTTGCCAAAAATAATAAGCAGAGCCTCCCCTCTCTCTCTATGCTCTGGCCCCCTCCTTCGGAATGTCTTCCAAGGTCGAAGTGCCAGAGCAAGCCTGCCAGAAACAAACCCTCCTTCGTCCGCTCTGGTCTCTCCCCCCACCTTTTTCATAGAGGGGGAGAGCACATTCCTACATGCACTTTTAAAATACGTGTCTTTTTAAGCACAGAGATAAACAGCACTGTTTAATTTAAACACGCATTCTTCTTTACATTTTTCAAAAGTTGCACTTTTCCTATGTCAAAACGAATGTACATTGTTACAAATATTTCTGATCAAACCATATTTTTATTTATGTATTATTATTTATTCATTCTTCGAAATTTAAAGTGTAATTCTTCCAATGGCATCTGCAGAACACAATGACGACAACAAACCAAATTGAGCTCATTCCAGACATTTTCAAGAAGGGGCCACACACTCATAACACACAACTCAGCTTGCTGAGGCAAGCCATCCTTACACAAAGAGCACAGTCGCTACTCACTCAAACAAGTACTTCACAAGCATCACCACCGGTGTCAGTCCACAAACCTCATAGACACTCAAACACACAATCAAACCACAAATCAACACCAGGACAAAAACAAAAGGCAGCCCACAGACTGCACTCAAACCAAACCAATTGTAAATCATATTTACAAACAAAAGAGCTCTCAAAAGCAGTCCAGAGACTGCACCAAGACAAGTAAACAGCCCAGAGACTGTTCCATGTTCAAGAAGACAGGCTCTAGCCCCAGACCTTTTCCAAAATACGCCGAATTACCAGTTGTCTGGCAGAGTGTTCGCAAACACTCTGTGTCTTTACCAAATCATACTTATTCCAGAAGGCATGCCTATTACAGGGGTCCGCAGACCCACCCAAAACAAGATAGGGTAAAACCCCCAAGCCTTTGCAAGAAGAGACCGAATTACCAATTGGCCTGGCGAAACACTCAAGAGCGCTCCGTATCACCACTTACGAATTTTACTAAATGCAGGCATGTTCTTCCAAGTATACCCATTCAAACAAATATCATAAGGAGAAAAATCCCCACATTACCTGCCTTCACTTTTTGCAAAAAATGAATAAAATACCAAACCAAAATCTTGGCCAAGCAAATCAAAAGTGCCACTTCAGTGACCTTACCAAACAGAAGTCTTCTACTCCCACCTGCTGATCTCTGGTCGACCTAATGGTCACTGCAAAAAATACGCCAAAGAAAACCCCAGTTGAGACTGGCCATCACCTGGAGGGTCAAATCGGGAAAACCGGAAAATTAACGTCGGCCTGCAAAGACAAAGGTCTCCTCGTGCAGTGCGCTTCCTCAGTAAGATTTCAATTTTCCATCAAGACCACTCCTTCGGACGGCCGCGTCTCCAATGGGGCCCCACGAGTCGGGCGCCAATTGTGGAAATGTACCTTTTTAGGGGTACACTGGTGCAGGGTCACCCTTTTGTCCCCGGGTTCAAAAACCAACAAAATAGAGATCAACACTGAAGCTGGAATTCAAAATAACAATTTTATTAACTTCTCATGAGTGGAACCACGTCCAACAACATTCTCAAGTGTTGCAGGAGGTGGCACACTGGCTTAACAAACCAGTGTCCTTTTATACAGACTTTGTTGCAACGTAAACACATAACAGAAAAAGGAACAAGTTTAAACATAGGAATAACTATCGGCAAACAAGGGCAAATGAATAACCACTTGGTCAGCAAAGTGGGAGGGAGGAGCAGAAATGCTTATGGCAGTGGTAAATGGTCGACAGTTACATTCAAGACCAGGTGCACTGGCAGCTTACGAAACCCGCAGCACATACATTGTTTTAGCTGAGCCAGGATGTCACTAAAATAGACAGCACAGGCAGGGAAAAAGACGAGGAGCAGAGAACGAAAGAATTACAAATCTAACAAATAGACACCACAGCCAAAATGACTGTAGCTTATGCTAACGTAAAATATTACACATTTCCACAGCTCGACACTCAGAATGATGATTTAGATGCCCAAAATCTTAAGTGGGACAACAGGTTAGGGTGCCAGGGTACCCGTGTTGAGCAATCTATTGATCTGGCAGGGAGGATACTACTGTCTGCCAACTTGCGGTCGCAGCACTTTAAGACTGTGTTTAATCTGTACCATACCCCCACCAAAATGGTTAAATTGGGAGGGTCAAACGATGGGAAATGTTTTTGCTGTGGAGCAGAGGTGGCAGATATTGTACATATCTTTTATGCATGCGGATGCTTGACCAATCTCCTGGCGCATATTGAGGAGTTCCTTTTTGAAATAACTGGGGCAGTCATAAATATTTCAGCCTCTACTATGCTTTTAGGGATGGAGGAAAATGTAAGGGTGGGGCAGCCAGCACACAGGTTTTGCTATTTGATTTTCCTAGGCACGGCTGTAGCTAGGCTCTGTATTGCTTCTATGTGGCTGCAGAAGGACGCCCCTACCTTCGAGCTGTGGAGAGCTAGATTTTATACCATCTTTAATCTTGAATATAGCTTATATGCTCTGAAAGGCTCACGTAGGCAGAAGCTGGGCATGCAGATATGGGGCCCTATGATCGAACATATGAAAGACTGAATATCCATTGTTAATAACTATTTATGATGTATTTATTCATGGATATGTATCACCTTCCTGTCTTTTTAACTTTCGGATGAATTATGGTTTTTGTATTGCCTTTTATCAGCTTTTAGTAAGACTGTGTTAATGAATTGTGATGTGTATTTGTATTATCATGGATTGAAATAAAAATATATATATATAAATATTTTTTTTAAACGCAACATAACAAGCAGTGCAAAGTCCCAAGTACAAAGTATGCGAAGTACCTTATCCACATGATATGACATCTCAATAATGACTTCCACTTCACTCCTCGAGTGGCCCCAGCCGTCCTTAATCCCGTCATTGCAATTCTAGGCCTTCTCTTCACGGCTATAGATACTTCTCCGCGTAAATTATGGTTTTCACTTTTGTAACATGCCCGCTAGTACACAGCACCTTACTTATGACTTGCCCTTACCAACCTATAATTGTATTAGATAATTAGGCTACACCATCTAGCGCGCTTCTATTGTCTGGCTATTACCTTGCCCCGTGCATTATATATCACAAATTTATGGCTTACATCTGGCTTAAATTGTCCTTAGCATTGTTCTCCACTCTGGCACCCCACACCTCGTTAACCCTTTTGTTACCCCTTTTTAACCATACATGACCTTGCCTCTTTGCTATACTTTTTAATCAAATTCTTTCCTCTTTTTCTCCACACCCTTTCCCCAATACCTTCTTTTCCTTTATACTTATCCAGGCAACTTCCCAGGCACTTGTTTTATCGCTTAGTCCTGATGAGATCCCTATACTCTAATTGGGATCGAAACGTCATCGACACATACATCTTCAACTCTATACTGTAATCTGTATCTAATTGTGGAGTATGAGATGTAACTCTGATTGTGACTTTTTGTTTACCTACATTTTCACAAATTGAAAAGTCACTTTTTAAGTCACTTGCCTGCGGTAAGGAAATCGGCTGATTTCCCTTTACCCTGTCACGTCTTGCTCACTCACTTTTTTTGTATATTATCTCTGCGTCGAACTTAATTGTTAATAAAACCCCTTATTTTTCATTGATACATTCGTATTCCCAATTTTGATTACTAAATTGTGATATTGTATTAATTTAACTTGTATGGGACCACTGTTCTCTTTAGCATACGTCCACCCTTGGTCCCTTCAGACCTTTAGGGTCTCCTTGTTCCTTTTTTTGATCTCAATAATAGACAGCATCATACATGGCAAAAATTAGGAACCAGAAGAATGCCCTGTGAGCAACAGTATTTTACCTAATCCAAGTCATTGAGCTAGGTATATAGTGAGAGGTTCATCAATGTCACACTTGGCCATCACATCACTTATACAATAGTACATATTACTCAGAAGTCACACCCCACCATCCAAGCTATCGTTCGAGCTGGAATGCCCTTCATCATTGAATTTGATGAGGAGAAGCCCCAATGTCATAATTGCTTCCACAGCACCTTCATCAGTACGAGACAGAAGCATGTGGCTCTCCTCCACTACACCCGATTCAAGCAGATCCCGCAGCCAAGATGTTGTCAGCTGCTCTCTGGTACCTAACCAACCAATGGCTATTTGCCACTTGGCATGGGGAAGTGCAAGCTGGGTGAGCTTTAAAGGGATCTTTCGCCCTCTGGGACTCGCTACCACTCCCAAGAGGCAAGCCATTGGAGTCAGAGGGACCCCTATGCCGATAGCCCTTGTATATGTAGGCAATTCTTCCTTCCAAAACCCTTGGATCCCTATACAGGCCCAAACCAGGTGCAAAAAAGGTTGCCTCCAACTCCCCACATCACACACATCTTGCCGCTCTAGAAGGGTCCATCATATTCAGCTGACTAGGGGTCACATAGGTGCAGTGTGCAAAATTAAAATGTAGTAACTTAAATCTATGATTACAGGACACTGTCCTTACCAGCTCACAGGCTCGCACCCAAACCGCATCTGCAATGGGCTCTTCTAGATCCCTCTCTAAGGCCCGACGTGCTGTATAAGGAGTACTCAGCATGTCTCCCTGGATTGCTTTATAAAATAAGGTGATCAGGTGTATCCCCTCCCCCCATTGAAGCAAACCACCAAGCATCTGGGAGGGCTGCGGCGCCGCTGGAAATCCAGTCCACACCTCCCTTGCAGTGCATTCCAGCTTGGCGTAGTGAAGGAAGTGGCCTGTCCTACTCCAAAAGCCTCCTGCGTATCATGAAAGGTGAGGAAAACCTCTCTGGGGTACAAGTCACCCGCTACCTGGCAGCCTCCCTCCCTCCACTGTTCGTTGACATATCCGCATCTTTCGCCCGGAGTAGTGCAAGATTCCAGAGCCATTATTTCATGTCGGAGTTGGCCCAACCACTGCCTCCCAGATTGCAGCCATGTGCTGCATCAAATATGGGACCGGGCATTCAGACCAATATCCCCCCCCCCCGCCCGCATCAGCAGGCGCACCAGGGTATCTTATCCTAGCATATCCACAAACACCCTTTTCTCCCAATTGTCAGATTCTGCCAGCCACCCTGCGGCATGCTGTAAATGCACTGCATAATAGAGTAGCATATCTGGGAGAGCTAGACCTCCATCCTCCATGTCCTGTTTGAGAAACAACAGGGCTACCATGCTACGCTGCCCAGCCCAAACCAATGAAATCAGTAAGCTATTCGGGACAAATTAGAGGCAGCGAAGGAAGAAGACCATTTTTGCCACTGCTGCCCTTCCCATCACCGACAGGCGGAGTCTGCTTCAGAATCCTATGGAGCTCTCCAGACCCGCCACAGCTCTGTCCACATTCAAGTGCTTGTGCACTCTCTTGGTGTGCGCAACCTGTATGCCCAAATATCTGAATCCCTTTGTTTCCCAGCGGAGGCCTACTGCAGGTAGTTCGTCAACCGGTGTCCCCACTAAATTCCCAAGGGGAAACAAAAGTGACTTTTGAACATTAACTCGGAGCCTGGGTACCCTGCCGAAATCATTCAGTAATCCCATTAAGATCGGCACTGACCTGCTGGGGAAACAGGCATAAACCAGCGTGTCATCCGCATTTAAGGAAATGACATGTGAAGTCATCTATTTGAATCCCCCACTACTCCAGTTCCTTGTGCAGTTGTATGGCCAGTGGCTCGATCGCAAGTGCATAAAGGAGTGGCGAGAGAGGACAACCCTGTAGGGTTGACCTCCCAACCAACCATGGCTCCGAGAGGTCACCCCCCCAACCCTGATGCGGACCTTGGGGTCAGTATATAATGGCCGCAAAGCCCACTCCAGAGTGCCAAAGGCTTTTTCTCGATCTAGGGAGACCAAAGCTAATTTGCGATCATCATCCATTGTTTCATGCAGCACAGGCATGAGCCTCTGTAAATGAAATGCTGCTCTATGGGCCGGCATAAAGCTGCATTGGTCCTCATGCACTAATTCACAAATAACTCCCCCCTTTTAGTTGGCGGACTGTCAGTGCAGCCCCTGATAGATTTTTTTCCTCTGCGCCTACGTCTGTAATTTGGCACTGGTGCAGAGGCAAATGGATTCCCTCATTTGCAAGGGGCACGCCCCTTGCAAATGAGGGAACACCCCCTGCAGATAGCGCTGGCGCTTTATGTGCGCCAGTGCTATAGGTATGAAAGAAGGGGCCGCACAAGCGTCCGCAGCCCCTTCTCTAATGCCAAAGTGCCCCGGGGCTGTGCAAATGTAATACGGCCCAGGAGCCTTAGACCTATTAAGGGCACCAATGGCCTTGCCCAGTTCTTCCAGAGAAATCTCTCTCTCCAACTCCTGCACACAGTCTGGTGACAGGCTGGGCAACCCCATCCCTGCTAAAAATCCCTCTATCATCTCTTCGGGGCCCAACGCACCAGCACGGTACACCCCCTTGAAGTGGTCCACAAAAACACAGCTGGTCACCAAAGCGCCACCAGGAGCACAAATATGCAATATGGGGGGGGCTCCTATTCCTGCCGCAAGATCCACGCCAGGAGCCTAACAGATTTGCCACCCTTCCTGTGTAAGCTTTGGCGGTATGCCCGAAGTGTGCATTTGTCTAGGGTGTCCCAAATCCTCTGTACCTCCCGTCAAGCCTGGAGCACCCCTGCACGTGCCTCCGCAGAAGATGCCTCTGACCCCTCGAGGTTCGCTAAACGGTGCTCCTGCACCCTATTATCAGCCTCCAATTGTCCCTGCATGCCACAGGTGGTCCCTATACATGCTTCCATCATGACCGCCTTAAGGACCTCCCACAGTGGCCCTGAAAGTGGCAGTCCCCCAGTTGATAGCTAAATATTTGGTGAGGGAAGTCGCCAGTGCATCTTGACACACCGCATCCACCAGGAGTGTGGAGGGCATATACCAACTTCATGCCCAGTGCATGGCATCGCCCCATCACAAATGAAGCAACACTGGTGCATGGTCAGAGAGGAACTGCCCCAAGTGTGTCTCCGTGACCCTCTGGGGGTCCACCCTAGCAACCAGCAATGCGGTCCAGATGGCTATAGGTATTATGAGTTGGGGAATTACAGGTATACTCTTGACCCCCCGGATGTAGCACACGCCAGCCATAATGGAGACCCAAGTTGCACACAACCACGGCAAGGGAGGTGGTCATCAGTGGTTTGGTACCTTGCTTAGGCAGATAGCAGTCCCCGTCACCATCTAGGACACAATTGTAGTCCCCTGGCCAAATCACTGGGGACCCCACACTGTCCTCCAAGAGATCCTGGATTCACTCATAAAAGTGCCTGTCATCTACATTGGGTGTATAAGTGTTCAGGATTGTAATGTCCTTACCATCCAGTGTACCCTGTAATAGGTGATAAGAGCCCTCTATATCTGCCTCGCTATAAGTGTGCCGAAAAGGGACCCCAGGCGCAATCCTGATGGCCACCCCCTGAGTATAGGAGGAGTATGTAGCTGAAAACTACTGACCCCTCCATTTCTTCCCCAGCTTCTGAGGCTCCCCACCCATTAGATAAGTTTCTTGCAAATAGGCTATTTGCACCTTGTGAGGCTGAAGGAACGGGTGCACCGTATACCTCTTAGAATACCCTGTCAGGCCTCTAACATTCCACGTTAAGAAATTCATGCAGTCAGCCGTGTGGTGTTACAACCCCGTCTCTAAGGAACCAGCTCCGCCACTTCTCCAGCCAGCGGCCATCTTAAAGATCCCAGCTGACAAGAAGTAAGTACTCGGTACCTCGTACCCACTGCAATCAAAAACACGCACTCCACAACCAGAAGGATACAGGATGTTTTAACACCTTCAACCCCCCCCCACCCCAGATAAATAGTAAAACAACAACAAATTCTACTGCATATCCATCAAGATCTATGCTGTCAGGACCCACAGCCTAAACCCATGACCCACAACCATGGCCTACCACTAATTGTGGAAAAAGCGCCTCAAACCCCATACGCAATGTGATACCATACCAAAACATAGCACTTATCAGCTCAACACATGATCAATATAACAAATATGCATAGTCCCAGCTGCACCCTGGGTGCATTGCCCTCCACCCCCTGGAACAGAGAGAGGGGAGAAACAGGAGTGAGAGAGCAGGGCAGACAATGGCAGAACACAATACATGATTATAAATCAGGCAGCAGAGTCCCCGAAGTCCAAAGTAGTCTCCAGAGCAGGCAAGGCCTCTCCAGAATCCGACACAGTGACCTGGGGAACCAACACCGTGGTGCCATCCCCCTGGATCACAACCCTTGTCAGGCTCTCTTCTCTAGGCACCAAAGACTCTCCAGTCACAGGCTCCTCTTGTAACTTGCAGGTCAGGCTACGTGCTCTGCGGCCACACCGGCCCACCACGAGCCCGCCTTCTCTCTGGGTACCTTGTCCCACACCTCCACTCACCTCCAAACATCCTCTGGGGTGTCAAAGAAATGGAACTTGCCCCCGGACAAGACCATCAATTGATCCGGATACAGTAGCATGTAGCGGAGGCCTATCGATCGCAATTTGGCTTTAACCTCCAGGAAGCCCTTCCTGGACCCCTGGACCTTGTTAATGTAGTCTGAATAAATGGAAATCCTGTGGTTTTCAAAGTGGGCACCACCTGTCTCCCGGGCAGCTCTGAGGTTGCAGTCTCTGTCTTTATAGTTCAAGATATGGGCTATGATAGCCCACTTTGGTGCCCCAGGTCTGGGGGGTGCCACCAACTCCTGATGCGCCCTCTCAATCGCAAACAGTGGAGATAGCACGGTAGGCTTTAACACATCCTGGATCCATCATTCTACAAAAATTCTCAGTCACACCTCATTCAGCTCGTTCTGGGAATCCCCGAAAATGGATGTTGCGGCGGAAACTGCCCTCCACATCTTCAAGTCGAGCCTCCAGGGTCCAAGTCTTGAAGGTAACCGTGGTTACCTGTTTCTGTAATGCAGCCACCTCAGATTGAAATTCAGTGACAGACCCTCCTTCGATCCGTACCTTGTCTGACACCTTTCTGAGGCCCACTCAGAGGAGTTTCACCACAACTCCATTGTTTCTATCTTCCCCTCGAGGGCCATACTGGAGCCCTGTATAGCAGTAAGCAGTTCCACCTGGAGTACTCCTAAGCGGATGGCCTCAGTACCTGATCACCCTAGTGGCCAGCCTGTTATGTTTGCCATTGCGAGGTGGGCGCTGTCGTGGTATACTCCTCCATGGTGTTCCCTTGCGAGGGGACCGGATGTTTGTTTCTCCCCATGAAGAGAAGTCAGAGGAATCCGACCGCCCCGCTGCACAGACACAAGGACCACCGCCTCCAGAGATCCAGAGAGTCACACACTCCTCACACAGTGCCCACACCAGTGTCTGGTCAGGTCACAGTCTGCCCCCGGGTTCTAAGAGGGCGCAAGTCCATCCACAGGGCAATGAGGATGCACAGGTGTCCCCCCAACCCTGGGCACTGGCACCACCACTGCTTCTTCGTTCATGTTGCTCCAGGAGACACCAGAGGAGAATGGGGGTGAGAGCGACTGCACCAGGCCCCACAGCACATGGTCCCACACCGGAGAGTCGAGGTTTCCCCGCCGGGGCCCAATATCAATATTCAACCACCAGGAATGGGCAAAAGTTAGTCAATCAGTGCGCCCAAGAGGCAGTACAGGCCATGCAGTGCAGGTAAGCTCCCAAGCCTGTATCCACCCATAAGATAGTGAGTGGTTCCCAAGGAAGGCTCCCAGAGGCGCAGAGACTGCTGCAATTGGCCCAAAGGCCCCCAAAGGCCCAGGATGGCTGCACACGCAGTCACTATCTGGGGGTTGGCTTCTCCGTAAGGCAGCAAGAGGAGGAGGCGCTGGCCACCGCACAGCCATAGTCCTGCTGCGGGGCCTACGTCCTGAGCCCCAGGTCTGCACCCTGTAGGCTGCACAGGCAGCACCAGTCCCGCAGGTCCGCTCCACCCAAAAGGACCAATCCAGGTGGTAGCATGGCACCAAGGCCAGCCTCAATGACCTCCGGATCGCCCAGTCAGTCTTCAGAGCCGGGCCATGCCCCAATATGCAGCACCCATTACTGCCACCAAATGCTCTCATTGACCCCTTGTGGCACGCAATAAATTACACATGGTTCTCTCTCAGACTGCGTCACTTCCTCAATCCATCCTTGGATCACTGACTCTTGCCAGACCATGGCACTCTTTCTTTCCATAGTCCGAGATCAACACCTCTCACGCTTTGCACCAGATCTGATCCTCCTCTGGTTGCCCCGCGCTCATAACTCTGGGGTGACATCAGCTCGAATAGCTTCACTTGTCCATCGCGTGTACACTCCGCCGAAGTTCTCAATTTTGAAATCAATCACCGGTTCACCCAACTCTGCATGGAAACTGTCAATTCGCCGGTTTTAACCCCCTTTTAATTGTCTCTTCCATTTTTCTCTCTTTTCCCTTTATTGTTTCGCAGGCAATTTTACTCAGGCATGTAACACTATGTCCTGATGATGATCCCACAATTGTTCAAAAGGGATCGAAACGCCGTCGACTCTATGTACACCGTAAACGCTACTTTACTTGATATTACTCATGTGTAACGGTGTCTTCATTCATTGATTTTTTTTTTTTTTTTTTATTGTTTTAATCACATAAAACAAATACAATCGATTTTCATCACAACTCAGTCCGCTCTGCCATTAGTCCGCACAGGTGACCCACAAGTATAAGGTACCTTTGTCACCCAGCAGCTGTACTTCGCTGAGACGAATGAATATCATAATAAGTTATAGTGCCTGAGGCCACTAATGCAGTTTTAGTCATCTAGCGGTACAGGTGTTCTTCTGCAAGTCATGGCAAAACATCACTGCAATCCTCATAAACACCCAGCAATCGATTCACACTCTAAATCCTCCCTCTTATCCCTCCCCCTCCCCCCAAAGCACAACCTCTATGCACAAGCAATAGTGGCAACAAGACACAACTGCGTGAAGGATGAAAGACCAAAATACAGGGCAGTAAACAGAGCGACGGCTTCTCAACGCCAAGGGCATGGCACATATAAGAGGCGCAATGCAGTAGAGCCACAAACAAGACTATCTCCTTCTTTCAGACACCATTAGGCTGCTTCCTCCGTTTCCTTGTCAGCCTCATTAGTCGGGGCCCTCAAAAGCTGCACCAGTGCTTCCCAAGCCCTCGCCAACTCCTCTTCATTCATTGATGCTTGTCTTATTTGAATGTATGCCATACAAGCATTCGCTCTGCCTGAGCCTTTGTTTTTGTTTATGTTCGTGTTCTATATACACGTAGTAGGATGAGGCTTGTGTCCCACTTTGTTTTGTGCGAATAATTTGAAAATTAAAACCAATTCTGTCCGGCTGGAAAGCATGAAATATAGTACTGATTCTGGGTCTATATTCATCCTTCTTTGCTTCTATTGTCCTTGTTTGAGGACCAGTGTTTCTAAAACTCATTGACCACAGCTGTCATGACTGAGGCCACCAACAGAACCAGCCCAGCAGGCTGCAACACGTTTCGGGGGCTTAGTCAGGCCCCAGTTGCGGGTCCTAGAGCTGCCGCAGGCTGAATCCGCCGGCACAATACAAATGGTCCCCTCCTGCTTCAATTCGCCTCAAATCTGCACACCAGGGTGCCAGTGTGCTGGGGGGTAAGCTGGGTGGATGGTTCGAGGCAAAAGAGCTCCTGGTACAGTAGGATTTCACAGTATGTATCCAGGGCTGACAAGGAGCCTCTCAAGTGCACATACTGTCGGCCATCTTGTGTGGCTTGTTTGATATTGAGAGAGGTGTCTGCTGAGGTCATGCTGTGGTGGAAACTTTTATCTGTTGACAAATGTCACATTTAAGGACCTAAGGCCATATCTATAACATTTTTGGCGCAGGGCAGAGTAGCAAGTCACCTTGCTGCACTGCCCTGCGTCACAGGGAAAGGGCAGGATTGCACAGTATTTATCCAACACAGTGCATTCCTGTCCTTTACCCCTGCACTGGTGCCGTTTTGGCTGCCAAGCACCAACGCAGGCACCCTTGCACCATGTTGCAAGAGTGCCTGTGTTGTAAGCAGGATTGTTGTTGTGCCGAAAGGGACAGCTTCCTGCACAAAAACAATCCTGAAAGGCTTTTTCTTCTTTCTATGTGTGCTGCAGAATGCAGCACATATAAAAAGAGGAAGTAACGAGGAGAAATAAAGGAATTTCTTTTCATTACGCCTCCCTGGGAAGGCATAAGATTTTGGTGCATTCGAAGGTGTACAAGTTCTCGTAAATCTGGGAGTGCATCAAAATCCATGGGAGTTACGTGGGAACACCCACTACAACGCCCATGGAACACCTACCCAGGGCAGAGTAGCGCAACGCATCGATTTGAGCTGCATTCCTCAATTACAGATTTATGAAGCCACTCAAAGCCACATAAAGTGGCTTTGCGTATGTTCATAAATCTGTCTTAGAGGTTTGCGTCACGCATGTACCACGTTGCATGGTGCAAACGTAACACAACCCTCTCATAAATATGTCCCATGATTTGCTGCATTTCAGGAAGGCCTTGAAGGCCTGGCTGTAGTGGAGCTAGTCTCCCATCCTTAAATCACCACACTCCTTTCAGTTCTCTCAGCACCACGTCACCTGTATACATATTTGAGCCTCTCCTGGGCAATTGTATAATTTTGGCGCATTTCCAGGTTTACAAGTCCTTGTAAATCTTGGAATGCATCAAAAAACGTGGGAGTTGCATGGCAACACTTACCACAACGCCTTTGGGCAAAGTAAGGCAATGCAGCGATTTGTTAGTTCTGGATGGGCTAGATAGAGTGGTTCTGCCGCTGGTCCAAATGCGGTTGAGCATCTGCATAACTTGCTCCAGGGTTCACAAACACCATCAAAGAAACCTGGATTATCTTTACATATGCCACAGTCACCTTTTAAGTGCTTCTGTCAAGACTCGAGTTGTTTTCCCTCCTCTACCCCACAGGCAGCCACTATTCACCTATTCTGCTGACCCCAATGACCAACTAAATGATGCAAAATATATCGGACTTCATTACTGCTTCATCTATTGATTACTTCAAAGACACATTTTCTGGGGAATTAAACCTCTTGGCTGCTAGTGGTGCTGGGACAAACATGGCACATAGAGTGGGGTCTTGGGAAGGAAGTGTGGGATCTGAACGTTAGAGGTTTTAAGTTGCTAACGGCTGTCAATGTTCAAGGTTTTTCAGGGGATAGAATACCAACAGGATTATGGGCACCCACAGATGAGAGTCACTGCTGGTGTCGCTGCCGAAGCCGAATAGAAATGCGGAGCTCCTTGGTTCGTATCACCCGCTGGCACTCCTAAACACGGATTATAAGGTGCTAGCAAAAATTTTGGCATGCAGGCTGGCCCCGCTAGTTCCGAAGCTAATCCACCCAGACCAGAACGGGTTTGTGCCCACCTGTAATACGTCGTTGAACTTGCGTCATTTCTTTAGAGTGGCACACTGGTCTGGTGCTAGACCTAGAAAAGGCATTCGATACCCTGGAGTGGGACTATTTATTCGCCACACTGCGCAAATATGACCTGGGCAACGAGTTTTTGAGCCTTGTTCGGCTGCTTTACACTCAACCAGTGGCCAGAGTCAAAACTGGCCCCTATCTATTGGACCAGATCCCTATTGAGCGCGGCACGCGGCAAGGTTGTCCACTTTCCCCGCTCCTGTTTGCGCTAGCTATCGAGCCTCTGGCCGAGGCATTGAGTAAATCGCAAGATGAATGGGGAATCCCACTTGGCGACGGTTTGCACTGGGTTTCATTATACGCAGACGACCTGCTCATATACCTAAAGGATGTCAGGCTGTCCTGTGCGACGGTGGAAAGAACATTATCAGAATTCGCCGCCGTCTCGGGACTCCGTGTGAATTGGGATAAGTCATGCCTGTACCCCTTTTCGGAGTCCACTTTGGACCCACATCTGTCTATCAATGACAAGCTGGTGCACTGGCAGGTGTCCACGTTCCATTATCTCAGGATACTCATATACAGAGACCCCGCAGATTTACTCGAGGGCAACCTGTCACGTGCCATCACTGCAATACGAGCGCAGATGACATTTTGGGGCACATTACCACTGACGGTCATGGGAAGAATTGCGGTGTTAAAGATGGTGGTGCTTCCGCGCCTCCTATATCATTTTGCGAACCTGCCATCTTGTCTTAGACCGACGTTATTCAAAGGCCTAGAACAGGACATGAGGAAATTCATCTGGAACAGGTCGCGCAGTAGAGTAGCTTTGTCCAAAATGTATCCCTCAACAACTAGCGGAGGCCTCTCGCTGCCAAACATGGAGCAGTACTATCTCGCGGCCCAGCTTCAATGGGTTGTGAGATGGCTGAGTGCGCGGCATCTGGAGGACCTGGCGACTCAAGAGCCAGGACTCACGCATTCGCGGGTTGTTGAGCTGTTACAACCCAGCGGGAGGGGCAGGCCACCAGCCCAGCTGTTGATGGAGGTGGCTCATTACTGCTTCCGCCGCAGCCTGCGAGTCACGCGCAGTGTGATCCCATATGCACCGTCCCTCCGTTTAATGGGCACACCCAGAAGGCACTGTGCAATCTCGAGTGCGGAACTAATGCAATGGGAGGAAGCAGGTATCCTAACAGTAGGGGACCTATATAGTGAAGGGCAATTATTGCCTTTTGGTACGATTGCTGAGGATTCAGGTCTGCCACAGGGCCAGTTTCTACTACATGCGGCGGTGATCCACACGTTGCAGGCGAAGTGGGGGGATATAGCGCAAGAACCGGCCACGCACTTAACCATACAATATTTGCATGAACTGGATTCAGGCCGCCATCTCGTGAAATGGTTCGCGGAATCGCTAAGGGTACATACGGCACCGCAGCTGAGCTCCCTGCGTGCTCATTGGGATGCAGATTTACAGCGTCCCAGTACTGAGCACGAATGGTTGGCCATTCTCGAAGGTCCTACCCGTATCCCACGTAACGCAAGGTTCCGGCTAATCCAGTACTACATTGTGCACAGGGCCTACCTGAAGTCAACCAAAATAAATAAATACTTCAGTCGTGCTGACGCCAGCTGCCCAAGATGCGGGGACGTGGGTAGCGATCTGCTCCACATGCTCTGGTCCTGCACGACTATCCAGCCATACTGGGGAGTCGTTATCACACGACCTTAGCGCAATGCAGTGAACGCACACTGAGCTGGACATGGGAGACATGCATACTGGGTCTGTACCGCAGGACTGCCAAGTATAAAGTGACTTCCCGTTATATAGACCTGGGGCTCATAGTGGTCAAGCGCCTGATCACGCGATGCTGGACGTTTTCAGAGCCTCCTGCGGTGAGGGCCTGGTTTCAGTCGATGCTCTGCTGGGCGCAAGCGGAGAGTATAGCGTTACGCCGCGAGGATGCGTTAGGAATACGCAAACAGCCGCTCGCGGTGAGTTGGGAAGCAATCCTGACAGATTTCCGTGCGATCTAGCAGAATCAGGCTGAGGTACCCAACAATACACCTGGGGGAAGCGCGAGCCAGAACCCAACTAACTAGCTACAGTATAAAAAGTCGGGCCAACAACACTCATGGCGCACTCAGCGAAGTGTATAGGGAGACGAAAGTAATGTCCATTTACTGTCACTTGTCCAAGTTAAATAACACAGCGAATATTAGATGCAAATAGCGGAATAAGAACCTAGTGGGTAACTTCTAATTCGGTGAATAAACAATCATGCACTGCGCGCAGACCAACAGGTCGACCCCAGAGTGGGATTATGCGGGGTGTGCATTGTGTCGAATTGTTATAATGTTACAATGTTGTGAACAAGAGTCAACAAGTTATTTTTATTTTCTAATCAGTTCAATGTTATGTTGCAATTAATATTGTCATACATTCACCAGGCCAGCGAAGCCATTATTGCAATACTGTGTAAAAGCTTGATGCCTAATTTATGTAATGCTTCGCTTCAAACCGCCTCAGGGAAAACTTAGGGGGATATTCTCAAGAACGTGCGATAATCATCGCCAAAATAGGTCAACGCAATTTTTCACATCGCCGTCTATCGCGGGAAATTAACTCCGTGTTAACGTCTTATTCTCAACACGGCGGTAACATGCGATAGTTTCCTGATAACGCCTCAAATGTCCGCGATAAAATTACCGGGACGGCGATAAAAATCCAAAGCCTAACGTGAAAAAACTTGCGATGGGCCCAACTGCGATAAAAAATCCAGCGATAAGCAGCGCCAGGCCTGCAAGTCCCACAAGTCAGGCGGGAAAAACCACTAAAAAAGCGGCAACAATAAACACAAACAACTGCGAAGCACCATGGAGGTAGCCGGAGCAAGTACAGAGGACAACCAGAACCCCACAAGCCCCACGGAGGACCAGCCTGGGACCTCGGGGTCAGGGAAGGGCAAGAAGAAGAGGAACCCGCCTTTCAGTACGCAGGAAAACCAGATCCTCATTACGGAGGTGATAGAACACCACCACCAACTGTTCATCACCTCCACTGTGTCATTGGCAACTAAAAATACTATATGGCAGTCCATCTTGGCCAAGGTGAATGCAGTCGGAGTGAAGAGAAGGGAAGTGGACGACTGCAAGAAGCGCTGGACTGATGTGAAGCGCAAAACCAAGCTGAAACTCGCAGCCAACCTGAAAGCAGCAATACAGACTGGAGGTGGGAGTCCAGCGACACACCAGGAGCTGGATGAGATGGAGGAAATGGTGACCCGAGTCATCATTGGGGAGACGGTGGCAGGGTTTGAGGGACCGGACACTGCACAACATGACCTGAGCCAACAGCAACAGAGTGAGTAACGACCAGGGACTGGGGGGACGGGAGGAGATGGGCACAATGGCACACATGCACAATTAAGTATAGCACATCTGCGGACAAACCATGCCCAAGAGTCACAACTCCGACCAAGAGCCCAATTTACCCAAGTCTGCAATATCTCAGCACTGTATAAGCACAGAAGTGAAAGGCACACCGCCTGAAAGGGATAAGGGCCAGCCAAATCAGAGCTGAAGGGGCAACACACCCACAATGCAGCACACACACACATAAGAATCAGAGCACCTCAACATTGACAACAATGTGGTACAAACTTCAACACCTTCACAACAGAACAGAGGACACAACTGCTGCCGCTTGTGTGTAGAAAATGGCCATTCGCATTTAGCATAGCAGGAAACTGTGAGATGATAATGTACAAGTACAACCTCACATCCCTGATGGTGTAGAAATGTCAACTGTCCCACATCAAATAGGCATCTCCTCACAAACATTCACAATGTACATTGTCATGCAGTCTGTAAGTAAACTTGTACAATGCGTGAACATACATGTGAACACAATGTCAATCTGCATCTCCCCTTCACATTGCAGAGGGAGAATCAACACCTCCTGCAGAGCAGACCCAACAACTCAGCACTGATGATGAAGAGGACCTCCCCAACATCGACACCGACGCCCGTCAACAGCTCACGGACAGCTTCGGCAACCCACCTCCAGGCACAGGGCAGCCCAGCTGCATCGAGGAGACCCCACCCCCTGCACAGACCACATAGCAGGAAGCACCCACCACCACGGCTGTCTCCCAGGACCCCCACGACCAACACATGGCATTCCAACGCCGTGTGTTAGGGTGCCTGGAGAAGATGGCTGATCAGCTGCGGGTGGGGTTCGACCTCATGGCAGCCAAACTAGATGCCATACGTGGGTGTCTAAGTCCCATCAGGGACCACTTACAGTCCCTAACGGACACCCACTGTCCGCTCCATGCTCTCCAACAATCCATGGCTGACATCGCTGGAGTCATGACTCTGAGCCAAGAACAACTGTTTAGTCAGAGTGGCTCCAGCGATGTCAGTCGGGAGTTGGGACACATAAGGAGAATGATGGAGAGCTTGCAGCGGATGCAGGCGGAAAGAATGTTTGCCATGGCTGCACACCAGCGAGATGTAGCTGTGAACTTCCATGCCCTGCAGATCCTCGTCATGGCATTGCCGCCACAAGGCCTGGAGCGGATGAATGCTGCTGCTACTACTCCATCCACATCTCCGCCCCCTGATGTGTCAGTGCCACACAGCGATGCAGACTAAACACCACCACCCACATGTGAGGCACCTGACACATCAGAGGACGAAGATGATGATGAATCTATCTTTGTGGTAAGAATGAAGTGGTAGAATTCATCTCCGCCATATGGCCTGTTTCAGCTTGGTTCTGCCCTCTGCATCATGCGCCCTGGAATAACACCTTCCACTGTCCCCCGATACACTCAGCGACACTCACCTTAGACCTCGACATGGACTGCCATATTTTGTTTGGTTACCAATGACACAGCAATCACACTGCAGACTGAAGTCTTCCTCTTCCGATGAACTTGTCAATCCCTAAAGGACTCTGGCTGGCCCTCCACGGGGCAACAATGTAAAGTGGGGTTTGCATGGCCCTGTACTGGTCCAGCTTCAACACTCCACTGAATGCGAATAAAACATTCTAATTCACACAGATGTGTCATGACTATGATCAATCAAGTATGAAAGTATGGATGAATGTAGGGACAGTGATTCCACAAAAAGGTACTCCCTGGGTAATGCTATCAATGCGCATGTATGGCAGTGACCCAGATCGGCAGTGAGACACACATTGTCATTCAAATCAACACTCATCACAGTTGAATACAAGTGAAGGTGCGTAGACTTTATTAGCATATAAGTGTCAGTACGGGCAAGATAAGTGCCACAACATGCAGACCAATGCAGCAGTATGTCAGAATTTTGGAACGTTGCCAAGCGCAGCAGTCCACTCCGGGGGAGTGCCTCACCTTTCACAGGTGTGTGTTAACCCGAGTTGTTGTCCGCTCATGTATTCGGAGTCCAGGCGAATGCAGCCATGTCCACTGTTGTCGTGGGATATGTGACCAGATCTCCAAGATGCAACAAGGTGTTGGGACATGTGCAATGGGTTCCAATCTGTTGTGGCTGCAGGTACGTAGTTACTCGTCCATGAAAGCGATTGCAGCTTCGTAGGCTATCATTTCCAACATGAGGTCGTTGTCGACTTCATCAAACAGGACGGCGAGGCGATCCATAAGCAGGTCTGGATAGATGTGCTGCGTCCACCCCATTTCACCAATTAGCACTACAGCGGTTCAATGTGGTCACTGCACACGAGGAGTTGTGCAGTCTCCCAGGTCCAGCTGCCAGCATGTATGCCAAGTATCAAGGCATCCCATATACGGGTATCACGGTGACACTCCTGGTCGTGGGCCAACAGGGGGCGCACACACATGTCAAAATCCAGTTCAGCTACCGTCCTGTTGGATAGGCAGACATCCATGGACCACTCGAATATGCACGATCGACAATGCAACACAGGCTGAACGCAGGTGATGTTGGCAAGGCGGAAGCTTAGCCGGTAACTGATCCACAGCACTGCCAATGGCAGTGCCCCCAGTAAATGCAGCATACGTGCACGGTACAGTTCAACGTGACAGAGTTGTGCATGTGTCCGGAATGTTCTGCCATTGCGTTAGTGGCTCTGGTTGAAGCTGCACTGTTCTGACCTGCGCCAGTTCTGTGGATGAAATGCCACAGCTTGGATCAATGAGTTGTTTTAGTGTGCAACGGTTGTACGCCTGGGATGGTGTGGGAGTGAGTGTGAAGGCCATTCCATGCAAGACAACTTCGAGCAAGGACTTCTGTGTGTGGGGTGTGTATACGTTGGTCTTTCGTCGGGCTGAGCGTAGTGTGGGAGTCGTCATCAGCTGCTATAGTATCTGTCCGGGGGTGCCGGGCACATGCAATTCCGAGGTCGAAGGTGCAGATGTGCTTCCGCCTGATAGTTCAGACAAAGGAGCTTTCATCCCTAATGTTAGTTTGTCATCTGCTTGTATTCAGGAAATGTGATGTGGCTTGTTGGGGGTGGGGTGGGATGTGTGCGACTTTGGGATTCATGTTTGACATGTCCTGCATGTAGCAAATGAGCGGCATCACTGTGTTACGTTGCCTCACAGCTGCTCCTCCCTCCCCCCGAGCCTATTTACTTGTGTGCGCTGCGCGGTTGCATCACTTGCACTCCTACGGCACACCATTGTCATGCCTGGCTGCGCATGTCCACAAGCCTGACAACGACACTGTGATGCCCCGGGCAAATTCTTCACACCCCTATGCTGGACTGGCGTACGCCGGCCCAGCCCACTCCGCTTACGCTTACAGGGGGGGGATGACAAAGCAACGTGTCCAAGGTCTTACCCACTGCCTGAGGTGACATGGTTGCGTCCGCTGTCCACAGCACAATGTAATGTGGTAGGGCCCTGGGCCATCATGCATACATAATGGCCACACGGACACACTTAGATAGATAGTGGAACTGGCTACGGGCACGTGCGCCCGGCCCATTTTATTACCAGGGTCACATGTCCAGTGACACCTGTGCTGGATGGGTGTGGCGTGAGTGTAAGCCAGCCCTCAGGGAGTGGTTGGTGCTGGCAACAACTAGAACAGTGATCATCGGTTCACACACACAATATTCAATCATAAAGGGTCCATGACTTGCAGTGCACTGAGGTAGGGGCACCAGATCTGACATCACACACACAAGATTCAATCATAAAGGGTCCATGACTTGTGGTGCACTGAGTTAGTGGCACCTGAAGCGCTCAGCGGGTGTGCAGCCTGCGATGATGCGTCGTCCGGGCGGGCCGCACTGGAAGCAATGTCTGTTGCCTACTGGACTGCGCCATAAATAAATCAGGACTCAATTTGAATTGTGAGCCCTGCTGACCGCAGTGTAGGCAGGAGGCAGCGGTCAGAAAGGGCCCACAGCCACGTGGTGATGACTTGTGGTGCACTGAGTTGGTGGCACCTGAAGCGCTCAGCGGTGTGCAGCCAGCGATGATGGCGTGTCCTTGCAGGTCAGGATTGGATTTGATTTGTGAGCCCTGCTGACCGCAGTGTAGGCCGGAGGCAGCGGTCAGAAAGGGCCCACAGCCACGTGGCGATGACTTGTGGTGCACTGAGTTGGTGGCACCTGAAGCGCTCAGCGGGTGTGCAGCCAGCAATGATGGCGTGTCCTTGCAGGTCAGGATTGGATTTGATTTGTGAGCCCTGCTGATCGCAGTGTAGGCCAGAGGCAGCGGTCAGAAAGGGCCCACAGCCACGTGGCGATGACTTGAGCTGCACAGAGTTGGTGGCACCTGAAGCGCTCAGCGGGTGCGCAGCCTGCGATGATACGTCGTCCGGGCGGGCCGCACTGGAAGCAATGTCTGTTGCCTACTGGACTGCGCCATGAATAAATCAAGACTGAATTTGAATTGTGAGCCCTGCTGACCGCAGTGTAGGCCGCAGACAGTAGTCAGCACACACATAACTCCGGGGTGCTGTGCCGCTGGGTGCACTGGGGGCCTGTGTCGCGGGAGCCAGCGATCGGCTGAGGAGGCTGGCGGTCATAGCGGCGGACTCGTGGCAGGGTGAGGGGCGCCGCCCTGGCAGACGCGTTGGCCATCCCGGAAGTGAACCACGCCCAGAGCCCCGGCCTATTTATTCACACTCCTACGCTGGACTGGCGTACGCCGGCCCAGCCCACTCCGCTTATGCTTACAGGGGGGGGGGGGGACACAGCTACGTGACGGAGGTCTTCCCCACTGCCTGAGGTAACATGGTTGGGTCCACTGTCCACAACGCTACAAACACCAGCAGTATATGTCCACATGGACATGTCTGTGCTCTGCATACTGAAGTCTGTCCAGCACATCACCGCCACACTTGGCATTGTGTACATTCTTTTTCATGGGTGACTTGCCTCCTTCACACATACTTGGTTCCCACCTATCCCCACATTCTGCAATTGTGTGGCTGAGGGACCATGCCGTTTTCGGAAGGTCAGCTGTCTTCTTCTGCGCTGCCTAGGTGGTAGTCCTGGGATGGGGTGATCCGGGGGGGTCCTGGGGGTGGTGGCGGTGGGTGTTGTGGCCCTCTTGGGTCTCCAAGCTGCATGATGATTGGCTCCATGGCATCTGTTGGTCTTCAGATGTGGCTCTGGGCTGGGCTCCCTTTCTACTGCAGGTTGTCGTCCTGCTTAACACCAGTAAAAGGCAGGTGTTAAATCCCTGCTGCTAACGCGCCTTATCGCCTGTTTTTGGGTCGCTTCGCCGATCTGGCTGGTCGTTATGGAATATCGCGAAGTGGTGTTTTCGTGTGTTTTGCACGGGAACGCCTACTCTGCCTATCATTAGAGTTAGTTGTTGCTCTCATCCGTGGCGATGTTTTTTGCGTCAGCTATCGCTGGAAAACTGGCGATATCGGCAGTTTGCACCAGCTTGAGAAAAGATTTTGCGGCGCTAAAGTGCCGATAAATCGGCGATAAGTCCTTGAGAATATGCCCCACACAGTACTAAGTTGTAAATGTGATAAAACTGTGTAACCTGAAGTGAAATACAATAATGGAAAATCAATAAACAAATTTAAACAAAAAAAAAATTTAATAGATGTTGGAGGTGTAGTTTGTTTATACATAGTGTATTTTGTGCAAGTGAACTACGTCCTAAATGTGTCCAATCCAATAAAGCTGCAAATAAATGGCATGAAATCCGTTTCCTTTGAAAATTGCTATTTTGTTATTTTGAGGTTAACCCTCATTATTCCCAGATCATTCATCACCTCCAGTCCTAAAAAAGTAAACCAATAACTTATAGTTGTATCGCAGCAAAAATTACAAGAAAAACATAACATAGTGAAAACAATCACTAAACCGCCAAAGGCAATTATTCTGAATAAAAGTAAGTGCGACGTCAGACGGAACCTTAAATCCAGGAAAACACTTTTTATAGTCTTCACCTAGAAAATATATTTTTATGTGAATAAAGAATGAAAAAGTCCTGTACATTTTCGATAATTTTCCATTATTTTCTACTTCATACTTTCCGGGTATGGAAGATAAAAAAAACAAAACAGGTCAAAACTGTAGGAGCTATTTCAATTATACAATTTCCGGATGTACACCTAGACATCTGAGTCACAGACCCGCACTTACATCTGCAGACCCTATTGACTTTTTGTGTATCAGGCTACAGTTATGTAGAATTCTTAATTTTCCACACGGTATCTTCTTTTTGTGCTGCCCCAAGCCCCCCTAAAATGCAATATTTTTTAAGTGACTTTTCTATATATTTTTCTTGTCTTGCAGCTTTCAGGTATATACATTGGCACACACATACACACTCTTTCTGAAAAAAATTAGTTAAAAAGAAATTATGGTTGTTTACTCAGATCATAAAATAATATCTGAAATAAAAATAAATATCAATTGCCTTAAAGAAAGCGTCAGCGGAAGAGACTTTGATATGAAATTCGAGTTATGGTGAGCTCCAAAACTACACGCACCCCAAAATGAATTGCTTCTGACTTCATGCAAACCACCACAAATGAATTACGGGACATAACCGGTGTCAACATATAGCACATGAACAGTTATATCATCAGTGACATCACTGGGCTTAGAGAGGAGAGAATTTCTCTAACCAGGGAGGACATCTTGGGCCTGCGTAAATATCCCTCCGACCTCTAAATTGCACTGTGTCCCGAGGTGGAATATGGCACCTCCGCTGAATTTTTTATTTTTAATGGAGATTTATATAGCGCGAACTCGACCCGAAGGTATTGGAGCGCTTTATATGAGCACCGGTTACGATACACAAGGACACATTCAGGCACGGGGAGATTAAGTGATTTGCCCAGAATCACAGGATGTGGACGCGACCCCGAGGCTCGAACCTTGGTTTCCAGCACCAAAGTCGGCAATCTAGCCGACGGACCACATGCTGATCCACTGACTGTACACGGCTAGACATTCGCACGTGAATCATAGTATAGCGACCTGTGATATTTCGCTGTGTGTATCGAGAGGAGTACCATGTGCTAACTGATATCAATTACTATGATGGAAATTCGCCAAGGGCGAACTGGGACTCTTGGAAGAAGTGGCGACCCACCTCCTCCTCCCCCCACGTTTTCCCTTTCCCTTTTATCCCCTCTTTCCCCACCATTTCCACTATTTTATCACTCAAATTTCTCTTGAGCTAATTGGTTTGCTCACAGTTAATCAGTTCTGAATATGTTTGATGTCTCTACAAAACAGTGCCATGGCTGTTACAGCAGCACACTACATGACAATTTTGGAGGCATCTCTTTCCCCCTTTTTTTTCTCATTGTCATAATTACGATATACAACAGTTATGTAGTGCTGGCTGGATTAGGGTCCGGTGTTGCGGAGGGCTTGGTAGGCATGTGTGAGCAGTTTGAAGGTTACTCTCTTTTCGACAGGGAGCCAGTGGAGGTCGCAGAGGTGTTGGGTGATGTGGTCGTGTCGAGGGATGCTGAGGACGAGTCTGGCTGCGGCGCTCTGGACGGTCTGGAGTTTATGAAGGAATGCTTTGTTGATTCTGGCGTAGAGAGCGTTTCCGTAGTCCAGCCTGCTGGTGATGAGTGCGTGGGTGACGGTCTTCCTGGAGTCGGGGGGATCCATTTGAAGGTCTTGCAGGTATGTAGTGCTGTCTGGATTAGTTGAACCTAGACCTTTTAAGATGCATGCCCTTACCATACTATGATGTAATCCTAAGTATGTTCTGTTTTACTGTTTATTATGCTGTCAACACCCTTGCGCTTTTATTGTGTCTAATACTGTGAATATATCTAAACTTTCAATAAACAGATCAAACAAAAAATCAGTGATATCATTGAAATGGGCCAACACACATTCACTCCATATTTCACGGGGCCTGATGTTTGGCCCTCCCAAGCAGGGCCACAGAACCCACTGTGCGTGCCCTTCAACAGTGTGCAGCAGGCACAGGGCATGGCTGAAGAACCTTGTTAGACCTGTCAGCCCTAGGGTGGTCTTACCCCGTTTTTTCTCTTTGCGCCTCATTTTTGCCACTACCTTTTTGTTGGACCTGGGTCTCTGGGTGCCTTACCACTGCCAAACAGTGCTGAGGAGCAGGTGCTCTCTCCTAATAAGATGGCTGCCACAGACCCCTGCTACTGCGGAGTGGCCATTGCACACGCACATACTAGTAGTCAGGATCAGGCTGGGACATAATGTTACTGTATCCATGCCGTCCCGCCTCTGGGCCTCATAGACAGACATGACGGAAGCTTCTAGAACCTTCCAGCCCAGGGAGGAGTTATGTTTTGCCGCCTTTCAGGAGGGTCACCTGACCTAGGGGTATAAGAGGTTTGGAGGGAAACCTAGTTAGTCAGTTGGGGCACCACTGGACCTGGGGGACTGGGCTGAGGCACTGCTGTGCTAAGATAGTTGAGGAACACCTTCCACCTGCTGACCTTGCACAGCGTGAGGGGACCCAGGGAACTACCTCCAGTGTGCCTGCAGGGCACCTACCTGCCTCTTGTGCCCACCAACTCAACCCCCCTTCCCCTCAAGTAACTGCAACTGAATTAACTGCAACTCAAACACCTACATCTAAGCCTAAAACCAAGAAACTGCAACCCTGCAACCTGCACATGCTGCTGGGGATCACCAGGTAAAGCGCTGAGCCCTGTATCCAGAAGCGCTGTATGCCGCCCTAGCGCTGTGCCCTGTAACCCAAACGCGCTGTGACCGGTAAGCGCTGTGCCCCCTGAGCGCTGTGTGCCAAGAAGCGCTGTGAACTGTAAAGCGCTGTGCCTCCTGAGCGCTGTGTGCCAAGAAGCGCTGTGCCAAAATCACCGCCGCGGCCCCGCGCTCAAGTGAGAAGAAGCGCTGTGCCACAATCACCGCCACGGCCCCCCCGCGCTTAGTGCAACCGAAGCGCACTGCCCAGAAACTCATCGCTGCGGCATCTGTGCCCTGTAAAGAGAAGCGCTGGGCCAGGATCACCACTGCGGCCCAGGCGCCGCAGGAGAGGAGCCGGGAATTGCACCGAGGCCGCGTTGGGCCTCCCACGTGGTCCCCCGTCGCTAAGCAAAAGGAGTGCCGGCCGCGACCTAGGCCGCGCCCCCGGGAGCCGCGCTAGGATTGGCTCCTGCCGTCTGCCTTCCCCAGAGGCCCGAGACTCGAGCTGTTGTCGCCGGAGGGGCTCCGCTGCACACGGGAGCCCCCTCTACCGCTCTGCATGTTCTGGCCGCCCCTCCTCCGCATTGAGGCCTACAACCCCTACCGCCACATCAGGGCACTCCTCCGCCTCTCCCGGTCGAAGCCCCACGCGCAGTCAGGAGCGGGCTGACCGGGAGAAGGCGGCTGGCGTCGTGTCCGGCCTACACCAGCACCGGGACTGTAAGGTGAGCCCGGGAGGCCTGGGAGGGGGAGTACACGCATCGCGAAGGCCTCACCTTGGAAGAGTTTCCCCCGCATATCGCCCTGAGTGCATTGGGAGGAGCAGTCGCCCTCATTCTGCCATATTGACTTCCTCCTCTGTGCACGAGGCTGGGCCCTGTGAGAAAGCTTAGGCCTGCCCACCTGCTAAAGGGATATTACGGAGGGGAATGTCACCAGTGATACATACCTACCGGCTGTAAGGTCACCTTTGAATTGAAATGTACCTTGATGTAATGCATGTTTAACCGTGGTTATATGCTGAAGCCTGATCTTCCACTTCAGTTAAAGTCACTGCTTTGATTCAAATGGTCATATGTTGAATGTTTACCTGCATTAAAACGCCCACTGTACTGAATGTGGTTATGCCTAGTTTGACACAGGTTCCTCATCACCTATAGTGTTATAGGCTTACCTGCATCTTATTTTTGGTTAATTGAATGGGCCTGATTAGGCTGTTGTTTATGCTAATTGCTGCCTTGCATTACCTACAGAATTACCTGCTTTCAGATGCATGTTGCTAATGTCTCTTCCCCTATAGGAAGGTTTAATGCTTTTTATGCACTTGGATGAATTCCTCAAGTTCTACTGTGAAATGAATTGAATGTTATCCTAAGATTATCTGCCTCATCAACTGCTGATTCAAATTAGATAAAGGATCTTGTTTTTATACAAAAGCCTGGTGTGGTGTCTCCTTTATTGTTGCGAATTACTGAGTCAGTGTGAGTGTGTGCTGCACAACTGCTTAACACATTGCCTTCGGGTGCCTTCCTGCCTCGCGCCAAGCTACCGTGTCGGAATCGGCGACCCCGGTTCTAACATTGGTGTTCAGCGGTGGGATAAGGACTTGTGCTTGTGCAGCACCCTACAGGGATTCAGTGTGCGCCGCAATTGGACACCTATTTGTATGCAAGCCTAACAATTCGCCCTTCACTGCCTGACTGTACAGGCCCCTGTGTTAACCTGTTGCCTACGTCCTAGGAGTTTTTCCCTTAAGTTGTCTGGGGCCCCACCTGTCAGGATGGAGTTTGAGCTGGCCAACCTTGAAATGTATATGGTGGCGCAGCTGAGGGAGTTCTGTCGGGGGATGGGGGTGCCCGTCAAGCGAGGCGCCAAGAGAGAGGAGCTTCAGAAAGTCTTGAGGGCATGGGTATTGGCCCACCCGGGAGGGAGAATGGTCGAGGAACAGGGGGAGCTGGACGCTCCAGGAGAGCTAGACCTACTGCACATAGACATCAGTGAGAATGTGTTGCCAGGGAGACGTTCCAGGGCAGGCAGTAGTGTGTCAGCGAGCAGTGTGTCTGTGGAGGAGTACGAGGACAGGAGGGAGGAGAGGCAGTTGAGGCTAGAGCTTGCTAAAATGGACAAGGAGCGAGAAGAGTCAAGGCTAGCCATGGAAGAGAGGAAGCTTCTGCATGAGCTTAGCCTGAAAGAATTAGAGCTCCGAGCATTGCAGATGGGGGCGCAGGGCAACTTGAATGGTGGCAGCGTACCCGCTGAGGCTCCACGAGAGCCTAAGTATTACCTACCTAAGGAGGTGATGGCCAGTTTCAGTGTAGGGGATGACATTGATAAGTGGTTGGCGGCGTATGAGGTGTCTTTGGTAGCCCATGGGGTGCCTGAGAAGTACTGGGGGGGAGGCCTGTATAGGTACATACCTCCGTTGGCAAGGGACACACTCTTGACTTTAGACAAAGGTGATCAGACAAATTACCCTGTCATGAAAGAGGCACTGCTTAAAAAGTTTGGCCTCACTCCAGAGAAGTATTGTAGGAGAGTAGGATCTGCTTCACATGGGTACCCCCACTTTTTGCTGATGCTTCACTGTTTTTCGACTTTAGTCTGGCTGGGGCCCTGCTAATCAGAACCCCAGCCTAGCTGCTTCCTCTCTAAAATGGTTTCCATGTGCCTTAGGCACATCTCTGATTGGAATCTGGAGTGCCCTTATAAGTCCCTAGTATATGGTATACTATGTACCCAGGGCATAGGTACCTCAGAGGCCTACCAGGGGCTGCAGCATGTATTGTGCCACCCCTGGAAGGCCATCCAAAATGACACCACAGGTCTGCTACTGCAGCCTGGGTAAGGTGGTGCATGCACCCCTTACTTTGATATAGGCTACCTACATCACTACATACACACACACATATAAACCTATGTCACTCCTATGGCAGGCCTTATCAATCCTGGAGGCAGAGTGCGTGGTTCCTATGTGAGAGGGTGCCCCTGCATGAGCAGGGCCCCTCTGCAGCGTTCGGAGACCCTTCTTTGATGCTGTTTGTAGTGCAGCCTGACCATATACTCTTAAGCGCATTATAACCTCGCGTTAAATGCTAACTTTGGGATGGCTGCACGGAAACATGTCGTGTTTGGTGTCAAACATCTTGGAATACTACCCCCCCGCCAGTTCTGGCGGCGGGGATAGCATTCCACCCTTCTAGAGGGAGAGACATGTACCCACCGGCCTGCCCGGTAACTTCTTTCCAAGCCCTAGCATCACAAAATGGATGCCGCTGCCACAGACACGAGTCTGGCCTCCTGATGCTGACCGAAACTCCGGCAGGGGAGGCCTGGACAATAGGTTTCCTGTCCCAGGGAGGTGTAACCACCTCCCCAGACAGGATAGTGTGTATTGGGGCTGGGCGGGAGCACTCTCTGGTGCTTTGAAGTCCTGCACTGGGGGGCACATTTGGTGTCCCTGTGCATACCCCAGTTCAAACCGGCTCAGGGGCTCCCAGCCCCTGCTCTGGCGCGAAACTGGACAAAGGGAAAGGGGTGTAACCACCCCTCTGCCCTGACCCTCCCATAGGTGGGTCCCCAGAGTATGTCCAACCCCCTAACTTGGTATAAGTATGGGACCCCAGTCCTTAGGACTTTAGATTACCCTGGACGAAACTCTGAAACTGAATCCTGGACCTTCGACGCTCTACTTCAAGATTAGAGGACTGAAGAATCTCCCTTGGGGTCAAGGAGTGACTCCCCTGCTTGGCAGGCACCAATGAAGCAATTGTCCGGTCTGCATCGCTGAAGCTCCCGCCGGACGCCGAAGTCTTTGCATCACCAGAGGTGGATTTCCAGACTTTCCCGAGGCTACCCTGAGTCCCCAGCAAAGCTGAGGCCCGTGGCTATCGTGGGTAACGTGGAACCGTGACCCCTGGACACCGCGTACTTTTGTAAGTGCATCCTCTTCTGGGTCTCCCACGAAGTTGTGCTTTGGGCTCCGAGTGGCCCCAGCCTCCAGCACCAACTGCACCGAAGATCACTGGCCTCCACTCCACGAGTGTCCTGTGAGCCAGCTCCAAGTGCGTCCACTCGAGGCTCCTTCGCGGTCGCTAGTCCATTGGCTAGTAGGCCCTCCCGAAGGCCAATCTTCTTCTGCTTGGGCTCCCTGGTTGCTCCAGGCGTGCCCTGACTTACCCTCGCCGGGTGAGTCCCACAGACCTTGCTGGTCTGCACCATCGTCCTTCTTCCATTTCCATGAGACTTGCCGTTGCCAAGGCTTGTTGGGTCCAATCCGGTCGCCGACACCCCTGCAATCGACAGACTTCGTGGGACAGCTCGAATCCAGCTCCTGGTCATTGTCGACACCTCCTGGACCTTGTGGCTGAAGAGTCAAGACGACCGTCAACCTACCTAAAGCACTCGACATCGGTGGGCATCTGCTCATCGCCTTCCTGGTCACTGGCTAGTGACCCAGACTGTCCCCTCTGCTTTCAGGTTCTTCAGATCTTCGATCCACCTTTGGATCCACCCGAACACTTTCGACTTGGCCGCCAGCAGCACTTTGCAGCAGATCGCCATTGAAAACGACGACGAAACCCGACCCCGAAAGGCACCTATGCACCCGGCTCCCTGGGTGAGGTAACTCGAGTACTCCGGTGCTCCCGTGGGTATTGACACTAGAACAGCCTAGTTCTAAAAGGGTTTGCTCCAAGTCCTCCTCTAAGTGTCCCTTTTCTTTAAAATTCCAACCGCGACTTTCCCCATAGAAGTCAACGGCGATTCGTGGCTGTGTTCTCACACTGCACGCGTCCCCGTGGGTCCCCTGTGTCACTACCTTGGGTGGTTCCTTGTGGTCCAAGCACTTCTACAGGCTCTAGGCCCTGTGTCTAGCTCAGTCGTGGTTCTTATACCACTTTATTGGTATATGGTCTGGTACGCCCCTAGGGCTCAAACGTGTATTTGTGCTATTACTGTAGATAACTAACTTATAACTTATGTACTTCGAACTCTAGCCTCATAAAGAGACTAGAGGGGTGTGTTTAGCAATAAATACATATATTTTGAATATATACCTGGTGTGGTCCTCTTTCATTTGGTCACTCAAGAGATTATAGACTGGTAAAACAAGCTGCTTTACATTCCTTCAAGACTTTTTATTTTTTTTATTTTAATAATCTTTATTGTTTTTCTTCAGACAAATACATACCACCCGCTTCACCTCCCTCCCCCTCCCTTTCTCAGATACATACAAAGAATTAAAAATTATATAGGAACTTTCTATTTGTTGCACATTTCATTATTATCATAAAGCCAATCTCAATTCTTTTGTTACTAAACAATTCATTACAATTTAATATCCACAATCGTTACTGATCCTTACCCCTCTATCCTCCGACCACATAGTATATCTATATTCAGCTTATCCACTCACAGCCTGTCTTTGTATCCATTGAATAAGCGAATTCCATATAGCTAACCCTCGTTTACGTTTGTTCCTTCCCTTCCTTTTATATATGGCTACTTCTAGACTGCATGTCGCCAGCAATCTCGATCTCCATTGATGGAATACCGGTGGATTTGGATCCAATCAGGCTGAAGCGATACACATCCTTAGAACCGCCATTGCTACAAAAATCAGCCCTTGCATATATTTTGGGCGTTTTATATGACCTACACCGAGCATTATTTCATCAACTAAGATTGTAACTCTAACTTCAAAAATCTCTGACAAAAAACAGGATATATCATCGATCAGCTTCATTAAAACTTCACATGTAGCAAAAATGTGTACACTATCAGCTTCAAATAAATTACACCTAGGACATAACGTTCCTTTTCCCGTCCCCCATTTAGCTATTTTATTTGGGGTGTAGTATAATGAAAAGAAGGTTTTATAGTACTGAGCTTGTAATTTTGTGGACATTATATGGGACTGAAATAGTTCATAAGAATGGAGAAGTATATCAGTAGGTACACCTAGTTTAGTCTGCCATTTAGCCATACATTTATCCATATCGTCTGGATAGTGTGTATTCATCTGTTCATATATAGCCCCTATCTTTATTGTTGTTTTATTGGCCATATTCTCAATAGTTGGAATTACTTGAAATTTTGTCCCACCTCCCCTTTTTTACAAAAAAATCCCTAACTTGCAAAAATTTAAAGAAATCCCTATGACCTAATTTATAGTCCATCTGTAATTCCCTAAAAGACTTCAGCCCCACAGTGGAATAAAAGCATCCTAATTGTGTAATCCCTCCCTGTATCCATCTATCCATACAGGTATCCCTGAATATCTCTGGAAGATTATTATTTTTATAAATTGGAGTGTAGTGGGATAGCCGACCAATACTCATTAGTTTACGTATATTATTCCAGGCCTTATGAATACCAAAAATGGTCTTGAACTTAACTTTTTTAAAGTAGCTATCGTTTAGATGGCGCCATAAGTATCCTTTAGTTTCTTCACCCAGTAAAAGTTCTTGTGGTGTTGGGATACTACTATTTATTCTATTATCAATCCCAGTTAATAGTAATTTGGCACAAAATTTCAGTGTAGTAGCCCAATAGTACAATTTAAAATTAGGTAGCGCCAATCCCCCTCTATCCTTGGGTAGAGTGATAAATCTCATAGCCCGACGCGGTCTCTTGTAACCCCATAAAAACCTGGAGAATATATTATCTATAGATTTAAACAATTGTGGTGGAAATTCCAAACAAATAGATCTGAAAAAATATAAAAATTTAGGCAAAAAGAGCATTTTAATCAGGTTACATCTCCCCCGAGAGATAAGTGTAGATTATTTAACCTGATCATGTCTTTTTTTGTACGAAGTATTAAGGGTTCGAGGTTGTTATTGACTAAGCTCTGTAGATTTGCCGTTATACTAACCCCCAAATAGATAACTTTCTCCATTACCCGATCATCGCTCATCGTAATTTTACTATTGAGGATAATCTGTGTTTTGTCTTGATTCAGTTTGTACCCGGATGCTCTTCCAAACGCTTCGGCCTCCTCTTCTATGACTCTGATTGCATTGATAGGGTCGCTAGTAACGAGAGCGATGTCATCCGCATTTGCCAGTGTTTTAGTAGGCTGATCTCGTACCCATATTGGCGATATTAATATACTATTTTCGAGTTTACAAATAAAAGGATCTATATACATCGCAAATAAGAGGGGAGAACACGGGCACCCCTGCCTTGTCCCTCTATTGATAACTACCTTATCGGACACTGCTCCATTAACCATTATAACAGCTGCTGGATCAACATATAACATTTGTACTGCTTTAATAAATGGTTCCCCCAGACCACTTCTAGACATTATCGTCCAGAGATATTGCCAGGAGACCCTATCGAAGGCCTTTTCGGCATCTAATAATATGAGTGCCATAGGGTCCCCTGTAACATCTGTCCAGTCAAGCAAAGAGATTACCCTTTGAACATGATCGGTTGTAGATCTCCCTGGTATGAACCCATGCTGACGTACCGATACGATTTTATGTATAATTGGTGCCATACGGGTCGCTAGTAATTTAGAGTAGATTTTTGAATCTCCATTTATCAGGGTGATAGGACGATATGACCCGAGTTCTGTAGGATCTTTGTGTTTTTTTAAAAATACTACAATCTTAGCTAATGACCATGATCCTGGCGGTCGTCCCCCTTGAAAAATATGTGTGAATAGATCATACAATATTTTTTTTAATTGTGTAGAAAATTTAACATAAAACTCTGAGGGAATCCCATCCATACCCGCCGCTTTGCCTAAAGCTAAGCTGTTTATAGAAAGAAGAATTTCCCCCACTGTGGTATACCATCCAATATTTCCTGATCCTCTACCCCCAGTCTTAGGGGTGGATTCTGATCCATATATTCTTCAATTATACTTTGTCGTGTATTTGATTCCCCATATAGTTTTTGATAAAATTGTTGAAACGCAATTCTTATTTCATTAGGGTCGGTCTTTAGCCCATATACTGGATCTCTAATTGCCCTTATTAAATTAGCTGTGTTTTGTTCTCTAGCACGCACTGCTAACTGATGTCCGACCTGTTCACTAAGTTCATAAAAATTTTCCTTGTGCATTGATGTTTTAGCTATTGCTTTTTCTGTTAGAATATCAATAATGTTATTTTTAGCTATCGCAATACCCCTCAATTCATTCCCAACTTCCCGTCCCTCTCGTACAGCCATTATCAATCCTTCCTCGGCTATCTTTAATTTTTCTTGTAGGACAGTCATTTTTTGTTTGGCTTTTTTATTGGCATTTAGTGAAAATCGCAACGTCTCCCCTCTAATCCCAGCCTTTAGGGTATCCCACACTATGTCTATTGATGCACTATTTATATTATCTTCCAGAAACCCCGGTATCCAAGTCGTCATGTGTTTACAATATTCCTTATTTACCAATAAATCCCTTTGAAATGTCCAAGTTTTCCTATTGGGATTTATTTCTCCATGTTCTATATTTACAACCAGAGGGTTGTGATCGGATAAAACTCTTGGTAATTTCTCTATTGTGCAATTAGAGATTAACGTGTTAGAAACCAAAACATAATCCAATCTAGCATGTCTAGCATGTGGGTGGGAATAATAAGTAAACCCAGGATCACCCGTATGTTCTATTTGCCAGCAATCAATCAAGCCATGTCTCTCACATAAATTTTTAAAAGCTTGAAATACTCTTGGCTTCCTGCCCCGGTATTGAAACCCTGGATCCACTGACCAGTCACGTGGGAGGTTTAGGTTAAAATCGCCACAAATTATTACTGGGAGAGGCCAGTGAGCGAGCTCATTAGAGATATATTCCAACACCTCCGGGTCATCACAGATATTGCCATATATTGTGCATAGGGTCATTTGTCTGCCATCACTATGTCGACATTCTGTGATCGACCAACGTCCATATTTATCAGACGCTGATCGGGTAAATTGCATCTCTCCCCCTTTCGCAAGTATTGCCACCCCCCTCATCCTTACTCCTTGTGTTGAAGTCGTAATCATTCTGTACCCTAATGTACTAAGCAAATGCCTTTGTGATCCTTCAATGTGTGTCTCCTGTATGCAAATAATATTAGCTCCTATTGATTGCAATCCGATAGCTACTCTCTGTCTTTTTTTAATGTCATTAAGGCCACAAATATTAACGCTAAGAATTTTTAACCTAACCATATTGTTTCTTATCCATCCTACCACACAATATAAGCCTTTCTGTTTTTTCTTTTTTAATCATACAGTTTGTATTCTTATTTCTCATATCATTATCTCCATTTCTTTTAAGTTGGTTCCTATTTACATCATTTCTACTCATCCCGGATCTGAGAATCCCCCCTTCCTCCCCCCACCCACCCCCACCCCTCCACCCTCCACCAATTATTAGGCAGCCAGGCTCAGACATGAGCCTGTGTGAGGACATCAGAAGTTATCCACCTTTCTAACCGCTCTCATACAGTTACCGATACAATACGTCGTACCTATGTCACATATGATTCACTTCTACTTTTGACACGAAAGATAAAATAGATGAAAACCAACTTTTCACTTTTTAGATCCCCCAGATTCCAACACAATATCATCCAACATTTTTTGGGCTTGAATTTCTGAATTAAAATTAAAATTTTGCCCCTTATAGACCACTTTAAGTCTAGCCGGATTTTGCAGGAATACTAGTGCACCAGCTTTTTGAAATGGTGTCATTAATTGTCTAAGTCGCCATCTACGCTCCACTGTTGCGTGAGCGAAATCTGGTTTTGCAAAGTAAGCAAACCCCTCACACTGCTTCCTGGCGTTGGGTCGAGCTAAATCGTACACCGCCTGTCTTAGTATGAAGTTACCGAAGAAAACCAGGATAGCTCGAGGTAATGGTTTTGATTCGGTGGCATGCTTGGCTTGAGATAATGGAAATCGGTGAGCCCTCTGCACTTCTTTGTCCCAGTCCCAAGATGATAATTCAGGCAGTGATTCTTTAAGCATCTTCACCACAAATTTCCTCGTATCATTTCCTTCAAGATTCTCCGGTACTCCAAGCAGCCGCAGGTTATTCCGGCGTTGTCGATTCTCGTAGTCCTCCAGCTTCCACATCACGTCTTTTATGGTTTTGTCCTGAGAGGTAGCCTGTACCTGGAGGTTTTCGACTGATTTCTCCAATATTTCCGTCCGCGACTCCACCGTGCTCATTCGTTCTGCGATGTCCGAACAAATTTTCCCGACTTTTCGTACAGACCCTTGCAATTTTTTTGTGGCCTGTCTTGCTTGTCGGTTATCTGCCTTAACCTCGTCTTGAAAAGATCTCAGGGATTGTAAAATAAGAGCAAATGACGGGTCAAGGGAAGTATCCTTCTTGTTTTGCTCTGATTCGCCTCCTATAGCTCCTGAGAGTTCTTTATCTACCTCTAGAGTCTCCTGAGACATCATTGATGAGGCTGAATAGTCCCATCTCAACTCGTCACTTCTCTCCTGATCTTTAGAGGTATTCCGACGCAACCTTGAGACTCTCTTGAGTCTCTTTTTAGCAGTTGTTTGTTTTTCTGCTGGGCTACTATTTTCTGAGCGCGAGGAATCACCATCTTCTCTACTATCGACAGTACTAATGTCCGATTGTTCGGACTCATCAGTAAGGGAGAAAAACTTTTCCCCAGTTACATCTAATGTTAGTGCGCATTGTTCAATGAGCCCTCGCACTACTACCCGCTGGGGAGGTAATAAATTACCATGAGGGTCTGAAACATCTGGGAGCGTATCTTTGTCGACAAGACTACTAAGTTGAATTGGCTCTTGCTCAATTGGTAAGTGCTTCGTTATCTCACCTTGATTATTAGCCCCTTCCTCCGCTTGTAGTCCCTCTGTCAACCGTATCTTTCCCACCAATGACAGATTCAACCCAGGTTGTTCAATGTCATTTGGTATTTGTTCAGACTCCTCAGTTTGCTCATTTCCCAGACCTGGGCTCTCTATGGGTATTTTTTCCCCCCTACATCTTTAAAATCGCTCTTGGGTAAAAATAAGCTGGTAATAGCCGGTTGATTTTTCGCCATTTCGCGAGGGGGTTTATTTTTCCGAATGGTTGCCTTTACTGTAGAGTCATATTTCTTTTTTTCTCCCGATACAGGTATTACCTTATTTTGTTTGTCCATTCGAGAAGGGCGATCACCTCTGTGTGTATCCATTTTCACCTCCAGCCCGTTTGACCGCTCCGTGGCAGCCCCCGTTCCTCGCTTTCCTCTGACTCGCGTTGCCATTGACACTGACAACTCTTCCGGAGACGCGCTGGGTTTCCACGGAGACCACGTTGCAGCGTATGCTCGCCCGCCTCCAGCGATTGCCGTCAGTAGTAGCCGCGCCAGACGCTCCCAACTCCGGAGCTCCCGCCAGGCGCTCCCGCTACACGAGCCACGTCTGCCACAGATCGCCGCCGCCTCTACACACCCCAGGGCATCGTAAGTCCTGCCACCACACACGGTCCCTCGCATGCCGCGCCTGTCGTAGATTGATTTCGGGAGTATATGTGAAGCCCAGGTAAGAGAGCGGTTTTCACAGGCTTCTTACTCCGACGCCATCTTACTAGTAATGTCTTCAAAGCCAGGACCCAGTGAGTCCTTACCAGAAGCCAGTGGGCTTCTTCCCTCCAAGTATGATAAACTCCCATTCTTGGAATTGAGAGCATTATGCAATACTAGGAAGCTGAAGGCAGGCAAAAGTGCCAGCACCCAACACCTCAGAGAGGTGCTACTAGCTGATGATCTCAGCAGGCCCCTAGGGTCTGAAGGGGTAGGCAGAGAGGGTGGGGCAGAAGATGAGGAAGGGGTCAGGGGTGAAGAAACCCAGGCCCCCCCCTCTGAAACTGGCCAGGAAGGTGAAAATGACCTTGACCTGGAGAACCCAATTCCTCCTGTGGAGGAGGAGGAGGAGTATCAGAATGACCTCCCCTTTGTCCCCCCAGGAAGAATTGTGAGTGTGCCCAGAAGGTCTAGATCTCCTTCTCAGGAGTCTAACCACTCTGACACCTCAATAGGGACCTCTGTCTCCTCTCATAGGAGAGAATCCTCTCATGACAGGAGAAAGAGACTGATTGAGTATGAGCAAGCCCAGCTTGAACTCAGAAAACAGCAGTTGGCTATAGACAGGGAGTCCCTAGATCTCTACAAAGAGAGAAAAGATGGGACTAGAGTCCCATGGTGGCAGCAATTTCCCCAGAGATAGGGAAAGGTCTTATGACCATAGAAACCTGAGCAAGATTGTCCCTCCCTACCAGAGTGGGGATGACATCCACAAATGGATAACTGCACTGGAGAGGGCCTGTAAAGTACAGAGGGTCCCTCAGGAGCAGTGGGCAGCAATCTTGTGGCTATCCTTTGCAGACAAAGGTAGAGATAAGCTCCTCACTGTTAAAGAGGAGGATGCTGATAAATACACAGTCTTGAAGAGTGCTCTGATTGATGGGTTTGGCCTAACCACTGAACAATACAGGTTAAAGTTCAGAGATACCCAAAAGGCACAGACTCAAGACTGGGTGGACTTTGTTGATTGTTCTGCCAAGGCTCTGGAAGGTTGGTTATTGGGCAGTAAGGTATGTGACTTCACAGGATTGTACAATCTTATCATGAGGGAGCAGATCCTTAATAATTGTCAAAATCAGCTGTTGCATCAGCACCTGGTGGACTCTGATCTGACCTCTCCCCAAGAATTGGGAAAGAAGGCAGACAAATGGGTCAGAACCAGGGTGAGGCAGAAGGTACAGAACCAAGGTGGTGACCCTAAGAAGCAAGATTCTAAAAACTCTGATAAGGGTGGGGAGAAGGGTAAAGACCAAAAGTCTTCACAAGGCCCCCAAAAATCTTCTTCAGGTGGGGATTCACAGTCTAACAAGGGAAGAGGCCAAAAGAAACCATGGTGCAAGGTCTGTAAGCAAAAGACCCACTGGACCAGTGATTGCACCAAGTCCAAAGACTCTACTCCAGCCCCCACCAATGCCCCTAAGGCACCTGCTCCCCCTAGTGCAGTTACAATTGGTGGTGGGACTACACAAGCCAAGGGTTTAGTAGGGTTGACCCTGGGTAAGGAGATGAGCTCTGACCTAGGCAGAGAACTCACTCAGGCTGTCCTAGTCTGTGATGGAGGCATGGATGTGACCTCCTCTGTGAGTCCCAGTAATCTGGGCAAGTACAGGCAACAGCCCTTAATCAATGGAAAAGAGGCTTTGGCATTTAGGGACACAGGGGCAAGTGTCACCATGGTGACACAAGACCTTGTAGGTCCTGGGCAGATTATACTTGGTGAAATGTACCAAGTGACCAATGCTAGCAATGTCAGAACAGACCATACTCTGGCAGTTGTTAACTTCTCCTGGGGAGGGGTAACTGGCCTTAAGAAGGTTGTGGTAAGTGCAGACCTACCAGTTGAATGCTTGCTTTGCAATGATTTAGAAACTTCAGCTTGGGCAGAAGTGGAGCTCAGGACCCATGCAGAAATGCTGGGCATCCCTGCAGATGTGTTTGCTGTGACCAGGTCACAAGCCAAAATGTCTAACACTGAACAGGCCTTGGATTCTGGAATAATGGACCAAGTGCCCTCCAAGAAGAGGAGTAGTAGGGTAAAGGCAGTGCCTTCCCCCTTGGCTCAGAAGGAAGATCTTGAGGGGGATGATCTCAGTCCTGAGGAAGGAACTGTCCCAGAGGAGCTTTAACCTGACCAGGTTGAGTTTTTGGGGACAGGGGGCCCTTCCAGGGCAGATCTGAGCCAGGAGCAGCAGAGCTGCCCCTCTCTTGAACCCCTCAGACAGCAAGCTGCTGCTGAGGCTGCTGGGAAAGCTAGTGGTCCCCATACAGTGAATTGGGATGATGGACTCTTGTACTCAGAGTGTAGAGACCCCAAGCCTGGTGCCACCAGGAGGTTGGTTATACCTCTGAAGTTCAGGGGCTTCCTATTGACCCTAGCCCATGACATTCCCTTAGCAGGTCACCTGGGCCAGAACAAGACTTGGGACAGAATTGTCCCTCACTTTCACTGGCCCCACATGTCTGAAGACACCAAGGAGTTTTGTCGCTCCTGTGTAACCTGCCAGGCCAGTGGCAAGGCAGGTGGCACTACAAAGGCCCCCTGATACCACTACCTGTGGTGGGGGTTCCCTTTGAAAGGGTGGGGATTGACATTGTTGGTCCCATGGATCCCCAAACAGCATCTGGGCACAGGTTTATCCTGGTGGTAGTGGATCATGCCACCAGGTACCCAGAGGCTATTCCCCTTAGGACCACTACAGCACCTGTGGTGGCAAGAGACCTCCTGGGAATTTTCTCAAGAGTGGGCTTCCCTAAGGAGGTTGTATCAGACAGGGGTGCTAACTTTATGTCTGGATACTTGAAAGCAATGTGGAAGGAGTGTGGAGTGACTTACAAGTTCACCACACCCTATCACCCACAGTGCAATGGTTTAGTTGAGAGATTCAACAAAACCTTGAAGGGCATGATTAAAGGGCTCCCAGAAAAGCTTAGGCGAAGATGGGACATACTCTTGCCCTGCCTTTTATTTGCATACAGGGAGGTGCGTCAAAAGGGGGTTGGCTACAGCCCTTTTGAACTTTTGTTTGGTCACCCTGTCAGGGGTCCATTGTGCTTGGTGAAGGAAGAATGGGAGTTACCTCTCAAGCCCCCAAACCAAGACATAGTGGACTATGTACTTGGTCTCCGCTCCCGGATGGCTGAGTACATGAGAAAGGCAACTAAAAACCTTGAGGCTAGCCAGGAACTTCAAAAAGCCTGGCATGACCAAAAGGCTGTACTGACTGTTTACCAGCCAGGACAGAAGGTGTGGGTGTTGGAGCCAGTAGCCCCAGCAGCTCTCCAAGACAAATGGAGTGGACCCCATACCATTGTTGAACAGAAGGGTGAGGTTACCTATTTAGTAGACCTAGGAACACCCAGGAGTCCCCACAGGGTTCTCCATGTCAACAGGTTAAAACCATATGTGGACAGGGCAGACATGGGCTTGCTCATGGCTACTGATGAGGGCCAGGAGGAAGAGAGTGACCCACTCCCTGACCTGCTCTCACAGGACCCTGATGATGGGTCAGTGGATGGTGTAGCCTTGGCAGGCAGCCTCACTGCCCAGCAGCAAACTGATTGCAGACAGGTGCTCAATCAGTTCAGGCACATATTCTCACTGACACCCAGTCAGATCACCTGGTGCACTCATGAAGTGGACACTGGGGACAGTCTGCCTATTAAAAATAAGATTTATAGGCAACCTGACCATGTCAGGGACTGTATCAGGACAGAAGTCCAGAAGATGTTGGATTTGGGAGTTATTGAACCCTCAGATAGCCCTTGGGCTAGTCCAGTGGTCCTTGTGCCAAAACCTCACACCAATGGTGGGAAAAGAGAGATGAGGTTTTGTGTGGACTACAGGGGTCTCAATGCAGTCACTAGGACTGATGCCCATCCAATACCTAGGGCAGATGAGCTAATAGACACTTTGGCCTCAGCCAAGTATCTAAGCACATTTCACCTGACAGCTGCCTTCTGGCAGATCAGACTAGCTGATGATGCAAAGCCAAAGACAGCATTCTCAACCCCTAGTGGGCATTATCAATTTGTGGTGATGCCCTTTGGTCTGAAGAATGCACCTGCCACTTTTCAGAGGTTGGTGAATACAGTCCTTACAGGTCTGGAAGCCTATAGTGCAGCATATCTAGATGATATTGCTGTCTTTAGCTCCACCTGGGAGGATCACCTGGTCCACCTCAGAAATGTTTTGCAGGCCCTGCAGAAAGCAGGCCTGACTATCAAGGCTACCAAGTGCCAGATAGGGCAGAGTCAGGTTGTGTACCTGGGCCACCTTGTGGGTGGAGGCCAGGTTCAACCCTTGCAGAGCAAGATCCAGACCATCATGGACTGGACTGCTCCAACTACCCAGACTCAGGTGAGAGCCTTTTGAGGCCTGACTGGGTACTATAGGAGATTTGTCAAGGGGTATGGATCAATAGTGACACCCCTGAATGACTTAACTTCCAAGAAAATGCCCAAAAAGGTTCAGTGGACGGTTAGCTGTCAAAAGGCATTTGATGACCTAAAGCAGGCAATGTGCACTGCTCCCATTCTACAGAGTCCTGATTACTCCAAGAAGTTCATTGTCCAAACAGATGCATCTGAATTGGGAGTAGGGGCTGTACTGTCACAATTGAATGATGAAGGTCAATCAATCAATCAATCACAGAATTTGTAGAGCGCACTACTTACCCGCGAGGGTCTCAAGGCGCTGGGGAGAGGGAAGGGGGGATGCTGCTACTGGTCGAACAGCCAGGTCTTGAGTAGCCTCCTGAAGGTCAGCAGGTCTTGGGTCTTTCGTAGGCTTAGTGGAAGGGTGTTCCAGGTCTTGGCGGCGAGGTGTGAGAAGGATCTGCCGCCGGTGGTTGTTCTTCGAATGCGGGGGACGGTGGCGAGGGAGAGGTCGGCGAAGCGGAGCCGGTGGTTGGGGACGTAGAAGAGGAGCCGTCTGTTGAGGTAGGCTGGGCCAGTTTTGTGGAGTGCCTTGTGTGCGTGGGTGAGGAGTTTGAAGGTGATCCTCCTGTCGACGGGGAGCCAGTGCAGGTTCCTCAAGTGGGGGGTGATGTGGCTGTGGCGTGGTACGTCGAGGATCAGTCGTGCGGAGGCGTTTTGTATGCGTTGCAGTCGTTTGATGAGCTTGGCCGGGCTCCCGCGTAGAGGGCGTTCCCATAGTACAGTCTGCTACTGACGAGGGCCTGGGTGACTGTTCTTCTTGTGTCTGTCGGGATCCACCTGTAGATCTTGCGAAGCATGCGGAGGGTGTTGAAGCAGGAGGAGGAGACTGCGTTGACTTGCTTGGTCATGGAGAGCGTTGAGTCGAGGATGACTCCCAGGTTGCGTGCGTGGTCGGTGGGTGTCGGGGCTGCTCCCAGCGTCGTTGGCCACCAGGAGTCGTCCCAGGCTGAGGTGTTGGAGCCGAGGATGAGGACCTCCGTTTTGTCCGTGTTCAGCTTTAGTCGGCTGATCTTCATCCAATCGGCGACGGCCTTCATTCCTTCATGGAGTTTGGCTTTGGCGGCGAGGGGGTCCTTGGTGAGGGAGAGGATCAGTTGCGTGTCGTCGGCGTAGGAGATAATGTTGAGGTCGTGTTGTCTGGCGATGCGTGCGAGCGGGGCCATGTAGATGTTGAACAGTGTTGGGCTGAGGGACGATCCCTGGGGTACGCCGCAGATGATCTCGGAGGCTTCGGATCGGAAGGGTGGGAGGCGGACTCTCTGGGTTCTGCCGTCGAGGAAGGAGGTGATCCATTCCAGGGCCTTGTCTCGGATCCCTGCGTCGTGGAGGCGTGCGCGTAGAGTGCGGTGGCAGACAGTGTCGAAGGCGGCGGAGAGGTCCAACAGGATGAGGGCTGCGGTCTCACCATTGTCCAGCAGGATCCTGATGTCGTCGGTGGCGGCGATGAGGGCAGTCTCAGTGCTGTGGTTGCTGCGGAACCCTGATTGGGATGGGTCCAGGATGCTGTTTTCTTCGAGGTATCGGGTTAGCTGTTTGTTGACGATCTTCTCGATGACCTTGGCTGGGAACGGAAGCAGAGAGATGGGCCGGAAGTTCTTGAGGTCTCTCGGGTCCGCCTTGGGTTTTTTGAGTAGGGCGTTGATCTCTGCGTGTTTCCAGCTCTCTGGGAAGGTCGCGGTCTCGAAGGAGAGGTTGATGATGTTGCACAGGTGGGGTGCGATGGAGCTGCTGGCTTTGTTGAAGATGTGGTGCGGGAAAGGGTCTGACGGGGAGCCGGAGTGTATTGTGCTCATGGTCTTGATGGTGTCCTCGATGTTCACGCTGGCCCAGGCTGGCAGGGGGTCGTGGTCGATGGTGTGTGGCGGGTCGATCTTAGTTGGGGTTGTCTGGGTGTCGAAGCTGTCGTGGATGTCGGCGATCTTGCAGTGAAAGAAGGTGGCGAGGGAATCGCACAGGGGTTGCGACGGCGGGATGTCGTTGGTGTTGGAGCTGGGATTGGAGAGTTCCTTCACGATGTTGAAAAGCTCCTTGCTGTTGTGTGCGTTGTTGTCGAGGCGGTCTTTGAAGGAGATTCTCTTGGCGGACCTGATGAGGTGGTGGTGGTTACGGATGGCGTCTTTGTGGGCTGTGTGGCTGTCCGGTGTCTTATCGCTGTGCCATTTCTTCTCTAGTTTCCGGCAGGTGCGCTTGGAAGCTAGGAGTTCCGAGGTGAACCAGCTGGCTCTTTTGGTGGTGTCGCTGTAGGTGAGCTTTTTCAGCGGGGCGAGGGTGTTGGCACAGTCGTCCATCCATCGTCTGAGGTTGCAGGCAGCGTCGTCGGTGTTGGATGGGTCGGAGGGAGGGCTGAGAGCGAGGGTTGCCCGGAGTTGGTCTTCGGTGACTTTGCTCCAGCAGCGGCGTGGGATCTGTTGGGTGCGGTGGTGTGTGGTGTGTTTCTGGAAGGTGAAATGGATGCAGCGGTGGTCGGTCCAGAGGAGTTCCGTGGTGTGGCTGAAGGAGACGTGGGAGCTTGAGGAGAAGATGGGTCAAGCGTGTGGCCGGCGGAGTGGGTCGGTGTTGTGACGAGCTGGCTCAGACTGAGGTTGGCGAGGCTGTCGATCAGGGTGGTGGAGTTGCTGTCGTTGTTGTTCTCCAGGTGAAAGTTCAGGTCTCCGAGGAGGATGTAGTCGGTAGAGGTCAGGGCGTGCGTGCTGATGAAGTCGGCGATGGAGTCGCTGAACTGGGGTCGGGGCCCAGGGGGTCTGTAGACAAGGGTGCCTCTAAGGTCAGGTTCAGCCAGTAGCTTTTATCAGCAGAAGGCTGACCCCTAGAGAGAAACGTTGGTCAGCCATTGAGAGGGAGGCCTTTGCTGTGGTCTGGGCTCTGAAGAAGTTGAGGCCATACTTGTTTGGTACTCACTTCCTTGTTCAAACAGACCATAAGCCCCTCTTATGGCTAAAACAAATGAAGGGTGAAAACCCCAAACTGTTTAGATGGTCCATTTCCCTACAGGGGATGGACTTCACAGTGGAACATAGACCTGGGAGTAACCATGCCAATGCAGATGGACTCTCTAGGTACTTCCACTTAGAACATGAAGACTTAACTGGGCAAGGTTAGTTTAATGTCCCTACGTTTGGGGGGGGTTGTGTAGGAGAGTAGGATCTGCTTCACATGGGTTCCCCCACTTTTTGCTGATGCTTCACTGTTTTTCGACTTTAGTCTGGCTGGGGCCCTGCTAATCAGAACCCCAGCCTAGCTGCTTCCTCTCTAAAATGGTTTCCATGTGCCTTAGGCACATCTCTGATTGGAATCTGGAGTGCCCTTATAAGTCCCTAGTATATGGTATACTATGTACCCAGGGCATAGGTACCTCAGAGGCCTACCAGGGGCTGCAGCATGTATTGTGCCACCCCTGGAAGGCCATCCAAAATGACACCACAGGTCTGCTACTGCAGCCTGGGTAAGGTGGTGCATGCACCCCTTACTGTGATATAGGCTACCTACATCACTACATACATACACACATATAAACCTATAAGTCACTCCTATGGCAGGCCTTATCAATCCTGGAGGCAGAGTGCGTGGTTCCTATGTGAGAGGGTGCCCCTGCATGAGCAGGGCCCCTCTGCAGCGTTCGGAGACCCTTCTCTGATGCTGTTTGTAGTGCAGCCTGACCATATACTCTCAAGCGCATTATAACCTCGCGTTAAATGCTAACTTTGGGATGGCTGCACGGAAACATGTCGTGTTTGGTGTCAAACATCTTGGAATACTACCCCCCGCCAGTTCTGGTGGCGGGGGTAGCATTCCACCCTTCTAGAGGGAGAGACATGTACACACCGGCCTGCCCGGTAACTTCTTTCCAAGCCGTGGCATCACAAAAAGGATGCCGCTGCCACAGACACGAGTCTGGCCTCCTGCTGCTGACCGAAACTCCGGCAGGGGAGGCCTGGACAATAGGTTTCCTGTCCCAGGGAGGTGTAACCACCTCCCCATACAGGATAGTGTGTATTGGGGCTGGGCGGGAGCACTCTCTGGTACTTTGAAGTCCTGCACTGGGGGGCACATTTGGTGTCCCTGTGCATACCCCAGTTCAAACCGGCTCAGGGGCTCCCAGCCCCTGCTCTGGCGCGAAACTGGACAAAGGGAAAGGGGTGTAACCACCCCTCTGCCCTGACCCTCCCATAGGTGGGTCCCCAGAGTATGTCCAACCCCCTAACTTGGTATAAGTATGGGACCCCAGTCCTTAGGACTTTAGATTACCCTGGACAAAACTCTGAAACTGAATCCTGGACCTTCGACGCTCTACTTCAAGATTAGAGGACTGAAGAATCTCCCTTGGGGTCAAGGAGTGACTCCCCTGCTTGGCAGGCACCAACGAAGCAATTGTCCGGTCTGCATCGCTGAAGCTCCCGCCAGACGCCGAAGTCTTTGCATCACCAGAGGTGTATTTCCAGACTTCCCCGAGGCTACCCTGAGTCCCCAGCAAAGCTGAGGCCCGTGGCTATCGTGGGTAACGTGGAACCGTGACCCCTGGACACCGCGTACTTTTGTAAGTGCATCCTCTTCTGGGTCTCCCACGAAGTTGTGCTTTGGGCTCCGAGTAGCCCCAGCTCCAGCACCGACTGCACCGAAGATCACTGGCCTCCACTCCACGAGTGTCCTGTGAGCCAGCTCCAAGTGCGTCCACTTGAGGCTACTTCGCGGTCGCTAGTCCATTGGCTAGTAGGCCCTCCCGAAGGCAAATCTTCTTCTGCTTGGGCTCCCTGGTTGCTCCAGGCGTGCCCTGACTTACCCTCGCCGGGTGAGTCCCACAGACCTTGCTGGTCTGCACCATCGTCCTTCTTCCATTTCCACGAGACTTGCCGTTGCCAAGGCTTGTTGGGTCCAATCCGGTCGCCGACACCCCTGCAATCGACAGACGTCGTGGGACAGCTCCAATCCAGCTCCTGGTTGTCGTCGACGCCTCCTGGACCTCGTGGCTGAAGAGTCAAGACGACCGTCAACCTACCTGAAGCACTCAACATCGGTGGGCATCTGCTCATCGCCTTCCTGGTCACTGGCTAGTGACCCAGACTCTGTCCCCTCTGCTTTCAGGTTCTTCAGATCTTCGATCCACCTTTGGATCCACCCGAACACTTTCGACTTGGCCGCCAGCAGCACTTTGCAGCAGATCGCCATTGAAAACGACGACGAAACCCGACCCCGAAAGGCACCTATGCACCCGGCTCCCCTGGGTGAGGTAACTCGAGTACTCCGGTGCTCCCGTGGGTATTGACACTAGAACAGCCTAGTTCTAAAAGGTTTGCTCCAAGTCCTCCTCTAAGTGTCCCTTTTCTTTAAAATTCCAACCGCGACTTTCCCCATAGAAGTCAACGGCGATTCGCGGCTGTGTTCTCACACTGCACGTGTCCCCCGTGTGTCCCCTGTGTCACTACCTTGGGTGGTTCCTTGTGGTCCAAGCACTTCTACAGGCTCTAGGCCCTGTGTCTAGCTCAGTCGTGGTTCTTAAACCACTTTATTTCTATATGGTCTGGTACGCCCCTAGGGCTCAAACGTGTATTTGTGCTATTACTGTAGATAACTAACTTATAACATATGTACTTCGAACTCTAGCCTCATAAAGAGACTAGAGGGGTGTGTTTAGCAATAAATACATATATTTTGAATATATACCTGGTGTGGTCCTCTTTCATTTGGTCACTCAAGAGATTATAGACTGGTAAAACAAGCTGCTTTACATTCCTTCAAGACTTAGCCTGAAGGCTGCTCTCCATAGCTACCACTAGGATAGCTTTCAATAAAGGTTGTCTTTAACCTATCTCCAATAAGGGGTTGTTTGGACTGGTGCAAGGTGCCCACTATAATTAGTGGACAGCATATGCCAGGCCAACTTCTCACAAGTATCGCCAGAAATTCCGCAACAGCCACAAGCTTCCCACACAGAACTGGGTGGATTTTTTTGATTATGCCCGTAAGGCATTGGAGGGTTGGGTGCGTGGCAGCGAGGTGAGTGACTATGAAGGGCTGTACCATCTGTTTTTAAAGGAGCACCTTCGTGATAAGAGTTTTCCAGAGCTGCGCCAACACCTGGTGGACCGCAAGCTGACCGATCCTCGGGAACTTGCGGAGGAGGCGGATACCTGGGTTAGCACTCGGGTGTCCCACAAGGGATCCGGGGGAGACCCCCGAAAGGTGGACAGGGTTTTCCCCAGAAGAGAGAGGGGGGAGATAAAAAGGAGTTCTTTAAAGGCCCCCAAAATAGACCGCATGGGAGAGGGGTAGGTTCCCCACCCCAATCTGGATTCCAGAAACCCACTTACCCTGACAAGAGTCAGCAGCCCAGAACTGTCCGGTGCTACGAGTGCGGGGAGGTTGGACACTACAAGGGGGATCCCCAGTGTCGCAAGAGGACCCCAGCCCCCACAGGAGGTTAGAGCCCCGGGTGGCCAGTGTAGCGCTTGGGGAGGAGTTGTCCCTAGGTAGGGGAGGTGAGTGGACAGGCTTGACCTTAGTTTCCCTGGGGGATAGAGAGATGATCCCACGGGTTCAGGTACCTCGAACACTGCCAAGTACCGGCAGAGGGTCCTGGTGAACGGGGAGGAGGTGGAGGCTCTGAGGGACACGGGTGCCACCATGACGATGGTAAGACGTCAGCTGGTGTCCCCAGAGCAGGTGATTCCTGAAGTATTCCACCCGGTTGTCATGGCTGATAATAGCCTGGGTCATTACCCTGTGGCCCAAGTTCCCTTTGAGTGGGGAGGAGTCTCAGGCCTGTTGAGAGTTGCGGTGAGCCCTGCCATGCCAGTTGACTGTCTACTCGGAAACGATTTGGAACATACTGCCTGGAAAGAGGTGGAGTTCAACGCCCATGCTGAGATGCTGGGATTACCAGGGTGGACTTGCGTGGTCACGCGGTCCATGGCTGCCCGGCAAGGAACTCAACCCGGGTTAGAGCGTGAAACAATGGCCCAGCCCACTGCTGGACAAGAGGACATCTCTGAAGATGCACCCGGCGAGATGGATGGGGAGCCCGCGGAGGTGACCCCGGAGTCCGCTGAGGTGGATGTTGTTCCCGTGGGGGACTTGCCGACCCCTGCAGTGTGGCAGGTGGAAGGAGGGCCTACCCGGGAGGAATTCTGTTGGGCGCAAAGAGAGTGCCCAACGCTTGAAGGCATGCGGCAGCAGGCCGAAGCCCAAGCAACTGGTACAGAGACCGGTAACTACCATGTCTACTGGGAGGATGGTCTCCTCTACAGTGAGCCTAAGGCTCCGGTGCATGGGTCATCAAGGGCCTTAGTGGTCCCCCAATGCTACCAAGCCTTCCTGCTGGAATTGGCACACGAGATACCACTGGCAGGACACCTGGGCCAGGATAAGACATTTGCTCGATTGGTCCCACATTTTTATTGGCCCAGGATGAGAGTTACCTCTGACACCTTTTGTAAGACCTGTGTGACTTGTCAGGCGAGTGGCAAGACAGGGACTAAGTTGAAGGTCCCTCTGGAACCGCTCCTGGTTGTCGGTACCCCTTTTGAGCGGGTAGGAATTGACATTGTCGGGCCAATGGACCCGCCGACTTCTTCGGGACATAGGTTCATCTTGGTGTTGGTGGACCACGCCACCCGGTACCCGGAGGCAATCCCTCTGAGGACCATCACCGCACCTGTGGTGGCACGGGCCTTGATGGGGATTTTTACCCGAGTGGGATTTCCCAAGGTCGTGGTGTCAGATAGGGGCATGAATTTCATGTCGGCCTACATGCAGGCCATGTGGAAGGAGTGCGGAGTGACCTACAGGTTCTCCACTCCTTACCACCCCCAGACTAACGGGCTCGTGGAGCGCTTCAACAAGACCCTGAAGGGGATGATCCGAAGCCTGCCAGAGGACTTGAGAAGGAAGTGGGACGTCCTCTTACCCTGTCTGCTCTTCTCCTACCGAGAGGTGCCGCAGAAGGGGGTCGGTTTCAGCCCCTTTGAGCTGCTCTATGGCCACCCCGTTAGGGGGCCCCTCAGTCTCGTGAAGGAGGGGTGGGAGACATCTTCTAAGAAGCTCCCCCGTGATGTGGTAAGCTACATGCTGGCATTCCGCAGCCAGATGGCCAAGCTGTGGAAGGAAGCCTCAGACAATCTGGAGGCTAGTCAAGCCGTCATGAAGGAATGGTACGACCGGAATGCTCGGACGGTGGAATTGGATGCTGGACAGAAGGTGTGGGTCATGGAGCCCGGAGAGCTTAGCGCCCTCCAGGACCGGTGGACTGGACCATACGAAATTTTGGAGAGAAGAGGCCAGACCACTTATGTAGTAGACCTCAAGACCCCCTGACAACCCCACAGGGTGTTCCACATCAACCGCCTTAAGCCACACCAGGAGCGGTCAGAACTTACTCTCCTGATGGTGACGGATGGGAGCGAAGAGGAGGAGAGCGAGCCTCTTCCGGACCTTCTGGCGGCCAAAGAGAACGATGGATCGGTGGAGGGGGTGGTCCTCTCCCCTTCCTTGACCTTGGAGCAACAGAGGGACTGCTGCCAGGTATTGGAGCAGTACGCCTCGTTGTTCTCCCTCACGCCTGGGATCACGCACCTGTGTACCCATGATGTGGACACAGGGGACAGCCCGCCTGTGAAAGCCAAGTCTTCCGGCTGTCCGACAAAGTCAGAACCAGCATCCAGAGTGAGGTGGCCAAAATGTTGGAGCTGGGGGTGATTGAGCCTTCCAGCAGCCCTTGGGCTAGTCCGGTGGTGTTGGTGCCGAAAGCGGCCCCACACCAGAACTTCGGTTCAGTGTGGATTACCGTGGTCTGAACTCCGTGACCAAGACTGATGCTCACCCGATCCCTCGGGCGGATGAGCTCATTGACCGACTGGGAGCAGCTCGGTACTTAAGCACAATCGACCTGACGTCAGGATATTGGCAGATTGCCAAGACGGACGGAGCGAAGGAGAAGATTGCGTTCTCCACCCCCGAGGGCCACTTTCAATTTCGGGTGATGCCCTTCGGGCTGAAAAATGCTCCGGCCACTTTCCAGCGGTTGGTTAACCAGGTACTGTCTGGCCTAGAGGCCTTCTCTGGTGCCTACCTGGATGACATAGCTGTCTTCAGCAGCAGCTGGGAGGACCATCTGGAGCATCTCCAGGAGGTGCTACAGGCTCTACAGCGGGCTGGCCTAACCATCAAGGCTAGCAAGTGCCAGATTGGACAGGGATATGTCGTCTACCTGGGACACCTGGTGGGCGGGGATAAGGTGCAACCCCTCCAGGCCAAAATCGAGACAATCTTGGCCTGGGAGCCCCCCAAAACCCAAACGGAGGTCCGGGCCTTACTTGGCCTCACGGGTTACTACCGCCGGTTTGTCAAGGGCTATGGGACCATCGTAGCCCCCCTGACTGAATTGACATCCAAGAAGCAGCCACGCAAAGTCATCTGGACGGCTGCCTGTCAAGAAGCGTTTGACACTCTGAAGCACGCGATGTGCACCGCTCCGGTGCTCAGGACTCCGGACTTTGGCAAAGAATTCATCGTGCAGACAGACGCCTCTGAGCGTGGCATTGGAGCTGTGCTCTCTCAACTTAATGATGACGGCCAAGATCAGCCAGTGGCCTTTATTTCTCGAAGGCTACTCCCCCAGGAACAGCGGTGGAGTACGATAGAGTGAGAAGCCTTTGCTGTGGTTTGGGCTTTGAAGAAGCTGAGGCCATACCTCTTTGGCTCTCACTTCCTTATTCAGACCGACCACCGACCCCTTCGCTGGCTCATGCAGATGAGAGGCGAAAACCCCAAATTGTTAAGGTGGTCCATTTCCTCCAGGGGATGGACTTCGGGTGGAACATCGACCCGGAGTAGACCACGCCAACGCTGATGGTCTCTCTCGGTTTTTCCGCCTTAGTGATGAGAACTCCCTAGAGGTTGGGTAGCTCTCCCCACTTTCAGTTGGGGGGGACGCGTGTTAGACCTGTCAGCCCTAGGGTGGTCTTACCCCGTTTTTTCTCTTTGCGCCTCATTTTTGCCACTACCTTTTGTTGGACCTAGGTCTCTGGGCGCCTTACCACTGCCAAACAGTGCTGAGGCGCAGGTGCTCTCTCCTAATAAGATGGCTGCCACAGGCCCCTGCTACTGCGGAGTGGCCATTGCACACGCACATACTAGTAGTCAGGATCAGGCTGGGACATAATGTTACTGTATCCATGCCGTCCCGCCTCTGGGCCTCATAGACAGACATGACGGAAGCTTCTAGAACCTTCCAGCCCAGGGAGGAGTTATGTTTTGCCGCCTTTCAGGAGGGTCACCTGACCTAGGGGTATAAGAGGTTTGGAGGGAAACCTAGTTAGTCAGTTGGAGCACCACTGGACCTGGGGGAACCTCTGCCGGAGTACAGGCTGTTGGGCCTAGGAGGGAGACCTACACTACTGGTACTGACTGGGCTGAGGCACTGCTGTGCTAAGATAGATGAGGAACACCTTCCACCTGCTGACCTTGCCCAGCGTGAGGGGACCCAGGGAACTACCTCCAGTGTGCCTGCAGGGCACCTACCTGCCTCTTGTGCCCACCAACTCAACCCCCTTCCCCTCAAGTAACTGCAACTGAATTAACTGCAACTCAAACACCTACATCTAAGCCTGAAACCAAGAAACTGCAACTGCAACCCTGCAACCTGCACATGCTGCTGGGGATCACCAGGTAAAGCGCTGAGCCCTGTATCCAGAAGCGCTGTATGCCGCCCTAGCGCTGTGCCCTGTAACCCAAACGCGCTTTGACCGGTAAGCGCTGTGCCCCCTGAGCGCTGTGTGCCAAGAAGCGCTGTGAACTGTAAAGCGCTGTGCCTCCTGAGCGCTGTGTGCCAAGAAGCGCTGTGCCAAAATCACCGCCGCGGCCCCCCGCTCAAGAGAGAAGAAGCGCTGTGCCACAATCACCGCCGCGGCCCCCCGCGCTTAGTGCAACCGAAGCGCACTGCCCAGAAACTCACCGCTGCGGCCTCGGTGCCCCGTAAAGAGAAGCGCTGGGCCAAGATCACCGCCGCGGCCCAGGCGCCGCAGGAGAGGAGCCGGGAATTGCACCGAGGCCGCGTTGGGCCTCCCAGGTGGTCCCCCGTCGCTAAGCACCAGGAGCGCCGGCCGCGTCCTAGGCCGCGCCCCCGGGAGCCGCGCTAGGATTGGCTCCTGCCGTCTGCCTTCCCCAGAGGCCCGAGACTCGAGCTGTTGTCGCCGGAGGGTCTCCGCTGCACACGGGAGCCCCCCTCTACCGCTCTGCATGTTCTGGCCGCCCCCTCCTCCGCATTGAGGCCTACAACCCCTACCGCCACATCAGGGCACTCCTCCGCCTCTCCCAGTCGAAGCCCCACGCGCAGTCAGGAGCGGGCTGACCGGGGAGAAGGCGGCTGGCGTCGTGTCCGGCCTACACCAGCACCGGGACTGTAAGGTGAGCCCGGGAGGCCTGGGAGGGGGAGTACACGCATCGCGAAGGCCTCACCTTGGAAGAGTTTCCCCCGCATATCGCCCTGAGTGCATTGGGAGGAGCGGTCGCCCTCATTCTGCCATATTGACTGCCTCCTCTGTGCACGAGGCTGGGCCCTGTGAGAAAGCTTAGGCCTGCCCACCTGCTAAAGGGATATTACGGAGGGGAATGTCACCAGTGATACATACCTACCGGCTGTAAGGTCCCCTTTGAATTGAAATGTACCTTGATGTAATGCATGTTTAACCGTGGTTATATGCTGAAGCCTGATCTTCCACTTCAGTTAAAGTCACTGCTTTGATTCAAATGGTCATATGTTGAATGTTTACCTGCATTAAGACGCCCACTGTACTGAATGTGGTTATGCCTAGTTTGACACAGGTTCCTCATCACCTATAGTGTTATAGGCTTACCTGCATCTTATTTTTGGTTAATTGAATGGGCCTTGTTAGGCTGTTGTTTATGCTAATTGCTGCCCTGCATTACCTACAGAATTACCTGCTTTCAGATGCATCTTGCTAATGTCTCTTCCCTTATAGGAAGGTTTAATGCTTTTTATGCACTTGGATGAATTCCTCAAGTTCTACTGTGAAATGAATTGAATGTTATCCTAAGATTATCTGCCTCATCAACTGCTGATTCAAATTAGATAAAGGATCTTGTTTTTATACAAAAGCCTGGTGTGGTGTCTCCTTTATTGTTGTGCATTACTGAGTCAGTGTGAGTGTGTGCTGCACAACTGCTTAACACATTGCCTTCGGGTGCCTTCCTGCCTCGCGCCGAGCTACCGTGTCGGAATCGGCGACCCCGGTTCTAACAAACCTGTTGTGCACTTGTTTCAGCAGCAGTCTCTGGGCACAGCGCTTGGTCTTTGGCCATGCCCTGGTAGGCCAGTCCACATTCCCTAGAAGTCCATGTGCCTTTGCTTGGTTTGGTGTGAATCCGTTTCAGGGAAATTAAGATTGAAAAATGTGTTTGGTAGACTTTGAATATTCAAATTAAAGAGGTATCCGGAATGGAGCCAAATTAAAAAATTAATGGAACCTCTTTAGGTGTGGGATCTTTATTCCTGATATAGTTTTTGTGTCCTCAAGCTCAAAGCTGAGCCTGTGGACCCAAAGTTTCTGATCGACTGGTCACAACAGAAAAATGTATGGTGCGCCCCCATTAAAAAACATGGGTCATGGTCCCTGTGTCCTGAAAAGAAAACATGAAGGCCAAATAAGGGAGCAGTGTAAGAACACCCTGACTCCCAAAGTTAGGTGTGGGACTACCCAAAAGACCCCACCCCAAGAGTTTAAAAATAAAGAATATATTTTGTTCATTGGCTATGAGTTCGAGAATTCTTACATGCCTAGATGTCCGCCAACTAGACCCAAAGTATAAGTTACTTATCTTTGGTAACGCCTTATCTGGTAGAGACTCTATCTAGCCGCAGATTCCTTACCTTAGAATGATCATTCTATCAATCATGGATTTATAGAGCACACTACTCACCCGTAAGGGTCTCAAGGCGCTGGGGAAGCGGGGGGGGGAGGGGTTCGGGCATCTGAAGAGCCAGGTCTTGAGGTCCTTTCTGAAAACATGCAGGTTAGGGCTTGGTCTGATGCTGAGGGGGAGTTCGCAGGTCTTGGCCGCGATGTAGGAGAAGGATCTGCCCTCTGTTCTGGCTCTGTGGATGCGGGGGACTTCAGCAAGGGCTAGTTCGGTGGAGTGGAGGTTTCTCTTGGGGTCGTGGAAGAAGATTCTTTTGTTGAGGTATTGGGGTCCGGTGTTGTGGAGGTCTTGGTAGGCGTGTGTGAGCAGTTTGAAAGTTACTCTCTTTTCGACGGGGAGCCAGTGGAGGTCGCAGAGGTGTTGGGTGATGTGGTTGTGTGGAGGGATGCTGAGGACGAGTCTGGCTGCGGCGTTCTGGACGGTCTGAAGTATGTGAAGGAGTGCTTTGTTGATTCTGGCATAGAGGGCGTTTCCGTAGTCCAGCATGCTGGTGATGAGTGCGTGGGTGAAGGTCTGCCTGGAGTCAGGGGGATCCATTTGAAGCAAACACAAGGAGATGATGGACGGAGCGCTGAAACTTTTCAGACACTCACCCCCAGTCACAGATCGGGGTTGAATCCATCATCGGTCTTTAGCTCACTTCGCCACCCCAGTTCAGACACAGCTATATGCAAATCAGTCTTGACCCTGTGCCTCATGGGAACAGTCCTGACCGAACTGTCAAGCCATGTCTTCCGTGGACCGGAAACAAGCATCCTGGGACCGGTTTCGGGCTAACAGCCCTCATCAGCCACGCTAGCTTGAATCCAGTGGCAAAGTGAGCAAGTCACCCACGTCTGGGCATACCCTGCCAACTTAGGATGAACAAAGCAAACACAAGGAGATGATGGACGGAGCGCTGAAACTTTTCAGGCACTCACCCCCAGTCACAGATCTTGGTTGAATCCATCATAGTTCTTTAGCTCACTTCGCCACCCCAGTTCAGACACAGCTATATGCAAATCAGTCTTGACCCTGGGCCTCATGGGAACAGTCCAGACCGAACTGCCAAGCCATGTCTTCCCTGGACCGGAAACAAGCATCCTGGATCCATTTGAAGGTCTTGCGGAGTATACGGAGGGTGTTGAAGCATGTGGAGGACACAGCGTTGATATGGTGGTTCATGGTGAGTGTGGAGTCGAGTATGATGCAGAGATTGCGGGCGTGGTCCGTGCGGGGTGTGGGTGTCCGAGGGCGGGGGGCCACCAGGTGTTGTCCCATGTGGAGGGGTGGATCTGAGGATGGGGACTTCCGTTTTCTCTGAGTTGAGCTTCAGGCTGCTGCTGCTCATCCGGGATGCAATGTCCTTCATTCCTTCCTGGAAACTGTGCCTGGTGATGTCAGGTTCCTTGGTGAGGGAGAAAATGAGCTGGGTGTCATTGGCGTAGGATACTATGCTGAGTCCGTGTTTTCTGACGATGGTTGCAAGGGGGGCCATGTAGATGTTGAAGAGCGTCGGGCTGAGAGAGGATCCTTGGGGTTCTCCGCATCTGATCTCTGTGGGTTCAGAGAGGAAGGGCGGGAGTCTTATTCTTTGTGTTCTGCCAGAAAGAAAAGAGCGAATCCAGTCTAAGGCTGTTCCCAGTATGCCGGCGTCGTGGAGTCTGGCGGCTCGTGTGCGGTGGGAGACAGTGTTGAAGGCTGCTGAGAGGTCTAGTAGTATGAGGGCTGCAGTGTGGCCTTGATCGAGTAGGGTGCGGATGTCGTCAGTGGCAGCTAGGAGGGTGATCTCGGTGCTGTGGTTGCTGCGGAATCCGATTGAGATGAGTCGAGGATGTTGTTAGTTTCTATGAAGTACGTTAGCTGGATGTTAACGACTTTCTCGATGACTTTGGCGGCGAAGGGGAGGAGAGAGATGGGTCTGTAGTTCTTGAGGTCCATTGGGTCTGCGGAGGGCTTCTTGAGGAGGGGTTTGACTTCGGCGCGTTTCCAGTCATTGGGGAATGCGCCTGTTTCGAGGGCGCAGTTGATTGTCCGTCGTAGTTCTGGTACGATGGCTGAGGCGGCTCTGTGGAAGATGTGCGGCGGGCAGAGGTCCGTGGGTGCATTGGAGTGGATGCTTTTCATAGTCTTTGCGGTGTCTTTTGTGGTGACAGGGGTCCAAGTGAGGTGGGTCGGCTGGGTGGCGTTGCTGGTGGAGGGTGGTGAGTCGGTGCCTTGGTCTAGGTCGTCGAAGTTGTCGTACAGCGTCTTGATCTTGTGGTGTAAGAAGGAGCTGAGTTTGTTGCAGAGGTCCTGGGAGGGAGGGACGTCGGTGGTTTCGCTGTGGGGTCTGGTGAATTCTTGTATGATGGTGAAGAGTTCTTTGGAGTTGTGGGAGTTGGAAAGGATTCTGTCCTGAATGAAGTTTCTCTTCGTTGTAAACAAAAATGGGGGGAGATGGAGGTAGACGTTAGGTTCATCCTCCAGACTGTGTATAGTTATTAACGAATCTGTAAATGACAGATCTGAGAACCTAACCAAAGGGAAGGGCTTCCGCTAAATGTGCGAAACAACGCCCCTAATCTAGGAAGAGAAAATTCTCTTCTTGAGTCCCCTCACTCACCAAGGGTTGCCCCTAGGTGACATGCTTCATCATTGGGGCCATCCCAGACATCTACTGTCTGGGGCGTGCTGCAACTTGCGGAACTACGTAGGAGCACTTTTTGTGAAAAAATGTGTAGTGTAGTGTAGTGTTGGGGGGAGTGGTGATGGTGATGCTAAAAATACCTAGCTAGTGAGCGATTAATTTATTCCTGCTCCTAGTTGGTATGGATAAAAAGGGGTTAATAGTAGGGAGGAAGTGTAACTGTTATGTGTATACTATCCCTAGTATTTAGTCGACATGTTTCGAGGTGTCCCCTAAACCTCTTCTTCAGGACCACATGGGGACCAGCCCCATGCGTACCACTCCGTGAGAAAAACAATCCTGTACTAAAGAAATAATTTAATAAAGAACAGGTGCACACCTAATGTGTGAGCACCAAAATTAAATACATACAGTTGAAATCAGACTCGTAGTATTTCTGTTTTGGCAACGCTGTGCCTCATGGACTGCCAGGGTGGAGGGGCTTGTAGTAACCTTGGCTCAGCACTCCTCCGTCAATGACACCTACTCGTACCCGGGCGGACCGCATATTGAATTCTTGTATGATGGTGAATAGTTCTTTGGAGTTGTGGGAGCTGGAAAGGATTCTGTCCTGAATGAAGTCTCTCTTCGTTGACCTGATGCATTGGTGGTGTGCCATGGTGGCAGCCCTGTATGCGGTGCGTGCTTCCGGGGATTTGCTGTTTCTCCATGCTTTCTCCAGTCATCGGCATGAGCGCTTGGATTCTTGGAGGTCCGTGGTGAACCAGGTGGCTTTCGTGCTGTGTCGTATGTCGGAGTTCTGGAGGAAGGCGAGAGTGTTGGCGCATATGGCGATCCATAGGTGAAGGTCGTTGGCTGCAGTGTTGGCATCTGTGGTGGTAGGGGGAGGAGTGTGGCTGTGGGCGGAGGTGAGGTGTTCCTCAGTGATCTTTCTCCAGTTTCTGCGTGGGAGGCATGGCGTTGGCTTGTGTGCGGTGGGTTTCAAGAAGGAGAAATGGACGCAGTGGTGGTCCGTCCAGAGGGTTTCTGTGGTGTGACTGAAGTGAATGTTGTTACATCTGGCGAAGATGGGGTCGAGAGTGTGTCCTGCCGTGTGGGTGGGGGTGGAGACGAGTTGCTTCAGTCCAATGTTGGCAAGGTTCTCAAGGAGGGCGATGGTGTTGGGGTCGCTGAAGTTGTCCAGGTGGAAATTCAGGTCTCTGAGCAGTACGTAGTCTGTGGAGGTGAGGGCATGGGGAGCGATGTAGTCTGCAGTGGTGTTGGGGAGCGGGGTCCGGGTGGTCTGTAGGCGAGTGTTCCGTGGAGTGTCGTTCTGGGGTTGGACTGGATCTGGAAGTGGATGAGTTCCATGGGGGGCGAGGCATCGTTCGAGATGGAGGTTGTCAGTCGGAGGGAGCTTTTGTGGATGATGGCAAGGCCTCCTCCGGGGCGGTTGGGACGGTCTTTCCTCAGGATCTTGTATCCATCTGGGATGGCGGTTGCGATGTCGGGAGCGGAGCTCGCGTTGGACCAGGTCTATGTGAGGAAGGCGACGTCGGGTGAGAGGGTTTGAGGAGGTCCCAAACTTCTATTGAGTGTCTGTGCAGGAAGCGTACGTTGAGGAGGATGCAGCTCAGGGGTTTGAGTATGCTGGCTTCCAGTGGGTTGGCGCTAGCTGTCTGTGTCCGGAGGTGGGCGAAGGTGCGGTGGCAGTGTCGGCAGGAGAAAGAGCCTTGGCGTCGGCATTGAGAGCTGGCAGTTGTTGTTGCGTCCAGGGTTGAGTGCGTGGAGAGTGCTGGAGTTGTAGCGGTGGGGGTTGGAGGACCAAGGTCCTTGGTGCTGGTCGCGGTCGGGTCGTAGACGGGCTTGCTGCGGACTAACAGCGGCCGCCATTAAGTAAATGTCGGGGAGGGGGAGCAGCTGGAAGGCGGGAGCGGGAACACGCTGGGGGTGGAGGGGCCATTGGGCAGCAGCGGTGGGAAAAAAGGCAGAAACAGGGCAAACAGAAAAATAGGCAAAAAGGCAAAAGACAGAAAACCGGAACAGAAAAGACAGCAAACAGAAAGAGACAGAAAAGGCTGACGGAGTGGACCAGCAGATGAGCAGGCTCTTCCACTGGACCACCAGGGATGAGGCGCAGGCAGGAGCCTGCGGGTGGAGGAGGGCCTCAAACGCCTACCTGAGTCACCAGATGGTGCTGGGGGCAGTGCCTTAATGATGGAGCTGCACGAGGGGAGAGCAGTTACCCTGACAAGGTTACAGACTCAATCCCGAAATTTTTCATGGGAGGTACCCCTGTGCACCGGTAGGTGGCGTAGTTTGGCTTTGTGTGGCATCGTCCGCCCTAGAAGTGACGTGTGCAGTGCCTATATAGTGCTACCCCAGCACGTTGACGTCAGTTTTTTCTTACCTTTCCACAACAGGAGCACCAAGCCACGAAGAACACTGCCACTTGTATGTGAAACTAGGGCCCTGCACCTAAAAATCTGTTTGAGGAGTGGGGAGGATGGGTGAGTCCGTAAGAAACCTGTGACTAGCTAGAGTCTTTACCAGATAAGGCGTTACCGAAGGTAAGTAACTTGTTCATCTGATAGAGACTTCTAGCCTCAGATTCCTTTCCTTAGAATAAATACCCAAGCAATACCTCCCCGGAGGTCAGTCTGCGAAACCGATTTAGACTAGCTAGTCTTGCAGGACCACACGGGCAAAGTGCCAATCCCAACGGACCTGACTGTCAGGGCAGTAGTGTTTGGTTAATGTGTGCAACAAAGCCCACTTTGCAGCCTGTAGCCTGCAGTTGTCCAGGACTGAAATGTGCTAAAAACAGTGCTCGCAGCCTTCGCTCTGGTGGAATGAACACGCAAGCCCTCCGGGGGTTGCTTCTTGGCAAATGCAAAGCAGATATTAATGACAGCACAACCATTGGGAGATGGTTTGTATCTGCACAGCCTTCCCTTTCTTGGCTCCGACATTACCCATGAAGAGTTTTTTTGTCCACCAGGAACAGTTGTGTGTGAACAAGATAGAACAACAATGCACTTTTTGGGTCCAGCCGGTTGAATCTCTCCTCTACCTTAGAGAAATGAGGCAGAGCATAAAAGATAGGCAAGGTGATGGACTGGCCTACGTGTACGGGGTGACTACCTTTGGCAAGAAGGATGCTCAAGTCCGAAGGACCAGTTTGTCTGGATGAAAAGAAATGTATGGAGGCTGAGATGACAGCGCCTGCCGTTCAGTGACCCTTTGGGCAGATGTAATTGCCACCAGAAAGGCCGTCTTGATGGTGAGGAGCCTTAGAGGGCAGTTATGAAGCGGCTTAATGGGAGCGCACATCAGAATAGTAAGTACCAAATTGAAGACACATTGAGGTATAATGAAGGGAACTGGGCAGAAGCGTTATTGGCAGAAAGGCTCATAGGAGGCTGGAGTTCCACTCGAGATAAAAAGCATCTCTGAGCAAGGGCTGCCTAGGTAACTCCAGTGCGCAAAACAGATGATATTGTGCGTTCATGGCGGTGGTGAACATATATACCCAAGGCTCTCCCCACTGTTGAAAGAGACCTTGTACCACCTCCGGTTGGAGACGCCACTCGTGATCCGCTAAGCATCTTCGGTTGAGTTCATCCACTATGGTGTTCAGAGAGCCCGCCAGGTGTTGAACCCCAGGGAAATGCCCTGACTTCCAGCCATGTCCAGAGATGCAGGGCCTCTTGACAGAGGGTCCACGACCCCACCCTGCCCTGTTTGTTGCAGTACCATATGGCGGCGGTGTTGTCCGTGAACACCTGCACTAGCCTTCCCTTGATGGAGGGTAGAAAGGCTTTCAATGCCAACCGGATTGGAGCTTTAACAGGTTGATATGGGGTCCAGATTCCGCCGGAGACCAGAGTCCTCTGATCTCCACCTCTCCCAGGTGGTCGCCCCAGTCTAGGAGTGACGTGTCTGTCACTACCATCAGATCTGGTTGGTGAAGGGAGAGGGGTCTGCCAATGACCCAACCATGGCTCATCAGCCACTACCCCAGATCTTTTGCAGAGCCCTCCGAGATCTGGACCATGTCGGAGAGGTTCCCCTAATGCTGCGCCCACTGAATCTCCAGGTCCCACTGTAGAGCCCGCATTTGCCAGCGGGCATGCGTCACAAGCAGGAGGCCATGAGGCCCGGCAGCCTCAGTCAGTCTTACCGAAATCCAGGATAGATGCTGAAACATCGGTATCATAGCCTGAATATCCTGGACTCGTGGCTTGGGAGGATAAGCCCAAAACTGCATTTTGTCCAGAACAGCTCCAATATAAGGTGGCGTCTGAGAAGGGATCAGGTGTGACTTCGGTAGTTTTATAGTGAACCCCAGTAAATGCAGGAGGTCCGCCGTAGTCTGGAGGTGGGAAACGACCACCAGGGGCAAGCCCACCTTAGACAGCTAATCATTGAGATAGGGGAGACAGGCACCCCTTCTCTCCGCAGATGAGCTGCAACCACCACCATCACCTTGGTGAACAACCTTGGGGCGCTGGTAAGGCCACAAGGGAGCACAGCAAATTGAAAGTGCTTGTGGCTCACTGTGAACCACAGGTAACATCTGTGTGCAGGCAGGATCGGGATATGGAAGTATGCGTCTTTCTAGTCGAATGCTACCATCTAGTCTCCTGGGTCCAGGGCAGACAGGACTTGAGCGAGCGTGAGGATTTAGATTTTTTCCTTTTCAGGAAGAAATTGAGAGGGCACAAGTCTAGGATAGGACAAAGGCCTCCGTCCTTTTTGGGCACCAGAATGTAGCGGGAATAACAACCACAACTACTTCTGATGCCGGCACCCTCTCTATGACTCCTTTGGCCAAGAAAGTCTGGCGGAGTAATGAAATGTGGTACTCTGCCAGCCTTCTTATTCTTCTTCCATTTGTGGGACCTACCTGAACCCCCAGACAACTTTGACTGTGACGACGAGCGCTTGGTATGGCTCCGCCACCGATCCTGGGACCTTCCTCTCAACCGGGATCAAGACCGTTGTGGTGTCGAACATTGAACAGCAATGAGCTTGAGGGACCGCTCCCTCAATGCATCGGGTGCATGGCGCGACCATCGAAGCAGGTCTTGGCATCATGGTCACGCTTGTAGCACCAAAGACAGATGAGGTGTGGGTCTATCACGGATATTTGGCGGTGACAGAAGCCACAGAGCTTGAAACCAACCTTCCTTGTGGACATCCCGGCCACACTAGGAGACAAAGTCTCAAATATTTGTCAACAAAAAGTCAAAAACAGTCAGTCAAAAAAGACTGGGTGTAGCTCTTCTCTGGATCTGCGCTGAATGGTGCAGAAGGAAAAGAACAGAAGTCAGCGTGCTGGGGTGGCACCCATATAGGCACGCAATACCACAGCAGAGCCAAACGTCGCCACCTACTGGTGCGCAGGGGTACTGCTCACGAAAAATTTCCAGAGATGGGGATAATTCTAAGGTAAAGAATATGTAGCTAGAAGTCTCTATCAGATGCTTACAACTCTGTGCCATATTTGTGAATCAATGAGCTGGTGGACTAATGCTGGGTCCCCTGTTCAGAGTTTGCAAACTCTGAGCAGTGTCCATGGGCTTGACTACTCATGGACCAGTGTTGAGACCCCTGCTCAGAATCTGCAAACTCTGAGCAGTGTCCACGGGCTCATGAAAGTATGGACCGGTGTTGGATCTCCTCTTGGAGTTCACAAACTTCAAACAGAGTCCAAGGACGATACTCGACATTTGTGTGGGCCATAAGTCCTTGGGGCATATTAACAAGCCGGCGATAATAAATTATCGCCGCTTTAGCGTCTGTTTCCGGACGTAAAGCGGCGATAATTTTATCGCTGTATTAGCAGGTCACGCTATCGCGTGAATCCTTGCCTTATCGCCCTTTTCCATAACGCCACCTTTGCATCTCTAATGAGATGCAAAGTGAGCGTTCCGTCCCAAAATAACTGGAGAAATGTCGCTAACCGACATTTCTCCACTATCAAGGAATCGCTAACGAGCATAGCGATAAGAAAAGTAGCGCTAACCTTGGTTAACGCTACTTTCCTAACGCATGCTTTTAGTTCGACTTAGCCATGATATCCAATGGAAGGTGGATATCATGGTTAGTATGCCCAGCCCTATCCACAAGCTATCGCCGAATGTCGTGCGATTATCGCTGGATTTCCAGCGATAATCGGACATTTGGTAGCTTACGTCAGGAATTTTATCGAGTCTGAGATAGCGTTGCTAATAGCACGCTATCTCAGCGATAAAATTCATCGATAGCCGGCGATAAATATCCTAGCGCTAAGTGCGCTTAGCGATATTTATCGCCGGTTGTTGATAATATGGCCCCTTGTATTTTAGAGAGTGCTTTTATAATGAACTTAGGGCCATATTATCAACAACCGGCGATAAATATCGCTAAGCGCACTTAGCGCTAGGATATTTATCGCCGGCTATCGATGAATTTTATCGCTGAGATAGCGTGCTATTAGCAACGCTTATCTCAGACTCGATAAAATTCCTGGCGCAAGCTGCCAAATGTCCGATTATCGCTGGAAATCCAGCGATAATCGCACGATATTCGGTGATAGCTAGTGGATAGGGCTGGGCATACTTAACCATGATATCCACCTTCCATTGGATATCATGGCTAAGTCGAACTAAAAGCATGCGTTAGGAAAGTAGCGTTAACCAAGGTTAGCGCTACTTTTCTTATCGCTATGCTCGTTAGCGATTCCCTTGATAATTGGAGAAATGTCGGTTAACGACATTCCTCCAGTTATTTTGGGACGGAACGCCCACTTTGCATCTCATTAGAGATGCAAAGGTGGGCGTTATGGAAAAGGGCGCTAGGGCAAGGATTCACGCGATAGCGTGACCTTGCTAATACAGCGATAAAATTATCGCCGCTTTACGTCCGGAAACAGACGCTAAAGCGGCGATAATTTATTATCGCCGGCTTGATAATATGCCCCTTAAACTTTAAAAAATACTCTGGATCTCCGGACTCGAACCAGACTCTGCAGACCTAGTATTAATGGGCCTCTAAAGTGTGCAGACTTGTAGAAGATACAATTGACCTTTTGCCAAAGTTTAAAGGCATCCTGATGATTTCCTTGGCTGACACTTTATGTATCCTTACACCCCATCAAAACGTGCCCGTTTATTACAAACATAAGCCACATCCACAATTTTGAAAAACGAGGAGGAATTATTATTTGCTACTGAAAGTCACAGCTGCATTTCACATATCAGCCATGGCAGACAGAACTGAAGAGATTTTTCCATGGCCTACAATTGCTTCTGGACCTCAAGAAGAGGAAGACGGTATTTGCACAGTAAATGCTCATAGTGTGGGATTTATTCCCGAATTGCCAAGGAAAGAAGAAACTCAGTGTCAAGAGGGTAACATGCAAACTCTGTTCCTGATGGACGAATGCCGGAAAATGATGCAAAAAAACAGCTCCGCATGAAACAAAAACTCCACAAATGTTTTGAAGAGAGATGCTACAGCAGATTTAGGAGCGCAACTATTCCCACATCTGCATCTTTACATCATATTGCATGCAGTGCATAATGGATATATGGTGTGGCGAACAAAATTGTCAAAACATATTATGAATATGTATTGTTTACACGAAAGTGGACTATTAGTTAAAGTGAATGACAGTCCTCTTCAAGTAATAATGGCACTATTCCTTACTAAGTCAAGTTAGGTCTCAATAATTTAAATCTGCGACCATCCCTTGGTAGGTGTAGCACAGAGCAGATAGGCTTGACCTAGGAGAAATGTGTAAAGCATTTGCCAGTACCAAAACAGTTAAGTTGAAAACACAACACAATAAAAATCCCACTCCAATTTATAAAATTTGAATGAACAAATAGGCCTGAAAACGTAAAAAATCTGATGTAGGGGACGGGAGATGTGCTCTTTTGGTGTTTCTTGCCCCATAAAGCACAAAGCACCAACCGCGGGTATCTGGTTGTGCTAGACTGGGTCGGGTCGGATATAGAGATGAGGTCTGTCCTTGTGGACAGTTTGCCTTCTGACTAATTAGTTTTCTGGTGAAAAGTCCTCGACAACGAGGTTTTCAGCCGGTCAGGCTGAGCGGAAGAGGGACTTATCAGCAGCAGCTGGCTGAAGCGCAGGACCTTAGTGGGAGCCTCGGCTCCAGAGGAAAGTTCAAGGCTCCTGATGTTAACAGCAGGATAACTACAAGCGGGCGAAGTGTGAAGACCAGGCCAAGGAAAGTGTTGTTGTCGACGGGCTGCAGCTTGGGGTTGTTCCAGGTGATGTCCTTTAAGTTCTGACTTAGAAACTTTTCTGAAATTGAGGCTCCTTTCAGCATGGAAAACCAGCAAGTGGAGTCTGACCGGCAGTTCAACGTCTGCAGTGGTGGCTCGGCGGTGGTAGTGGTAGGCTCTGATTCTTCTGTAGGTAAGTTTAGAAGACGTTTCCAGTGTCCGGTCTTGCATGTTTGAAGGGGGAAAGAGTACACTAATGCCAGGCAAGGGGGTCAGGACCTTTTGGGCACCACTTGAGGGTTAGGACTCAATCTTCCAGAAGCCACCTGCAGGGTCCAGGGCAAATCCAGTTGAAACTGGTCAACTGGGCTCAGCAGAGATTGGGCTTCTTGCAGCTTTTGTGTTCTTGGAGCTGAACAGGAGGCTAGCCAGCTAGTCCTTGGAGTCCACTCTTCTGTCCTTAGTACATGTGGGCAGCAGGTCCAGCCCTTGGGGCTTCTCTCCACATCTGGCTATCAGGACAATGAAGGGGCAGGCCTATGTGTGTGTTACATCTGTTTGTGACAGGGTAGGCACCTTTTGAAGTTTAATTAAGTTCCTGGGTACATCCAAGATGGCCTTTCTGTCAGGGTTTCCCCACAACCCAGCCTTTTGTCCACTCTCAGTGTTTGAATCTGTTTTATTGGTTTTCTTCACAAGAGAACAAAGCAAATATATGCAAAACTCTGTATCTTGCGATCAATACATCCATGTTACATGCATATAGTAATTTCACAGTATTAATGAACGCCTCTATACACATTCATGTGCTTCTTAGTGTGTGCTTCATACAAGTTTCTGACATGCTATAAATGAGTGGCTGTTGAATCGCATGGTCTGTCAGATGAATGGCAGTAAACGCACTGCAGTGAGAATTGCTACCTCGAGAGGCGGGTAGTAATGTTAGGAACAACTAAAACATAAATGGGGTTATAAGTTCTATCTCAAAAGGTGACGCCCGCAGATCGGACCAACTCTCTCCCCACATCCCACAAAAAGAAAAGGAAAGCAAGTGCACATCAGTGTATTTCCACATCTCAGCATGCAAGGTTTGCCGAAGTTTGTGCCTGGTCAGCCATGACCATGCCCACTGTGTCTGCTCTGGCAGTTGTGGGAGAACACGGCACCGCCCCTCTAATTTCTAACTTTGCTGCTCTTCTGATGCAGTCTCTGGCTCAGTATCGGGGGGCCCGTCTGTTTCCTGGAGCTCTTGCATTATTGTGTCCCAGTGTGTGGCAACTGGTGTTTTATGCAGTCCTAGCGCATCCTCTCTACGCAGCGTGACACTTTCTGCTGTTTGCCGAGACCCGCAACGAGCATCTCCATGCGAGAACTAAGGGGGCTCATGGGATCGCCACCTTTTAGTAATTAGTCGTTTAGCAACTATCAGCCCCAGGACGATGAAACGGGAGGTCACCTTTTGATCCTTAGTTCTGCTATAAATATGTAGAATGCAAGCTTCCCAACATAGGGGCACATTGTGGCCCATGATGCGATATAGGGAGATTACCACAGATTCCCCGTATTCTCCCAGATGTGGGCAGCTCCATACCATGTGAAGCAAATCTGCGTCAACTGTATGGCACCACAGACGGGGGCGCGGCTAACCGCCAAGCATGGCGGACGTTTGCTAGCGGAGCTCCGAGCGAGGCCCTGACACTGTGGCATTTACGCTGACAATACGGAGGCAATACTACATCTCCTACACTGTGCTGGACTGCGGGAGCTATGGAGTGCACAGCGACACCGTAAGGAAAGGCGAGACTGAGCCGAGAACTGGTCAGGAGAGACGGCGCACACCGGAGCGGAACGAACGGAGGAGGCTGAAAGACTCGCCTTGCTGGCTGCGGTCGCCTGGAGCGCACTGTATGTATGTGGCGGAGAGCGGGCGTGCGGAAGGCAAGACCCGACGGCTGTGAGGCATATATCAGGACGACGTGTGGAGATGCACAAAATGGCGGGTCGCATAGCAAGAGGGCTTTAAACTGCGCCCAAACAAGTGAACGCCGACTGAATGTGAGGACCCCTGGTGAGCTGGGAGACTGTGGCGCTTGCGGCGGTAGAGGAGCCTGGGGCGCGAGACTTGCTGCGGCCGCGGATGAGCGGTGGAGAAAGGCTCCGGTGGGAACAGTGCCTTGTGTGGGGCAACTAGATGAGCACACTGAGCATGGGCAACACCAAGCGACAGAAAATAGAACGACGTATGGGAATACACAAAATAGCGGACCACCTTGAATGGAGGTGCTGAGCTGCGCCCACGTAAGTGAACGCCAGGCTGTGTGTGTCGGCCCGTATTGAGCTGGGTGAACATGGCGCTCGAAGTGTTGGAGGATGCTGGGTCGTGAGATCTGCTGCGGCCACAACAGAATATAAGGAGAAAACTTGGATAAGAATAGCGCCTGATGCTGAGAAATCAGACGAGTGTGCGATTCATTTAACTAGCAGCCCAGAGAGGCATTGGGCCTGACAACACACCATAACCTAATTGTGAGTGGAGAGGGCATAGCAAACGGTGGATGGGCTGATCCATACCAGCAGACAAAGATGCGCATGAAGTGGGCGCCGCTCATTACACAGCCCAAGACGTGTTCATAGGACTGTGTTCCCGGGAGAGGGGGCCAGTCACGGTCAAGCGGAAGTGGCTGGTGGAGTTGACAATTTATTGCGTTGCCAGGCGAGGAGCGGTCAGTTATATCTGCTGAATACCTGGCTCTGTCGAAAGTGCGCTGAGAATACGGACACTAATGCGGGCAGTCCTATAGGCAGTGGCGGTATTTGAGGATAAGTTGCGAGCAAAGGGGCACAGTTATACCCCCGGAGCCCTGAACGGAACGACACTAGAAAGGGGTTGGCAGAAAGTGTCCCTGCAGACTACGCGCACAGGACGTAACCTGGTGGGTTGTGTGAAACGAAGACGGCGATTGATAAAGTTGGGGAAGAAGTACATCCCTGCCTGCATGCAGAATGGGGCGCACTAAGGTCAAACAGCCGGACCCCCAAGATACCGGGGGAACGGAACCCACGCTACAGGATGCCCCGCCACGAAATCCAGATCAAGATGTGGTACCACCCACGGAGCCCGGAGGATCCACCGATAAACTGGACCTGATTTTAAAAGAAATACGTGATTCACGCACAGCGATAGAACAGCAGGTGGGGACTTTGACCACTAACATCAACTTACTGAAGGCGGACCACGCCAAACTGGCTGAAAAGGTGAAGTCCAACAAAATGGTCATGGATGATCTGGTGCCGCAGCAAACGGATCACGCTTCCCAATTGGAGCAACTGCGCAAGCAATTGAAGGAACTGCAAGACAGGGTGGATGATGCGGAAGGATGATCCCACAGCAATAACGTAAGAATCCTAGGTATACCGGAGCGAAGTGAGGGGTCTAACCCCACCCAGTTTGTAGAGCGGTGGCTACGTGAACAGGTGGCACTGGAAGGTCTCACTGACTTGTATAGTGTGGAACGTGCGCATCGGGTCCCATCCAGACCACCGCGCCCAGGGGCACCACCCAGGCCGCTCATAGCACGTATCTTGAATTATAAAGACCGGGACACGATTCTACGAGCTGCTAGAGAAAATGCTCCCATCCGATTCGAAAACAAAACTATCTCGCTATACCCAGACTTCACTCTGGCGGTACAGAGAGCACGATCCACGTTCCAGGCGGTGAAAAAGACACTTCAATCACATAACTTAAAGTATGCTTTGCTTTTCCCGGCCCGCTTGAAAGTTATAAACGGACAAGAAGCCATGTTTTTTGATACTCCAGAAGACGCAGTGGACTGGGCAGAAATTACGTTGACTCCCAATACATCACAAGAATCGACGATGACAGGTACACGTCAACAGCCAAAACCACCGAGTCGAGAGGGACAAGCGGAATCAAAGCCAGAAGAGTCACCATGGCCGCAGCGCAAACTCATCTCAAGAACAAATTGCAGACAGTCAACAACATGCGCTGATGGCCGCGGCGGCACTGGGAGATCCGGATGCGAAATCTACTGTAGAAACTGTTGACTCCTCGGACGACTCCCAGGGACATTCAGACTCTGATCATGGCATGATGCTGTTCCCCTCGATGACCCCACAGACTGCAAATGATTATGTGGGTTGAAGAATGTAATGGCTGTATGAAGCTCTATGGCTCCCTCAGATAAGTATGGTCTGCTTCCTCAATAGAGATAGATTGATCCGGGTGTCATTAATGATTGTACTAAGATAGGGCATGTGCTGGGGCTCCGCAAATGTCATAAGTGGGCACCGTATCATGGGTGCCAGGAAATTGGTGGTTACCGCCTCCCCCGTGGCGACTGCTAAATGGTACAAGTTATGTAGAGTTCCTGTTGAGCTATTTATCTTGGTTTGGTCCTCTAAAGTTGAATGGGGGAACCTTTTGTTGGGTGCTTTTAGGGGATATTTAGACAGACTCAGATGCAGGCAATTTTATAGGTGGTCAGCAGGAAAAGATGAGTATTAAAAGTATGCACTACTATGTAAATTTAAATGACACAACCTAGTAAGTATAAATGCACGTCCTGGAATGTCAGGGGGCTTGGATCTGTGCACAAAAGGTACCGAATTCTTGCACAGATTAACCGCAGGAAGTCCCACATTGTGTTACTTCAGGAGTCACACCTCACACAAGCAGAGGCTATTAAATTACAAAGAAAATGGAGAGGGCAGCTGTTCTATACCTCCTATTCTGCGTTTGCCAGGGGAGCTGCGATATGGATACGTAGTGGCACCCCGTTTGCAGTAGTGGAGCAAAAGATAGACTCGAATGGTAGATATGTGTTGGTACATGGTACACTGGATGGAAAACATATAGTGCTGGGAAGTGTGTACGCCCCGAACTCGGAACAAGACAAGTTCTTAGAGGTCCTTACTAATGCACTGTCAGGATGGGAGGAATACCCCTGGGTGCTGGGAGGTGATTTTAATATGGTGCTTGACATAGAATTAGACAGATCTCACCCACCACTGCAGGGTACTAGCTGCAAAAAATAGGCGGATGCGCTCAAAGGATGGGCGGAGGGCTGGAATATTGGCGACGCATGGCACATGCGTCACCCAGCGAGTAAGGAGTATTCCTTCTTTTCACCGCCCCATGGCCTACATACTCGCATCGATAGAATTTTCTGTTCACTGCCTTTACTTGCTAACATAATAGACACCACATATTTAGGTAAAACATTATCAGACCACAATCCCCTAGAAGTTACCCTGACCTGGGGTAAGGTCCCCACTCCAATCCCTACCTGGAAGCTGCAACCCACGCTACTAGAAGATCAGGTGTTTCGTGACGCCATTTCCGCAGCGATCACTCATTACTTTAGGGAAAATGCGAATACAGCTAGCACGCGCCAAATGGAATGGGATGCTTTTAAGACAGTGATGAGGGGAAGTGCAATTAGCACGAGGGCAGGAGTGCGTTCTTGTCTAGTCAAACGACTGGCGGAAGTTGAGAACAGTCTGGGACACCTAGAGCGTGAAGCAGTCACTAGTGACGCACATAAAGAAGAGCTACAGGAGGCACATATTACACATGCGGAACTCTTAGAGGAGCTTCGCACCATAGACTACCGCATATACATACAGAAACAACATGCAGAAGCGGATAGGGCTGGGCCGCTTCTTGCTAGAATTGTTAAAGATACGCCGGTGTTGACCCCCATTATTGAAATTAATACCCCAGACGGTGCTATTGCCCGTACCCAATTAGCGATTAATAACGCCTTCAAACAATAATATGAAGAATTATACACAGCACCGGAGGGTTATAGTGAGGATGCCTACAAGTCCTTTTTCGAAGGGTTGCAGTTTCCACAATTGGAAGGGGAACATAAGGATGAGTTGGAAAGGCCTATAACTCAAGCGGAGATACGAGCGGCGATTAAGGCACTCCCACGTAACAAAGCCCCAGGTATAGACGGTCTGCCAATAGAGATCTATGCAACGTATCTGGAATTGGTAGTACCCCATCTGCAGAGACTGTACCAAGATTCTATGGAAACCGGCTCACTTCCACCTACAACATTACAGGCATTGGTGGTCTCCCTACCTAAACCTGGGCGAGATAGCAAAGATATAGCGGGTTATCGCCCACTTTCGCTATTAAATACGGATTATAAAATTCTAAGTAAGTTGCTAGCGAATAGAATACTCCAGTTTATACCGAAGCTAATACATGTGGATCAATGTGGGTTTGTACCGGGTAGGAGCACAGCCCTTAACATTAGAAGATTACATCAGATTATGGTGAGTGCGCCCACGGATGCAAATCCACAGGGCTGTGTGTCGTTGGACCTACGCCAGGCATTTGATTCGCTGCATTGGAGCTATATGCTCCGTACTCTCCTTAAGTTTGGTATACCGGATGGATATGTGCGTTGGATTAAACTCCTATATACGGACCCCACGGCACGTGCTCGCATGGGTGAGCATATCTCGCAACAATATGCAATAGAAAGAGGTACGCGGCAGGGCTGCCCGTTATCTCCACTGTTATTTGTGTTGGCTCTGGAGCCACTCACCATTAAAATCCGACGCACAGCAGGGCATAGGGGGATACGCGTAGGACACAGTATGCATATCGTTTCGGCGTATGCAGATGACCTCATTTTATATATTAATAATCTTCGAGGGGACCTAGAACCACTCCCTACAATCTTTCAGCAATTTAAATTGTTGTCTGGATTGGATATCAACGACACAAAGTCTTATGCGTACTTCTTTACAGATACTGAGCAGGTAGATCCACTGCAATTTGGTACTTGGACGTTTAAAACAGCGACAGTCACTTTCAGATACCTTGGTATCCATATTTATAGAGCAGCGAGCGATATCTTGGATGGGAACATGGTCCGGGCTATTGCAGCTCTTAGAACTCAGATAAAATTTTGGACATCATTGCCGTTGTCAGTGCCGGGCAGGGTAACTATTGCTAAAATGGTAGTACTCCCTAGACTACTTTATTATTTTACAAACTTGCCAATTGTAGTCCCTACACGTGTGTTTAAAGCACTGGACACGCTACTAGTGGAACTCATATGGGGGGTAGGACGTAGGAGAATAGGACTTTCAAAGCTTCAATTGGATACGCGGCAAGGGGGCCTGGGGGCTCCAGACTTCAAAGCATATTGCTATGCAGGCCAGTTGCAATGGTTGGCATACTGGATTACTGGACGCAATTTGCACGAGATTGCAGTGTCTCAACGTGACTGGGAAAGGGGGGTACTCCACACAATGCTGTTACCTAACAGTAGGCTCCCAGGGCCTCAATCCCCTTTATTAAAAATTGCACTATGGTACTGGAGAGGGGCGCTGCGATACACGAAGGGAATGAAACCATATGCCCCAAATATCCCCCTACTTGGTCTACCTCTACCGATAGGGAGGGTTACGTTACGAAGCATTTCTGTATGGGCGGAAGCAGGAGTGAACACAGTAGGAATGCTATTCCTGGACAAAACGCTGATGGCACACAACACCTTTACAAGGGAACAGGGAGTGCCAAACAATTTATTTCTTCTTCATGCAAATGTTGTTAGATATGTGCGATCCATATGGGCACCGGACGGTGCGGAGCCTCCGACACATGAGCTGGTGTACATGCAGTTTTTAATGGGGGGAGGTAGTCACTTGACTAGATGGTTATATAGGGGAATCCGCACACATGCGGCAGCATCACTACAGGCACTGCGTGAAAAATGGAATACTGATTTAGGTCGGGACCTAACTGATAAAGAATGGGCCAATCTATTAGAATACCCGAGGAAGGTGTCGCGGAACCCGAAATTTAAATTTATCCAACTAATGATAGTGCATCGTGCTTATCTGACCCCCCGCAAGCTACATAAGATGTTCCCGGGCACGACTGATGCATGTCCTAGATGTCACGCACCCAACGCAGATTTACTACACATGTTGTGGAACTGTCCGCGGCTAGCGCACTACTGGGCTACAGTACAAACGATATTAAATGCGGTAGCTCTAGGGAAAAGGGGAGAACCACTAGAATACAGCATACTGGGAATTAATACTAAGAACAAGAAAGGCAGCCCCACAGTACGCTTTGCGAATCTACTACTAATACTGGCTAAGCGAACGCTAACCATGCGGTGGAAAACCTCGAAAGCCCCAGTGGTAGCAGATTGGTACAACGAAGTGGTGAAATGGGGCAAAGCTGAGAGTGAGGAATTAAAGAGGGAGGAGAGCAGAGGACTGAGGAAAAAGGCTATATCGCTGGAATGGAATGTGATGTTAGAAGAATTCATTGCGACAGAGGTTTAGTCCTGTAAATTGTATAGCGGGATCCAGCTGCTAGCATGGATACATAGCACTGTTGAAAGGAATAGGATGTTGTACAATTAAAACTGTTTAGAGGATTTATCTACTAAGGTTGTGTCTCTGCTGCTAAATGACAAATATGGGACTGTTGACCACCATGGGCATATGTACGGGTACCTGAGTCTAGGGGGAGGGAGGGAGGGGGTTTTAGGAATGTTGTGTTAGGTTTTGTGTTTTTTTCTTCTTTTTTTTTGATGAGCACAATACGATGCTTAGTCTTTTATTGTAATTACAGTTGGATGTGTGAGCAGAACTAATGCATATTGGACATCACTGACATGTATTGCACCACGAGCGTTACAATTACTGAATCAGGATGCTGAATTTTTACATTCAGTACAATAAGATAATGGATATATATCTCTTGCTGTAAAGTTCTGATGTGTATTGAGGACTCAGATATGTATACTGGAATACGTATAAGCTGTACTGTATTGAAAATCAATAAAAAAATATGTTAAAAAAAAAACTGTATGGCACCACGGGCAAACAACGTCTGCGCGATTGTAGTATTTATTAATCTTCGCTGGTGTGAGATAAGCCCTCTCTGTTATAAAGTATTGAATTAGGCGAAAAAGCATGTTGCGTGGGATGCTATTTGGCCCCTCTAGCACTGTGTTCCATTCAGAGTCCGAAAAAGGGCGCTGGAGGTCTCTCTCCCATCTTGTGTGCAAAGGAAGTAGTGCTGTCACTGTGTGATGTCTGAGGGCGGTGGTGAACCACCTGATTAAGTGCCATCCATGTACCATGACATGTAAGTATTGGATGATTAAATGTGTTGGAGGCTCTCTCGACATGTCACCCCAATGTTTGCTCAGTGCTGCTATGATTGTGCGATGTATGAGGAATTGCCCTGGCTGGAGCTCATTGTTTTCCGCCAAAGAGGCAAACGACATTAGTTCACCTTCAAGTTATAGATCACCGATTACCTGTATCCCGCCTTCTGCTAGGTGTCGCAATTCGTGAGCCGTGACAGCCCTGGATCCTCTGGGAGTACCCAGTAGCGGTAGTGCAATGGCGTATGGTTTTATGTGCCGCGTCAGGAATAAGTTTCTGCGGTAGCATCTATATGCTACATGAAGTAGTAATTGCGCTGGAGCTCTCTGCCTATGACATGGGTGAAATAGTGTTAGGAGGCTGCGATGTGATAAGGGCGGAGAGTCTGTTGCCGTGTCTGATAGGTATCGCTCAGAAAGCCACCAGGCCACCCATTGCAGTTGAGCTGCAAGATAGTAATGCTCTAAGATGGGTAATGTGAGCCCTCCCTTATTCGTCGGCAGATACAGTCCGGAGTGCAACTTGGCTGCGGGATGCCTTTTGTCCACTCTCTAGGGGCAAAACACATCTCACCACAGGAAAGCCATTAACAGTCAGGAAAACTAAATACTGGCAGAAAGGCACATTTGGCTTACCGCAGACAATGCCAGCTTTTCATAAGTTACACTTCCAAAACACCACTTTAAAATCAGACTTGACCATTAGATTGCATTTAAATTACTATTACTCTGGGTCTTTGAATCATGGTTCTAGCTATTCCCAGACCGAAGTACACATGTCCTACTTTTTCAAATACCATGCACCGTGCCCTATTGCATTTTGGACCTGTTTACATCAGCATTCTGGACTTTTACTCCCGTGGCTCTGACGGGTACTCTGTTCCTGGCTTTCCGGTGTCTGCTGGTTTCCCTGGTCTTCCCCTTTCAAAGTCCCAGTTCTGCCTTCCCTTCATTGGTGGTTCCCTGATTGCTTGCGCCTGGTTGATTCCTTGCACAAGTCTCTCTCCCTTTCACCTGTGCTTCTCCCCTGAAAGTCCTACTATTTCTGCCTGTGAGCCGAGAGTGCAGAGGCTCACAACTGACTCTGCTGTTGTATCTTCTAGCTATCTGTGTGATCCTCCAGCCTGCCTTTGTTTTCAGTTTTCATTGTGTTTAATTCTATGTTTCTGTTATTAGTTTTTGTCTCTGTTGCCTGTCATTGTTTATCCTGCCTTTGTTTCACTGTGTTCCTTGACCCTAGATCCTGATTGCACACATACAGACCTGTCTTGTATATACGAAAATTCCTTGTCTTGTATTCCTGTGTTCCTGTTCTGACTGCATATTCCTGTCCTAGTTAGTGTGCAGATTTCCAGTATACTCCGTTTTCTGTATTCCAGTTCTGTTCCTGATCCCTATTCCAGTCCAGATTTTCCTAGAGCCCAGTTCCTCTTTCTGTGTTCCTTCGACTGTTCTCTTTTGTCTTCTTGTGTGTTTATATTATGTCCTGATTTTCTTGCTTCCAAGGGTGCCACTTAGATTCCAAGGCTTGTGCCTTTGGCACAGAAAACCACCCAGCACTCCTTCTCAAAAGGAGCTGCTGGGTGTCTCCCTGAACTCTATGAGATTAATCTGCGCCTTGCCTTTTTATAAGATCTTTTTCACCTCACAGAGAGAAAGCTTCCAAGGAGCAGACAAACTATGATTTATGAGTTTGTCTATCGTTTCCCTGCTTTTACCTTCCTGTTTGTACTTGTTTTATCTTGATAGTTTACCTTGCAGACTTCCTGTTCAAACCTGATTCTGTCCTGCTTCCCTATAAACCTGCAGGTAATCTTGTCTTTGTATTAAACTCCTTCATTTGAGAGCCTTTGTCTCTGCATTGAGCAAGCACCCCCTCCCCCGTTGCACTGTTTTGTCCTGAAATCAGCTAGTCTCCCTGACAGTTTATCCCAAACTATCTAGATCCCTAACACTGGTACCATGCAACAATATTTAAACCAATAAGCAACACCACCTAAAAGCGCAACATCATTAAATAGCAATACATCCTCATACCAATAAATAACACTACATTCATAGTTGTCCCATTTATATAGATAATGGTAACATGGAATGTCAAGAACATTGCATTTGATTTTTAAGATGTAGTATTCATGGCTGCTGTATGAATTGTGGATTGTGGTGTTAATCACATCTGGTGAATTTCAGTGTTTTTTCCATTTAGTTTGTAACCATAACTGTTCTTTAACTATTTTTAAAGTGGATATAGTATATATGCAGATGCACACAGTGTAATATATTATTTATTACCATTGTTAATTGAGAAGAGGGGACTAACTTATGTTAGGCAAAGCTTCTAGAGAATCATAATGCCCCTCCACTCCATCAACTGTAATAATAAATAGCATGTTCCACCTTGCACATGTGCGTAAATTACTTATGCCATGACATTTTTTTCACATGACTTTTTTTGAACAAGCTATTTAACCAAAGCTAGGATGCAAGGGGTTACATTTATGTATTGAGGTATATCACACAGAAGATGTCTCTTGACTATTGGGAGAGTTGTTTCCTTGTGTAAAGACATCATAACATGCAATCTGTGAAGAAGTAAACAGTGTTTTTCTAGTGAGCTCCACTGTACTGTGGTAACAATGTGGAATTGGATATTTGCACTGAATTAAATGTGTGAATGAGCATTTATTATGCTTTAAATATTGTGCTGTTGGGGCACGTTTATTTTTACTGCCACTATATATATTTTCTCTCTCTCTCTCTCCCTACCCCCCTGCAGAATGTAGCATGGTTTTTATTACCATAGTTGAGTGTGGGGATGACCATAATTGACAAAAAGGGAAAGCCTTGAGTGGGGCCACGATGCCCCTCCACTCCCTCAACATTGGTAAGTAATATTTATGTATTTTGCAGTTTTATGTAGCGCAAACTAGAACCAAATGGGTGTTAGAGCGCTTCACAAAAAACTGTTGAAATACATAAGCACTTTAAGGTTCGTTTCATTACAATATCTGTGGTTTATGTACACAATCAAACCAAAACGGCAGTTAAACATTCAATATTTTACAGCCAAAAAAAGGTCAAAAACACTAAGGTGCACACTTTCAGACATATAGCCGGGCCCGTCTGCTAGGCGCGAAAGGCCCATCACCTTCAAACCAGTTCTGTACAGGCTCACTTGGCGCCCACCTGCTGTGTCTGGAACAAGGAAATCCATGAATGGGGTCTAAATAAGTCGCATCCCAGCAGCGTAACAGTCCCAGCTTCTTTGCTCAGGATCTAGATGGATGAAAGATAGGCATTACATACTCTGAGTCTATGTCTTACTCTCCACAGGACTTACGCCCTGAGCGGAAGCTCCTGTAAACAGAAGGAGCCATCTCGTTTGTGTATTACTAAAACTATTGAACAACTTTTGAAATGTAAGGGAAGCCAAAACGATTAGCCTTGGCCACGTTTGTTTATTTTCAATACCTAATCAGTGAGGCTGCAGGATCAATTCATTTTTTATGTAGCACACCCATCAAAAGCACTTGACGTTGATTTTTTTGTTGTTGCTTAATATTATTGTTACTCAATCGAAATTAGTTCTCATTTAATGACACGTACAGCACGTATAGCAACAATCTACAGCAAAAGTAATTCTGACTTTGGTCACTAGAGGGGGTTTTAAGACAAGCAACTAAACAGCGTCAATCTAATAGCTTATATAGAGAAAAACGCAAATTTAAATGAGGCGAAGAACTCGTCCTAAGAGTCGTCACTGGCGAAGTATATGGCAATTGTAAGGTGTGGAAAATTGCGCAACACTGGTTTTCCACTTTGTTCTCCAATGAGAGCCGTAAACTCAGCAAAGAATGGCTTACTGCAGCTGCATAGTACGCAGAAAGTTGAAAATACACCAAGAAGAAACGGTGCATTTATGTCATTTAGTTCCGCCACACACGTCCTAGCACAAATGTATTACCAGTCTCAGTAATAACTGCCCACACAGCATGTACATCATGAAGTACAGGCCTGCCAAGTACCACGCATCATGCGTTAGACTAACGCATTTTAATGTGGTGGTCCGCATCACCGCATTAATCACGCATTTTGACCACCTGCACGCTGAGGGTGAAGCAGGTAAGTGACCGCGACCATCGCAACTGCATTTACAGCAGCGCTGCGTCCCAGTGGTCAATGAGGACGGGGGTAGCTGTGAAAGGGAGCACAGCAAGCTCCTGCGGCGGGCAGGGCAGCTATAGAATGACAGGAGCGGATCCCTGGAGAAGGCCCCCCTCCGCCGCAGCCTGCCGCCACATAAGAAATCTGAAACCGTGGCAGCTATGCGTCGCAACGTCGCACATGGGTGTTTTCTGTTTCCTTGGTCAACTTCTGAAATTGCAGGTGACACGGAGCACAGCAATTATCTGCATCCCTTGTCTTCAAATTGGAGTCATCTGAGTTTGGCTTCATCTTAAACATGGCTCTTTTAAGGGTCCGTTCTTGAGACTGGCCCCACCCACTCTGACGCCTAAATCTGAATTCTGTTGGCCCAATTCAACATGCCCGCGATTGGCTCAGCAGACCGCTGACCTTGTGACTCTCATGTTTTTCCTGTACTATCAGGCGCTGGCATTGGCTACCTGTTCTCGGCCTCCCAGCTTGGCTCGGCCGCCTACCAAAATTTTCTTGCCGGAGCAATGAAAGCAGAAGGGTCGAATCCGGCTCCAGCCAACTTCAGGTATTCCCGAAAAGTAAAAGTAATGACAAATCTTAGCTCGGACTACCTGACAGAGAGGATGTTTTTCAATTCCTATTTGCTCTGTTTTACATGTTTTTTTTTCTTTTTCGAGACTGGGATTTTTTGTATGGGCGTAAACTGTAATTTCTTTTCCACACGCGTGATTTTGGTGTTTTAACATCAGCATAGAGGTTTTAAAGCAACAGCTGGCATATATTTTGGAGCTAGTTATTTGCCAACAAGCAATAGGATCTCCAATCTTAACTGTGGCAACATCCGCAGACAAAGGTATGTGGAAATCTATTCTCGACAGAAAAATTCTGGGAGCATATAATATGGGAGAAAGAATGAAAGCGAGGTGAATTAGAAACAGTGGGGCATATTCTCAAGAACGTGTGATAACCATCGCAAAAGTTACTTAACGCAACCTCCAACATCGCAGTCTATCGCGGTAAATTTACGCCGTGTTAACCAAGTATTCACAACATGGCGGTACCATGCGATAGTCACCAGATAACGCGTCAAATGGGCGCGTTAAAATCAACGCCACGCCGCAAAAATGCGAAACACGAACGGAAAAAACGCTGCGATGAGGCCAATCGCGATACAAAAAGCAGCGAAAACCAGCGGCAGGCCTGCAAATCCCATGCGTCTGGCGGGAAAATGCACCATAAAAGCAACAAAAACAACACACCAGAAACAATCCAAAGTGCGTAGCAACATGGATGCACCCTGACCGAGCGCAGAGGCCAACGCGAACCCCACAAGCCCCACAGACCACCAGCAAGGACCAACGGGGTCGGGGAAGGCAAAGGAGAAGAGGGAGAGGAAGACGGGGTGCAGTCCGTAGGAAAACAAGACCAGCGTCACGGATGTGACAGAACACTACCAGCAACTGACAAACATTCAGACTACCTTGAATGCAGCCGGAGTGTCGAGGAGGCCAATGGAGGAGGCCAAGAGGCGCTGGCATGATGTGAAAACCTAAACCAGGCCCAAAGCCGCTGCCAACAGGAAGGCAGCAACGGCGACAGGAGGTGGGAGTCCTGCGCCACAGGAGGAGCTGGAGGAAATGGAGGCCAGTCATCAGTGTGGAGACGGTGCAAGGAGGTGGGAGTACGGACACAGCTCGAGAGGTCCTGACACAACAACAACAGGGTGAGTAACGAACAGGTACTGGGGGACGGGGGAGATGGGCACAATGGCACACATGCACAACGATGTGTAGCACACTGCACACCCACAATTACCCAGGGTCATGTCTCCCATCCCCGTGGCACACTGCAGCACACACACATGGCAATCACAGCACATCCCATGACAATGTGGCACAAAGTGCAACACCGACACTGCAGAACAGGGGACACAACTGGGTCCGCCCATGCGCAGAAACAGGCCAATCACATTTGACAGAGCAGGGAACTGTGAGATGCATATGTACGGGTACAACCTCACATCAGTCATGTAGTCCAAATGTCCACTGTCCCCCTCAAATTGCCAGCACCGCCCAAACAGTCACAATGTACATTGTCACACAGTCTGAATGTCTACAAGAACAATGCGCCAACATAAATGTCAACACAATGTCAACATGCATCTCCCCTTCACATTGCAGAGGGACAAACAACACCTCCAGCAGGTCAGACCAGACAACCCATCAGTGATGCCGGAGACGACCACCACACCTTCGACACCGACGCCCTACAACAGCCCATGGACATCCCACGCAACCCACCACCAGGACCAGGGCAGACAAGCTACTTAGAGGAGAACCCAGCCCCTGCAACAGACCACACAGCATGAAGCACCCGCAAGCACGGCTGGCCCACAACACTTCACCGACCCACACATGGCACCCCAATGCCAGGTGTCAGAACGCCAAAAGGAGGTGGCCGAACAGGTGCGGGTGTGGTCCGAACCCATGGAAGGCGAACTAGATCACATAAGTGGGTGTCAATTACCCTTCAGGGACCACCTACACCCCACAAAGGAGACCCACACTGCCATAGATACACACGCAGATATTATGTTGAACTGGCTACGGGCACGTGCGCCCGGCCCCTTTATTGGCAGGGCCACATGTACAGTGACGCCTGTGCTGGATGTGTGTGGGGTGAGCATAAGCCAGCCCGCACGGAGTGGTTGGTGCTGGCAACAACTTGAACAGTGGACACCAGTGCAATGGAAACAGAAAACACCTGCATAACAGAGTCAACTGCTGAGCAACATGGAGGGAGCCGGAGCAAGTACAGAGGTCACCCAACATACAAACAGAAGTGTCCGTGAGTTGCAGTGCACTGAGGTTGGGGCACTAGAGCTGAGCGCGCTCATGTGATGAAAATGACTAGGATTGTGTCCATTCGGGATATTCCTGATGCAGATGCAGTGGGGTGTGTTAGACCTGCATCAACTTCCTCATCAACGTCCCAGGTCTCCCACACTGCCTGAGGTGACATTGCTGCGCAACCTCTCCACAGCACAAAACTCAATCAGTAACGGTCCATGGGTTGTGGTGCACTGAGTCAGTGGCACCTGGAGTGCTGAGCAGGGGATCAGGCAGATGATGGCATCCACGACAGGTCTGAGCAACTCCGTTAGTCTGCCAGTACCACTGTTTCGACTATGGCAGATGGTGGTTGGAGTTGGCCCTGGCGATGGTGGCGTGTGCTTCCTGGGATGATGCGACGTCCGGGCCGGTCAGGACTCGATTTGATGTGTGAGCCCTGGTGTTCCGCAGTTGAGACTGGAGGCAGCGGACAGCGCAGGGCCACATGCACATGGCGTCGATGACCCCAAGACCACCGTCACAGAGGTCATCCAATATTCATTCAGACAGGGTCCCTGACTTGAGCTGCACAGACTTAGTGGCCCCGGATGCACAGCGGCAGGCGCAGGCACACCGCCACGGGACTGTGACTTGCGGTCCACTGAGGTAGGGCCACGCAGACTGAGCGGGTCCTCGTCGATGTCGAAGGTGAATGTGGCGGAGGGTTGCGGGGGACAGTGGAAGGTGTCCTCCAGGGCATGATGCAGAGGGCAGAAGCTATCCGGAAGCAGCAAATGGAGGAGTGGAAAGCGACTGCCTCGTTGCCACCACCAATTCGGTATCAGCTGCATGAGGATGAAAACTACCCCCTAGTCCATAGACTCAGACGCCACCAATGTACGACCAGAGAGTGTCCATGAATGTCGGGGAACAGACTTAGTAGCACCGGGGCTGAGAGGGGATGCAGTCTGCGATGATGCCGGTACACGGATATGAACTCCGGCATTGACGAATCAAGACTCTGTGACCTACTGGACCGCAGTGTAGGCCGGAGGCAGCGGTCAGTAGTGGGCCACAGCCACGTGTCGTAGGCTCGCGATGCACAGAGTTAGTGACATCAGGGCAGTTGTCGGTTGTGTTCGATCACCTCCGTAACGATGATCCTTTTTTCCTCCCAAATGCAACGCGTCATCCTCTTATGCCTCTCCTTGCGTGCAATGATTCGTACTCTGCCTTTGAATAATCGATGTTCAGTTCCAATTCTGTGACCTACTCGAGCGCAGCGTAGGCCGAGAGCAGTAGTCCGCGTGGGTCGACAGAATCTTGCAGCTGTGATGTAACACTAAGACCTGTTGGCACCACATCCAAGGGTGTATAGTGACATACATTCAGCCATGATTTATGTGCTCTGCCATGGTGTAATCAAGACTCAGTTCCAAATGTGTGACCTACTTGTGCGCTGTGCATGCCGGTGGAGTACGTCAACGAGAAAGGAGTACTGCGGGCCTGTGTTGCGGAGGCCATGATGGTCTGAGGAGGCTGCCAAGGTTGCAGGCCTCGGGCTCGGAGATTGCACCGGCACGTGGTGGGCCCTCTTCGACACACGCCGGTGTCGGAAGGTGGGCATTGAGGCCATGGTGCGCAGGGGCGGGCAGGACTGGTTCGGGGACCAGCGTCCCGGGGTGCAGCAGGCGCCCAGGATCGCTGGCAACACCGCTCACGGCGTCGGCCTCGTGGCGGGGTGAGAGGCGCCGCCCTGGCAGAGACGTTGGGCATTCCGGAAGAGGACCACGCCCAGAGTTACGTGCCTTTTATTCACACCCCTACGCTGGCCTGGCGTACGCCGGGCCAGCCCACTCCGCTCACGCGGGGACGTCACAAGCTACATTTCCGCGACTTCCCCACTGGCTGGGGTGACATGGTTGCGTCCACTGTCCACTACACTCCAAACACCAGCTGTGTGTGTCTACATGGATATGTGTGTGGTCTGCATACTGCAGTCTGGCCAGCACATCCACGCCACACTTGGCATCGTGTACATTCTCATTCATCGGTCCCTTGCCTCCTTCGCACATGCCTGGTCCCCACCTCTTCCGACATTCTGCTATTGTGTGTCCGAGGTGCCATGCCGTTGATGGCTCATGTACATGGCTGGCCCAGGTTCCCACAGTGAGTTGTGCTGTCGTGTCTGGTGGGTGTGCATGTTGTATGTGAGCTTGTGACGTGTGCATTTCCTGTGTTGTGTGTTGCATGATTGTGGAGTTGAGGTGTGTGGTGTGTGTATTTGGTATTGACCAACGAGCAGTGCATTTCCGTGGCTGCCATCCTGGTGCCGCAGGTTGGTGATGGACTGTCGGGAGGTGCAGGTATCATGCACACTGCCTGGGTGGTTGGCGACGGCGTTGGCGGAGATTCCACGGTGGTCCACTATTGCCTGCACATTGGTGGGATACGTGCGCTTTCTGTTGCACTTATTGTGTGCAGTGTCGCCAGGGGCCACTAGTAGGACATGTGTGCAGTCAATTGCCCCCTGACACGTGCGGGAAGCCAGCTGTGGCGTACACGCCTTGCTTGGTCTCCGGCTGTTCCTGCGCAGTGTGTGTGAAGTATAGATAGTGGGGTACCAAGCTGATGGTGTCATCCATGACCGTTGTGGGGGACTTGGATTGGCCAGGCTGTGTGACTCCTCCGTCTCAGGCGGATGTTGGTTGGAGGGTACCAGAGGCCAACACGTGCAGCACGGCCAGCAGCTTTGTCTGTGGTGGGATGTTGGTTGTCCGCTGTGTTGGTACTGTCAGCCTGTGGGCAATGGTGGTCAGGATGCGGAGGAGGGTTGTCCCTTTGGGCATATTGTGGGCAATGACATTCTCTGGTGTTGGGTCTGTGAGGTTGGTGCATTTTCGGAGGGTCGCTGTCTTTGTCTGCGCTGCCTCAGTGTTGGTCCGGGGGGGGGGCGGTGGGTGTCAGGGGGGGGTCCTGGGGGAGGTGGCGCTGGGTGTTGGGGGCCCTCTTGGGTGTCCGGCCCGCATGTTCAGTGGCTCCATGGCATCTGTTGGTCTTCAGGTGTGGCTGTGGGCTGGCCTCCCTTTTGTGGTGCAGGCTGCCGTCCGACTTTACACCAGGTCAGAGCCGGTGTTAATTTCCTGCTGCTAACGCGGATTTTCGCATGTTTCGTGGTCTTTTCGCCGCTCTGGCTGGTCGTTGAGAATGTTGCGGAGTGGTGTTTTCGCAGCTTTTTGCACGGGTACGCCTACTCTGCATCTCATTAGCTATAGTTGCCGGGGTCATCTGTGGCGATGTTTTTTGCGGCTGCTATCGCGGGTAAACTGGTGTTATGGGCTGTTAACACCAGCTTGTGAATGGGGCGATGTATTTATCGCAACTTTGGCTGCGATAAAGTGCCGTTAACTCGGCGATAGCTCCTTGAGAATATGCCCCAGTGTCTACAAAAGGTAATTTCAGAAACGGAAAATGTATGTTGTTAGTACCAGAAAAGACGTATAAAAAGTGCACCATGCCCGTTCAAGTTTACAAGATTTAAAGTATGTGTACATTGATTTTGAGTTTAATAGTTGTAGCTTAAAGTGGCAAAAATGTTGACTTTAGAACGCTAATGTATTTTCAAGAGCACGGTATGGTTTATCTCGCTTTACGCGTGATATTAGTGGAAGCAGCAACATCGTACCGGTTTATGAAAAGATCAGGTCTTTAAACGATCCTTTGTTTAAATAATCCAATTACAACAAAGACAGATAAGCGGAAATCCACCCATTGGAAGGTATAACAGAAATTAAATATTTCCTTGCAGGAGAGGTGTGTAGCTCGCCTTTAATAGAAGAGATGCAATTCCAAGGTGAGGCTTTTCTGTCCGTTACCAGAGAAAATACCCATATATTTAACCCGTGTGTATCGGTCACTCCTAGGGTGTTTTGCTGGGTGATGTGTAATTGCTAAAGATAAAGGTGAACACCGTACCTGCCTTGGTCCCCATAGTCCATCTTCCTGGACAAGACATGAGCGCCAGATTTCTGAGGCAGTGGAACGGTTTGATGCCTCACACTCCAAGAGACACTATTTATGACTGGGTGACGCTCGGGGCCTTGAGACATTTGCCTGTTTTCATGCACAATTTATCTTTAATGGTGCATGACTTGACGCTCACAAGTGTTACACACAAAAATGGACAGAATTAAAACTGAATAGGAAATACATTTTCCTGGAAATGTGTGGCTGCAAAGCTGATTATTTGAACTTCGGGCCTCATACCGAACTAAGCACATATATGCCATTTTAGTGCATACACTCCACTTTTTGAGAAATTGGGGCCGATTCACAATGTGTAAACCTGCAACTGCAGTCACCACTACGCATGGGATCAATCATCAGACTTGTGAATATCAGGAATTCATAAATGTTTCCCGAGTACTCCTGAAATCGTGCGACAGTGACAGGTTTCCTGGAGTACTCCTGGAAAAGTTAGGTGAATTTCCAATACCCCAAAACCCATCCTCCCTGTTCCAGTCTAGGCCAAAAAGATTACAGACATGAAGACTGTGATGCAGTTTCTGGATTTCATTCCAGCTGTCCTTACTATAATACTTTTTTGAGTATCAATGCTCATGCATAGTGTGATTGCCAGAACCTTTGAGTACCCAAGTGTGTATAATCTCGCTCAGTCTCTGCTAACGTTGGTTGGTAATGGTTTATAATAGTGTTTTTAGTGCGGTCATGATCAACTGCCTGCCAGTGCCCTGTGAGTTGTCTCTCTGCGGCGTACATAGTACTTTTCAGGAGCCCTGAGCATCACAGTTGAAGTCACACTTACTAACTTGTTTTGGGCCGCCCAGGTGATGGTCGGATGACTCTATTCACTGGTGAAGGAGATAGTGTCACTCATAGTCGTTGAAATGTCACTCATAATTACACTGAAATTATGAGAATGTCACACATAAGCAATCTGAAACCTTGGCAGCTATGGAAGTAACAACATGTTCATAATAGGGTAGATAAGTGTAAAGTTATATTTCGTTCAGAGACTTGTCACGTTTGTGTGTCGGCAAACGTGGAGGCCTGGCAAGGCTCCTAAGTGCATGCATTTCATGTGAACTAGAAGCTGCTATGCTGCTAAAGTAAGTACCCCTGGACAGCCAAACGCCTGTGAGGGCCCAGCAGTTTCATCACTTTATAAATAAAAATACTTAGAAATTCCAAATCACTGGTCTCTACACTTGCAAGGCATCGTGGATGATTCCCACTGTAGTGTTGTGAGACTATGTGCTCTAGGACTCTTGTGATACTGGGCGGATTCAACAGAGGAATTACGTAACTTGCTGGGAGGTGGTAAGGTGTGGTTATTAACAGATATGACGTCATGTGAATGCAGTGTGTGATCGTATGCTGCAGAATAAAGACGTCTGTTCCAGAACTCCGTGTGTGGTGTATTTATTTGCATGCTCCCGGGCTGGAGAGGATGCTATAACTGCCGATGAGTAGGGGATATGTGCAGCGAAGAAACAAGACTGCTCTTCCTGAGAGTTTGCAACGGTACAGCAAACTGCTCGTGCGTGCCATGTGCGTCCAAATCGATGAGAAGCAATTGGAAGTTGGCATGCGTGGAGTCGAAGCCGCTCTCCAGCCCAGACACATCCTTCGAAGAAATTGAAGGCCTTATGGGGGAGCATCGTCAGAAAGCCCACCAGATCCTGCTGGTAAGGCTGAAAGAAGAGATACTGAGCTGCGCCGTAACACAGAGCCATCAGCCATGCAAAGCAAATGCTAAAGACAGTGACAACCAGGTATGAGAAGCGAAAATTCAGTCACCGGTGAAGACCAACAAAACGCCTTCTGACTTCAAAATCGGGTAAGACAACCCAAGTGCATGCATGGGGGTTGTGCTTGCAGAGGTGCTGCAGGGTGAGACAAAAGCTGTCCAAAGAGCACATATCCTCAATGGCGGCAGAAGAGAGTGCACAATTCATGGCATCCGCGTTCCTGAAACCACCACCGCCATTCGACACCAGCAAGAACCAGAATATTGGCACCAGATTGACTGCATGGATTGAGACGTTGTATGACTCATAGATGCCCTGGAAGAAGTACATGAGAAGAACATCATTAAATACTTAAAGTACCTTGCCAGTGAGGGAGTAAAAGAAGTGCTGAAGAAAATCTCTCAGACAAATGGAATATTGTGCCGTCAGATCAAAGAAGCATTGGGAACCAAGGTCAATCCGATGCCCAATGTCGACTATGAAAGGTACATTTTCAATCAAGCGAGATAGCAAGATGGTGAAATGATAGATGAGTTTGTTGAGAGACTTGACGTGCTTATTAAACACTGTAAGTTTAATGAGCTCAACGACAAAGAACCCATATGCCTCACAGTCATCGATGGCTGTCTTTCAGACTCATTCAGAAGACGCATGTTGAGAGAGACACTTGTTTGGAGAAAGTACTATTGGCTGCAAGGGTCGATGAAAGTGCGTATCGACAAGCTGCTGATATGGAAGCTGGAACAGCAAAAGGTGAATCAGTGTTGGTCATGAAAAGCAAGCACAAGTACAAGGTAGATGCACGCAAGTAGATGTCTCCAAAGACACGTCTGGGCATACCTGGCGCACTTAGGGCGAGAAAGCAAAAGACACACAATTGATGGACGGAATGCAGAACAAATCAAAACATTCACCCCCAGTCAAGAGATCTGGGTTAAATCCATCATTCTTTTGCTCACCATGCCACCCCAGTTTAGACCTGGCCATATGCAAATCAGTCTTGACCCTGTGCCTCATGGGAACAGTCCAGCCCGAACTGCCAAGCCAGGTCCACCGAGTGGGACGGGTATGCCCAGACGTGGGTCCCGTGCTCTCCATGCCACTGGAGTCAAGCTATCCTGGCTGATGAGGGCTGAAAGCCCGAAACCGGTCCTAGGATGCTTGTTTCCAGTCCAGGGAGGACCTGGCCTGGCAGTTCGGGCTGGACTGTTCCCATTGGGCACAGGGTCAAGACTGATTTGCATATGACTGGGTCCAAACTGGAATGGCATGGTGAGCAAAAAAACGATGGATTTAGGCCCAGATCTCTGTACTGGGGTGAATGTACGACATTGTTCTGCATTCTGTCCATCAATTGTTGTTTTTGCAATTGTCACACCGAGTGGGACGGGTATGCCCAGACGTGGGTCCCTTGCTCTCCATGCCACTGGAGTCAAGCTATCCTGGCTGATGAGGGCTGAAAGCCCAAAACCGGTCCTAGGATGCTTGTTTCCAGTCCAGGGAGGACCTGGCCTGGCAGTTCGGGCTGGACTGTTCCCATTGGGCACAGGGTCAAGACTGATTTGCATATGACTGGGTCCAAACTGGAATGGCATGGTGAGTGTTAGACTTGGCACCATTGGCGTGGGTCTCCCTTCCATTTTTTTGCTGTTGCCTCTTATGTTTTGCTGGTTTTAGATGCTTTTGGGCACTGTGCCACTGCTGTTCAGTGCCACAGTGCAAGTGCTCCCTACTGTAAATTGATGTATGGATTAGTGACTCCATGATTGGATGATTGGTTTACTTGTCAGTCCCTAGTACAGTGCACTGAGTGTGCCCAGGGCTTGTAAATCCAATGCTGCTGATGGGCTTGCAGCACTGGTTGTGCCACCCACAGAAGCAGCTTGTAAAATGTGTCTCAGGCCTGCCATTGCAGAGCCTGTGTGCGGTCTGTGACTGCCATGTCGACTTGGCAAGTGCACCCACTTGCCAGTCCCTAAACCTTCCCTTATCTTCATATCAGACACCCCTAAGGTAGGCCCAAGGGCAGGGTGCATTGTAAGTATAAGGTAGGACATGCCCTGGTGTGTGTGGCATGTCCTAATAGTGAATTACAGCCATTTTCGTTTTTCACTATTGCAAGGCTACCTGTTCTCCATAGGCCAGAATGGGCAGTTTGATTATTACACCTTATAATCCTAACTGACCCAGGGAACATGGTAGAAAAACGAATTTAGTATGCCTGAACTCAGAATGATAAAATACATCTTTTAGTGAAGTTGGTTTTAACATTCTGTGTTTGAAAATACCACTTTTAGAAAGTGGGTATTTTCTTGCCTAAACTTCCAAGCCTGCCTCTGCTAGGTTGTGTATTCCTTGTCTGGAGATTGAGTGACAGGGGCTGGGGGTGGCTACAGGAGACAGGGTGAGTCAGCACAGGGCTGAATAGAAAGATCTGCATCCAGAGTGGAGGGAGGAGTTGCACCTGGGTCTGAATAGGGCTGTGCCTGCCTTCCACAATGCTGGCTCCACCTCCTGCCGGGCGTCTGATGGCTCTGCCCCTCACTCACAAAGGAAAGAAGGAGTCAGAAAACAAAGTGCTCCAGGACTGACCAGAACTGGTTTTGGACTAGGCAGAGGCCTCTCTGCCTTCAGAGAACAAAGAGAAACTGTGTATAAAAAGGGGACCCAGACCCCTAGGAAATTAGATCACTTCTGGGAAATCAAGAAACCTGTTGCCAAGGAGAAGAACCGGAAAAGCTGAAGGAGGAGTACTGCCCCTGTGCTGTTTTGCTGATTGGGGTTGGCCTGCAGTGGTTGCTTTCTACCAAGGACAGGAGAAAAGACTTTGCTGTGCTTTGTCATCTTGAAGAAGAGAATCTCCAAGGGCTTGAACTAGAGCTTGCCTCCTGCCTGAAGTCTCAGGGATACAAGACTTCACCAACCAGCTCCCCCCCTGCATTCCCTTGCTGGGAATTGAAGTGCCTGCTGTTGTGCTGGGCCTTCTGAGAGACTGCGTGTCGCTGGGAGCTGGAAGCGCGACGCAACAACAATAAGCGTGTCGCCGCCGCGGTCATCGCATCGCCAAGGAAGCGAGACGCCGCTGCCGCTGTCATCCTCGCATCGCCGAAGCGCGGCGCATCACCGGAGAAGCGGGACGCTGCCACAGAGGTCATCGTCGCATCACCGGAGAAGCGCGTCGCAGGGCCTGTCGCGGCTCCAAAGATCATCGAGTCGCCGCACGGCCGTCGGGTGTGCACGCATCACACCAACGTTGTCACATCGCAACCAAGACGCCATTTTGTCGCATCGTACCGGAGAAGAGTATCGCATCGAGGTGCCATCTTGTCGCATCGCACCGGAAAGCAGTAAGAAACCGACGCATCACCTCCCCACACAGTAAGGAAGCGAGCATCAACTCCCCTGCGCAGCAGTAAGGAACCGACGCATCCACTCCCCTGAGCGTAAGGAACCGACGCATCACCTTCCCTGCGACCCTTTTGTTTTCTTTGCGTTACGCATTCAAGGTACATTGAGAGTAAAGTGTCGCATTTACAACTTGAGAGAACTGAACTATTTTATAACCTTTTAAAGTCTATTTTTGAGTACAGTATTGTGGATTTTTGCTATTGGGTCTTGTGATAAGTCTATATAAAGATTACTTATTTTTACATAACAACCTGTGTGGTGTCCATCTGTAGTGTTTTCACTGTATTACTGTATGTGTTCCCAAATGCTTTACACACTGCCTCTGAGATAAGCCTGTCTGCTCGTGCCAAGCTACCAGGGGGTGAGCAGGGGTTATTTTAGGAGTGTATCCCCCTTATCCTGACTAGAAGCAAGGGTCCCTATTTGGACAAAGGTGCAAACCATTGCCAACTAGAGACCCCCAGTTCTAACAGTGAGCAAAAAAACGATGGATTTAGGCCCAGATCTCTGTACTGGGGTGAATGTACGACATTGTTCTGCATTCTGTCCATCAATTGTTGTTTTTGCATTTAACTACAGTGATGACACTGTTATTTTGGACAACGCAAAAGCAGCATGACAAGGCTCTCACACCAGTGTGCCAGCTACTGGCAGATTCAGGTCTCACTGTGAATGCAGCAAAGTGTGAGTTTAACGAGACCAAATTTAAGTTCTTTGGGCACATATTCTCTGTCGGGGGAATGACTCCTGACCCAGATAAAGTTCAAGCACTGTCAGCTACTTGCCCCCCCTCCACAAGATGTCACCATGCTGCGATCTTAGGAATGGCCAGTTACTGCTCAAGGTACATTTGTGACTTTGCTACTGTGAGTGCCCCATTGAGAGACTAGACAATACGAAATGTCCCTTTCCAGTGGTCTCCTGAATGTGATCTACATTTCAAAAGAGTAAAACATGCAATTGAGAATGTAACCGAGATGGCCTATTTTGACCCCACTTTACATATTGAGATCTCAGTAGATGCAAGCCCGGTGGGGCTGGGGGCAATCCTTGCATACTTGCATAACATAATAGTCATACGAATGCTCAGAGACGCATTGTGGCCTATGCCAGTCAAAGCCTGTCTGACACAGAATGAACCTCTTCTCAGCCGGAGAAGGAGAGTCTGACTGTAGTGTGGTCCTGCGAACATTTTCATGTGTTTCTATACAGAAAACGTTTCACTATCGTTACAGACCACCAAGTGTTGCTCACTATCTTTGGAAACCCGAAAGCCAAGATGCCTCCTCTCATTGAGAGGTGGAGGTTGTGACTGCAAGAGTATGACTATGCAATTGTACAGAAGCCAGGTAAAGTTCAAAACCCTGCTGATTACTTTTCACGAGTACCGCTACATCGTCACAGTTCGACATCCAAAACAGCTGTGGAATACATCAACTTCATTGTGAAGACCAGCACACCAGCATCCCTATGCGTTGAACAGATTATTGTTGCTACTAATGCTGACAACAACATGCTTATCCTCAAAGACATAATTTCAACTCAGTAATGGAAGAAGAGTACTCAACCTTTTGCTGACAATGTTGAATTAAAAAAAATCCAAAATATACAGGATGAACTGTCAGTTACTAGGGAAGGTGCTGTATTGAGAGGCTTGAGAATAGTCATACCTAAGACAGCAAGTCATTGAACTAGCCCTGAAGGACATTGTGGCATTGTAGCCACCAGAAGAGTCCTAAGAGACCGGGTGTGGTTCCTGCGTCTAGATGAGCGAGTTGAGAGGGAACTAAAAGAGTGCCTTTTTTGCAACTGCCTTTCCTCCAAAGTGACGCAGCATCCATTGACAATGTCTGACCTTCCTGCACATGCTTAAGAAAGTGTTGCAATTGATTTCTTTGGACCTTTCGGAAACGGACATCATCTTATGGTAGTCATTGATGAGTATTCCCGCTTTTCTTTAGTAGAGGAGTTATCATAAACAGCCCATGACAAGATCATCAAGCGGCTGGATGACATCTCTGCAGCGTGGGCTACCCCTGCCATTCTCAAATCTGACAATGTTCCGCCGTTCAATAGAAAAGAATTCAAGGAGTTTCTAGTCAGACTAAATGTCAAGCATCAAAAGAGTACACCTCTGTGGCCCCAAGCCAATGGTGTTGTGGAACGATTCATGGCTACCCTCAGAAGGGTAATTCAACAAGCATAGATGGAGGCAATCGAGTTAAACTAGGCCCTGTGTCAAGCCCTCCATGCTTATCGCTCAACTCCTCACTCCACAACTGGTGAGAGTCCTGCCACCTTGCTATTTGGGAAAGCCATCAGAACCAAACTACCACTGTGGCTAGTAGACCAATCCTTAAAGGCTGATAAGGTTTGTGTCACCGACACTTCTCAAAAGTGCAAGATGAAAACATATGCCGATTGGCGTTGATGAGCTCAGGAAACAGTCTTCGATGAAGGTGACTGGGTCCTAGTCAAGCAGAAATGAAAGCAAAAAACTGACACTCCGTTTGCTGTCAATCTTGTGAGGGTTATGACATGCAAAGGACACATGGTGATGGTGCATCGTCCTGGAAAGTCCAATATAGAGGTAATAGACCCCAAGTCTAACATAACAGTAACTGATAGAGCAGATATCGCCCGGGTCTTTGTTGAACATTATCAACAACTTTACACCACTAAATATACGATCAGTTCTGAAGCGATTCATGAATATTTTGCAGAAGTAGAACTTCCCAGGGTATCCATGAATTCAGTTGTCCAACTACAGAACGAAATAGCAGCATCAGAGATTTTGGCAGTCATAAAATCTATGGCTGGGGCAAAAGCTTGTGGGGAAGACGGATTACCCATCGAATTTTATAAAACTTTTTCTAAAGAACTGACACCATTTCTTAAGAAATTATTCAATCATATAAAAAACGGAGGTTCTGTTCCTTCGGAGTTTAAGAGGGCGATCGTGGTCAGTTTTACGAAAAAGGGCAAGGAACCTAACAAAGTCAACTCATACAGAACGATTAGTCTCTTAAACGCCGACTATAAGATTTTGACGAAGATATGGGCACAGCGATTTACTCCTTTGGCTCAGGAAGTAATTCATGTTGAACAAACGGGTTTTGTTGCGGGACGGACGATGTCATCTAATACTGGGTACCTGATTCAAGCTTTAGATTATTTTAATGTCAATAAGACACCTGCCTGCATCATGATGGTTGATGTGGAAAAAGCCTTCGACTTAGTTAATTGGGACGCACTATTTTTTGGGCTCGAAAGGTTTGGTGTCCCGGTTCAAGTTATCTCCATGCTACAAAATATCTATCGGGGGGCGCAGGCCCAGCTAGTAATTAATGGTAATGAAATAGGGTCAGTTGATATTAATCGGGGGACCAGGCAAGGCTGCCCCTTATCACCCTTATTGTTTACTTTTTTTTATAGAACCTTTAGCGATTAAAATACGAACAAATATGACTATTCAAGCCCCGATTCCAGGCATGGCAAAATTAAAGCTATTTGCTGATGATGCCATTCTATATCTCTGTCCCGAAAAATCGAATATAGATCAGACTTTGGCCGAATTTAGACAATATGAACTAATTGGGGGATATAGAATCAATCCAATTAAAACAGAGATAATAATACTAAATACGGCAGCCGAGTTCTTGCCAGATAATTTGAAACAACAGGCTCTTAATACTGATCCTATACGCTATCTTGGGATCTTCGTTACAGGGCAATATGGCCAGCTCGTTAAATTGAATTAGGAGTCCACTAGTATCAAAATTCAGAAGTTATTGGAAAAATGGGCTAGTCTTCCACTAACTTTGATAGGCCGAGTGGCGCTTATCAAGATGTCTATATTACCCCTATTACTATTTCTTTTCTCTAATATTACTATTAAGATCAATGCCAGCTATTTTAAAGAGCTAGACTCTATGATAAGATCATTTATCTGGAATAAAAAGGTCTCTAGAGTTAAACTCTCGGTTTTACAGTTAGATACAAACTTGGGTGGTTTAGCATTACCCCATATTCGTACATATTACGAGTTAGCATTTTTGGATTTGGCAGCGTGTTTATTGTCTAATACAAGACGCATAGATACAATTTTCATAAATAAGATGATCCAAGAAGCGGGAACTCAAATCCCCACATTTTTGAAAAGCTCTAAACTTCCGAAAAAAACCAGGTACAAAACGCTTCTGGATCTGTCAAGTCGACTTCAGTTTTTTTTTTTTAAACAGAGCGGTTTTTCTGGCCTATATACTTTAAAACTAAATGAGTGTAGAGATCTGGGTCTTCACATTCACTCCACCCATCTTAAAACTTGGCAGGATTCCGGTCTGGGCGTAGTAAATCAGTTTTTTATTCGCGAGAGGATGATTACTTGGGAAGAAGTTCAGACCAAGTGTCACGATTGGAATAAGCCATTATTCTTTGAATATTTGCAAATGGTTCATTTCTTAAATAAATATAAATTAATAGTAAGTTGTTCCCCTTCCAAGGCAGCTACTGCCTTGTACTCAGTAAATATGAGAGGGGTGGGAAATTGGTATCGCTTGATTAGAGCGCAAAATGAATCTTTGGTGGAAAAGTTTCTGGAGAAAGTTGCTTCAGAAACCCAATGCTTTTTTCCCCAGTCAAGAATGGCAAACTATTTCCATTATAGGAAATAAGACTCTCAGAGCTGCCAACTTCAAAAGGATGGCCTTTCTTTCTCACTGGATGGCCTATTACACTCCAAAGGCCCTAAATAGAATTTACCCTGAGGTCGAAAATAGGTGTTTCCGTTGCCTCACCCCAACGGAAGGGGGGTGGAGGCATATATTTTTTACCTGTTCAAAACTGGGGATGTTTTGGGAGAAAACTTTTGGGTACTTTAGCCGGGCAATTCAGAAACCTTACGCTCCAATAGCGGAAGCCGCTCTGTTTGGTATCACAAGTCGGGAGGTTAGGTTGTCTAAATCAGAGGGTCATTTCTTAGCTATTTCTATGTTGGTGGCTCGTTCCTTAATTTTACAAAACTGGAAATCGTTGGAAGCACCTTCGTATGAGAAATGGCTTAATAAGATGAGGCGTACTAAAAAATTTGAAGAAGTTTATGCTAAACGAGTGGGGGCAATCAAAAACATTTCTCTGATTTGGAAATATCTTACTGATTGTGAAATGTGAGTTTGAGATTTATTATACTATGATTTCTTTTGAACTCTATTTAATGCAACTTATTTCTGTCTCGTTTTTACTTTATTTCCAATATGCAATTATGTATTGTCTTTCCTGGAAGCTCTGCTCAATAAAACATTTAAATAAAAAAAAAAACAATTTTACCAACAATTCAAACACCTAAAATTAATATATTAACTAAAAGACATTCAAATCATTTTAAAAAACGATATTGTTTACAACTATAATAATTAAAATGATATTAAAAAAACTGCAACATTCAAACAAACAAAAAAGTCCAATACACGGGACTCGTCACACTTTAAGCACCTATCGCGACATTCGTCAGCTCCCGCAATCATGAATGAGGCGATCCTGCCTAACAGTCCAGATCAAGCACCAGAACCTGTGCCATCGGTGCACAGTCAAAATGCATCTCAACCATCTCATACCATTCGATCTAGCCGTCTAGTGCAAGTGCCTTGACAACTTATTGAAGAAATGTGATGTGGCTGTTTTTTATATTTTTTATTTAACAAAGGGGGAGATGCAGTGTCGTGAGACTATATGTGCCAGGACCCTTGCGGTTCTGGGTGGACTCAACAGAGGAGTTACGTAACTTGCTTGGAGGTGTTAAGGTGTGGTTATTAACGGTTATTACATAATGAGAGTGCAGTGTATGATTGTATATTGAGGAATAAGGATGTCTGTTCCAGAACTCCATGTATGGCGTATTTATTTGCATGCTCCCTTGCTGTGGAGGATGCTACCCCCACGTCTTGAGACTGCACAGAAACAGGCCTCTTTTGGTTTCACTTACACAGATTGGGGGGGTTCAGTGCTCTAGGCACGCCAGAGTGACCCTCTTGGAGCATTCAAAGCCTCCTCTGGGGCAAGGACAGGAAGCAGGAGCTTGACATTAGGAGGCAGGGCACTAGCATAGACCATGAGGAGCTAGGAAGGTGAGCTCCTCCTATTGCTGCCTGTTTTGAAATGCTATGTATCCTGATTTTGAATATTTTTTTATTTATTTTATTTGAAAAGTTTTATATAGCGCAAATGTGACCCTCTCGGTTATCAGAGCACTTTACAAATGATTGAGGGCAGAGAAGTAAAAAGCAATATTGTCATAATCTCTTACAATACAGTTCAAGGTAATATTTTAGAAGAGGGTGGTGGCACCTCATTGTTGAGACAGATAGATCATAAAAGACAAAAACGTAAAAAGTGAGTACTAATAATAGTTGTAAACTAGAACAATATAGGCTAAGGCAACATCCCAGTTGGGGGTGCTGACACCTCAAATGTTAAGACAAATAGATAAGAGTAGACAATAGTATGCCAAATGAGCATTCATAGTAGTGACATAGTCTGGAATTGAGCAGGATCAGGCAGCATCCTAGATAAAGGTGGTGTTACCTCAATGCTGAAAAAGAGAAAACAATAAACAAAAAGACGGTAGCCGAACAAGCAAACACTATACATGATTGTGGTTCACGAATCCTAGTATACTTGAAGATAGGAGTTCTTCAGGTATGTGGTAGCAATTTGTTCATAGATAAAAGTTTGACTTCTTTCTTGAAAGATGTGGTAGAAGGGTTCATTCTTATTTACGGGGGGAGGGAGTTCTAAATTCTTGGCGTGATGCCAGAGAAGGCTCTGTTGCAGGATTTCTTTTTGAAGAATCTTTGTGGTGTCAGCAGTAAAGTGCTGAAAATTACTATGAATCACTATCTGCTCCAGTGGGATCCTTCCCTTGAGATGAGCCTCCACTGAAATGCTACAACTGGCGATGAAGGTGGGATGTATCGAGAATTCTCATGGAGGTCAAGTTGATGGTTACTTTTGTTTAAGTCCAATTATCTTGTCCCCAATGAGAAGTGTGATCACATTGTTGATGTGATATCTTTTTCTTACAATTGCTGCGTTGGGTTGTCTAATGTCAACACACAGCATTACTTTACCCTCTGAGTTGTGCTTGGGCACTAGGACAAGTGAGGATACCCATGGGGTTGACCCTTTTGATTCTTCGATGATGTCAGCTTCAAGAGCTTAAAGCTCTTCTCCAACCACCTGTTGTAGATGGAATGGAACTTAAGGGTGGTGATGAGCAACTGGTCTTATGTTTTCATTTATGGTAGCTCTTCATCTTTCCCAATCTGGTACTGTCAAGCAAGTGATGGTTCATCTCGAATGGTGAACAGAAGGGTGACTAAATCTAGTTATTCCGCTATGCCAAAACTGATTAGGCGCTATGCAGGAGCAGGCCAGTCCATCACATGTATCTCTGATTCTATCATTCGTTCTTTGCAAGTATACAGTGTTCTGAATTTTCCTGAGACATGGCAGTGGTATGCGAGTCATCCAGATGAAGAAATTCTTGTCAGTTTGTCATAACCTTGATCTGGGTGTCATCTGCTGTTCAGATTTAGGGATGTTCTGCTGTCAATGACAAATTACGAATATGGCATGATGGTTGCCTGTTTTAATCAACCTTGGGGCACTTTCCTTTCCATTCATGTTGCATGGAGACCATGAACACACATCCATTACTGTCTCATGAGGTTATGCTTCTGTATGAGGTTTGTGATATTGAGCATGACTGTCTTTAGATGGAGGTCACTCTGGAAGTGGCATGTGATCTGGAAGAGCAGCTGCTTCTTTCTCTCACAGCTCTGACAAGGCAGTGATGTTCCTTGTCTTTGCTCCTTTGTTTTGAGGATTCTTTTCTGTCACCTCTACAAACTGATTTGTAATGAGTGTCCTTTCCACACTGGCCACATTCATATCTCATTGTAGACATTTGCTTTTTTTTATATTTTTTTTTATTTGGGACAAGGTGCATATACATTAATCAACATTCGGACATTTGCACGCTCGGTTTTGTACTGGCGCAAACTTAACATTACATCTGAAATCACATGAATGTTACGAACCATTTTCATTGGATCCGCTCGTACCCGGCCATCCCGGAACAGCATCCCACCCAGGCCCCGGGGGGTCACATATTCCACCCCTGTAGTTATTCCATTTTCCCCAAATCTGCGTCCATTTGGTGGGACATCCCCTTGATTCATACACAGTTTTCTCTGTTATCATACACCAGTCCATATCTTTCCGCCATTCAACCATTGTTGGTGGTTCCTTCGCCCTCCACCGTCTGGCGATATTCCTCTTGGCAATTACCATCCCAAGTGTCACCCATATCCTTTCTTTGGTGCGTAGGTCAGTAGGGCCCCAGATATTTAGGAGACTTAGTTTAATATTACATTCGATCATGTGGCCCATTACACGTTCCATACATTTCTTCAAGGACGACCAGTATCTCTGGATTAATGTGCATTCCCAAAGTGTATGTATAAAAGTGCCCTCTTGTCCACAGCCCCTCATGCATTCTGCCTCCTCGCTATATCCCATCTTTACTAACAGAGGTCCCGCTAGGTATATTCTATGGAGTATTTTCAGCTGTACGAGTCTGAGCCTGGAGGATATGGCAGTTTCTTTAGGAGAGGCCAAGGCCTCAAGCCATTCGTCATCCTCCAGGCCAGCGACATCATAGTCTCACTTGGTTCTTAGTCGAAGAAGAGGGTCTGTCATGTTATTGACGAGTTTCTTATATATTAGTGATATGGCTTTTTCTGGGATATTCCCGTCTAGGACCCTATCTTCTAGTGGGGTGGAGTCTGGTGGCGTCTCTCCCTTTGTTATTGCCGCCAGTAGCGCATGTCGGATCTGTAGGTACCTAAAATACTCAGTATTGGCCAATTCGTACTCCACTTGTAGTTGGGCAAAGGGAATGATTCGTCCTGCCTTCCATAGATCCCCTACTTTAGAGATACCTATTAAGTCCCAGCGGTCGAATCCGACATTTGCTTTCTTGTGGATATTCATTGTTCACTTCGGTAGCACTCTTTTTTCCTGAGGTAATGTTTATTGACCTTTTTCTGTGATCTCTGTGTGATTTTTGAACTCTAATTCATGAAAGCAGAATGCTTGCTCCCTTTTCTCCACTTTTTCTACCTTTATTTTATTTTTTATTTTTTTGCGTGTGTCTCTGCCTGGTCATTGATGTGAGTTATCTCTTATATTTGTTCTAGAGCAGTGTTCTTAACCTGTGGTCCGGGGACCCCTGAGGGGGTCCATGAAGCCTACTCAGGGGGTCCGTGACTGCTTAGAAAATAAAATATTAACAGATTTCTAAGGTGTATATAAATAAAGAAGAAAAATGTACAATTGAAAATTGTAAAACATTATGTAAATGTGAAGGAATTTGACATTGGAAACTAAAAATGAAGGTAGTACCCTCAGATTGATTTATGGGAGCCGTGCAAGTGCATCAGAATACAGTAGGGGCGATGAGTGGCCTAGTTTGAATTTAGAAAAACTCCAACTTTCTCATTCAAATTCAGATTATTTTTATATTTGTTTGTGAATTAAATACAATATTTTATCATTTGTATATTTGTTTGATGAATGCTTGTGTCTGTATTTTTTATTCAAATTATTGAAAACGCTTGGTCTGAGGTCACCGGCTTCCAGTAATTCCTCAGTTGGGGTCCCCAGATTCCAATAATGATTCAGTAGAGGGCCCTGGGTTCCAGTAATGATTAAATGGGGGTCCACAGAAGTCAAAAGGTTAAGAACCACTGTTCTAGAGTGCAGCTTGCTATATTGGACTATTTGTCTGAGGCACGTGATGTAATCATTCATCAACGCCCCTATTTCTTGTGGGGTAAGGCTGAAATTGTATATTTCATAGACTATATTTCTCTTCATTAGGGACATGGACCCAGATTTACTAAGATTTTGTGTCGCAGGTGTGTCACTTATTTGGCGCAGCCCCAATGAAAAATCCCTTTGGGATTAACAGAGCCGCGCAAATCCCGATTTGCATGGCTTTCTAAAAAAACAACAAAAAACAAAGACGAACCGCATAGTTCTGCCTTGGGTTACCTTGCCTCAGGTAGGTGTTACATGGGTGGTGTGTGGGCGTTCACGTGCATTCACCCATGCATTTTGGCTCAAACCTATATGAAAACGTTATTTACCTGTGGTAACAATCTTTCTGGTGGATACTCTATCTACCTGCAGATTCCTCACCTGTAGAACAATCCCAGGAGTCAGACTGGATCTGGAAAACTTCAAAGCTCTCAAGTAGCCAGTAGAGGGCGCCAGATCCGGTCAACGCCTGGAGTGACATCAGACAGCGTCACCGAAGCCAGAAAGCGCCTGCTCTGGCGCAACACCATCACTTTCCATCTGTTTTTTCCAAGCCTTCGAGGTGAGAGGACAGATTGACATCGATCTAGTAATGCAGCACCAAAAGATATAATTTGGGATCTTATTAACTTTCCCTAAAAATAACGCGTCAAACGGGCAGGCAGGCGGGTCAGTGAGGAATCTTCAGGTAGACAGAGTATCCACCAGAAAGATTGTTACCGCAGGTCAGTGTCTTTTTCTTCTGATGGATACTTCCACCTGCAGGTTCCTCACCTGTAGAACAAATTTCATAGCAATACCCTACCCAGAAGGAGGGTGGATGGATGGTCAGACAAAGAAATCTTGCAGAACAGACCTGACAAAGTGTCTGTCCCTGCGCATCTTGTAGTCCACGCAGTAGTGTTTGGTGAAGGTGTGCAAGGAGACCCATGTCACCGTCTTCCATATTTAATCAATAGAAACCCCCCTGGAAAGGGTAGAAGTGGTAGACTTAGCTCTGGTGGAATGGGCCCAGATGCCTTCTAGAGGATCCATCTTGGCTAAGGCATAGCAGGTCTTAATGCAGAGGATGATCCATTATGGAAGAGTCCTCTTATGTATCGCCTTACCTTTTTTGACACCACAATACCAACAAAGCTGGTCATCCAGTCGAATGTTTTTGGTGTGAACCAGGTAATAATTAACCACCTGCCTAGGATCCAACTGATGCAACCATACCTCCTCTTTGGTAGGATGGGGGGAGAGATATAAGGTTGAAAGGGTGATAGATCGACCAAGATGGAAAGGGGTCACCAACTTAGGAAGGAAAGCAGCCATGGTTCACAACACCAACTTATCAGGATACAAAGAGGTGAAGAGAGGACAGCAGCTAAGGGCTTACAGCTCACTAACCCTTCTAGCTGAAGTGATAGCACATAAAAACACATTTTTGAAAGTTAACTTTCTTAGAGTGCAGCTATGAAGGGAAACAGAGTCCCCATCAAAAAGGTGAGAACCAGATTCAAATTACACCGGGGAACCAAAAAAGGAGTTGGAGGATACATGTTTGTCAAACTTTTGAGAAAACACATACAATAGGGGACTTAAAAAGGGATGGCTGGTGCGGCAGACAAAGGACTGCAGAAAAATCAGCCAATTACCCCTTCACAGTGCCAAATGCGCAACCCCTCTGAGCAAGGGATAGCACATATTTAAGAACCAGCAACAACTTGGCCAGCAAGGGGTCCACCTCATTATCTGCACACCACATAACAAAGTGAACGTTATCCCGCAGCTCAGGTTTGCCTTTTCCCCCCTCCAAAACACTTGCACTTCAGCGCTAGGGGAGTTTACAATGGAATCCAACAGGTCTCCCCCGTACTGGATCAACTGCCTGTGGAGGCACCATTGCAGGGTCTTTATGTTTCAACGTGTGTGTGTATTTCCTGGATGTCGGTGATCCTCTGAGGTGGAGGAAAGGCGTAGAAAATGGTGGTATCCAGTACCGACCTATGAACTGGAGTCGTTGGGAGGATCACGAGTGAGATTTGGGCTTGTTGATGGAAAACCCAGGCCATAAAGCAGTGATGCTGTTGACTGCAGATGGCGCAACACCACCTCTGGCAAACTAGCTTTGATTAGCCAGCCATCCAGGTCCGGGAAAATGTGGATGTCTGACCTTCTGAGATGGACTGCAACCACGATCATCACCTTTGTGAAGACTCAAGGTGGCAATGTTAAACCAAAGGGAAGTACTGCAAACTAGTAGTGTGCAGAATACAGCACAAATCGTAAGTACTTCCGGTGGTACCGCAGGATAGGAATGTGGAAATACTCATCCTGCAGTTTGAGTGACACCAGTCTCCATGCTCTAGTCTAGTGCCAGCAGAAATGAGATAGGATCAGCATCTTGAATTTTTCCTTTTTGAGGAAGAGGTTCAGGTCCCAGAGGTTCAGGATAGACAGCAGACTGCCTTCCTTCTTTGGCACTAGGAAGTAACGGACGTAGCATCTCTGGCCCCTTTCCTTCTTTGGCACCAGATCTCCTCATCCTTTCAGGAGAAGAGCTGGTACCTCCTGTTGCAGTATGGCCAAATGGTCTGAAGGTGCAGAAGAGGGAGTCGGTGGCATTGGGGTGGAACCTGAAGAAACGGAAGGGTGTAGCCCTTTTCTGTGATTTGAAGCACAGATCAAAATGAGACACCCGCCCTCCTGCAGGCTGCGGGTGAGCTTGGGGAAGCAAGCTAGACCTGCTTTCCTGACGGTTCGGGAGAGGAGTAGGATGAGGAGGATGGTTGCAAGGTGGATTCAGAGCTCTTACCTAGGCTTCTACCCCTGTATTGTTTGATATGGGGAATAGGCTGTTGTGGGAGTTGTGGCTGGTATTGTGTCGAACAGAAGGAAGACCATCTCAAGAAGCCTTGAAAGAGATAAATTTGGTGGTAATTTCTGGTGGGTGGCGGGGCCTGCACACCAAAGGAGCGCTTGGTGGCCTTGCTGGTTTTAAAAGATTCTAAGGCTGAGTCAGCATTTTCCCCCAAAAAGCTGCACTCAATCAAAAGGAAGGTCCATAAGGTTGGCTTGGACATCTGCGGAGAAGTTGGAAGCGTGGAGCCAGGCATGAATTTACGGTATCAAGGCGCAATTTGATAATGTGCCGGGAGACATTCTGACCCTCTAAAATTAACTCCTGGAAATGGTCCTTCACATCATCCGGAACGTGTGGCGAGATCATTTGGACCATATCTTATAGGGCATGGATGTCCATGCCTATACGCCAGTTAGCGTTAAGAAACTTCAGAGCCATACTGCCTGCGAAAAAAGCGTTTTTGCCCCAAGCATCAAGATGTTTAGATGACGCATCAAGATGTTTAGTTCTATGCCTTGATGCTCACCGCCTCATGTCTGCTACTGCCCTGAACAAGCAAACTATTTGCTCCTCAATACTGGCTGACACCGATCCCCCGATCTCTGTCTCTGTCCTGCGATGAAATACTTTTTGCAAGATACCTGAAACCTTGTACTTTGTACTCTATCTGAGCTGCTCCTCTCAATATATCGTTTCTCACTCAACCACCTACTGGTTCCCATTTTTCTTTACCTTATTATTTCTCTTATTATTATCTGCAAACTTTTTGGGTGCCGTATTTTATACTTTCTTGGTTTGATGCGACCCGTCTTAGTTTTGATATACGTTTATGATCATTCTACATCAGCCTCCTATCCCAGCTCCTCTGTACCAGTCCCAGGCTCTTCAATATGCACCTTTTTGTACTACTTTGCTGTTTCTCCCTCCCTTGTTCATTTGTTTTTGAAAATGTTCAATAAAATCTTTTGAAATAAAAAAAAAAAGATGTTTGGATTAGCTTTTAGAGGGGGCTGTTGGAATGGCACCTGTGGACTGGCTGCCAGAACAGGAAGCTGCAACGACAAGGCTCTCCGGTGATGGATGGGCCGAAAGGAAATCTTGGTCAACTGGAACTGGACAATAGAGGGGACCTACAAGCCAGGGTGGAAGAGGGTTTCTCTAATGCTGACGAAATAGACTCTAAAATAGCCTCATTACAGGGGAGAAGGGGTTCTGATATTGCAGTAGAAGGCAAGAGGACCTCAGTGAGAACATTCATTTTGGTCTTTGTGGTGGGCAAATGAAGGTCTAAGACCTCGGCAGCCTTTAGCATTACCTTGTGCAGAGAGACAACTTCAGGCTTTGGGGAACCAGTGTGGAAGTCCATAGCTTACTCTGGAGAAGTGTCCATGTGGCTGACAAGGACAGTCCTTGAAATTAAGAAGTATCCTGTCCAGGGTCTCCTTATATGATGGGGTCTGAGTCCATCCCAAAGATATCATGTAGATGGTTTCTATATTCTTCCTCCTCCAGAAGTGCCTGGGCATCTCTACTGGATGTGTTCTGTGGGTTGATGTCGGGGTGTGGCATCGGTAGTGCTGGAGGTGGAGATGGTGGTGAGGGCGGCGGTGGAGGCAAAGGTGGCACTGTCCAAGGCGTCGACTGCTTAGGCACTGTGTACCTGAGCAGTGAGTCAAAACAACGTGGCGTTGGCACCGTATCCATCAGAGCAGCTACGAAGAGCATCTGATGCAAGGGCATTCTCATCGGAAGCCGGAATGTGGCCGCTGACCTCGAAAGGATGCCAGTCGGCCTCCAAACCTTCGAGAAGATGGAATACATTGCTTTGAGGAGCCCTGCCGGATCCGACTTTGGGGTCGAAAACTCGGGGAAGGCCGGTGCCAAAGCAGGAATCTCAGGCAGTGGAGGCACTGGTGCTGAAGGTCTCGAAAGGTTCGATAGTCGTTGCGGAGCAGAGTTCAGTGGTGGAGCAGGGATGCATGGAGGGGGAGCTGCTGGGGTCAAGTTGACTAACTGGTTCCGAGGACAAAGGCCCTGTTGAAGATGGAGAGCGATGAGGAGACTTACCTTTGGAGTGTATCTTTGATTTCCTGTGCTTCTTCTTTCTCTTACCCACTGTGAAAAAGGATGGAGACTGTTTGACCTGCCATCCTTAGGGTGGTCTTCCCCCAAACATTTTGCCTGCTTACCTCTTCTTTTTGCTGTATCTTTTTGCTGGCCATAGGACTCTGAGCACTTTTCCACTGCTGACCGGTGCTAAAGTGCATGTCTTTCTCTCCTAAACATGGTAACATTGGTGTATACATGATTGGCATATTTAGTTTACTTATAAGTCCCTTATAAAGTGGTATACCATATACCCAGGGCCTATAATCTAAATGCTACTAGTGGGTCTGCAGCACTGGTTGTGACACCCACACAAGTAGCCTTTCAAACCTGTCTCAGGCCTGCCATTGCAAGGCCTGTGTTTTCAGTTTGCAGCCACTTCGACTTGGCATTTAAAACCACTTGCCAAGCCTTAAACTCCCCTTTCATTACACATATGTCACCCCTAAGGTAGGCCCAAGGTAGCCCTCAGGGCAGGGTACTGTGCAAGTAAAAGGTTGGAGATGTACATTTTTAAATTTTACATGCCCTAGTAGTGACAAACAGCTACATTTGTTTTTCACCACTGTGAGGCCTACTCCTCTCGAAGACTAGCATTGGGAATTCCTTATAACCTTTTTAAGCTGTAATTCCTACTTAGAAAGGAGTAGCTGCATCCTCTTTCATATCTTTGGAATGGTAATGATAAAGCCTCTTAAATGGTAAAGTTGGAATTAACAATACTATTATAGAGATGGCACTTTTAGAAAGTGCAAAAAACAAACAAATGGCAATACTGACAGCGCTTCCAAATATTCCTAGTTACCTCAGTGATCACATAATTCAATTAATGTGATCAACAGAGGTAGTTGGTGTTCCGAATCCAAGTGTTGAACCCTTTAAAAGAATTTGCTTCAGGGCATCAAAAGCATGTGTTTGGTCGCGTATGTGAAAGCGGACCTGATGATCAAAAAAAACCTCGGAATCAAGGTGCCCGATCCCTTTGAAATCAATGCAATTAACAGTGTGAAACTGAATGTTCTTTTGATGTTGAAATCGTCAAGCTAAAAGTGGGTACGAGTGTTCAGCAGTTCTGAATCCTGAGGAGAACCCGGAAATGGTGGAGGGTTCGAAACGCCTCAACAGTTTTTTTTATCCAATGAGTACGTTCAAAAGATTAGTTGCTGGCTTTCAGGGAACAAATTGACTAAATGATGCAATAGCCATACACCTGGGAGTAACGAGCTTGGCACTGATTGGTTGTTTGGCCCAAAAAGTAGGCGTTTTAATGGACGATGAAAGATACAAGCCCCTGTAGGGCAATTCATTCTAGAACTGGGGTACAGTTGTATGGTTCATGTTCACAAAATGTGTCTGCAAAAAATGTTTAGTTCTGTCATTATGTTTTGTGGGTGAAATATATCTAAAAAGTATGTTCATTATATATCATGTTTATTTTGTGTATGACTATTTGAAACAAAAAACAAGTGGCTCTGATTAAGGAAAACAAATACATGGTGATCACATTAATTGAATTATATGATCACGGAGGTAACTAGGAGTGTTTGAAAGCACAGTCAGTATTGACATTTGTTTGTTTTTGTATTTTCAGTGGCCTAGCCTTCCTGACTACTTAATTGGGCCAACCCCTTTCCTTTGTGGTTTACTTTTAGGAAGTGGAAATTTCTCTGCTCTTACTGCTCTATGTGCCTTGCAGCCTGTCTCCAATATATGCCTAAGGTGGGTGACATCTACACTTTGTGCATTCCCTCTACACAGCCACAAACACAGGAAGGGTAGGTGTGACAGAGAACTCACCTGCATTCATCTTTATTCTGATAGCTCATCTTGGGCAGGAAGAGAGAGGGGGAGCCGACATTTACACCTGAATAGGCAGTGTCATGTTTCTTACACAAAGGGCTGATTACCCCCTACTGATAGTCTGGAGCCAGGGCTAGGAAGAAAGAGGGACCTGTGCACTTCTAGGGACTGCTTTGAAGTCACCCCCACTTCAAAGGCACAACTGGGTATAAGTACTGGGGCTCTGACCCTACCAAGACAGTACACTACTGGGAAGAAAGCAGCCTGATCTTTGGATTTACCCCAGTCCATTGTGACCTCCAGTAACCCCTAAGCGCTATTTGACTCTAAGTACTAGAGTCTTTAAAACTTCATAACTCCGGTTCTAGTTATTGGATTTTTGTTGTTTTGGTCTTGTTTTACTCCTAGAAATATCACCTTTTGTTCTAACCCTCTGTGGAGTATTTTTGTGGTGTTTTCATTGTGTTACTGTGTGTGTGTGTGTGTGTGTGTGTGTGTGTGTGTGTGTGTGTGTTGCACAAATACTTTACACATTGCCTCTTTAGATAAGCCGGACTGCTCTGTGCCAAACTACTAGAGGGTGAGCACAGGTTATCTTTTAGTGTGTATCTAGCTTACCCTGACTAGAGTAGAAGCTCCTGCTTGGAAAGGGTGCATACCTCTGCCAACCAGAAACCCCATTTCTATCAGAGACCTAGAGCGATGTCTAGACTGTTTGCTGCATCAATGGTTCTCTCAGGCCCTAGCCATGTAGAACCTAGCTTCCTGCTCTTTCATGGCCTTAGGGTGCATGCTAAAGGAAGAAGAGCAGGCCTGTGTGTCATGATCTGACCCCAGGCACCAAAGGCAAACTGTGTTGGGATCCGTAATGGACATCTCTCCCTCACAATCTCGGCGGGGTTTGAACCCTGATTTCTTGGGAGGAGACATGGAAGTGCTTTTAAAGAATTTTTCTTGAGGAAACTCTGTAGGAAGATTGAAGTTCCAGATCCATGTCGAAAGAGCGGAAAAAAGGGAACTAACATTATTGCTCTAGGGCGTGTGCTTAATGGCTTCGTGGACCCTGCATAACACCACTTCTGGCTTCAACCGAGTCCAGTGCCTTCTACCAGTGACTTGAGAGCTTAGATGTTTTCTGGATCCAGTCTGATGCCTAGGATTGTTCTACAGGTGAAGAACATGCAGGAAGAAGTATCCATCACAACTACAAGTACGTGTAAACATGGGTTTGCGCCAAAATGTTGCAACTGCCTGAGGCTGGCATAATGAGGAGAAATATCTTTATTTCGCCTTAATTCCTCTTTGCATATGTGTTGCATTTTGCGAATTGAGCCATGACACAATGGTGTATACGTTGGCGATAAACAGCCACAAGTGGGCAAGCACTGGGAGAGAGCAGAACTGTGCCATATCTTTGAAACTAAGGCGCTGTTATGCGCTGTCTCTTTCACACGTGCAGCATGCTTTACTTCCTGTGCTGTGTTGCATGAAATGTTAATAAATATGCCTCATGGTATTCAGTGCTTCATGCATGCTGTTGTAGTTTGATGCTTTTGCATCAGGGACATCCTTGATTATTTATGGTAAAGAGATGTAATTTACCATTGAATTTCAAGGCATTTAATAGTCAAAAGACCCTCTCAACTTTGCAACTGTTGTATAAAAATATATTAATAAATACAATCTCTTTTGTATACTTCACACAATTGTGATTATTTATAAAGTGCTATGTTATGTTAATTGACCTACTGGAACATACATATGGCAATTGAATGTTTTGAGATCCAATAATAAATTGCATCTCTTTATCATAAATGAATGAATTTACTTGGAAAACATTGTCCTATCTAGAGTTCATGAATATACCATACCATATCAGCACCCATATTGGTTTATGGTTACAAAATTATAGAGTTGGGGCTGGAGACCCTTATGCCTTGTTCCCTATAGGTTATTGATTATTTTGCTAATGACCCTGCCTGTAAGATTCTTCATGGTGAGTAACATTTGTGCTTCATCCTTCGTCTCCTATTGCTTCTATCGCTAATATCTAGGTCATCTAGCAATTCTCCCCATTTTAGTCCAAGACTGCTGTTAGACATTATTCCTAATGGTGCAGGAGCTTGGAGGCATGCAGCCAAGGCTTTTATTTTCTTGCTGTCAATAGATATGCTTTGCTTTGTAGGGCCCTTGGAATGCATTTTCACTCTTTAGTTGGTCTGCTCTGGACAAGTTTCTTTCCTTTTTTTGTTTCTCTTCAGTATGCTTGAGATTTCATAACTCTCTGATTTGATTTCACAACTATCTTGATTTTGTGGGTACTTGTTTGGTCCGTCAATTTAAAATGGCCTACACTGTGTGTTTCTGTGGGAGTGCCTAGTTCCAAAATGACCACTGCTCACACAATCTTTAGTGATGTTTTTGTCTGTTACGATTAGTTCCATCAATGTCACTTAAAAAAGGGCTGTTAATATAGTACCTTGGGATTACCTGCTTACAAAATACCCGCTCAATTGTCTGCAACGGTCTCTGCCTGACTCAGTTATGGCCACCTAGATTGTTTTCTGAGTTTTTGCGCTGCATACTGTTTCTATAGGAGGGAGAAAGAGGGAGAGAGAGGGAGAGGGGACGAGGTACAGAGAGAGAGGTAGAGGGAGAGAGAGAGTGACTGAGACTGAGACTCCCGCTTTATGCTCTCGCTTGGCTGGGTCTGTGCTATTGCAGAGCATGATGCTTTGAGATGCAGAGTTTGTGTTGGGCGCTCCACACTGTCTGGGGTGATGCTGGGTGGAGCATCACTGCAGTGTTTCTCTTTCAAGTGAGTGTATTGTCTCTCTGATGCTATTACCAGGTTCTTCAGAGGCCGCATTTCTTGGTGAGTTGTACGTAGGCTGCGCCATTAAAATTGGAGCTTGTACTCACAGGGCTTTATTTACAAGGAATTAACGCAGCGGGGTTAAGCAACCTATTTGGCTGCTCCACGCTGCGTTAATTTCAAAACAAAGGGATGCATCATATCTACAACGATATGATGGATCTTTTTGCTCTCCCCTGCGCTGGCGCACAAATAGCTGCCATGTGCCGACGCAGGCACCCTTGCACCAGGTGCAAGGGTGCCTGCGTCACGGGGATTTTTGTTTTTGTGCAGGAAGGGACAACTTCCTGTACAAAAACAACCACAAGAGGTGATTTCCTTTTCCTATGTGTGCTGCAGAATGCAGCACACATAGAAAGAGTCGAAAAAACGAGGAGAAATAAAAAAAATTCTCCTCTTTGCGGCTCCCTACGCCTCCCTTGTGGAGGCTTAGCATTCTGACGCATTTCCAGGTTTAAGATTTCTCGTAATTCTGGAAATGCGGCAGAAGCCATTGGTGTTGCATGGGAACACTCACAGCAACACCCATGGCACGCCCCTTTCACACGAAGTGTTGCATTTAAAGGGGCCACATTTACATTGACACGAAAAGCCACGCAGGGTGGCTTTACGTGTCCTAAATATGGGGCAGCAGGCTGTGCTGCCGGTGCGTTAAAAAAAGTGACGCACGGGGGCGCAAGGGGCTTGTAAATATGCCCACAGTGCTTTCCCTTTGTGGAATAGGGAAGGCGGATGACTAAGAACACCCCCAGGCCCTATACATTTCATCACTAGTGCAATCATGCATTATCTGTTTTTAACCTCTACAGAAACAAGTATACAGAACTACTTAACATCTTGGGTTGGACTGGGGACGTGCCTGGTCCTCCGACCAGGCTTGGCCCTTTCGTACCATGCTTTGCTGCGGTTGACTGAGGTCCCCAGGCTCAGTTTGCCTCTCACTGGTGTTGGTTGCAAGCTTTGGCCTTGCTGCCTTTCTCGCTCTTCTTTTGCTCCTCTGTTTTAACTTTTGCCTTTCTTTCCACTCTCTTTATCTCTTTGCCCTGTTTTGCCTGCTTTTCACCCTTTAGCACTCTCTTTCTCTGTTTCAATATATGCACTCTTGCACTGTTTTTGTCTGTTTTCCACTTTCTCTCATTCTTTAGCACTCCTGCTCACTTCTCCCCTTCTCTCTCTTGCTCTCTTTGTGGCCCCTCTTTTTCACTCTTTTTTCTACTCTTCAGTCTTTTGAACTGTTGCCCATCAGCTGTGAAAGAGACACCTACAGATCAGCCCTCTGGATCTACCACCCGTGACTCAAAGCCATCAAGCGCTTAACCTTCACAAAATGGATTGAAAACAGTTCCAACACCTGCAAACAAATTTTCTCTATAGTGACAACATACACATCCACTTCTGTCAGCTCCCCAACCATCACCCCATCACAGGAACTGAACACTCCACTGTCCCACTACTTCTCCAGCAAAATGAGTACCATCTACAACTGCGTTGTACCCCAAATAGACCTCTCCACCCTCCACTCCGATGACAAAAAACACCCCTCGAGTGCCTATTTGTGCGTTATAAAAATGCTCCTAACAAATAAAAAATATGTAAAATATATAAATATGGCATCAAAAACTGAAAAAACATATTTTTCAAAACAGCTTCTAAATCAAACACTTTCTTAATTTCGATCGTACATCAATCTCTCCGTGCAAACGTTTCTTTCTGCGCTCTATATCAAGCTAATGCCTCTAAATATGCAAAGACTTGATTTAGAAAAGTAAATTTGCCGACTCCTACAGAATGTGGCAACTAAGCCTGCCTGGATTAATTTTATTAACTTTAGAGGTTGTTTTCATATTCTACTGATTCTACCAGGAGAGGATGTGGTCCGTTGGCTAGACTGCCGACTTTGGTGCCGGTAACCAGCGCTCGAGCCTCGGGGTCGCGTCCACATCCTGTGATTCTGGGCAAATCACTTAATCTCCCCGTGCCTGAATGTGTAATGTAAATACGGTGCTCGTGTACAGCGCTCCAATACCTTCGGGTCGAGTTCGCGCTATAGAAATATGCAAAAAAAAGAAAAAAAATCTCTTCTGCAGGAGAGGAACGAGTAGTAACATAAGAGTTCGTGTGGACTTAATATTGGTCAGAAGTCTATAAGTGCTGGTGAAAAACTATTGCTTGGTAATGACAGATGGACTGCAAAACCGACCTTTATATTGATTTTGCGAATCTCCGGACATTAATTTCAAAGCAAAAAGGCCGAACGCCGAAGAAGATGGCCACTTCCTAGAGCGGCTCCATAACCAAGCCAACCTTTCCCCTAATATCCGCTCATTAATCCGTCCTCCAGCCACGACCCATGAGTACACAGGGTTGACTGGCGTTTGGGGATGCCGTGGACCAGAGTCCCAAAACAGCCCAAGGCTGATACATGCAGCAACAAAAGTTGGCCTGTGAAGTGGGGCGTGTAGTGTCCTGCAGGAAAAGGAGATTTAGTGGCGCCGTCGACGGAGGCCTTCAGCGCGGGGCGATACTCTGTGTGAGCATGCCACCATCCGTCCTGACATAAGGCGCGGAAGCCCCGGTGAAAGCTGCGTGAGTAATGCACCCCACAAAATGGTCCTGCAGCCCCACGAAAAGTGACACACCTGCAGCAGTAGGAAGCTGCTGCACCGCTGAGCGCTTTGCGTGCAGAGGCGCCGGCCGGAATAGTAACACAGACTCACATGCTGCCCTGTAGTTCGGCCACCCCCTGAGCAGGGCAATAGATTCGAAAAATGAGCCTCCGCCTGCGCACTGGCCGACTGGCATGCTTAAAGTTGCAGCGGCACCCCCAGGCAGTTGAGCCCCCACCTGAAAGAGAGAGGAGCCTCCAAGGGCTCATGCTGCCACACTGGCCACCGTTGCTCTGCCCATCCTGCGTGCGCTCTACAGGACACTTCCAGAGGCACCAAGGAAGGCGGCGCTGTGCAGTACAGAGCCGTTGACCGCAGCGCCGCCCGGCATCAGTCCGCAGCGCCACGCCCTGAACCGAGAGGCACAACAAACAGCCTGCGAGACTAGCTCCAGGATGAGACTGCCCTGCTTGCTGGCACCAGCGCTGCACACCACGGCTGGCAGAGGACGTACCTGCTCCAAAGCAGCACACGGCCCGGTACCGGCACATTCCAGACAGAAGAGGCCCGCAGTTTCCAGGAAAAGACTGCCGGGGCCTGGGAATTTAAACACGGCGCTGCCACCTAGTGGTTATTTGATGCACCACACGCTGCTACAATTGCATTAAGCAGGCCCAACACGCAAAGACCTGGAAAGGCACATTCCGGATCAGCAGGGACAAGAGAGGCCCAGGCAGGAGGCTCCCAGCTCAAGTCTCCACCCAAAAGAAGGCAGCCACACACTATAGAATAAGAGTCTCGCCTCCCACACTGCCAAGCACACCCGGCTGCTTCCATCTGGGAGCATCACCCCTGCACCTGCCTGCACATCACCCACAGGAGCACTGCAAGGCCCTGATGAGTATCAAGGTGGGGAAAGAGATACCTGCCATGGTTCCGCCCCAGGTAGTAGGACGAGACATTGCAGAGTGGAGGACAGTGCTGCCCCATCACAGAAGTGTCTAGCCTCAGGACACATCAGCCGCTCTCTGCACATCAAGCGGGAGTAGCAAACCATCCTCGGAGACCTGCCGACACATGCAGCCACCATGTGCCAGAGATGCAGCCAGTAGAGGGACAAAAGGCCTCACAGCACTCCTAAGACTGCATTCCAAGTAGCCGAAGCCAAAAGACCGATAGAAGAGAGTGCAGCACGCGCAAGTGGACTTCCTAGGTGGTTGAAGGGGAAGAACTGAGACCATGCTGACAGAGCACCAAGAAGCTCAAAGATACCTCAGCCAAGAGAATCGTCAAGTGGCCAAACAAGGTCCAGCAAAAGCAAGCAAGACCGAAAGCAGCCAAGCTCCATGAAGACGCAAGAGAGGCGCGCGCTGAACGTGCAACTCCCCAGTGGCTGTCTTACGCTACCGCAAGTGAGAAGAGCACACCACACGCCCCTGGTGGGGGAGACCACAACCCCCAGTCCCAGGCAAGACAAGCTGCAGCGACTAAGCACTGTTCCCAGCCCCACTACAGAAATCAGCCAAAGGGTGCTGCCAACTGTTTGAAGGGGAGGAATTCCAAACCCACACCTAGCAAAGAGCTACCAGGGGCCCAGGGCCGCCCCAGCACAAGAAAGTGTCAAGAAGCAAAGAACAGAAAAGCCCAGTAAAGCAGCAAGCCCCACACAACGCACACGAAGACGGGGTGCGTTGCGCGCCACCCCCATGGACTGCCTAGACTTTCAAAGGAGAAAGACTGTTGCATGTCACCAAGGGTCCCCGGGAAGCCCTAAGCTTCTCCAGCCCAGGCAAGCGCCGACTAAACACAAGCAGCAACACCAAAGACAACCCCCACCAGCAACAGTGGACTACCAGCCAGACAGCAACGTCTCGAAGTCGCTGTCCCCACCAACAGCACAAGAAAGCCTGGTGCAGAGCGCGTACCACAAGTGGCTGCCCAACGCCACCGCCGGAGAGGAGATTGCATCACTCGCTCCTACTGGCATACAGGCACAACCGCAAGCTACAACACAGGCACACCAAGTGCCAGAAGAGAACGCCCAAGAAGAAGACGGAGCGCACTACGTCAGAGATGCGCAGAAGGCCGCGCCAGCGAATCTGACAGCACGGGCAGGCGCCCGGGAGATAGAGACATCTCCACAAAGAAGCACTGCTGAACGCAGCACAGAGAGCAACTACGTCTCTACTGCACCAGCGAAGCCCCGCAGTGGGCCAAAGACAACAGAGTGTCCTCCCTTGCACTGCCTCAAGACGGAGTCGGCGGTGACCCAAGAGAGGCAAGAGAGGAGTCGCACACTCCACCTGGCAGGCCGCCACAGCAACAGTTGCTCCGACAACCAGCGGCACGTGACCGGACGTCACGTCGCACAGCAAGCAAGGAGCACGTCACACAAAGTGACCAGTCCGGACAAGCACACCGGAAGGAAAGAAGAAGCAGGCGCCACGACGGCGCCGCCTCGAGGTCCAAGCGCGACGTCTTCGAGGGAAGAAAAGTGACAGCCCTGTCACCCCGAAAACCGGATGAACACAGGTGTGCTGAACAGACCAACAAGGGGAGAAGACCGAGGATTCGCACAGCAAGCCAAGAGCACACCCTGACACGCCAGACAGCCACCAAGGCGGACCGACGTCCCTGGATACAGCCGCAGCAAGTGCAAACCGCGTCTCATCCCAACGCTTCCCCAGGCGACCGTCCATCCCAGAGTGTCGGCAGTCTAAGTCAAACGGCATCCCTGCTCCTGACCGCAGATGCCAGGGGTGAAGATCAGCACCGAGTGTCTTTCCTCACACCACCTCAAGATGGAGTCGGCAGGGGCCCCAAGCCAGGCAAGAGAGGACCCGCACACTCTACGTGTCAAGCCGCCACCGAAGATCAACCTCAGCAAGGCGGAGACACATGGCTGCTAAGTCCCTCCTGACATCCAACTCTCCCAGCAAGTCACCACCACCTGTCATTCCGACCCACCACATGGCTGGCAACCGCCATCACGCCAGCCATCAACACATGCGTCAAACAGCACCACTCCCAGAGTACGGATGGACTGGAGTCCTACACTGTTGCCACACCAGCCAACAAAAGAAACCAGAGGCTGCCTGTGAACCTGGCCTACACCTGAACTGCGGCTGCGAGAGCAAGTCTTGACCTAGACTCATCCACCCTCGAGGTTTGTGCGTGCGACTAAGTAACGGCTCCTCGGTGGTCCTGCAGCTGCCTCCAGTCGGCACACAAGCGGCCCCAGTGCAGCCCTCCTGCAGTCCCGCAGCAACCCCGACAATGGGCCTCCCCAGGCGGGAGCGTGAGAAGAGACATTGCCCCACCGACAGGTTATCGGTTACAGCCAAGCGGTTCAACATAGACAATTGATCAGGCAACACCTCCGTGAACTCTCACCATGGACTCCATCCATGCTCATGACGCATCCCATTGTATGAACTGTTAGAACTCACCACAGACCATCCCCGACGTCAGCAAGGTGGAGCCATGCAGAACTGCAAGACGTGTCATCATCAGTGAACTGACGGTGTGCAGCGGACGTCTCCAAGCCAGCGGTCGTGTCCTGAACCCCTCAGGTTAAACTATGAGTGCTCGCCGAGCTGGCCCTGCAGCAGGCGGAATCACCAGCCCATGTCTGACGTCTTCTTGCCACCTGACTCGTAAGGCTGATGGACCCTGTGGTGTTCAGTTGACTGTTTGATTGTCCCCACAGGTTGATGTTTGTTGTTGTTCTTTATTAAAGTTGGGGAGGAATGTAGTGTCCTGCAGGACACGTTCTAGTGTTTGGCAGGATGTGAGTTCCCCAGCCACTCCCTCGAGGGCTGGGCACACTGGCACTTCCACCCATCCATCACGGGTGTCACGCGTGACGTGGCCCCGACAATAAAAGAGCCCGGGTGCACGTGCTCGAGCCCAGTTACTGTACCACACAACATGGTGTCTGTGTCAGTCATTATCGTCATGTGGGCCTAGGGCCCGACACCACAGGGCGGAACCCCGGCCTCTGTTGCAGAGGTGGTGTGCGACCTGATCTTTTCCCGGGGCCGAGTGACACCGCGAGCTCCGACCCCTGGTGCCAAGCGCCAGGCCCACGGAACTCGTACCCTCGCTTTCAGAGAGGGGCGAAGAAACACCGGCTCTCCTCTGCCAGCGACAAACATGGAAGACCGCGAGACGCCTAAGAGGCGGTGGGCGTGCGTATGGACTTAACGGCTGCGGGGGAGGTGAGGCCGGAACGGGGGAAGAAACGCGGAGAGACCAGCAATGTGAGGGTCTCTCCCTGACCCCCCTTCGCTGAGGGGTTGCCAGACCCGGTTGGCGGCGGTAAGCCAAAGAGAGAGAATCGGATGCCATGTGGAAAACAACGTAGGCAACATTGTGCACCCCACCATACCGGAAGTGGGGGAATAAACAGAGACTGGCAGTGAGTGACTGGGGTGCGCGCCATCACCGTATTAACAGAGATATGTGGGAGAGTCAATGTAAACCTCCCAGATTGTACACACAGTCCCTAGCACTGTGGTGACACTCCACTGCTATGGAGATATTGGGGAGAGCACATTTTGAGACGCCGGCTCCCTGCACCCCTCTTTTGGACTGAGTTTGATGGGCCCGATCTCTAGCAGGCATGGCTGTCATCTAGTAGCTGCGACGCTGCGTGTTTGGGGGGGTGTCAGACATGCAGGAAGAAACCTGACAGGCCGCGGAGGGTGCCCCACGAGCCTGCTGGCAGGCGGCAGCAAGTATCCCGGTGTCCCTCTCGTCCTCCACCAGGTCCATTCCATTTGCTCCAGCATAATGACAGGCGGAAAAAACGTGATGGGAACCCACGAGACCAAACTGGATAAAGTTGCACTGCCTAAGGGGTTGGAGGCTCAGGAAGGCTCCGGGGAACACTTGTCCTCCATGACCCCTCAAACGTCCAGAGGAGACACTCTATACCTCCATGATATTATGGCGGCCATACAAGGGGTCCGCACTGCACTGGAGGTACGCATAGACACTGTCACAATAGAGGTCTCACTGATGCAAGCTGACCGTCGTAATATGTGGACAAGAGTCAAGGAAGTGAAAGACTCAGCTGTGACTTTGCTTCGAGACACTAAGGCCCTTAAGGTCCACATCGGCGAGCTGCAGGCAGCCAATACAAACCTAGAAGCGAGACTTGAGGACTACGAGGGCAATTCAAGGCGCAACAACGTCCGCATTCTGGGGGTCCCAGAGTGGGCGGAAGGATCAGCCACAGATTTATTTGTAGAAGTCCTCATTCTCAAACACATCCAGTCCCGGGGTCTCTCTGAGTTCTTCTCGGTGGAAAGGGGCGACCGGGAGTCTGGCATTTGACTCCGTCCAGGCGCCCCGCCAAGGCCCATTCTCGCCCATCTCAAACTTCCGAGACCAAGATGTGGTGCTGCAGGCAGCCCGCACTACTCCACCAGTGCTTTAAGATAATGCGGATATTGCCTTTTTCCCAGACCTTACCCTGAAGGTACAGAGACAGAGACGTAGCTTTCTGGAAGTTAAGAAGGCGCTGAGGGAAAAGGGAGTGAAATACTCAATGCGCTTCCCAGCAAGGTAAGGCATGGTTTTTCACTACGCCGGAGGAAGCATGGAAATGGCTTGAGGGATGGCAGACAGTTGGCGACCCTAACCCCAGGGTACGCCATGAGAGGCGAATGAGAAGATCGACGGCGTCTGGTGGGCACTCCACAGAAGGTACTACACAGGTGGAGGACTTGTCAGTTTGTCAACAGGCGAACTAACGGTGAGACCTGTGGCAGATACATTGGGTGATATCCCTTTTTTCGAAGAACCTGCAAAAGAGCTATGATGCTGTACTATAGCCTCTAAGAGAGAGGCCCTAGGGCCTGAACGGTGGGGTGGGACTCCATACTATATTCGGTCCCTGTTTGCTCAGAATGGTTGCTGCCTTGAGGCTCCGAGTTCTGTTCATTTATTGATACCGCATTATTATCCTACCTGGTCCAGTGGTACAAATGTTCTATCACTGTGGTGAGGGGGGGCGGGTTACGAGGGAGGTTCACGGTCTCCTGAGTCCTCTATGTTGGGATGGGACGACAGGTGCTCTGCTGAGTTAGGGGGGTGGGCAGTTCTGGATCCGTCAGGCAGGGATGCGGGAGGAGGGTTTGTTCTAAGGGAGGTGGGCGTAAGAGGGTTGAGGATACTTTATTGTGTTCATCTGTTTTTTCTTATTATGTGCTACGACACGAGGCACACAGTTGTCATTCACCACTTTACTCCACTTACCATGGCAAATGATGCTTGGGCGACTTCAGCCCGCTAAGCTGGGAGATTTAGCCAACCCAAACCCGGGGGGACAGGGTACAATGCCATATGATCACTATGTCAGGAAAGTCCATCCCTGAAATTTGACTAACGTCATGGAATGTAAACGGACTGGGGGATAAGATCAAACGTGGAATAATGCCCTAATATTATTAAAAGGCATTTCCCTGACATTATCCTATTGCAGGAAACCCACCTTATGGGTAACACTTGTAGAGCCCTAGAACGTAGGGGATACAAAATGGTGGTACATGCGGGTTACACATCTGGTTCCAGGGGCACGGGAATACTCAAGAAATGGTTTCCCCTCACTATTGACAAGATATGGTCGGACAAACTAGGCAGATACGCAGCCCTCTCAGGTACATGGGAGGGGAAACAATCCTGTCGATATATGTCCCATGACTCTACATGGCGCAACCTTGCCTGACTTGGGAGCCCTTATACTCGGATTTCGAATGGGGAGGCTCTTGTTAGGAGGAGATTTCAATATGGCATTGTGTGACAATAGGAACTGTCTGCCACCAAGGCGGCCACTCCCCTCACAGACCCGGTTGGCAGAATTCCTTTCGGCGTTAGGCCTGATTGACATTTAGAGAACCCTCAATCCTAACACACAGGAATATACTTTTCACTCCGGGGCACACGGAAGTCTCTTGCGAATTGACTTTCTGATATCATTGGCACCACACCTTTCACATTTTAGAGAAGTGTGGCACTTGGCGAGAGGGATCTCTGATCATTCCCCAATATGGGCACGATATAACGTAGGCATTCCACCACCAATAGAACAATCGCCATAAACCTCTGGTATATTAAGGTCTCAGAGATCAAGAAGGGACTTGTTAAAACCACAGACCAATACTTTAGGGAAAATGAACACTCTGTTACTTCGTCTGCAACACTTTGGGAGGCCTATAAAACAGTCGTCTCAGGGCAAGCCCTCTCTTTGATAGTGAGACACAGGCGAGACAAGAGGGAAACGGTAGAGGCGCTGGAGCAAGATATTTTAAACTTAGAGGCTCAACTGGTGGGAGCTGACAATGAAGATGGACGATGCACCTTAAGCCTCAAACAATAGGAATAGAGGGACCAGATGATGAAATCGGCCAGAGCCGCGAACAGGGCGGCACAGTAACGGGTGTATGAGATGGGGGACAAAGCAGGAAAACTGCTTGCATGGCTTGATAAGTGAGAGAGGGCAAATCTGTGGGTTGTGACCATAGGCTCAGATAGCGGGGAGTATCTCCGGGACCCCCAAGCAATCGGTGACACATTTGCTACCTATTATTCACGTATTTATTCCGCAGAGAGTGCGACCACTGAACATGACTCCCTTGAGCTTCTGGCAGATTTACCACTCCTGTCTCTTGCACCTGAAGCCGTACAGCTCCTAGATAGCAAACTTACAGAAGATGAAGTGACACAAGAAATTAGAGCCATAAACTCGGGCAAGGCATTGGGACCCAATGGTCTGCCAATGGAGCTATATAAACGCACAGCACCCTCCACAGCACCACATCTATTGAAGAAGTTCCAAGAGAGCAGGCTTCCCAGAGATCAGAGGCTCGCCTCTATAGTTGTTATACACAAAGAGGGAAGAGTGGTGGAGCAATGTGCCTCTTACCGGCCTATCTCATTGCTAAATGCGGAGGCTAAAATCCTTGCCAAAATTTTAGCCCTCCGACTGATCTTGCTCATTTCTAGATTGGTTCACCCGAACCAGTCTCGATTCATGCCGGGTCGCAACACCGCTCTTAATTTGGGACGTCTACACGGAGTCTTAGGACGCATACATAGAATCCAGGAGGATGCAGTAGTTTTGTCCGTTTATGCACACATGGCCTTTGACACTGTCAAGTGGCTATATCTCATTGCTGTGCTTAAGCTTATGGGCTTTGGGCCACAATTCTTGTCCTGGCTTCGACTCCTCTACACCGAACATTTGGCGCAGGTGGTGCTAAATGGAAGGGTGTCCCGAGTCTTCCCCCTTCAACGAGGGAACAGGCAGGGCTGCCCCTTATCACCCCTCATATTTGCTTTAATACTCGAACCCTCTGCTGGACAGAGGACTGGGAAGACAGAATATCGTTATATGCTGACGATATCCTTCTCTATTTGGCAGCCCTTCAGTCCTACATTCCCAGAATATTAAACATCTTTACCAACTTTGGCAGAAGCTCCGGATATACAATCAAATGGTCCAAATCTGTGGTGTTTGTCCTTCATGGACCGGCGCCACAACTACAGAAGAATTGTGAGGCACAAATAGTGACAGAAGGGTTCCGATATCTCTGAATCTTTATCACCACCAGCCCAGACCTCTTTTATGTTAAAAATTTAAAGAGCGCACTGACCCGACTTAAAAGCGATGTTCAACACTGGCAGTCACTCCTGCTCTCCTTGCTGGGGAGAGCGGCATTATTCAAAATGATGGCACTGCCGCGCTTCCTCTACATATTACAGAAGACACCATTCCCCATGCCTGATACCTACTTCAAAACCATAGAGAGCAAGATCAGGACCCTACTATGGGATGGAGGCTCCCAACGAATTGCTCTCAGTAAACTGAAGTGCGGTTGGTACGATGGAGGGATAGCCTTGCCTGATATTCAAACATACTACAGAGAGGCGCAGTTGACAACTATCAACCAATGGGTTCATCAACCCCTAGCTGAACCTGCTTACCAGATGGACTGTCTGGTTCTCCAACGAGGGGGTATCTCCGAGCACTCTACGCCACTCCATGCTGTCTCACCTTGGAGGGACCGACGACACTGATGGTCCAACTTTGGCATTTGACACTCACCAAACTGGGGTGGGGAAACAGAATTACTCAGGCGACGCACTTGTCTGACTCTGAGCTTCTGGGTGCAATGGGCACAAGACAGGGCTTCGACAAATGGGACCTGATTGGGCTCTCAAGGGTGGGTGACCTATATTCTGGGACGGAGGTGGTACCCTTCGCGGAGTTACAAAAAACACACAACCTAGCTCCTGTTATTTGCAGATTCTTCATGCCCTTCAGGCGGCCCTGCCCCAGGGAGAGGTCCTCACGGAATCGTCACCACTAGGAAATAGACTCCTAGAAGAACATATCACTCACAGTGCAATCTCACTTACATATCAAAAACGTATTAACAATTCCCCTGACACTCTTTTATGCTTACGGGAACGCTGGGAAAGAGATATAGCAGACTTGCATGAGGACGACTGGCCAGAAGCCTTGGCATCACCCAAATGAGTGGCCATCAGGACACATTTCCGACTGGTCCAGCTCAAAATACTTCATAGGGCCTATACCTCCTGCAACATGATGGTAAAAATGTGCAAGAGGGTGGATTCACTCTGCCGCAGACATTGTGGTCAGAAGGGGACATTTTGTCACATTATTTGGGCTTGCCCAAAAATGTAATCCTATTGGGGCTCGGTGGTGTCGTGCATGACGGGGATCTGTGGGGAGAGCTTGAAACGCTCGGTTAAATGGCTCAATGTTTGGGAGGCCACGGACCTGGACCTGGGGCGAGCTGATCACACCTGGGTAACTTTAGGTTTGATGATTGCAAAGCATAACATAGCTCGTCTTTGGGGGGCGGAAGCTGCATCAATCCTCCTGGACTGGAAGAGAGACATGGATTGGTGTATGATAGCAGAGAAAACAGTCTATGAGAGTAGAGGTTGCCCCCGGAAATGGTAAAAGTTGTGGAACAAATGGAATGTATACAGGGGTAGCCCATGTGCCGCCCCCACTGTTGTGTTGTTGCACTCCCTGGTCTATGAGGACAAAGAGTCAACAGGGCCCCTGATGGGATAAATGCGGAATAGTCCTTTTTCTGAAATTGAATAGAACGGGGAACTGTGTTATGTGGAGATGTACTGCTTTATTGGAATATTGTGCTAGAAAGTGGTGTGGTGTTATTTTATTAACTGCTTCAAACTAATAAAAAGATTTATAAAAAAAAAAGTATAGAGGCAGCAAGCTCTGGAAGAATGAGCGGAGTGTTTCGTTGTATTTCCAGAGTGGATGGAGAGTCTGATTTGCGTGTCTAACCTTAGACATTTGGTTGGCCAGTATGGGACCATCAGGTGGGAGGTATCTGATAATGCAGCACCTTGTGAAGGAAGCATAGATTTCTGACTTCGATCACTTGATCAATAGAGAGGAAGTAGGTCGACATGCATGAGTGAGTGCGAGGCAGAGCATGAGGCTTGCAGCATGATTCTATACCTTTTGGATCATGCTGGACGATAGATCACTCAAAAATCCATTACAGTAGTTAATCTTTGAGATGACCACTGCAAAACCAACTGCAAATCTTTGTGGCAGGCGGAGCAGAGCCAAAACTCCACAGGGGATGATTAGGTGGTAGAAGGATGTTATTGTTATGTCACTCATCTGTGGAACCAGTAATGACTTGACATCTTCTAGGAATTACATACAGGTCATAATTTTGTTTGAAGGGATTTATATCTGTAAGGGCTTTTGGCAGTCTATATTTTGGAGAATATGTTTTTCAAAACACGTTTGTTTTTACACAAAATCACCAAATACAGGTGCCCATGTGTTTGTTTATTGACTAACATTCCTATAGGACCAGTAGCTTAATGCCCTCCTCTCTGCAGCTGAGCTACAGTCACTGGATTTCCTTTAACTGTGGTGATTATTTCCCTTGTTGCTAGTTTATGAGGCAACTAATGCCAAAGGGGCAGAGAGCTACAAAATAGGTTCACCAGTTGCCTCTAGTTGTAATCTGCCAAAGTCTCAAGGTCATACATTAAAACCTATTAGAAACCTGAGAAGCACTCAGCAGCAGAATACTATGACCTTAGTCCCAGGATTCCATTATCAATTTCTTATTAGGGCCAATATTAAAGGTGTTAGAAATTCACTGGGAATGGGGAGAGAGCGAATAAATAGCTCTGGTACCATAACATATTCCATTGATCTCTTAAGGGTGAATTTATAGTGCCAGGTATCTGGAACTCCTGTTAGTGATGAGGCCAGGTCAATACAAAGAAGAGACAATGGAAGTATGTAAAAATGAAAAGGAAATTAAAACAAAGCAGAGTGAGTAAGAGGGAATGATGGGCGTGTACTGATTTTGACAGTGGGGTGGCCCACACAAGCACAAAACTGGGAGGCAAAGGAGAGTCGGTTGGTTTATTTTTGTCTAAAGTAAGCTAAGACATGAAACCAGGGGAGTGGCTAGAGTGTGGGGTTTGGATGGCAACCTGCCGCCCTCCACATCTTCCCCCCTACTCCCCTTTAGCACAGCTGAAAACCGCATGTCTGAAGGTGCATGAAGGCCAGCTGAACTGGTGTATACCAACCAAAAGGTGGATGTTTTTGGAGGTGAGCTCTGAGGCCTGCTGAGGGTGAACGAAGCGTCTTTTGGGACCTGTTGATGATGTCTGATGGCACACTGAGGGTCTGTAAGGGCTGGCTAGCTGAGTGCTAGCCACTGTACACCCAGGTGGGGCAAACAAAGACTGGTCCAGGGCCTCTTGAAGGTAGGCTGGATTTATCTGAAGGCACGCTTATGGTTTCTGAGAGCCAGTTGGGAACATTTACGGATTAGATGAGGGAAGGGCATTCTTAGGGTCTCTCGGAGCCTCAGAATGTCATACTGTAGGTGTCTCAGGGCCCACCTAAATGTTTCTAAGAGCACACCTTGTTTTTTAAATTCCTGCTAATGGTGTCTAATAGTAGGCTAAGGGACAGCTGCCAAATGAAAGTGTCTAGGGTGCCTACTGGAAGCCTGCTTCAGGTGAAGGAGGAAATATGGTGTCTAATGGCTGACAGAAGATCTCCGAAGACCTACTGGGAATGTCTGAAGGCACATGTCTACATCCTCGTCGAGAGTCTCTGAGGGCATTGTGTGAGGGCATGGCAGGGTTCTCTGAGAGATAGTTGGGGGTGTTCAGGACAAGCTGGAGGTGTCAGATAGAAAGCTGTGGGCCACAGAAGCTAATACGATAATCTCAGAGGTCTATCAGCAGGTGATCAAGGGTCATTTACAGGGCTCTGAACTTCTTTGAAGGCAGGCTGCGGATATTTATGAACCAACTGACTGAGGGAAGGTGAGCTGAGGATCGCTGATAGCCTGCAAGGGGTGTATGAAGGCCAGATGAGGTTTTTGATTACCTGCTAGAAATATATATGAGCTATCTAAGGATATCTAAGGCCAGGTAGGGGAATGTCAAGATCAGCTGAGGGCTGCTGAGGGTAGGGTGAAGGTACCTGAGGGCATGCAGATGTTCTTTGAGGGCAAGCTAAAGGTTTATGGAGGAACACCAGGAACTAAAGTTACTATGATTTTGCAACGGAGTTACATCATTTTTGTGACACAGCCCGACGCAAAATCATTTTTGGCATTTACTAAGCCACACAAAGCCAGTTTTCATGGCTTTACGTGGTTTAGTAAATACAAAGTATAACAGCCCCATAGCCCGGCATTGCATTGCTTTTTGTCAGGTAGACGTTACATGGGAGGAGCATGGGCGTTCCGATGCATTCACTCATGTATTTTGATGTAAACCCTGATTTACAAAGGCTTGTAAACATGGGTTCATGGCAAAAAGGTATGCCTACTAGTCATAGGGTTACCGAGGAGAAATATCTTTATTTCTCTTCGTTAGTTCCTCTTTCCATGTGTTCTGAATTCTGCAGCATACATGAAAAGAGGAATATGCCTCTAAGAATCCTGCCCGTAACACAGGCACCCTTACACCATGGTGCTAGGGTGCCTTCGCTAGGGTGCCTGTGTTTGCGCTAGGCAGTACACAGTGCACCAGCGCAGGAAGAGAACAGAAATGCTCTATATCTTTGTATATCTGGAGCATTTTTGCTCTCTCCCTTTCACGCAACGCAGCAAGTTTCCTTCCTGTGCCGCATTCTGTGAATTAATACTAAATGAGCTCCAAGAGTCTCTGAAAACAGGCAGGAATGATTACTGAGGAATGATTAACGAGGGGAGGAAGGGTGGCTTATGAGGTGCTCAGGGTCTCTGCTAGACAGCTGGGGATAGTTAAGGGAAAACTGGGATTATCAAAACATAGGTAGAGGGTCTTAAAGGTACAACCAAGTGTCTTTAAGTGTCTGCTGGGGGTATCCAAGAAAGCTTGAGGTATATTTACAAGAAATGTCGCTCCGCTGTTTTGCCGCAGCGTAGTGTAAAACATTTTACTGCTGTCGTATGACAATTCCTAATGCCATGTTGGAGTCGTATTTACAATACGGTGCTACATGGCATTAGGACAGATTAGTGACGGAAAAAAATTACGCTAACGCGAGCGGCAAGTCGGGGGAAAAAATTACTCTACGGTACAAAAAGTGACATTTGGCCAATTAGCGCCTAGAAAATACAAGCTAGCTGGCCTAACGTCACTTTTCTGCGATTACCGGGAAAATCCCCCCCCCACAAAAATGCCGCTATGAAGCAAAAAAATAAGTTCAACTTACCTGAAAGCAGAATGGAGCAGCCAGGAATGAGCACAGCACAGGACAACAAACCCCCCCCCAATCCCCCCCCCCACTACTACCCTGGATCGCCAGCCAGAGTACAAGGGGAAGAGAAAGTGCAAGTTCAGTCAGGAGGAGAATGAGATCTTGATCGCAGAGGTTATGGAGCACCAACACCAGCTCTTCGTCGACTCCAAAGTGTCATTGGGGAAGAAAAAGACCATATCGCCGTCCATGGTGAACTGTGTTGCTGACGTCAAGAGTACAGTGACGGACTGTAAGAAGCGCTGGTGCAATGACACGCGCAAAACTAAGGACAAACTGGCCGCAAATTTACAGGCATCATTACAGACCGGAGGGGGTAGTTCAGCGCCCCAGGAGGAGCTGGATCCCTTGGAGGAGCAGGTGTCCACTATTGTCTATGAGGAGTCGGTGGTTGGAGTTGTGGGACAGGACAGTGCTGACTATGACCAACTACATCAGCAACAGGGTAAGTACCAACAAGGGACAATGGGGGGAAATACGTAGTATTGTGCAGTCCAGGCAGCTATGTCCCAGTCCTCTGCCGCACTGTCTGCAGGTCAGACGGTAGGCACCTGGCTCATCTATGCTTAGACATGACATCAATTAAAGGCTCATGGGCATTTTGATCACATGTTAGCATAGGGCAGCATTGAAGGCCTCATAGCTCGGCTATCCTAACTCAAATTGAAAGAGCAGCAATGTGCTGTTTCTACAAGATACGGTGCATTCCTGTTTTAACTGCATGCGCTGGGACACATACCGCAGACGTACACCAAAGCAAGCACCCCTGCACCATGGTTTAATGGTACCTGCATTGGTTCTAGCCAGCTGAATGTGCACCAGCAGAAAGGAAAGCACAGGGATGAGTAGTACTGTCCTAAACACAAAGCAACCCTGCACTTTCCTATTCACATAGATTGGTGCAGCAAGATGGTTTCTTGCGCTGCACCACATGTCTATGAAATATGTCCCTCTGTCACACCTGGGCCCATGCACATTAACCTAGGCTACAAATTCCAAGCATACATTTGGTATCTCACAGAATGAACAACACACCTGAGGGATGGGGGATCTGTGGGCCGTGGCTAGTACCTACACATAAGGACATTTATATTGTCACTTCCATACTCACCAAGAGCAAACTACATGACACACAGCTGTTTTTGGCTTGCAGGCTCATACCACACATGTGTCAGCTACCATGGTAGGGACCACCTGAACTCCTCTCATTTACATATATATGACTGGGTGTGGGGGAGAATGCAACTTATGTACACCAGCGGAACATGGGCCATAGTTAAAGTGAAAAGGCGCAGGGCGTCGATGCAAACATATCTGCAGCACCGACATGCATCATTTCACAAATGCATGGATGGGCAGTATTCACTGGATTATGTCCCACCCCTGTGCACACCCCTGCGCTGCTGCAAAAAGAACAGCTGTGTACCAACGCAGGCACCCTTGCACCATGGCACAAGGTTGTTTGTATTGGTGCTTGGCTGTCATTATCGGTGCAAGCGCAAGGGAAAACACATGTGGTGTGCCCGATCGTTGTAAATACGGAGCTGTCCTGTGTATGTGGAAAGATGCAGGGTTGCGTAGATAAAGTGCTTGCAGCGCCATGTTGTGCCATTACAATGCCTCTGAAGGTACATTACCAGCAACACTACCATCTGGGCTGCATGTCACTCTATAACAGCCTGCCATGTCAGTCCATTGGAGATGGGGATGGTCACGCATGATGTAGGTGTCGTAGGCACTGGAGAGTCATTGTATGATCAGGGTCCCATCACTGTGTGGCAGTAAGTCGGCTGCCAGGACCTATTTTGAAACAGCCAGAGGGGGCATGGACACATATAAGTGCATGGGTTGGATTAAAGAAATGTCTGACACCCTGCATATAACCAACTCTGGTCATGATGAAATGGCATGAACGTCAGTGCTTGGAATCTGACTACTAGGACAGGGCCCATCCACTTAGAGTAGGCATAGAGTGGTACTGATGACAATACTGAGGTCCTGTCATCTGAAATGGAAATACAGTGCTATCTAACATCCACACCCTAGCGTAACAGCTGTCTTACGCATCAATGAGGATCTGAAAGTGTCATGTCATGCACTTTGTTTGTCAACTGCTTTAAATCATATCAACATGTACAAGACATAACCAATAGCATTTCCCCATCTCATTGCAGAGGATGAACCCTTACCTCCTGGCCAGCACTCTGTCCCAGACATCAGTGATGATGGTGATGATGACAACCTACCAACCATCGACTATGACACCCTCCAAGAGCTTCTGGACTCCATTGGGACACCATCTCCGGACCCGGGGAGGGTCAGCAGCGTTGTGGCATCTCCACATACTCCACCTAAGAACCAACAGGCTCAACCTCCCACCACACCCACACCCCTGGACTCTGAGGACCCAACCATTATCTTCAAACGGACTGCGGTAGGAGTCCAGCGGGAGTTGGCAGATCAGGTGCAGGCGGGGATAGAGACTGTGGCGGCCACCCTAGAGGGAGTCCATGGGTGTCTCAATCCCAATAGGGATAACACTGCCACCATCAGATGCAACTACTCTCCCTGCTCCGTGGCTGCCAGCAGTCCCTGACTGACATCGCTGGTGTCATGATTCGGAGGCATCAACAACTGCTCTGTCAAAGTGGCACCAGCGACATGGCCAAAGAGCTGGGGGCTATCCGAACAATCTTGGAGTCCATGGAGCGGAAACAGGACTCCCCAATGGCTGCCATGGCTGCCTACCACCACTACGTTGCTGCTGTGTTGCAAATCCGGCAGATCCTCCTCGCTGCTGTGCTGCCTCATGCATTGGCACAGATGAATGCTGCTGCAGGCAAAGGATCCACATCTTCCAACCCTGATGTGGGTGTGGCTCCCTTGGCTGCCACATCTACAACACCAACCTCACGGGAGACACCGCACACATCAGAGGAGGAAGATGTGGATGGTACCTCTTTCCAACAAAGAAGTCTCTGGTAGCATTCATCTGTGCCATATAACTAGTTTCTCCTTCGCCCTGTGCTGATCAACATGCCAGGGAACCTCTGCTGTCACTGTCCTCATTATGACTTTGCCCTGTTCACCATGGCCATTTGCAGACTTACAATGTGGCCTACCCTCCCTAATGACACTGCGGTCATCCTCATGATTGAAGCACTCCTCACCTCAACATGACCCACGACATGTTCCCCACATGGACTCTGTCTGAAAATCCACTGGCTCTAAACATCCTTTGGGGTTGTTGTCCAATCAACTTTAGCTGTGATCTCCTACAACATTAGCACTTGTAAATAAATGCACCAATAAGTACTACCTCTGTGTTGTGTGTCTCTATGAATCAGGACAAGGTTCACTATTGGCCATTCTGGGAGGCAACTACAACAAGTATTAGCCAAAGGGACATATTTATTCTACACAATTAGCACAACATGATAAGCATCAAACCCCCAACTTCCTTAAGTCACATTTTCACCCAGGACAACAGAAACAACATGTAGTGTGCTGGCCCCACGTGTACAGCATACAAAGTAGACGTAGCCGAGTTGTAGTTGATGTAGTTTATTATGTCCATAGGTAGAGGTTATAGGAAGGTACAACAAACCCCACCAGGAGCAGCCTCTCTGCTGCTCAGCCCATCTTCAACTGTCATTCAACCATCCACACAAGCACCCAGGCATTCCACTCACACTAACATTCTACACAGAACACTCACACTGGCTGAGTAGCATAGAGCAGGGTGAAAGGGAACATATAAACATTGCATGAGGATACTACATATCCTATCCCTTTTATACTGAACAATAAAAAGAACCAAACTAAAAATGAAAACAACTATACACAATAATGTACACATGTAGTTTAACCAACCATTAACCCAGGGATGTAAGGAGTGACACATCACGAGAGGGAAAACGGAAGTACAAAGAAAGAAAAGAAGAATGGAAGAATAGAAATGCACATGCACTATACCCATCCTCTTCCTTTAATAGTAAACAAATAAAGTATATAGCATAATAAGAGCTCACACACACACAAGTGAGCAAGACATGTAACGAGTAAAGTGAAAAACAAAAATAGCATGGGACTGACACCCAAAATGTAACAAATGATGTTGCATGGGACTTACGCCCAAGAACTTTGTGCAGCAGAAAGCAGCACGTGGGACTGACACCCAAAATGTAACAAATGACGTTGCATGGGACTGACACCCAAATGTACATGTAACGTTGCATGGGACTGGCACCCAAGAACTTTGTGCAGCAGAAAGCAGCACAGTGTGACAAACGCACACAATACGTCGACACAACAGAAGCGACGCAAATGCACTGAGGGAAGCGCAGGGCGACTTATACACCACAAACATAACAAGACGTTCAAAGGTGTAACTGGGACTGACACCCAAACACAGACATCCAGACGAAAGGATGTACATCAAACCCCTTGTAAGGAATGACATAAGCCCAAAAACATGGAGCATAACTACTAATGTCACATGGGACTAATACCCAAGGACAGTACTGTGTGGCACATGCACACAAGGTACAGAGACCAAAAACTAGGAAATGGGACTAACACCCATACCATGCCAAAAGTAACAATCCGTAAAGAAGAGAAATGGGACTTGAACCCACTCCCATCCCAAAGACAGGGATAAAACATAATAAAATGCGTGAACCTGAGACATGGGACTAAAACCCACTCCCATCCCCTTGGTCGGGATTCTACATTTGTAAACCAAACATACGTGAAAAAGAGAAATGGGACTAGGACCCACTCCTATCCCTTAAGTAGGGATAACAATGTCTGAAGTACAGGGACATGGAACTGAAACCCACCCCTAACCCTTGGGCAGGGATAACAATGTCTGTAAGAACTCAACATATAAGTCATTTGAAAAACACAATACTTTTTTTTTTAACGTGTGTAACCATAAGCGTTTTGTATGGACTAAAAGCTAAAAACATACATATATATGCTAAAAGTGAGTTCTAAAACACTAAAATAAGCTCTGTAAGAATAACATTCCCCAAAAGAATAAAAATGTCAGATTTGCCTATATTGAACTCCATGTACAAAGACAATGTAAAAGTATTAGGAATCAATTAACCAGCGACTGAGAAAAAAAAATGTGCGAAAATGTCACTAGATGGCAGCATAACACTGGCAGCATAACACAGAAAAATCACCTCCAATACCTTCTCCTTACGAAAAACGAGACACCAATGTTTATTTTTAAACTCCTCTGTGCTCATATAAAACTTCCCAGTATGATTCTTTATGTTTGAGTTGCTTAAAATCCGTGCAGTTTATCGATACTTCAATGAACAGTCCAGAAACCAAGAGAGCACAAAGACTCCGGAGATGAAAAGGAGAAAGATTTTAAAAAGTACCTTGAAATAAACACCGCTTCAAAGGACGATTTAGCTTCTAACAGTCATTACATAGCGACGCTGGTGCTGGCATCCTTCAAACGTATAACTTTATTCTGCGAAAACAACGTGGTTGGCATTGTAACCTCCTATGCCCCTAATAAACTGTATGGAGTGGCTGGAGCTTCCAGCCACAAGATGGTGTCACGTTGCAGACGTCCTACTGGGTGGCTCCCGGTACATCTGTGCGTGCAGCGCTGAGACAGCAGAACTCCGTGAACGAAGAGGAATTCAGGTAAGAATCCACAAGGCCTGGGAACTGCGCGTGGACATTGAACAGCGCGCACCTACATATTCAAAAGTCTAACTGATTTTAAACCGTCAAAAGTCCCAGGGGCAGCCAGCCAGAGTTCAAACCAAATATATTGGAAAAAAAACCACTTACATTTGCGCATAACACTGATGTATAGGGATCACCACTGAGCACCCAAAGACTGAATGGCAGCTCCTCTCCTCTCATGCCACACGCGCTGATTTGATTAATTTTCTTAAAAATAATGCCATAGTTCAACGTGGAGAGCTCCACAAATCCTGCGCTGACACGGAGTTACCAGGATTAGGAAGACCTTCCAAACCCACGCATCCTCTTTGCTTGAACGCTGACATGGATGAATTACTTTTAAAAATAAAACCCTCCACAGAACAGAATAAATCCACTCCGCACTGGAGGCAGAAACTTAGACAGCAACAGGTTACCTTTCTACCTGATGCACTGTAGACGTTAGATATGGCACTTTTAGACATTTCTTATGATCAAAATGTCCAGCAAGATGTAAGCAGACTTTCTTTTCGTTTTTTTAAAAATGTTGTAGATAAGATAACACACAATGGGCAGCGTCCTTGAAATGACAAAAACAGCTTACTGTACTTTCAAGGTCACTCTGCTCAGCATCCACTCTGTGACTTGTAGTAGTAGCTTGTTTAGACGGTGAACAGCACACTTTCTGCCCTGTTGATGCCTGTAGTAGAGTAGGTTCTCCAGCATGATGTAGGCTGCTGAAGTAACAGCGATGGAATAAAGCCGATGAGGCGGAACGTTATATTGTATAAATTCTTTATTATAAATAGACCCACAAGCAGCCAGCAAGAAGCGCGGCTAACAGGGGAAACTCAAGGCCAAGGAATGATATGCATTCCATGACGTATGTTATATACACCACTAGGATTCTAAATGACGTCACAATTGTCACGAGCAGGTACGGGGAAAGGGTGCAACCTAACTATACAATATGACAACTTTATTGTTCCTTAGAGGAAGTACAACATCTCCCTTTCTTTTTAAACACAAGTAATCTAGTACAACACATAGTCTCTGTACATGCTAGGAAAACGAGAGAACCTACCATATCTAGTGCAAGAATCATTATACATATTTCCAAAAGATTCATTACTAACTCCAGAAGATTGATCTCCATTTGTGGGAACATTTGATACAGTTGGTCTATCCACACATTGGCTATTAGTCACTACATTATCAGAATCTGCAACAATTTGACTATTCATACAGGTATTATCATAACTTGAGGAATTGCATGGAATAGAGCTTGAATTATGAGGGCTCAAAAGTGACTTTAGCTCTGCATTTTCCTTATGCTCAAGGCCAAACCACAAATAGTCGTCCTCTGATAAAGCATTATACTTTTCATCATTCCCAATGAGTTCCCTTTGACCAGGTTTGAGTTTAATAATATCGCTATTATTTCTCCATCCGAGTTTATCTACAAGAACAGAACCATGAGAAACTTCAACTACCTCAAAAGGACCAGAATAATTCGACTCTCCTTTTTGCACCTTGTAGGGTTTCTTAACTATAACCCAATCTCCTTTGTTTATCTCTTTTACAATAGCTCTATAAATTTTGTCATGGTAAAGCTTAGACTTTATTTGATGTTCTTGAATTCTTTCCTGTACTTTGATCTGACTATCGTTGAGTTCAACAAATCTAGATGTCCCTTCACTCTGAGGAACAAACTTGGGGGTGAGTACCGTGTTCCCTCTTCTGCCTCTCATGAGATAAAAATGTGTATATCCAGTTACACTGTTGGTAGTATTGTTGTAACTGTTAATCTTCTCCTGTAAAAAGTCTTTGACTGGAAACTTTGAAGCAATGGCAAGCTGAACACCTTCCTTCAGGAATCTGTTGATCCTCTCAACCTGTCCATTGGATTTGGGTGAATACAGAGGTGTTTTCTCCTGTTTGATACCATTTCGAGTAAGAAAAGAAACCATTTTTTCTGAGGTAAGTTGTTTACCATTATCAGAAACCAAGATGCGTGGTAGTCCTTCTATGAAAAAACATTTCTCTAAAAATTCAATAACAGTATTAGTGTCTATTGCTGCAACAAACTCAAAGTAAATCCATTTACTATAGTAATCACTCACTACAACTAAAAATTTACAATCATAACCTAAAATATTGAATGGACCTGCAAAATCTATTGCGATTTTGTTCCAAGAACAATTAGGAATAGATACCAATTGCATCTCATCAACTCTGGGTTTCCAGTGCTTGTCTGATTTCAAGCAAACTGCACATTTTTCAACCAACAAGTTAACATCAGTATCTAAACCTGGCCACCAATAATATTCCTTTAGCATTCTCTTCGTCAAGGTTGCTCCAGGATGACTTCTATGAGCTATGTTAATCAATGTTTTTCTCAACTTTGCAGGTGGGACCAAAAGATCCCCACGCAAAAGAAATTCATTTACAATACTAAGTTCATTTGAAACTTGAAAGAACGTTTTAAGTTCTGATGACAAATTTCTCACAGGTGGCCAATTACCCATGACATATTCTTTGACTTTAAGAATAATAGGATCCTTACTGGATAAATTTTTCCATTCTGTCTCACAACACAATTGATCTGTATCTTTGAAAATATCAAGTGTCGCTACAACGCATTCAGTGTCTTCTTCTGGTTCGGGCTTAGATGACTCTAAAGGAAGCCTAGATAAACAATCTGCACGAACATTATCTTTACCCGATATGTGCTTAATGATAAAGTTGTACTCCTGCAATTTCGATAATAATCTAACTAATCTAGAAGAGGCCTTACCATTACCTCGACCACACCCATCCATCATGTAGGTGAGAGGTTTGTGATCAGTGATCAATTCAAACGGTTTGCCCCACAGATACATTTTGAGTTTCTCAACAGCCCATACGCAAGCTAACGTTTCTCTCTCTATTGTGCTGTAATGAAACTCAGAATCGTGAAGGCGCCTGGAAATGAAAGCAACAGTATGTACATATCCTTTCACTTTCTGGGTAAAAATTGCTCCAATACCCACTGAGCTTGCATCAACTGTAATAATGTTTGTACCTTCATAATCATATGGTTTTAATGTAGGTGCATTTGATATAGCTAGTTTAACTTTAGCAAATGCATATTCCTGTTCATTAGACCAAACATACTTCTCACCCTTTCGTAACAAAGCACGCAATGGTTCTACTTTGTCAGCGTACTTTTCAATGAATCGTGAGTAGTATTCACTTAGTCCTAAAAAGGATCTAAGAGAATCTTTGTCATTAGGCCTAGGTGCATCAGAAATGGCTTTGACTAAATCAAGTTTAGGTCTTATGCCATCTCCACTCAAAATATGACCTAGATATTCTACCTCTTCCTGTAAAAATTTGCACTTATTTTTCGCAACTGTCATGCCTCTTTCATTCAATTTATTTAGAACAATATCAAGAATTTTATTGTGGTCTTCAATGGAACTAGCATGTATCAAGATGTCATCCTGAAATTTCTCGACACCCCTGACATCCTTTAAAATACAATCCATAAGTTTCTGAAACACGCTAGACGATGAGGCTAACCCAAATGGAAGCCTGATAAATCTATATACTCCCAACGGGGTTATGAAAGTTGTGTATTCTTTAGAATCCTCGGCTAACTTGACTTGGTGGTAGGCCGACTTGAGGTCGATTAACGAAAAATACTTCGAGCCAGAAGTAGATGCTAAAATTTCCTGAATTTTAGGTAAGGGGTGGCAATCAATCAATATATTTTTATTTAATGACCTCAAGTCGGCACATAGACGAATCTCACCACTTTTTTTTTTTATAATCACAACCGCAGAAACCCATTCTGAAGAATCTGTCTGTTCTATGACTTGTTCCTCTACCAACTTATTTAGTAATATTTGTAATTCGTTTCTAACAGATAGCGGAACAGCCCTTACCTTGTGCTTGACTGGGACAGCATTCTTCTTCAATCTGATTGAATGCTCAAAGCCTTTCACACAACCGATACGCTCCTCAAATAAAGATTCATACTTACTGAGAACTACACCTAAACTATCAAAAGAAGAAATTGTAGAACAGGAAGAAACTTCGATTGTATTAACATTAATATCACCTAGAACAATAGGATCCTCTGCGCCTGGTTTTAAAATTATCCCCAAACGTGCCAAATCTTTCCATCCGACAATGTCTCTGCCACGTTCTGCTACATATATATTGGTAGCAATTGACCTTCCCTTTATATTCAAAATTTCTTGGAAATATCCTAACATGTTAATATCAAATTCGCCGAAGGCCTTTGGGTTGACATCAGAAGCTAACAAGTCTACATGTGGCCAATTCTGGTTATATTTGATATCAGAAATGATGGTGATTGGCGGCCCTGAGTCTGCCATTATTTTCAACTCCATTGAACCAATATGTGCCATTCCTAATGGTCCTTTGATATTACAACTTTTCTCATCAACAGTTAAAACAATGTTGGAGCACATCTCCTCATCAAAATCATCTACATTGTTAACTTTGACTTTTTGAAAGCGGTGTGGCTTAAAATTCTTGCAAACCCCCGCAAAATGCCCAATCTTTAAACATTTCGTGCATTTCTTACCGATCGCTGGGCATCCTGCAAAATCTGCTTTATGATACTTCGAGCCACACCTGTAACAAACAATATTTTTAGGATCTACAAAATTACTTGGTTTGTAACTTAACGCACTATGTGACACAAATTTCTTTTTATCTTGTATAGAATAAACATTTGCCTTCGCAGTTCTTTCCTGGGAAAGCTCTTTAGAACTTTCAAGTGAGCGTTCTATTCCTTTTGCTATGTCTATCACCTCTTGCAACGTAGGATTTCTACACGCCAGTAATCTTTCTTGTATTTTTCTTTCATAGCAATAAAAAACAAATTGATCGCGAATATACATATCAACCATATCATGGAACTCGCATTTAGTTGCTAATATTCTAAGGCTAGCTATATATTCTTCAATTGTCTCAGATTCAGTTTGCTTTCTCATAGCAAAACGGTGTCTACTAATCATAATGTTTGGTTCTTCCCCAAACTGCTTCTCCAAACGATTAATAGCCTCCTGATACTCATCCGTAGTTATGTCTTGCCCTGCGGGAACCTCAATTTCTGGTAAACTGTCAAATAACTCCTGACCTGCAACACCAAGCAAACCAAACATTAAGGCTTTTTTTTCTTTCCGGTTCATACTTTTTGCCATCAATGGCTACCAGATAATTCTCAAAAGAACGTAGCCAGTTCTTCCATTTCATGGATGGTTTGCCAGGTTCAGACAAAAATGCATTTGGCGCAGTGACATTGGAGTTCTGAGACATTGTAACTTCCGTTGAACAGTCTTCCTCACTTTTAACTTGGAAAAGTATTTTGTAAATTAACCTCTTTTAATTAATCAAATGGAACACCTTTGGACTAATTTTTTTGTTTTTTTTGTTGTTGATTTGTCCTTCGTATTGTTATACATCAAAGTTTTGCATGCCAAAAGATTTTTACGAAATTTAGAATGTTAGAATAAAGTCTACATCAATTTTTAATTTCTCTCCTTACAGTGCACTTTATCGTACTTCGCGTTTTCACCTTGAAAATATTGAAATTGTAAAATTATACCTTTGAATGTCGAAGCTTTAGACACGCGAAGACTGTGTGAAACTGACTTGCCTATTTCCTAACTTACATTAAAACTCCGTATTTCAAAATGGAGTCATTTACGTCACGTAGCGTGCCTTGCGTCCATAGACTTTACTGCAGATGACGTCAGCCTGTCAGTTGCAGAAGAAATGTGGATGGCCGTTTACCGAACCGATAACTGTCACTTCCAACAGCTTTTCACAACCGGTAAGCTAAAATACAGAAACTGAACGTATAACACGCTCAAATCATTAGAAAATGCACAAATGTTTTCTTTTTAACAAGAAAACGTAGTAACTTGCCTCTTATTTAGAATTTTACGTCGTCTCTGGCCTTTGAATACGATCTAGTCCTCTGACAGATGTGTTTCACAGTCGGTCAGCTACAACACAGAAATTGAACGTATAACACGTTCAACAATTAGAAAATGCACATTTGATTTTTTTTTTTGAAGAAAACATAGTAACTTGCCTCAACTATGAATTCTGAAGTCCTCGATAGCTTTGAAGATTCTTCTTCAATCAGTCCCTTACAGCTGTGGGCCCGCAGAAATCGCCGTGATCCTCGTCGCCAAATTGAAGTAACAGCGATGGAATAAAGCCGATGAGGCGGAACGTTATATTGTATAAATTCTTTATTATAAATAGACCCACAAGCAGCCAGCAAGAAGCGCGGCTAACAGGGGAAACTCAAGGCCAAGGAATGATATGCATTCCATGACGTATGTTATATACACCACTAGGATTCTAAATGACGTCACAATTGTCACGAGCAGGTACGGGGAAAGGGTGCAACCTAACTATACAATATGACAACTTTATTGTTCCTTAGAGGAAGTACAACAGCTGCCTTGATCAATCCTTTCCAGGTGATGAAATAACGTACATTAGAGCACAGCACGCCTGGGCTGTCCGGTGTGGTGGACACTGGTGGGGCAAAGATGCGCGCTTGACTGGTTTCTTTTCCTTATGTTTCCTGAATTTTGTTGCTCTTCATCATTACTTGTAGTAGGTCCTTTCCTACACGTTGTCTTGTTGTACTCCACATCCTTAGTTGGCTCCAACTACCTTCTTTGCGTGAGATTAGCTCCAGATCGTCGCCATAAATATGTAGTGTGCTGGCCCCACGTGTACAGCATACAAAGTAGACGTAGCCGAGTTGTAGTTGATGTAGTTTATTATGTCCATAGGTAGAGGTTATAGGAAGGTACAACAAACCCCACCAGGAGCAGCCTCTCTGCTGCTCAGCCCATCTTCAACTGTCATTCAACCATCCACACAAGCACCCAGGCATTCCACTCACACTAACATTCTACACAGAACACTCACACTGGCTGAGCAGCATAGAGCAGGGTGAAAGGGAACATATAAACATTGCATGAGGATACTACACAACACCTAACCATCAGCTACCTACACACAGAAACCTAAACAATCATATATTGTTTTGTAATTTTTGTAACATTTTTAACCGACTAACAAACTAACCCACCGCTAAAAATCCCCTAAAACCACTATCACTACACTATCACTAAAACTACACTAATCCTAAACTGCCTATAAAAACCTATTACAAATATGTCTGAATGGCAAGCAGGCGAAACGGCAGAAGGGGTCCCTGTGACAGACATCTTTTGGCCCAAAGGGAGACAGCGCCTACCATGCTTGCCAACTGGTCCCTCTCCCAGGGGCATCCATCATTCATGCCAGGTCAGGGTGAGACATCAAATATAGTGCAAGGGGAGCCCAAAAGTCCTTGGGGCGGGAAGACTATCCGAAGCTGATCCCTACAGTATAGTAAGTCCTTAAGCCATTTCTTAACAGTGGGTACTACCTTGGCTCCCCAGCATTGCGCTACTGCCCTTTTTGCAAAAAGAGTCGAGAGTGCCACTAGGCGCCTGTTACATGGTTTGAGAGGTTTGACGTGGCCCAGCAAGCACATCTCAGGGGTACAGCACACAGGTTCTGACACAACCGCCGTAAGCACGGTCGTCACCGCAGTCCAGAACGCAAGCACACCCGGACACATCCAAGCCACATGAAGAAAATCCGCATCCGGGGCTCCACATCTCACACAGTTAGCAGCCTCTCTCAGACCATATTTATGCAATTGTAGGGGGTGTAATATACCTGATGTAGGAATTTAAAATGAATAATTCGGAGGTTGCAATTAGCTGTGAGACGTCCCGTGAGCCGACAACACTCCCTCCAGGTCTCAGGTGTAATAGGGGTGCCCAACATCGTTCCCCACCGTACACACGAGGGGGAGTCTTCTTGCTCCCGTTCCCGCAGCGAGGCGTTATACAGCCTAGTAATGAGACCCCTTCGGGACGCACCTGAGAGCATCACCTGCAGCGCCTGCAGAGTGGTTGGTTCGGTTGGATAATTTGGATATGCCGCACGGACAGCTTGCCGGACCCGGACATAGGTAAAGTTAAACATAAAAGGTCGATTTACGCCACCCTGTGCCGCCCGTAAGTCTTTGAATTTACCGCCCTCATACAAGTCGCCCAGTGTGGTGATGCCCGCAGCCGTAAGCTCCTTCCTGGCCGTCGACTCTCGTGCCGCAGAGATATCGGGATGTGAGACTAATGGTACGGATGAAGCGTATAGGTAAGAAAGTTGAGCCCGGAGTGCAAGCATTCGCCACGCCCACGCCGTGCACTGCGTGGGGTTGATCTCATATTGGGGGCCTCCTGTTCCCCCCGAAAGCGCAACTGCCTGTACTGGAAGAGGAAAAACAGCATCTGATTCAATCGCCACGTGGGGCTGAAAGCGCTGTGGGAAATGCCAGTAATGTGCGAATTGCGCCTGCGCACATAGATAATAAAGACGAAAGTCTGGGGCCTCGAAACCACCGCGGTCAAATGGCAGCACCAGCAGTTCCCATCGACACCGGGGCTTCTTACCACCCCACACAAATGTTAAGAGCGCAGACTGTAACGTGCGGAACAGTGCCATATTCAGTTTGATAGGGATGTTAACGAAAAAATACAACAGCTTGGGTAAAAAGACCATCTTCACAACGGCAATTCTATCGGCTAACGAGAGAGGTAAGTGTGCCCACCGCACGGCTTGTTCAGATATACGTGAAAACGTGCGACCATAGTTCTCGGAGACAACGACAGTTGGGTCCCTGTGCACCCAAACTCCAAGATATTTGACCGGGTCCGATGTCCAGGCCAATGGGAAGTCCACCTCGACCTCAGCCGTTCGCGCAGTTAACGGAAACACTACGGATTTGGACCAGTTAATCCCCAGGCCCGAGAATCTTTCAAATTTTACGTATTCTCGCAGCAGCGCAGATAGGTACGTAGCAGGTTCGCGAACATACAGCAGCATGTCATCTGCGTACAGTGAGACAATTAAGGGTCGCAGCCTGAACCTCAGAGCCGCCGCAGCATGTTTCTGACGCAGCATACAGGCGAGGGGCTCCAGCGCCAAAGAGAAAAGCATAGGGGACAGAGGGCATCCCTGCCTTGTACCCCGTTCAATGCAAAACAATGAGGACACCCATCCATTAACCCGAACGCGAGCCACCGGTCCGCTGTAAAGCACCCTAATCCACTGCAGAAAAAAAGGCGGGAAGCCCATGCGGCCCAGCACGGCAAACATAAATGGCCACTGCAACGAGTCAAAGGCCTTAGCCGCATCAAGTAATACGGCCACCGCCTGGAAATCAGGTTCAAAGTAGTGTAGCGTGGCGAAGAGCGTGCGCAAGTTGTGTGTCGTAGAGCGCTCCGTGACGAAGCCGGGACTGATCAGGCAACACCAGTAGAGGAACCAACGGCTGCAGCCTGGTGGCGATCATTTTGGCGAGAATCTTTGCGTCGATATTGATGATGGACAAAGGTCGGTAGGAGCCGCATTGATTTGGGGGCTTATCTGGTTTCAATAGGGTGACCAGGAGGGCCTGCGGCAGTGTCCCACTATCATAAGCCTCTGCATATTACAGCCAGGAGCCGAGGGGCCAGGTCCGCTGCATAGGTTTTGTAAAATTCGCCAGGTAGCCCGTCAGGTCCTGCGGCTTTACAGGTTGGTAACGACGTGATAGCTTCCCTGACATCTTCCACTCCGAATGGTTGTACGAGGTGTTCTCGATGTGCTGGAGATAACCATCCTAACGCTATTTCGTCGAGATAGGCATCTATCTCCACCGCCGATGGAGACTCTCTTGTGGCATAGAGACTTGTATAGAATTGCAAAACCGTATCGCAGAGGTCCACAGTTGAATGACGGGCGATCCCATTTTCATCCAACAGCTCCGCAATGTCAACTTGACGGCGCGGTTCCGAAAGTTTTTGTGCTAGCGAGCGGCCCGGTCTGCCCCCTCCCCGTAGTAGCGCGCTATCCGCCGGTCTGGAGCAATGTGAGAGCTCCTGATCCACCGCCTCATTGTGTTCCAAGATAAGCTCCCTCATGGCCGCAAGTTTAGCTGAGGATGGGTCAGACTCGAATTCTCGCTCCCGCTGAGAGATATCAGATGTCAATTTCCGTATTCTACGGCGAATATCTCGCAGGATACCAGACTGCGCTCCAATACAGGTTCCCCTTATGGTAACCGTAAACGCTTCCCAGAGCGTGCCCGCGCTGTCTACCGATCCTTCATTTTCCAGAAAATAATTCCTGATTGCCTCAGCCACGGTCTGGTGGAAAACCGGGTCTTTGAGCTCTGAAGGTTGAAGCCTCCACGCAAAGGGCGGTCTCTGGTAGGTCGGGATCTGCAGCTCCAGAAGTACAGGGGAATGGTCCGACAGAGTACGTGCCTCATGCGACACTACTGTAGTCCAATTACAGACCTGCGCCGAGACGAGCCAAAAATCAATGCGGGACCAGGAACCATGGGCCGCCGAAGCGAAAGTACTCTCCCGGGCCTCTGGATTCCGTGAGCGCCAGATATCAATTAGTTGACCAGTATCCATCAGGCCTAGCAGCATATCTGTCGCAAGTTTAGGCTGCAACATACCACTACTTACCCTATCCATGGCTGCATCCAAACACAAATTAAAATCTCCCCCCCACACTATCGCCGCTGGGGGGAACTTCGATATTCTCCGCCACACATCAGAATAAAAAGAGGGGTCATCCACATTCGGACCATAGACATTAACTATCAGCACACTTTCACCCCCAAGCATCCATGCACCATCGCCACTCGTCCGCTGTCATCCGTCTCCGATTTAACCACAGTGAAAGGCACACCTCTCTTTACCAGGATGAGCACGCCCTAGAATAACTGGAGAAGGACGAGGCAACCTTTACGCACGACCAGCGTGCGCCTATCTTACCAGCTGACTCCCGGGTTAAATGTGTCTCCTGTAGTAAGGCAACATGGACACCCACCCGATCTAAATAGGCAATTACAGATCTAATCTTTTAGGTGTGTTCAAGCCTCGAACATTCCAAGTCAGGAATTTAAACGGAGAAGTCATTGCAGCCGGCCGGCCATAGTGGGACATTAGAAACATAAGAATGGACAATCTTCTTCAAGGATAACCACGAATCCGTGCCCACCCACACAGTGATAGTTTGATCAATAAACCCCCTCGTTCTGCCTGCCCAGCCAAGGACCCTTCCTCCCCCCACCCACTTTAGCTTCCCCAACACGCCAAAGCCATCCCATAGCTCAACCCTTCCCCCCTCCCCTATCCCTATAAACAAAACGCAACTTTGGGGTATACCCATTTACGGGGGGCACTGAGTGCTACTAACCTCCCACAAAACAGGAGGTGGCCGAGTAGGTCTACTAATTGCCAATACAGGGGAATCGCCCATATTTACAGTCACAGATGTGTATGAGTGCCATGACCCCGACACCAGCGCCCACCCCACACGGACAAACAACCAGCAGGTCCCCACCGGCTACGGTCAAGCAGCGCCAATCCCCAAAACTATAGGAAGAGTTATAAGGCAGCAGCCCAGGGGAGGGAAGCCAGTTAAGGACAATAACCCAGCCAGCTCCGATGTCCAGTAACACATGTTGTATAGCGTCCACATGTTCCAATAGAGTTAAACGCCCTCGTCTACCAGCCAATATAAAAACTTAATGTGCGTGCCAGTTCAGGTAGGTGTTCCCATCTCTTTATTTCTATTCGTCCTCGGGAGCTGTACCAGACTCTCGTCGCTGTCGCTTCAGATGTTTAGCGTGTTCCATCGCGGCCTTAGGAGAAGCAAAGATCTTGGAGTCACCGTCCCCGCCAATGCGAAGACGAGCTGGATACAGCATGCCGTATGGGACCCCATTGGCCTGTAGGAGCTTTTACGGAGCCAAATTCACGGCGGGCAGCCTGCACTGCCACCGTAAAATCGGGAAAAAGGAGAGCGCGTTGCCCTGATGTACTATCGAACCCTTCTCCCTGGCGAGCCGTAAGATTGTGTCCCGGTCTCTGTAATTTAGGATCCTGGCAATTATAGGGCGGGGAGGAGCCCCCGGGGCCGGACGGGCAGCTAGCGAGCGGTGGGCTCGCTCCACAATGAACATTCTGGAGAGATGTTCAGGCCCGAAGATCTCTGATACCAGGCCTTCGATATACGTCTCCATTTTCCCCACATTTGTGGACTCCGGTAGGCCTGTGATGCGGATGTTGCTGCGCCTCGATCTCGCCTCTAACTCCTCATTCTTGGCTTGAATCACGGCCAGTATTTTTTCCATATTCAACGTTTTTTCTGCGACAGTGCTCAAACCATCCTCGGTGTCAGACACCCTCTGCTCCACCTCCCCCATGCGTGCACTCTGTTTCTCCAGTTGGGAGGACACATGATCAAGGCGGTTGTTGACCGAGGCCTTCTATGGTCTGTAGAGAGCGCTGCATGGCTAGCAGCGTGCTTTCTAGTGTGGTAGGGCCGTCCGCCTGCGCATCCGCCTCCGAGTCAGAGGCCGCCTTTTGTGCAGTTTTCGCGGGCTTGCGCAGGTCGAATGTCAAGCGCGGCTGGGACTTGTCCGTCTTCCCCATTTTACACCTGCACTCCCCTCACTGAGGGGATCAGTGCCTATGTAGCCCCAGTAGCCGCTTCAGCCCAGTGCGCCGATCGCTGTTCAATTGTATCTCCCAATGGTGTGCCCAGTATATGCGCCTCCTGGCACCTAGAGCGAGTAAGCAGCACCACCACAGAGCGCCGACACCACGGCGGGAGGGGGGTGGAAAGGTTGCAGCGTCACCCACTGGGCATCAATATGGGACCCCTCCAGTGCAGACCCACCAAGTGCGCCAAGGGGGTAGTAGCGATGTTGCCCCAAGATCACACCTCAAGCCGGGGGAGTACTCGCCACAGACTCTCATGTATGCCAGCATCCAGCGTAGTCGAATACCCGGGGCAGCAGGCAGGCAGCGATCTCCTCCGTGGCCCCTCCGTAGCCGCAACAGCCAAAATCCCTATGCCCCGCACCAGCCACAGTTCGCAGGCCGCAGCCCAGGCCCGGGCCCACACCCACCAACGCAGCTGTAGCCCAGGCCCAGCCGTGCACCCCACTCACCGCAACCGGCGCCGATGGGCGTCCGGGTCCACAGGTAGTCGCAGCCGATGTCAGTGCTGCCGATTGCGTCCCCGCAGCTGCAGGCCCAGCAGTTAAGTAGCGTTCCGCCGCTCCACTGCGCAGTTCCCTCACCGGGCCCTCGGCCTCACCGGGGGGGGGCCGCCGCTGCCGCAGAGTCCAGCACACAGCGTCGCTACGGACAGTAGGCAGTTGCAGGACAGCAACACAGCATGCCGGCCCAGGGAGGCCTACGCCCGAGTAGCGGTCGCCATTTTCTGAGTGGCAGCCTCCGCACTGTCAATCGCCGCCAGCGTGTCCCCACTGACGTCGCCAACCCAGCTATCCTGCCCTATGGTGCCGCTTCGGTTCCGGGAGGCACTCCAGTGGTTTGCGGGTACTTTTACCCCGTATGGCAGCAGATAATGGTCGGATATCGGCTCGGCCGGGCAGAGCCTCACACCAGTGCGGCCATTTTGCCGTGCGCCCTCTAGCGCCCCCAACGGGCTCTACATGAACGCTCAAAAACAACTTATTAACAAGCTTCAGATGGTCCAAAATGCGGCAGCCAGAGTGTTGTCAGGGACCTCAAAGTTTGCATCTGTAAAGGAAGAGATCAAACGGTTGCACTGGCTCCCTGTCAGACACAGAATACGCTTCAAAGCGTTGTGTACCGTCTTTAAAGCCCTTAATGGCAAAGGTCCTGACTACCTACAACAAAAAATTCAGTGGTACATTCCTAGGAGAGCGCTACGATCATCGGGGGCGAAGAAAGTCACAATTAGCACTGTTAAAAAGGCAGGCTGGGGAGGCAGAAGCTTTATTAACAGTGCGTCCAAATCTTGGAACGAGCTTCCTTTTCAATTGAGGAGTGCCACAGACCTCCTCTCCTTCAGGAAGGGACCCAAAACTTGGCTGTTTAACCAATAAACCTTTTTGTCAACTTCTCTCAGGTTCAGCAGGCAGTGCACAGCGCCAGGACACCCTCGGGTAACAGAGCGCTTTATAAGTTTGATTAACATAACATAACATCCCTAAGCAGAAAATACATATTGGCTCATTGAAGCGTATGGTATCAGCAGAGATGTGTCTCGTTCAGGCAAGCATACCCTTGGATACTGTAGCATGTGAGTGGGCTCCCATTTGACACACATTTGGGCCCTCATACTGGAGTCGTGTACCATGTGTGTTGCATATGTTGAGACAGCTCCAGTGGCTCTGGTCTCAATAACCCCTGCATGAGGCCATGCAAATGCAGCATGTAGGATTTGCTATGTAATCTGAGGTATGTAGTCAGGAAAGCCAGTGCAAAGCACAGCGTAGCTATAGTGGGCATCAAGGAACTATTACACATAGGAAATGGTGTTAAAGACCAGTGTAATGTGTACTGCCACATTCAGATGTGAGCTAAGCAGTGTAAGCCATGGCAGGCCTCATTGATGACAGACAACTGAGGGGAGGAATGCCAAGGAATATTATTGGCACATCAATATGAGGCTTCTTTACAAGGCTCTAGCGCGGCCGCTGCATCTCTTTTGATGTTGTTAGAAGTGAAAATGCCAACAGTGCAAGGCCCTTTAAAATAAGCCCCCTTATGTGTGACGTATGTTCTGTGATGCACCATCACAACTGTGCATGACAAATACCTATGGAGAAAGAAGCAGCTGTGGAGCATATCAGCACTACCTGCCCTGTCATCACATATGTTGTGTGGATGGGCTATGGTGCTGCCAGGGCATGGGCCAGCCTGCCCCGGCCACCAGGGGCCCAGATCCGCGGCCTTCCAGTCCTGTCCAATGAGACTGCCTTCCCCGAGCATTCAAGAATGTTTTCATCAATCAAGAACAAAAGTCGAAGGTTCGAAGAGTATCAGATACAGTCTTAGTTCCGTCCATAAATAATGGCAACTAGTGATCCGGCAGTGCTATTCCTGTGACCCGCCGAGTAGTTTCTGGGAAACCAAAGTCTTTGGGTTCCGGGGGAGTATGGTTGCAAAGCTGAACCTCAAAGGAACTGTCAGAAAGGCACCAACAGGAGTGGAGCCTGCAGCTTAATTTGACTCAGCACAGAAACCTAACCCGGCCCAGACACTCTATGGCAGATTGATAGCTCTTTAATTCTGTAGGCGGTGGTGTAAGGCCATTCTTAGCTGGTGAAGCGATTTGTCTGGCTAATTTCAAAAACGAATGTGATACCTCCATGATAAATAGTTACGTGACCCCCAGCGGTCGGCGTTCAACTTCTTAGAAGGACAAGTGGCATTCAGTCACATAAGAACAAACAATACCATGTCTGTTATTCCCTTAGATGTCTGATGCTGCAAGCTGAACGGATCAGCGTGTGTTTACCTTTCGCTGATAGGTGTGGGTAACCCTCTGAACCCCATTTTTGATAGGCATTGCAATTATTTCCACTGAGCGAGGAATTTCCAATAAGGTCGGGCCAAAAGCTTGCGTTGATTAAGTCCCTGTCCTTTGTATACGCTGCATGTCACTTGTACCCATTGAATGGCTTAGTAAGGTCCTTAGATTGACCCACCGGGGTCAACAATGGCCATGGTGGGGCACAGGGATGAGGATCAAACTTGACTATCTATAGGAAGTAAAAGTTGTTGCCAGGTTTCTAGCCTGAGCATCCGAGCCCAAACCTCGCCCGCCTCCCAGGTGGAACCCAAGGCACAGGGTCCGGCCCTTGACGCATTCGCCTTGTCTGGTAGAGCGGTCCATGGCTGCCAGGCGCTTGGACGAGGACCGAGTGCGGGCAGGCTCCTCCACCCAGGAGGACCTGACCAACGCACTAGGAACCAGAGCAGGCGAGCAATACGGCTCCTCCGAAAAGGGGTACGATGCATCAGATAGCCCTTCAGAGACAGAACTCACTCTCCCCCAGCACAAACCCCGGGGAAACTGAATCCCAGTACTTCCCTAGGCTGAGATTCCCCAAAGGCCCTCCCATGCCCGATCCCAGCCCTCCCGGATTTTGCATGACTGAGGAATGGCCCGTCTTGGGCAGTAGGGCAGCCTGGATAAGAATGAGCCAGGGCCACAAGAGAATCTTGTCTCCTCTCTGCAGAGACGCTATGGCCCCTAAAAGCCAGTGCGAATTGCTTCGAGGAGGTGGGAGGGGAAGCCGTCCCACCTGCTCAGGTTTCCTTGCATGAATCCCCCCCCCCCCCAATCGGGCATCGCGTCAGTTGCTTTGACAGCACGGGAGAAAAACCCAGCTCTCTTCTCCTCCAGGGCAGGTTGGGGTGGCCCCCAGTCCACTGGCATGGCTCAGAGCAATCACGTAAGACATGGATTCTTGATGTGCAGAAGTCAAGCAGTGGCTCCCACTGGGTGGCGGACGGCTGATGTGCAGGGGGTGAGACCCTTCCTCGTTGCCAGGTACCTGGTTTGCCTGGTCCGATGTGGGAAGGCTAGGAGTTTGTAAACTCATGCGTTCCTACTCAGGCGTCCAAGAGGGCTGGTGGCAGAGCACTGTTTTACAGTGGATGTAAACTTGTGCCCAAGACAATGCGGAAGTTAAAGGAAATAACATGTAGGCGGAGCCAATGCACCGTTCTAAGTAGTGCTTCTTCAGTGCTTAATTTGAACCAGTGGTTGCAGGTGTGGCCCACAGGTGCTTATTTTTCGGGGATCGACTGATTTTTCCTGAACAAACTTTGATCCAGAGCAAGAGAGAGAAAAACACAAAACAGGGAATAAAGAAGGAAGAGAATGTTGGTAAAACTAGGACCGATAGGTAATGTAGAGATGAAAAAGAACCTGCATGACTGAGCTAAAGAGCAGGCAGTGTTTGGTGGTGGTTTATAGAGACATGAGGTGGAATCAAGCCTTGGTATTTGGCACCCCGATTTCTATAGCACAGGCCACAGGCTTATGAACAAAAATGATATCTCCTGCACTTATTATTTTACAAATTAAGCACTCTAGCAGCATCTTAAAAATCTTCTTCTAGTGATCACATGAGGTCAAATGACAGTTGCGCTGTCAAGCTAGACCTACAGAAATATATTCTAATTTTGAGGAAGCAGAATGATTGGTGGGCACTGCATACCAGGGGTAATTATAGGCCCATGTGTGGGTCTCACAGAACGAAATAGAAGGGTGCAGCAGATAAAATATGGGGAAATTGAAACAACAATGCAGTGGCCTTAATATCCGAAAGAAGAAAATCCCCCTGATCAGACTAGAGCTATATGTCATTTGGCTTTACTTGTTACATGCAAAAACAGTCAAAAGGCTTTAAGGGGAAAATACTAAAATAAATATATCAGAAGCCTTCAAGTTTTTCTTACTTTTAGGATATAAGAAAGGCACGTGTTTTTCTCTAACTTACCCAATGTTGAATTTTGTCTATAAACTCTTTTGAGCAAAATGTCTGACCAGATGTTAATGTAGCTAAAAGTCAAAGGGTGATATAGTTTGCGAGGCGTATGCATAGCAAACAAAACCCCTTCATCAGTCTTTGGCCACGTCACACACACACGCATTCATTCATTACTATGACATTCAACCACATTTAGGGAGTGGAGGTTTCCGGATGCACTGAGTCATAAGCTGATAGTCACATTGTGACTCCGTATGAGTCAACATGTTGGCGCCAGTCCTAAAATGCTCCCGCCATTTCTATGAATGTCACAACCTGAAAAGGAGCCCTTTGTTCTCGGAGCACTTTTGCAAATTTGCACTGCAGCTGCTTATGTGGACTTAGAAATGTGGTTCCCTGCACGAGCATGAACACCAAATACAGTCAGTGAAGAGCGAAACTGTGGAAGTGCCTGAAGCTAGCCCTTGAGGCACAGACTGACACTTTGTGATGCCAATGTCATGACGAAGCTGTGAGTCATAGCCGGGGATGCTTGGCTAAGGTAGGGCAGTCCTAAGCTGATAGCAAAACACGCCCTACTGCCGCCTCAAAGCAAAAAAACAGGACGTTCTCAAAATTATCGTTACAAAATAAACGACTTAATGACTCGACGGTTTCAAGTGCAGATTCCTTGCCTGCCGGACCGTCAATTAGAATGCATCCATGTCTGCATATTTTATGGGAGTACAGTGCCTCTAGTTAGGTCCATATGTAACCTAAATATGCCAGTTAAAATGTAAACCGTCAACACTAGGCCTACCCACCCCACTACTCTATTCACCCACCAATCCTCTCCCCCAATGGGATGTTTATAATACAGACTTCCTTCACAGCCCGTAGTCTCCAGAAGAACAAGTTGTCAAGAAATCTCGGACTTGTCACCCAACTAATAAGTTACAGCGCTTCACCAAAATACCACTTTTAAGTGCTTTAAATAATGTAATGATGCTTACTTTGGCGATCCCCCCAAATGAAAGGCTGCCGAGACCGTAACTCGTGACCAACGCCTCACCGCATGTTTCGGAGGCGTAGGCCATACCGAGGGCTGCCTATCTCGTATCCGAAACACTTTTAGACGCAGGCAGAGGACATACCTGTAGTGTCGCCAAACACAATAAAGCCTATAATAGACATACATTTTCTACGTGCCTGTAACTCCAGTCCTGGTCATTTGTAAATGTGTCAAAAATAGAGTGGTCATATATTTTCGTAAGTGACCTCAAATCATTGAATGTGTAGAATGCGACTGATATGCTGTGCCACATGGCCAGTATACTTTAACGCTATGGTTCTACATATCCATACCTTCACGTGAAAACAAAGGGCACAATACAGAAAGAAACTTTTTGTGCTAATAAGTGGTACTCCGAACGCAAAAAAACCCAGCTTTGCTCATTCCATCTTCAGAAAATGTTTGGTCTGGTAACTCACTACAAGGTATAAAATAAATATAAAAACCTATCTACGACAGCTGAAATCACATCATTATTAAAACAGCGCATTCAGTCTGAAAATTCACGAAGGAAGTAAAAAAACAAAAAACACCAGCGACTCCAATATGATTTTACCAGAGGCCTTTTCCAGTGAACTAAAGAAAGCAGGCTGTCCCAATCACCCCTATTGACGCATCCCAGCAGAAACCTAGGCCTAGATTCAAAACCAGGTCAGACCCATATCGTTCACCTGGTATAGTATCAAAAAACCCAAGTGGTATTTGCTCCAAACATATAATCTTTTCATGCATTAGGAGTGGATCGGCGTTCACGACACAAAACAGTTTTGGAGCAGTGCAAGGATCAAGTTTTGATGCTCAGAAACTAGCACTGAAACGTTGATTGTATGCACAGAATTGTAACAATAATGCGCACACCTTTACCTGATTTGGGCCCTAACCTGCCACCCCACTGATAGGAGAAACAACCATTAACAAAGATGAAGCAGCAGAGCACATGATGCAATCGCATAGATCAACGTTTCCATTTCACTGCTATTACAAATATTGACCCTGTGAATAGAATGGCATTTACATCAACAGCCATCTCGATCTAAAGAGTTAAACATCAATAACGGAAAGGGTGATAGGACATTAAAAAGACCTTTAATAGAAATCTGAAGGAATAGAGTCCGGACCTGAAGCTTTGCCACTGGGTAGGCAAGTGTAGGAAAGTAGGATCTGCTTCTATGGTTACCCCCATTTTTTGCCTGGTGCAATGCTGTTTTTGACTAGTCTGACTGGGATCCTGCTAATCAGGACCCCAGTCTCTCTGCTTTCTCCCTTAACATTGTTATGTTCAGTACTTAGGTACATCCCAGATTGGATACTGGGGTACCCTTATCAGTCCCTAGTATATGGTACTAAGGTACCCAAGGTACCCCAGAGGTCCCCCATGGGCTGAAGCATGTATTATGCCACCCATGGGAGACCATTCAAACTGTAACTACAGGCCTGCCATTGTAGCCTGTGTAAGCTGGTGCTAGCATCCCTTACGAAAGATATAGGTTTCCTATATCTATGGTCGCTGCACTTAAAACCTATAAGTCACCCCTACAGCAGGCCTTTACAATCCTGAGGGCAGGGTGCTTGGTTCTAAGTGTGAGGGTGCCCCTGCATGAGCAGGACATCCCTACAGCCTACGGAGTCCATTCTCCCGGGTTGTGAGTGAAGCAGCCATATACCATAAAGAGGGGCACCGCGTAATTAAGAGATGACCATCTTGAAATCGGCTGCAACGAATCCTATCATGTTTGGAATCAAACATGTTGGAATCATACCCCCACACCGTAAACGGTGTGGGAGGTATGATTCCAAGCACTGGAAGAGCCCTCCGTTGAGCTCTCCATGCTCCCGGTACAAGTCTTCTAGACCCGGACAGCACAACATGACTGCTGGCGACCAGAGACACGATTCTGCCCTCCTGCTGTAGCAGGGAAGGCAGAACAATAGGTATCCTGTCAAAGGGAGGTGTGACCACCTCCCAGACAGGATTTAGTGTATTGGGGCAGGGTGGGTGCGCTTGCCAGCGCCACTCAGTCTGCATGAGTGGCACATTTGGTGCCTCCTTGCATAGTCCAGTTCAAACCACCTATGGGAGCCGTTGGCTCCCGCTCTGGCGCAAAACTGGACAAAGGACATGGGAGTAACCTCCCCACTGTCCAGGCCCTTCCCTGGGAGGGTCCCCTGAATCGTCCCAACCCTTTCCTTAGGGTACTTAAGGGCTTACCTGTGGGTGGGTCCCTAGATTAGTCGCAGGACACGGTTCAATTCAGACACCACTTCAACTTCTACCGTCTGGGCACTCTGGACTTCGCTGGACTTCGTTTGGGCTCGACTTTATCCCCCTTTCCGTCTGCTGAATCGTATGTGCCTGTGCACCATACAGGAACCTTCCAAGGCCTGTGGGCATCCAAGACACTTGAAGGAATCTCCCTTGAAGTGAAGGAGTCACTTCCCTGCATCTGCAGGCACTGCAACCAAGCTGACTGGTCTGCTGATCCTGAGCTCCTAAGGACTCCGAAAGTTTCAACAACACAGGTGGTGGTTCTCCACAGCTCTCGAGGCCTGCTCTGCCCTCTCGCCAAGTTTGAGGCCAGTATCCCTCGTAGGAGCCGCAGGAACCGAACCCCTGTGCACCACGTCGACTTGCTGTTGCAAAGGCTTGTTGGCTTCCTTCCACCAAGATCTTCAGGCTCCAAGTAGCCCCAACCTCAAGCATCTCCAGTGACCAGAATCTTTGTCCCCACCACATTGCTTGTACCGTGGTCTGCATCTTTTGGTGAGCTGCTCGAGGTCCTCTTGCGACTCCAGTGCCTCCGGCCTGTGGGTCCTGTTAAGGGACACCTTTGTTTCTTTTGGGCTCCCCTGATTGCTCGGGGCCTGCCCAGACTCCCCTGCTTGTGGTGAGTCCCCTGGACCTTGCTGGTCCCGACATTGCACCTTCTTCGACTTCCACGTTGTTTGCAGTTGCCAGGGCTTGTTGGTGCTTCCGCCGGACACCGACCCCTCAGCACTCTACATACGACGTGGGACAGCTCATGCATGGCTCCTGGTCTTCCTCAGCATCACCTGGTCCTCACAGTTGCAGAGTCAAGGTCACCTTCAATTCTCCTGCAACACCAGACATCGGTGGGCATTCGTCTTCCAGCTCTCTGGGTCACTCCTGAGTGACATTGACTCTGTCGCCTCGGCTTGCAGGTAGCTCTCAACTAGAATCCACCTTCGGATTCCACCGGACACTTTCTCCTTCTCCAGCAGCAGCACTTTCCTGAAGTCCTCCATTGGGTTCAACAGCGGTTTCCCACACATCTTCACACCTATGCACCCAGCTTCCCTGGTGTGGGTAACGTGGGTTCTAGGGTATCCACGGGTGGGGTGGCTCTACAACCTTCTGTCTTCAACGGGGTTTCTTCAGGGTCCACTGGGAAGGGTCCTTAATCTTTAAAATTGCAACCGCAACTTACACGTTGATTTGTACGGAGAACGCGGCCGTGTTCCCACACTGCACACGATCTCTGTGGGGCTCCTAGTCTCTCACCTTGGGTGGTTCCTTGGGTCCCTAGCACTTCTACATCCTCTGGACATTGTCTTGACACGAGTTGTGGTTCTTATACCACTTTCTTAGTTTATAGTTTGGTCCCCCCCTGGGGTCCACTGTGTATTCTGTGCAATTTACTTGATTTCTATACAACGTATTCTGTGCATTGTGTTTATCTCTGGGTAGGAGATATCTAAATGTGTTAGAGAGTATTATATAATAAATACATATTTTTATAAATACCTTGTGTGGTTCTTTTTCATTTAATCTATACATATAAGATTGCATGCTGGTAAAACAAGCTGCTTTACACTCCTTCTGGACTAAGCATGAAGGCTGCTTTCCACAGCTACCACTTAGAGAGCTTTCTAAGGTTGTCTAAGACCTCTTAAACCACCATAAGGGTTGTCTGGACTGGTGCAGGGTGCCCACTTACATTAGTGGACATCATATACCAGGCCAGCCTCTCACAGCTAGCATTAGCTTTTTCTAAATCTTGTTTAGTGATGGGTGTTTCCAATAATGTTTGTTGGATCCTTAGTTTCACAGGGATTACTAATAATGCTTATGTAAGATGATATCTGAAGTGAGGTAGATAAAGTATTATCTTGATAGGTAGTGTAATATTCTAAAAAAAAAGTGAGATAATAGTGTGTTGGTGCTGAGTTGACCTTGTGAATCTATAACTGCTTCGATATACTCGTTGTTGGCTTGTTCTTTAAGTTTTAGGGTTATAATTCTTCCCATGTTTCATTATTCTCAAAACATTTAAGATGGCTTTGGAACGTAACATGAGCAGCTTTGTCCCAAACCTTTTTCTTAAGAAGCATCTCAACAGTGATAAGCTTACTATATTTATTCTCCTGACTTGAAGGTGAGAAATTATTTTGTATTGACCATGCATGTTCTACTTCAAGAGTAAGGAGTGTTCCTCTGCGCTTCTTTAACTTTTTTTTATCTCTAGTAATAGAAAACGTGAGAGTTGATCCTTAAATTACTGCCTTTAGACAGCCCACACCATTTTGAGAGTAGCTAAATTAAGGTTAGAAGCCCAATATGCTGTGATAGTTCTAGACATATAGCCCTTTAATTCATATATAAAAAAAATTCTGTCAAATGATCATCTACAAGCCATTTTCAGAAACTGAAGAGACAACCACATATACTAAAATCGAGAGGGTTATGATCTGACACTATTGGAGGATATAACTGAATTGAAGCTTGGGAGTAGAGATTTTGTGCCATCAAGAGAACCTCTATTCTTGGCTAAGTTTTATGCCGTGATGAATAAAAGGTAAAGCCTGATGTTTTTGGATAGCAGTGGTGCCAGCACTCTACAAGCCCGAAAGAGGTCATAATATGTTGAAGAGCTGCACAGGAGTAGAAAGATCCTCCAGGTTTTGTCATGTCTTTATCTGCTTGAATCGTTAAATTCCCATTACCACGAAGGGCCGTCCCAGGTAGAGAGTTCAAACAGTAATTGCTGAAATATTATGGGATCATCGTCATCAGGGGCATATATGCTGCATGTTGTAAAGGAGCAGGAGTACTTAAAAAGTCTAACAATTATCTATGTACCCTGAATATCAGATTAAGTACTGAGGAACTGCCAAATTCGATCTTTAACCAGCAAAGCAACCCCCCCATATTGGCACTTCTCGTTTAGTTGCGTCAAGAATAGTGAATCCTAATTGTCACAGTTTGCCCCAATCAAAGTAATCGGCTGTGTTTCCAGAATCAGAAGATCTTGGGGGCCATAGGCAGCAGCTCTTCTTGAATATTATGTATTTTACTTGTAGATTGTAACCCATTTACATTCCATGTCAGAATTCGTAAACAACAGAGTAAAATACAGATTGTTGGTCGGGCACTGAACTTTAAGCAATGTGACCTCAGGTTCTTGCTGCTCTGCATCATCTTTTAATTTTTCTTAATGCTAACCCACTTCCATTGTCCACCTCATCTCATGTCCCTTCTTACAATCCCAAGGAGATCCCTCCGACCCCCTACCCATGTCTATAGGGGGTTTCTCAGACCTGAAATTAGCTTCCTTTTTAGACTCGAGTGAATAAAGAAGAAAGGTCACCCCCACACTAGAACAAAGTCAAGCATCAATCACAATTGCCCTGAATATGTCCAGAAAAATCAATCTACATTTGATTTGCCCCCATGTCCATTTATCCAAAGTTGTGCGGCTCTTGTGTCTGAGTTACAAATATAGGTACGTGAGTTATTTATGAATTTTAGTTTTGCAGGATCTGGTAGAAAGACCTGTGCCCCAGTGGCTTGAAAAGTGGGAATCAGCTAACGTAACCTCCAGCGGCACTCAACAGTGGCATAGCACAAATCTGATCTGATAAATACATTTTGTTCACCCTCTTTGATGGGCTTGGAGGGTTGTTCAGCATGGTAGATGAAGTGATGAAAAATGTAGTTTCCAATGTAGATAAAGAAAGTGCGTTGGGTGAGGGTTGCTCTGTGCTCATGTTTGGTTTATGAAAAAGCAATTCATTGGGATATTCCCCTTCTGTACCATGTGTTATCCGAGCATGTGAAGATTATTGCGCTGCATACAGTTTTCAACATCCTATAGCTTATCCGCCAAATCTCCAATTTTTTTTCTGTATAGTTGGTTTTTGTTTGCATGTTATGAGTGATGTCTTTCAGTCTGCCACTATGATCTTTCACGTCTTGGATTCAAATACCAACAGTAGCCACTTGCTTAGAAACTTTATATACTGCTGCTTGGGTTTTGTAATGAGATGTATGTACTGTAGCATGACCTTTTCTATACTCCTCCTGGTAAGAGCTGAACAGTTCAAATATGGAGGCTATATGGAGGTCATTGGTGCCCCGAGTTTGCATCTGAGGTCATCTAGTTTAAGGAATGTATTTGTTGTTTATTGCAAGGAGTAGCAGAATCAATGTTAGAAGCCTTCGCAGTAGGTGTAAGCCTTCAACATCAAAGTTCACATCTGTATTAGACTAAGAGCAGTGAACATAGTTTTGATACATCCGAGAGCCCAAAATAGTTTCAGAATATTGTCTCTCTCTTGACAGTGAGAGTAGTCTCTGGGGAGGGAGGGGGGGTGGCTGGGTTGGTAGGCGGAGGGAGTCCTTTAAAACAAAGATTTAGCAAAACCTGAAGCCTTAAATATCCTTTCTCACCTGCTTGGACAATGACCGTGCCTACATGAACAGAGTCTGGGCCAGTACCCCCTTCTAACGTCGGCATCCTCCCACTAAACAGAGACATCCATAGAGAAAGAAAAGGTGTTTGCATTCATGCCCTTTAATCTCGAAAAGTACTTCCTCAGCCATGTGATTGTTTGCAGGTATAGAAGCTTGGAATTGTGAGGTTACCTTTAAATTTAAAGCATCTACACCTTTATTCTGCTGAGTTGTCATATCAGTGGAGGGCAGAGAATCCTGGGGCTGCATCTGACTGTCTGCCTTTAATTTCGTTATTCCTTCGTGACACTTCTCTTGTCCTTTTCGTAGCTAGGACATATAGTCCCAGGTCAGGGAGTGACCCCAGAGGAGATCTTCCTAGGCCTACCCTTCGAGCAAGAAACCACTGGAGGATGTAGGTGGGCCGGGTTCTTGGAGCAGGGCAGACACTGTCGCTGCAGCAGGTTGTTTATTGAGCACGCTGGGAGAGCACTGCTGTTCTTGTCCCCTCAAATAACACGGGGCTTCATACTTCGCAAGGTCCAGCGGCCCATACTCCCCAAACAGCCACGTTCAACAACACTCCGACGTCAGCCAAGAACAAATTTACTATTGGAGATCAGGAGCTGCAGAAGTAATCACTCTGGGAATCGCTTGCTCATGGCTCCAAACAGTAAGACCAAATAATAGCATGAAGACATGTGAGGGTAAAGCTAAAGTTGCATTTCATAGGAGTTTTATTCACAAAATGTTCGTAATGAAATATCATGAAAGCGAAGGGCGGGTGGGGGGGTCATTGACATTCCTTCTATCCCAAAAGCAATTGACACTGCCCCCTGACCTTCTCTGCCTATGTTAAACTCTTTCAATAAAGATTCTTGAGTTCCCTCTTCGTGAAAAGAAACCAATTAACAAGTTACTTACCTTCGGTATCGTCTTATCTGGTAGAGTCTCTATCTAGCAGCAGATTTCTTACCTTAGGACTATCTCCAAGCGTCAGACTGGATCCAGAAATTTTTTCATGAGCACTACCCCTGTGAGTTGGTAGGTGGCATCATTTGGCTCCTTGTGGCATCGTCTGCGCTGAAAGTGACGTGCGCAGTGCCTATATAGGCGCAACCCCGATGCGCTGACATCAGTTTCTTTTAATGACTTTCCACGCCAGGGTAGAGGAGGAACGATGACCACTGACCACTGGTGTGGAAAACTAGGTCCCTGAAAGGGGAACCACCCTGTCCCTAGAAATCAGTTCACAGAGCTGGGAGGATGGGTGGGTTGGTAAGAAAGCTGCGGCTAGACAGAGTCTCTACCAGATAAGACATTACTGAAGGTCAGTAACTTGTTCATCCGATAGAGCCTCTAGCCGCACATTCCTTACCTCAGAATAGATACCCCCCAGAGGTGGGTCTGCAAAACTGTTTCACACTAGAAAGTCCTGCAGGACAGAACAAGCGAAGTGCCCGTCCTGACGGACCTGACTGTCCAGGCAGTAATGCTTCGTGAACATGTGTAGTCCTCATTGCTGCCTGGCGGATAGCCAGTACAGGATCTCCGCGTGCTAACGTAGTGGTCGCAGCCTTCGCTCTGGTGGAATGAGCACTCAAACCCTCAGGGGGTTGCTTCTTGGCCATTGCGTAGCAACCTTAATGAAGAGCATAATCCATTGGAAGATGGTCTGTTTTTGCATGGCCTTTCCCTTCTTTACTCTGACATTCCCCACGAAGAGTTGGTCTTCCACCCAGAACTCTTTTGTGTTGGCAAAGTAGAACGACAACGCTCTTATTGGGTCCAGATGGTGAAGTCGCTCCTCTTAATTAGAGTGATGTGGCGGAGAGTCAAAGGTAGGCAGGGTGATGGACTGGCCTACATGAAAAGGAGTGACAACGTTCGGCAGAAAGAAAGCTCTAGTGCGAAGAACCAGCTTGTGGGTAGATGTTCAGGTACGGGCAGATGTAATTGCCACCAGAAAGGCTGTCTTGATGGTAAGGAGCCTGAGAGGACAGTTGTGCAATGGCTCAAAGGGAGCGCACATCAGAAACGTTAGGACTTCATTAAGGTCCCACTGAGGCATGATGAAGGGCAAACGTGGAAACGTGCTGCAAACCCTTAAAGAACCTATTTACAACCAGAACTTTGAAGAGGGATGGCTGATCTGGCAACCATAGAAAGGCTAAGTAGGCAGAAAGATAGCTCTTTAAGGTGCCCAGAGCAGAGCCCTGTGGGCAAGAGAAAGGCTAAAGAGAAGTACCTGCGAGAGAGGAGCAGAAAGTGGGTCAATCTGTTTCTCTGCACACCATGCCACAAACTTGCCCCAACAGCAGGCGTATACAGTGTTGAAGGAGGGAAGATAACATTGCAGACTTCGGACAGAAGGATGAAAGCTGTCAACTACAGCCGCTCAATCTCCATGAATGAAGCGGACCATTGACAGATTGCTGCAACAGAAGATCCTCCCAAAGGGGCACCCTGATCAGAGGACATATGACCATGCTCAACAGTTCAGGATACCAAACTCTCAGAGCCCAGCCTGGAGCCACAATGATGACTTGGGCCCGGTCGTTCCTGATCTTTTTGAGAACTCTGGGAAGGGGTGGTATGGGCGGAAAGCCATACAGGAGACCAGATCTCCACTTGAAATGAAAAGTATGTCAGAGCAGGAGCCGCCTTGGAAACTGCAGAGCACAGAAATGGTGACATTGCGCGTTCTCAGCATGGGTAAACAGATCTAGCCAAGCCTATCCCCAATGCTTAAAGAGACCTTGCACCATATCTGGATGGAGATGCTATTCGTGATCTGGTAGGCATCTACGGCTGAGTTCATCCAACCTGGTGTTCAGAGAGCCTGGCAGGTGATGAACCACCAGGGATAAAGGATCCACAACCCCACCCTGTCCAGTTTGTTGTAGTACCATATGGCAGTGGTGTTGTACGTGAACACTTGTACTAGTTCCTGTGATGGAGGATAGAAAGGCTTTTAATGCCAGCCGGATCGTCTGGAGCTCCAGAAGGTTGATGTGGAGCCCAAATTTGGTCGGAGACCAGGGGACTCTGATCTCCACCTCTCCCAGATGGCTGCCCCATCCCAGGAGTGACGCATGTCACCACTGCTTGATCTGGTTGGGGAAGGGGGAGGTGTCTGCCACTGACCCAATCGTGGTTCATTAACCACCACTGCAGATCTTTTGCAGTTCCCTCCGAGATCTGGACTATGTCAGAGAGATTCCCCTGATGATGCGCCCACTGGAACTTCAGGTCTCACTGCACAGCCTGCATATGCCAGCAGGCATGTGTCACAAGTAGGATGCAGGAGTCCATGAGTCCCAGAAGCCTTAGAGTCAGTCTCACCAAAATCCAGTTTCGAGGCTGAAACATCCTCGACTTGCCATTCCGGAGGATAGACCCAAAACCGCACAGTGTCCGTGTCCAGAACAGCTCTAATGAAAAGGAGCGTCTGAGAGGGAGTCAGGCGTGACTTCGGCACGTTGACAGTGAACCCCAGCGAGTGCAGGAGGTCCACCGTAGTCTAGAGGTGGTTGACGACAGCCTAGAGGGAGCCCGCCTTCAACAACCAGTCTTCGAGATAGGGGAAGACTGGCACTTCTGCTCTCCGCACATGAGCTGCAACCACCGCCATCACATTGGTGAACACACAAGGGGCAATGTGTAAGGCCAAAAGGGAGCACAGCAAACTGAAAGTGCTTGTGGCCTATCATTAACCGTAGATAACACCTGTGGGCAGGCAAGATGGTAATGTGGAAGTGTGCGTCCTCTATGTCCAATGCTACCGTCCAGTCTCCCGGGTCCAGGGCAGACAGGACTTGAGCGAGCATGAGCATATTGTACTTCTCCTTTTTGAGGAAGAAATTGATAAGATGCAATTCTAAGATAGGAAGAATGCCTCCATCCTTCTTGGGCACCAGAAAGTAGCGGGAATAACAACCATGACCTACTTCTGGCATCAACACCCTCTCTGTGGCTCCTTTGGGCAATCTGAAGAACCCAGTGGTCTGATGTTATTGACCTCCAGTGGAGCAGGTGATGGCGTATCCTGCCTCTCACTAGACGCCCATGAAGGTAAGAGGGCAAACTAAAAGGGTTTGGAGGCTGCAGCTGCCGGAGGGGTAGTGGACTGGCCCAACCTCTGGCAGCTCAACCCACGGGGTCAGTGGGTACCGCATCCTCAGCCACACAGAGGCTGAGAAGCTTGGCCTGGTGGTTGCTGGTCAGGAAAATATGCATCTGCAAGCACCTATTGTGGCCACGAAAGGAGAAAAAGGCAGACTGGGGTTGGCAAGAGGCCGTGGAATGGCCCAAGGACCTGGCCATAGCCCTATCCTTGAAGCGCTCCAGCGCTGAGTCCGCCTTGTCTCCAAAGAGACAGAAGCCATCAAAGGGCATGTCTATAAGCGACGCTTGGACATCCCTAGAAAAGCCAGTTGTTCTGAGCCAGGCATGGCACTGCAAGGCCACCGATGAAGAAACTGCTCTGCTCAGCGAGTCGGTCGTGTCCAGACCACATCGGATTGTGAACTTGGCTACATCTCTCCCATCTGATATAGCTTAGGAAAGTAGGGCCTGGGCCTCCTACAGAACCATGGGCAGCACCTACGCAACCGAATCCCACAGTGCATGGGAATAACAGCCCAAAAGACACACAGTGTTCACAGACCGTAGTGCCAGGTTGGCAGAAGAAAACATTTTATTTCCTAAGGTATCCAGCCTCTTGGATTCTCTATCAGTAAAAACGAAAACAGGGTGCCTTAATCATAGCCCTACATTAGTAACCCCTAATCTTGCACCCTCAAGAGCCACCAACCTATTCCACCTTGGCCATGGCCAAATGGATAATAAACTACTCAGACTCAAACGGTCCTCTGATGCCAAGGCGGAATTGCCCAGGTGGAAAACATTTCAGGATATGATATTATTGAAAGAAAAGCTATTGGGGGCAACATCATCTAGAACCATAATTTTGATTTGGACTGATCGAATCCCTTCATATGGCGCCCTCAAAGCCATGCACTTTTATCTCATCGCCTCATGTGGCTCGGAACTTCAAGCGCCAAATCCATCAGAATCACAACAGCAAAAACAAATGGTACACTCGTGCTTATGATGTATAATGAACAGCTTCAGGCAATTAAAAAAAAGTTTGTAAGGGGACCCCTCACCATGGATGTCAAATCAGCAAAATGCCAGAGGTAGCAGAAGTGAGATCACGTGCCCATTGACCCCGATGACATCGCAGGATGCGACATCACACATCCTTTCAGGTGATGGCATCAGATTACCTTTATCCTTGATGGTATCACAGAAGTAACATCCCTGATAAAAACCTATAATAAATGCAAGATTATTTAAATATTAAATAACAAAAAAGTAATTAAATCAGACAAAAGAGTTGTTTAGTTGCTACTTAAACATTACAAACAGAGCTGCAAAGATATACTAGGAGTACATTAATAACCTAGCTAAATCCAGATGCAAAATTCTAGAAAGTGATCATATGCCCAAATAGGAACATAAGTGCCGATTAGAACCTGGCATGCACATGTGTAATCTCAAATGCCTGGGATTAACCATCATATGCCCAACTATAGCCTCAGACCTGCAAGCATGACCAATTAATATCTCCAAATGCCAGACAATCACCAAAATACCCAGAATTTATCTTTCCACTTTGCAAGCTCGAGCACCAGGACTCTTTTATTGGAGCAGCTGTGCATGATATAAATGATCAACTATCGTATGCCGAGACACAATCATCTCACTTGGGTTTACATCATGAACTTTATTGAGACATTCAGAGAGCTGTTATAATGCTCTGATATTTTAAGCTATCCAACCATTGGGAGTTCTCACATGGCATCTCAATCCTGATACATGATGCACTTGCAATTTCCAGGTTTGCATTGTGCCTTAGTCCCCAAAAAATGAAACCTTATGATTTCTCACACCTCTGCTGTGGTCCACAGTATACACATGTAGCAAAGTAATTAGATTTCATTAGAGTTTTCAGAGTGTGCCTGCAATCTGATTGGCAGTGCACCCTGGAATCACTGAACCAAAGCACGCAGAGCAACTCAATATTGATTTCCATCATGCACTAATGTATAAGTACAAAACGATCTATGATTAGATTCTTGCTCATGCCCGACTTTCTTTCTAACTTGCGTTTACACAACTTTTTTGTTTTTTCTCCTGCCTTTTCTGTTTTTATGCCTTTTCCCGCCTTTCGTTCTCTTACTCTACCATTCTTTTTATTCCCCTTTCTCTCCATTCTCTTTTCACTCTAAACTTTCCCCTCCACCTCATACATTCCCTATTTTCATTGTTTCTTGTTCTATCCTTCTCTTTATTCCTTTGCCTGATCATTCCTAATTTCTCTCATTTCCATCATGTGTCATTTACTGCCATCTTGTTGATTCCTTTGCTGACAGTCAGTCCCTGGCACTTCATCCCTGAAGGTTCAGTCCTTCTTCCAGATTATGTATGATCCTAAACCTGAGAGCAGATAAAACTGTTGACGGGGGCCCAATATTTGGCCACCTGCAACATAATGAAAAGGTGAGGTAACAGCACAGGAGATTTCCCCACTTAGAGATTAAGTATGACGTGCGCAACAGCAGTACAAACTTCACAACAGGTACTGCACAATTGGCTATGATCCAAGTTTCATATTTACATCAAATAGGCGCACCACAGACACGTGTGCAGGATTACCTCAGACAGAATACAGGTCACCCACATGCATCAGTGATGTAAGCTTTCCTCTTAGAGTGCGGGTATAGTAGTGACTGTGGAAGTGCAAAAGTTCACCATACAGAGCAGATACAGGAGCAGCATTGCTGGTTTCCATCACACCGAACACAAACCAGTATTACAAAATTTCCAGACACAACAAGGCATTGAACAACAGCACCTGAGCATGTTTTCTTCACAAAATGAAAACACAAACTCAGGAGGCACAAGTGACAACTTTCTTAGTGTAGGAAAGACAGCGAGGGCAGCATTTATAAAAGTCATTTTTACATAAAACTGGTATAACCTAGGAAGCATCAGTACCTGCCTCTCTCTCACACACAAAACAGGTACAACATGGAATCCTTCTTCTGTAAACATTCTTTGTTTGTTTTTATCAAGTACACATAAGATACCATAGAGGGTCACCACACAGTAAATACCCAGAAGAGAACAAGAAAAACAATGATCACATAAGTAGGAAATAATAGCAATCATTCAATCCAAATGGACTCTCTCGTCTTAGTCTTCTACAGCAGACTCCCAGCTAACAGTGCTTGTGGTGCCTACTGTATAGTGAGATTCACAAAACAGAAATAAATTAAAGTACAGAAAAGAAAACACCAAAGCAATTTCAGTAGCAAAACTAGGCACCCCCCACACTAGTCAAACTGAATTCCAACTAACCACTAACTCGCAGTCGAATCCAGGAAACCAGATGTCCCACCAACCCACACCCTCGAGGCCAGCATCCTCCAACCACAGGAAATTCTAGCAGGAGTAACCAGGCATCTACAGTCGCCTTACACATGTGGCGGTGGAACCCTGGGTAATAGTGAACAGTCAGGGTAGAGAACAGAGGTCTTGTCCACCAAAGGTGTCCTTGTCCTTGAGCGCATGCTAAATACTTTGACACTTGGAGAAGTCAAGTACCCCAAGCACCCTTCTTCTGTAAATAACCTCTCTCCTGTAGAGCGTATCTAGCAACTCTATCATCTAAACTATCTGTTTCCTGTAAAGAATCCATCTTCTCAAAAGTATCCCTCTACTCTAAAGATCCACACTCCCCTTGGCACCCCTATTCTCTAAAGACACCTCTCTTTAAAGCACCCTCTCCAGTAAAGCGTCATCTCCTTTAATGCCCCACATTCCTGTATAGCATTTGACTCCTGCAAAGTACACCAGCTGCAAAGCACACATCCTGTGAAGAACCTTCCCTGTAAACACCTGTTCTTGTGTAAAGCACGCCTCCAATGTAAAAATAAAACACTTTCTTTGGTAAAGCACCTCTGCTTTATACATCAATCTTCCCTAGAAAAGAACACTTTGCCGTAGAGCACTCCTCTTCTGTAAGGGACATCTGTCTGGTATACACACATCTTGTGCAAAATAATGGTATCCTTTAAAGAACCTGTTATCTAAAATATCTCTCTCCTGCAAAGCACCTATCTCCTGTAAAGCACGACTGCCAAGTAAATCACATTTCTCGTAATATACTTCTCCTTGTTAAGCTCATGTTTTCGTAAGTGACTGCACCAGTCTTCCTGCAAAGCATGTCCCCTGCAATGTACCTCTCTCCTGTAATTCATTCCCTACTGTAAAGCACATTTTCCTATGATTTACCTCCATCCTGTAAAAAAAACCTCTACAGTAATGCATCTCTGCTTGTAAAGCACGCTTGTCCTCTAAAGCACTTCTTGTATTTTTATTTGTCTCACACCTGCATTTCCCACTGGCTCAGTAAGATGGGATTAAAGTATTGGAAAACAATTTAAAAAAAAAATCCTATTGTCTGGTGTGGGTAAAATTAGTTGTAGATCTTTAAAAGCTCAAGCAAGATACTAGAGCAGTCACTCTCTCGGTCTTGCACGAGGTATGTAGCTATATTCATGGCATACAACATTACACCACAATGCTTCTAAACCACACAAGGGGACTGTCCTCTTCTAATACGCCCCTTTATTTACCTCAATTCTAGTCCAATATGATCAACACTCTCTCAATGAGCAGCAGCTATGGGTACACTGGGAAGGCACTAGGCATACTGGAGTACGATGGCTTTTACACTGTCAGTAATTCTCTAGTGCATCAATCTCTGACTGGGCTGTACAGAGACACTCTGGAGTCTTTAACCTGAGTGGGTCTTCCCTGATTAGGATGGGTTATATGAATCCTTGCATATCCTCAGAGAGTCTGCCTAGTTGTTAAAGTTTTGTAACAAATGCACCTGCCCACGTGATGAACTGGTGAGAGAACTGGGACGTAGTTTCTGTGTGTAAGGCTTTGCAAATTAAATATTTAATGGGGCCAGAATTGTTGCTTTACTATTTTGATTTCAGCAGCAAATTTATATATAATAATTATATCTTTATTTGTGTGATTACTTAAAACCATTGCAACAGTAAAACAACAATACCAAATTTCTCCATGTTGTAAGACCATAATTAAACTTAGGTTAAAACCTTTACATCAGTAAAACAGTAATAGTCAGATTTTCCGAGTTGAAAGCCTTGGTTGTATGCCAGCATTTGCAGTTAGTTTTAGCCGAAGCGGCGTTCCGACGTTGTTAAAAGGATTAGTTAAAATCCCAAAAGTCAAAAACTACAGTACAACTGAAGAACAAGATTGTTGGCAATGTGTGGAGCCCGCAAATTACAAGTTTTTTCCTCCTAGTTAGCACGTTCTGGGACCACAGAGTGTTTGTTAAGTGGGGCTCCCAGCAGCCGAAGCGGGCAAGGTGCAGAATCAGCGACGAATGAGGTGACTTTCTTGGTTGCTGAAACAGCAGTGGCTGACTCTTAGAAGCCTATTGTGAGAGCCCAATTGGTCAGCTAGGTACTGGTGTTTAACATTTTTTCCGCTATACCCATAAATTGGACCAGATGGCACGCTAGCTGGACATCCCCACCTGCTTTCACTGCCTGCCTGCATGTTCTTATCCCCTTGATCTTTAGGGCAGGTATAAGTCTGCGTTCCTTGTTTAATCTCCCGCATATGCACAGTAAATGTAGCACATCCTCTTTTGATTCTCCACATAATAGACAGCTGGTTGTTATCTGTGGTCGTTTCCATGGGGGCAAATGGAGCAGTGATGGTAGGATACCCAGCCGCAGGCAAAGATATTTTTCCTTTGTTACTTTCGTAAAGCCTGCGCCTAAGCAAAATTGAGGGGAAGCTCTGTAAAACAAACCAGCCGTGTGCCCTTTTCTTTAATGCAGCTTTGTCCTCCATTAGGGACATCATTTTTACCGTTTTATTTACCGTTTCTATGAAGATTTTATTGGACCCAGCACTCTCCCAGAGATTTTGTAGGGCCAGACAGTTTATTGAGTCTTGCAGATAGATCATAGCCGCGCTGCCTTTTTTTAACTTGAGCTCATTCCAAAGATGCGTGTTCAGAGACCCAGATTCAGCTTCCTTGATTTTGTGCCGGCATTTGGCATAGGCACCTTTGCGTGCTATTTATTGCTTCTGCAAACCAAATTCTAATCTTATTTGTGCCGGCGAAGTTTATTTAGGTAGTTTGAATATTATTCTCATGGCCCTAGCTACCGTGCTGTCCAATGTGCCTGAGTCTTCCTCGTAGGTACTCGCTCCCATAGGTGATAGTGGGGATGAACTTCGCTAGGATCACTTGTAGCAAAGGCGTGAGACTTGGACCGGTTATTTTGAGTTTAATATTTTTTAATGCAACCGCTGTTGCATTACCTCTTCTTGCTCTCGCTTCTTTTTGTTGTGAGAACCTACATTTACTGTCCATTATAACGCCCAGGTACTTATACTCTTCAATAGTTTCCAATGGGAGTCTCCCAGTTGCCAGCAGTGTCTGTGTGCATTCTTTTTCTGATTTAGTCTAATCACTGTAGATTTATCTAGATTTATACAGTAGTCCGTTGTTGACAGAGAAGTTGTGCGTGGCATCTATTAAGTGTTGTAGGACAACTGGAGTGCGGCTAATCAGTACCAGATTGTAGGCATAAAGTAAATTTGAAAGGGTAAGTCCTCCCATTTTTGGGGTGTGGGAATTGCATTTGTCTAGCTCGAGTGAGAGGTCTGACATAAAAAGATTAAACAGAGTCGGGGACGAAACACAGCCTTGTTTCAGCCCCTTCACCGTTGGTATCTTTCTGGATAGGCGGTCGTTTGCTCCCAACTTTATTTGTACTCACATATTGGTAAGAAGGATAATCAACTAAGTCAGGAGATTAGGTGCGATTTTTCTTTTGAATAGTTTATCCCATAGTTTCTTCCTGTCAATGTTATCAAAGGCGGATGAATAATCAATGCAGCAAACGAAGAGTGGCAGGTTGGCATCTTTAACAGAGTCTATCAGAAGGTATAAGGCAAGTATGTTTGTTGTTGTTCCAGTGAGTTTGCGAAGTCCTGTTTGATTGAGAGGGATTATTGCCATTTCGGTCGCCCAATCTGTAAGTTCTTTCAATAGAAGACCAGCGAGTATTTGGCGTCATTGTCTATTAAGGCGACCAGCCTGTAGTTTTTTGCTTCATTCTTGCTGCCTTTCTTATAAATTGGGGAAATGATTGACCCCTTCCAGGAGTCTGGTATTCTTTCCACTTCAATAATCTGTTTGAAGAGTGGTAGTAATGCTGCCGCCCAATTATCTGGGTCTTGTTTGTACTAGGCCTGGGCGTAGTTCGCGGAGTTTTGCCTCGCGGAACTCCGCGAAATTACAAAAAAAACTCCGCGAAGTTCGGCGAGTGGCGAACTGCTGTTTGTGCTGGTATTCCTGCCGCTCAGGTAGAAATTCTACCTGAGCGGCAGCTCACGAACTTACCGTTCGCGATCGCGAGAGGGAAAAAAAACTCTGCTGCACATCACGAAGCGGAGCTCGCGGAGTGCGGAAAACTCCGCAAATGGAGCGAAGTTCACTGCCCAGGCCCAGTTTGTACAAGATCGGTGAAATACCGTTAGGACGCAGTGCACCTCTGCCCTGCCTTTCGCAATCCTGTTAGTGATCTGTATGCTCGTGAATACAAAGTGAGCATCTTCCAGCGGTTTGTCCAAATTGAATAAGTAACTCTCAGCTCTTTGCTCTACATGTGTGATATCGGCTTCTTTGCCAGAGACAATTAGCCCAGGCTTCTTCCTCATTCATGATTCTCTTCCCTGTTTCTTGTGAGTCCCAGGTTGTCTTTGTTACCTCTTGGTCTGACAGATGTTTGAGATCCTTGAACTCTATAGACTCCAGATCTCGTGAGCCTATATCTGCCAGGTTTCTGATGGATGTTAGTAATCGCAAAATATTCCCTCTGTTCAAGATGTCGCCCTGGCCTTTGGACCTATACTCAGGGATGAGCAGGATGGTACAAGTCTTAGGCTCCTCTTGGCAATGGCGGCTTGGGATGGTTGCTAAGGCTGGCAATTTAATCTGATTCGAGGGGATTATTTCTGTAGAAGTTGAAGGCACTTCAGACCTTAGAATGTTTGAGCTGCAATAGTTGACCCAGTTTTGGTCCCCCTCCGTTTGTCCAGGGATGTGGTTGGCCTGGCAGTCTTTGCTACTTTTCCCTCCGAATTCTAAGCACTCAACATTCATTTGGATCAGCTGGCTAGAAGAAATTTCCATGGCCTGTGGGGTTTTCGATGCCTGGGTTAACCTCTGTACAGAGCTTTTGCCTGTTGGGGTCTCAGTGCCCGCTTGAAAATATGCCATTATGTTGGTATTTTTGTTCCTCCCTTTCCTCCTCTGTTTCCAGCGATGTTTTATTTCATGACATTTTTTACCCCTTCTTCTTCTCCATTAGACCGCCCTGACGGGCTGTGGCAACTGTTAGTTCAATTGCCTGTTGCTGTAGGGCACTGGTGGACTCTGTATCTTTTTGCCCAGAACTTGCTTCAGGGTGGTTCTTGAAACTTTGTTCAAGGCGTGTGCCCACTCCTGCACCGTAGGCCTTTTCGCTGGTGTGTTCCAATAACTTGCTACTCCTCCCAGGGGTGGTCTGATCTGGCATCCTCCTTCATTTAAGGGGCTCATTGAAAGGTTCTTGCTCCTGGTGTGCTTGAGAAGATGCCCCTGTGAGGTTAGAGGTTACTCCTGTGGGGTCCTTTTCTTGGCTGGCATGATGTTCCATTCTTGCATTGTTTGTTGCCTTTTTTATATCGGAGAGGAGCTTCCCATCAGGGATGGTAATGTTGAGAATTTGTCGACAATAATGAAGCAAGTGCAAGGTGGCTGGATTATTTGTGTTTCGGCTTGGGACCTCTTGATCATGTTACTCCTGTCAGTTAGGTTGCTATCAATGTTTGAGACATGTATTACCAAGAAATTGAGAAGAGATAATTGGATGTCCATTATGTCTGAATGGTACAGCATTGCTTTTGTTGAGAGTTGCAAAGTGTTTAGTAGACGACCATAAATGTTCTGTTCCTGTTGGCATTTCCTCGGTATCCCTGTGTCGATGGGTTTTGTTGCTAACCTCCTGTGATATGTCTGGGGAGTATGAGGCTACCAGCCTTTCCCATTCTTCCTTTGTAAAGTATGACATATTACTTGTTTCAGCTTTTGCAATTTCCACTATATGCAATTTCAGTGTCTGTCTTTTCTGTGCCACAGTCAGTTTTATAATGATGAATCACTACCTGAAATTCTGCTATGTTGAGGGCCGAAATCCTAGGAGTGCTTACTGCCCCTTCCTCTTTCTTATCCAGTAGTTCTTTCGCCTTGGTGTTAATCTGTGGTTGTTCAGGAGAGTGATAGGCAAGCAAAGTCCTTCGCAGTTGGCTGATAGGTAGCTGCTTTGTGCATCATCTAGTCTAGTTGCAGCTGTTGTTGTGGATGCTGTAGAAGGCATGTAAGGCTTGAGTTCTAGGGACAAATTGGACATTAAGTTTATGTTGGGCAGGATTATAATTTTTGGTTCAAGCGTTGCATCTGTCGCCTTCCGCATGCTTGGGGATGTAGTGCCTTTGTGATCAGTAGTTGGTATGGGCATGCTTGTGGCAGGAATCCCTGTTTGTGTGAGTATGTTTGTGTTGCCTGAGCAAGGCTTCCCTTTACGTGTGCTGTAATTCCGTGATAGCCTTTTGTGTCTCATGCTTCTTTATCCATGATTAGATCCCCATTGTTTGCCGGCATTAGGGTGGCGGCTACTGCTTTTGTTTGAGCTATAACCTGTGGATGCAAAGGAGAGGTAAGGCCCTTGAGGTCTTTGATGCTTGAGCTCAGTACTGCCCCCTTGTCCTTCACAAATGAGAATTTTGTGTAAATCTTTGGTTGGTAGACAATTTATATATAGGATAACAATTTAAAAAACTAAATTCAGTTTAATATAGTTTCAAAAACTGAAATCGTATTCACTGGCTTTCCCTACTTTACTTCTAGTGCTCTTGTTGCTTTTGTCCCTGCAGCAGAACGCACATCGTTTCCTAGAAAATTCATTTAACAAGCAAGATGTTAGCTAAAATGCATTTGAGAGCAGACTCCCAACTCCCACCCTCTGTCCCAATTGGCTTCCTCACCCCTTCTGACCAGGGGACAATATGCAAACTGCAATGTCCATTTGAAGCAAAGGTGGATGAGGGCATTTGCTTCATGGGACTCCCAGCAACAGAGGTCAGTCCATTCCAATGCTGAAAGTGAATAGGGCTACAAGTCCTGTTTACCATCTGTGTGTAATAATAAGCTGCATCTCTGCTACATCTGAGGCCAGGGGTTGCAAGGGGAGCGTCAGGTTTTGCAAGGGGCAGGCCAGGGGTCGCAACTGCGACCCTCAAATGATGTCCATACCCCTATACCCTCACTTATACAGAAATTACAAATATGCAAAAAGAACTATAAAAAGAAGCTGTTGTAAGAAAAGACTAAGGCCCTGATGACACACATGAAAAATAACGATACTACAGGGTACGTTATTTATTGTGTGTGATAAATAACACCCGTCACAAGTTTGTGGGGACTAACTTGTGGATTTTGGTGTTTAACGCACCAAAATCCGTATGTTACGGTAAATATAGTTCAATTTCCCCTGTTCATTTCAGTAGGATTAACCTGCCAAAATTCAACAACAGCTGAGGTGTTTAACGCAGCTGATAGTTATTGGATGCGTTAAATACAGCGGGACTCGTAATCAGACGGACAGAATTTACCTGCCCACTTGTAAACAGGGCCTAAATATATTGAACTTCAATGGCTCAAGATTTACACTTACCTAAGCAGTAAAGATCAACGTCATTTTTGGAGATTCGATCAGCGACTTAAATAGGGAGGATCAATCATCATGAGAAAATAAAATTACTTTGGATACCTGGGAGAATTTTATCTTGCAACTCTACCATGATGATCATCTCCCCCTCGAGAGGGACGTTCCACCTCAAAGTAATGGAACGTATATCAAAAAAATCCTATATTAACCCAAAAAGAGTCATTAATGTTCTAAATGGACAAAGGTTTTAAGTGGGGACCCGGGGCTAAATGGCATACCATCCTCAGTTTTTAAATTCAATAAGAATATTGGGAATCATGGCTGACCCCCTTGGGCTGTGCCTCTTACCAAGAACATTCAGTTGTGGACTCCTGGCAGGGGTCAATCCTACACCCACTTTACAAGAATAAGGGCAGCAGATCAAATCCTTCCAATTATCGTCTAATTGCATTACTAGACACCGAAGGCAAAGCGTAAGCAAAGATTTTATTGCAAGAACTCGAAACCTGGGCAGCTATTAAGAGCATCATCCCTTTCTTCCAAACTTTGATTTAGACCATTTTGTAGCACTATTGACAACATCGTAATAATTTCCTACTTAGCCCATTAAGCCACATATTCTCAAGGTCCTCCACTATATACCTGTTTTATTGATTATGCAGCCGCCTTCGACAAGGTCGAATTGACACATATTGTGGAGGAAGCTGGCAGCTTGGGACATTTCATCCACTCTCCTTCCAGCTATAATCTCCCTATACTTCAAATACCTCAAGGTCAAGGTTGAAAAAGGTCTTACGGTAAAAAAAAGATCTAAATGAACAGGGACTTGAAAGAGGGGCTGTGCCCTTGTCCCTCTATTGTTTAGACTCTATACTGCAGACATCGGGGCAGTCCTTGGGAAGCGAAGATAATTTCCCCCCAAAGATCCTGAACATACATGTACAAATTCTACAGTATGCAGATGACATTGTCCTTCTTGATCACACATACAAAGGGGTACAAAGGGCACTAAATGAACTGTATGTTTATAACTGTGAAAATAAGCTAGAACTCAATTCATCCATGTCCAGAATAACAATATTCAGAAAGGTTCAGAAGAAAACTGAGAAAAACATGGTTTCTGGCCTATGCCAGTTAAGGTACTCTCCATGCTACAAATATCTGGGCATATGGCTTAGTGAGAAAAGTTCACCAGGATACCATCTGGCGAAGATGAAGCATAAAGGAACCTCAGTGGCATATGCTCTTTGCAAGCTCAGTGTCAAACTTCAAAGTAAATCAGTATCTGCTATCATGTATGTTACAAGAGCAAAATGAATTCCTTCTATATTATATGGCCAACAGGCCTTCCCAAGCTGTTTTGCCCCATATCAGACCTTATACAGTGCAATACATTTCGTAGGCTGTTTCGGTTACCCGAGTGCTGCACCTGAGCTCAAATTCGATTCAAATTTGTAATAGTACGGCAGGAATTTGCATTCAGGGCAGACTTTTTTATCCTACTGCTCACTGGTGAAAAAGGCAAAGCCAAAGTCACTAAAATAAATTTTAGTTGCTTTGTAAAATACTTAAAAGGAAATATTATACAAAAAGAAATGATTGTTTCTACAATGAATGAATTTTGAGAATGTCTGATTTATGAATATTTATTATTGAAAGTAATAACTAGAGTTAAACCCATGTTAATCGTGTGGAGTTGGCACATTCTTCTGTTTAGAGTTACTTGTTCCCTTCTCCCAATTAATTTTCAGGCACCCTTTTTTTGTCTAGTAGACAGATCATATTTGTTACCAGAACACCAGATGCAAAATCTCTTTAATTTGAAAGAGTAGGAAGCTCTTGTAGATGGACATTTAGCTTCTCTTGGATTGTCCACACAATCCCGCGGGAGATTCAAAAGTCCATATTGGAGGAGTTCAGGAGCCAGGCTGCTAAACTCAAGGATGGCAGGTTGGGATGCAGCATCTGACCTCTGAATTTGTACAGAAGAGTCAGTCTGCACTGCTGCTTCAGGTGTGGTATTTCTGGCAGGTAAAGCTCTGTGAAACCACCACAGACGGGGCTACTCCGGTGCTATTAAATTCATTTTGGATCTCGAATAAGTTAGTTTGACGATAACTGCTGGTATCAGGGGGGAAACTGAAGAAAAACAAAGAAATCTGCTGGATCAGTTGATCCATAGGGCATTCCCCATTGTCAATGGATGGTAGAACTTTGAGGTGAAGTCTGGGCTTTTTAGATTCTCTTGTGGTAGCAAAGCGATCTGAGAGAAGCACCTGTCGCAGAAGAAGTCATGAAGGATGGAGGATTTTCATGAATAGATCTTTTTAGAGAGTTCCCTCAAAGTGTTTTGACTCCTGGGAGATGGGTTCCTGCAATACTTAATGTCATGGCCGTTAACCAATTCTTGATGGCTTGGGTTTTTAGCAACAATGCTCTGGACCTCATCCCGCCCTAATTTTTTAGCTAAGACATTGTATTTGGACAGAGGAAGTCAGTCCTGAAAGAGACGGAAGGCTTTCAGTGCCAGGTGTTCAGCCTTCAGCAGATTGATATGGTATATTGTTTCCTACGAGAAACAAGTTCCTTGTATTTGAAGGTGATCCTTGTGCACACCCCCTGCCTGAGAGGGAGGCATCGATCATTATTGTCTGGGATGGAACATCTTGACTAAAAGTCATTAGAGTCAGGAACTTCAACAGATGACTGGGCTAAAATGGGAGAAAGAATGATCTTGTCCTCCCAATTGCCAGATAATTGAAACCATAGGCCTTTCCAGACATTCGTACAATGGTCACATAGAGGTGGGCAATGAGGACTAGAAAGATGCAGCATGTCATGGCAACTAGCAGGGACAGCACCTACCTTGCTGTCAGATGGGTTGCTTTCAACAGACTGACATTTCCGAAGTACAGATTTAACAGTCTCTCCTCTAAATGTAACACTTCTGCTTTTATAGTAGCCAGGACACCGCTCGCAGAAAGTGTAGGGACTGCAATGAAGCTGATGTTGATTTCTCTTGATTGATGTGCAGCCTTAAGTGATTGAGAGAAGAGACTCATCTGGAAGCCAGTCAACCAGATACGGAGAGACAAAGATCTTGTGTCTCCTGAGAAGTGCTGCAATGGCAGCCATGCACTTCGAGAAGGTCCTCGGAGCAGACTTAAGGCCGAAAGGAAGGCCATAGTAACAATGAGTATTGTTGCCAACCACAAACCGCTGGAACCTGTGAAGCTGCTTGGCCACAGGCACATGGAAGTATGTGACAGAGCAAAGCCAATCCCTTAGAGCTACAGATGGATTTAATAAAATGTAGACATTTCCGTATACATTTGCTTGCTAGTTTTAGATCCAGAATGGGTCTGAATTTGTTCTTTGGTCCCTTGTTTCTCGTGTGTGTGTGCTCCCCACCCCATGGAGCATGCACCTGTTGTAATAGTATGAGTTGGTTGTCTGAAAGGTCAGTCTACTGTGATGATGTGGCTGCTCCACCATTGTATTTCCTTGTGTAGTCTTTCTGCTACAACACTAGATCTTCCAAACTCTGTTGCCTGTGATCAGTATCTGTAACCATTCCTGGATCTTTCTCAAGTGAAGTCTGGTGTTTGGTATTAGCAATATGCATGGGATCATCATGCCTATGAGTTGCTCTACCAACCTCACTATCAGAGCTTGCCTCTAATGGTAGAGGCAAGTATTTTCTGTCATTGCTAGGACTCTCCTCTCTACAGGGAAGGCTTTTTCCATTTCTGAGTGCAGTCTGCCACCAAGGGAATTTCTTTTTCCTGTCTAGTATTATGGATGATTGTAGGAAGGTAGGATCCTTCTAGCATTGTTACCCCCCCCCCCACTTTTTGCCTGATAGTATGCTGTTTCTGACTAGTCTGACTGGGAACCTTCTAATAAGGACCCCAGCCTCTGTGCTTCTTCCCTAAATTAGACATGGTGAGTACTTGGCTACACCCCAGATTGGCTACTGGTGTACCCTTGTAAGTCCCCAGTATATGGTACTAAGGTACCCAGGGCAGGGGTACACCAGATGTCACCCATGGGCTGAAGCATGTATTATGCCACCCACGGGAGACCACTCAAATTGTGACTACAGGCCTGCGTTTGCAGCCTGTGTAAGCTGGTGCTAGCATCACTTACGACAGATATGTTTCCTTATATCTGAGGTCTCTGCACTTAAAACCTATAAGTCAGCCCTAAGGCATGCCTTTCAATCCTGAAGGCAGGGTGCTAGGTTATAAGTGTGAGGGTGCCCCCGCATGAGCAGGACACCCCTACAACCCACGGAGTCCATTCTCCCGGGTTGTATGTGCATCAGCCATTACGATACATAGAGTGGCCATGCGTCATTACGCAATGGCTAACTCTAAACTGGCTGTAATGAACCTTGTCGTGTTTGGTATCAACGGTGTGGAAGTATGATTCCATGCAATGTAAAGCTCCTCCGGCAGGCCCTCAGTGCTCCCGGCACCAGCCTTCTAGACCCAGACAGCAAACTATGGCAGCAGCCGACCAGAGACACGATTCTGCACTCCTGCTGCTGAGCCAAGCTCAAGCAGGGCAAGGCAGGACAATAGGTTTCCTATCACAGGGAGGTGTGACCACCTCCCAGACAGGACTTAGTGTATTGGGACAGGGTGAGGGCGCTTGCCAGGGCCACTAGACTGCTTTGAAGGACACATTTGGTGTCCTCCTTGCATACTCCAGTTGAAAACAGTTCAGGGAGCTGTTGGCTCCCGCTCTGGCGCAAAACTGGATAAAGGACATGGGAGTATCCTCCCCACTGTCCAGCCCCTCCTGGGTGAGGGACCCCTGAATCGTCCCAACCCTTTCTTTAGGGTACTTAAGGGCTTACCTGTGGGTGGTTCGTCATGGGACAAGATTCAGTTCCGAAACCACTTCATCTTCAACCGTCTGGGCACATTGGACTTTGCTTTGGGAACTGAGACTGCAACTGGGAAGACTCCTGCTGCAAGTCTCATCGCCCTGCCAATCTTCCGCGTCGTCTGTGCCTGTGCACCATACAGGTTCTTCTACAGGTCTGTGGCCATCCAAGACACCTGAAGGACTCGCCCTTGAAGTGAAGGAGTCACTTTCCTGCATCTGCAGGCCGCGCAAAAAAGCTGACCAGTCTGCTGCTCCTGAGCTCCCACGGACTCCGAAAGGTTCAGCAACACAGGCGGCCGTTTTGCAACTCCCTTGAGGCCGACACTGTCTTCACAGCAAGTTTGAAGCCAGTATCTATTGTCAGAACCTCTGGAGCAGTAACCCTGTGCACCGCGTCGACTAGCCGTTACAAAGGCTTGTTGACTCTCTTCACCATAGATCTCCGGGCTCCAAGAAGCTCCAGCCTCAAGCATCGCCAAAAACCAAGATTTGCACCGTGGGCCTTCATCCTTTGGTGAGTTGCTAGAGGTCCTCTTGCAACTCCTGTGCCTTCGGCCCTTGGGTCCTCTTGAGGGTCTTCTTTGGTTCCAGTGGCCTCCCGTTTGCTCGGGCCTGCTCTGACTTACCTGCTCGTGGTGAGTCACTTGGACCTTGCTGGTCCCGAAACCGCACCTTTTTCGCATAAGCTTGTTGCTGTTGCCAAGGCTTGTTGGTGCTCACGACAGACACCACTGGTTCTTGACATCTGACGTGGAACAGCTTGTAAACCGCTCCTGGTCCTCTACAGCAACGCCTGGTCCGCACAGCTGTAGCTTCAAGGGCACAATCAACTCTCCTGCAACTTCGATATCGGTGGGCATTTGTCTTCTGTGCCTCCTGGTCACTCCGGATTGGCATAGACTCTGTCCTCTCTGCTTGCAGGTAGCTCTCATCTTGAATCCACCTTTGGGGTCCACTGGACTCTCACCTTCTTCGCCAGCGACATCTTCACTAAACTCCTCCATTGTGGTCTACGGCGGTTTCCGACGTCACTTCGCACCTATGCACCCGGCTTCCCTGGTGTAGGTATCCTGGTTCCTGGGGTATCCACAGGGGGGGGTGACTCTCCAATCTTCCATCTTCCACAGGGTTTCTTCAGTGTCCTCTGGGAAGGGTCCTTCTTACAAACTGCAACCGCGACTTACCTATTGACTTGTATTGAGCACGCGGTTGTGTTCCCACTCTGCTCACGGCCTCCGTGGGGTTCCTGGGTACTTACCATGGGTGGTTCCTTGGGTCCCCGGCTCTTCTACGTATTCTGGGTCCAGTCTCGCCTTAGGTCGTGGTTCGCATTCCACTATTTTAGTATATGATTTGGTCTCCCCCTGGAGACCACTGTGTATTTGTGCTACTTACATATTCTATTATCAAAGTATTGTGTATTGTGGTTATATCTCCGGGTAGGAGATATTACAATGTGTTACGGAGTGTTTATAATAAATAAATATTTTTATAACTACACTGTGTTGGTTTTTTTTCACTTAACCTACACCATAAGATTAAGTACCAGTAAAACAAGCTGCTTTACACTCCTTCTGGACTAAGCCTGAAAGCTGCTCTCCACAGTTACCACTTAGAGAGCTTTCTAAGGTTGTCTAAGACCACTAAAATCACCATAAGGGTTGTCTGGATTAGTGCAGTGTGCTACATTTACATAAGTGAGCACCATCTACTAAGCCAGCCTCCTACAACGATTACAAGCTAATGGAGACTGTGCAGTGTTTGTATGACCTTGTTTGTGTTGTATTTGCCCTGCTGGTACAACCCTGCCTTTATGAGCTACTCGCCCAAGACTCAGGGTGTCAACTTTATCCCAAAAGGAAGCGGACTTTATCTATCACAAATCTCAAGAACCTCCAGTGTCTTCAGTTCTTTGACACATGTAGGTACGCATCCTTAAGGTCTATTGCGGTCATGCAGTCCTCTTTTCTGATGACTGGAAAAATCTTTTGCAGCATTGTCGTCTGAAACTTGTCTTTATGTACCTGTTCAGGGCCCCGAGATGCAGATTGGTTCTTAAGGACATGTCTGCTGTTGGTCCTAGTAAGTAGACAGAGTACACTCCTTGTCCTCCTTCTGACTGTTGCATCTTTTCTATAGCCCTTTCCAGTTGTAGGTCAGGGACTTCCTTTTCCAAGTGTATGGTGTCCTTCTTGCTTTGGGGTCTCACCTGTGGTTAGATGTGGGGTGGTGGTTTTAAGAGGTTCATACAGTACCCATGCCACTTGTCATAGATGATGATGTGCCATTTCCTAACGAAGCCTCCAATCGTTTCTCCTTCTGGTGTTGAGTGTAAGAGCGTGTGTTCTGTAGAGCCACCTGCTGGTGTGTACAGCGACTCTGTGCTGTTCCTCTTCCACACGCCCTGACTCGAAAGGGTTGTCTCTGCTGTCTGATGTATTGCCACTGTGTTAGAATGCTGTGGCTTAGTTACTGCGCAGTAAAAGAAGTATGGCAGGGTGAGGGTTGGGAACGACTTTGGGAAGTCAGTCATTCTCCTTAGTGAGGCATTTGCTCTTCTGAATGGATCTCTGAATTGCAGTGCACCCATGGACTTAGCTGTTTCATTGGCCTTCATTCTCTGAAGGGAATCATCGACTGCCGTTCCAAAAAGGGACTTCCCTGTGAAGGGCATGTTCACAACAGCCGCTTGCACCTCCTGCAACACTAACAACCTTAGCCAATCGTGCCTCCTGCAGAGTTGCCACGCGGCAGTGTCTGCAGTATCGAGGGATGATTACAAGCAGGTATTGCAGATTGTCTTTCCCTCCTAAACAGGTGCTTTCCCTCTTTTGATATTGCTCTGGGAGGCGTTACAGAAGACTCTCCATTTCCCCCACTACTGGTCGGCATCCCTGTTGAAGAGGGCACTGGAATTAACAATTCTCCTCTGAACTGCAGCCAAATGCTCCATCTTCCTGACCACCCACTAGCTCTTTCAGGTGGTGAGGCCACTGATGTCAGTGAATTGGCTCGTTTGCATAACCTGGAGAAAATGATGGCATTGGCAGCCACTGATCCATTGATGTAGGCAGCGTCCTGCGTCGAATGCTTGTATTTCATCTCCACACATGTAGTGACAGCATTTGACTTGGATGGGTTTTTGAAGGCATCAAAGCCTTACCTTTTGATTAATGCCTCCATTTCTGCCTCAAGGTGTCCTTTCTTTCGACATCTAACGTTTTCTTCTTTGAGTTAACTGCCAGTATTATCCTTTTGGTGCTGAAGTGTCTCCCTCACGGGCTGACTTCTCGCTCTCGATCTCCTTTCAGAGTAGAGACTGGTTCTGATTGGTTGCGTCTTGTGTTATCTCCGAGTTTAGATCCGATGGGCTCTTAAGGCTTCTGTTTGACCTGTGCTGTCTTCGAAGTATAAGTAGACCTCTTGATTTTGGAGTCCATCCCTTTTGAGACTGTCCCCGATTGTGCCAGCAGTACCCTACTATTTGACTTCCAGTGTCCATTGAAGATGGTTTCTTCTGTACCTTCCTTTTCGTGCTGTTGATTGTCTCTGCTTTGGAATCTTGCAGTTGAGCCATTTCTGCATCATCGTCACTGTAGGCCTCCTCTGCCCTAGAATTCTACTTGTGCTTCTGTGTCATGGTGTAGTGCGCCCTCCTCAGTTTTTCCCTTACTTTGAGGGTCTTTGGTGTCCTTAGACATGTGCTTCTTGAGCAGACACAAGTTGGAGACTTGAGGACTATCCTTCTTTGTGAACTTGTAGTGGCATTTAGGGCATAACCTGAACAGCTTGTTTCCTAAGCTCCAACAGCAATCTTCGGGCAACGCAGTCGAGAACCTTGTGGTCTGCTAGGGTTGAAAACCCATAGATCTTAGGTGTAGAACCACTTTTTTCTTCAGTTCCCTCTGGTTCTTCTTCAGTTTTCCTTGAAAAAAGCTTATTTTCCTGTCCATCCAGGATCTACCTCCTCACATCTAGCCCCGAAGGCAAAAAAAAAAATAGAATCTGATGATGGCGACCACGCAGTGGAGTTTCCTGGGCGTACAGCGGACATTGAGGATGGACCACACCAAATGGTGGATGACACCCAGTAAAAAAAACGAGAGATCGAGGAGAACACAGAATTTAGGGACCAACCATGACAAGGTGGAATAATTCACAGCATGTGGATCCACCAAAAAGTTTCATGCTGCAAAACTGAGGGAACAGCGAACTACAAGGCATAATGGGACACTGGCGGTCTGAAAGCCCTTAAAGGCACAGTCTCAGTTTAGATCAGAACACAGCTTCCGTGTCTTTGCCTACATTGCCCTGGTTTCATCCACTTCACTTCCTTTAAAACAAGCATTTGCAATGCAATAGGTCTCGCATTAGTGAATCTTTGCATTATTGGCGTTGCACATGATTTGTTTTTGTTAGAAACTATCCCAGGAGTAGCATAAGCAATAAAAGAAAATCCACGAAGCAAGGAAAGGGTGCAGTACCATACACTGTTACTAGGTGTCCCTGTGAAGTTGTAAAGGGACCTCTATACTTGTGGAGCCAGAGCAGCATGAGATGGGAACAGCTGTCGCCGTGGTTGGCGGAGTTGACACTGGCTAGTGCTTTTTAGATCGAGCCTAGCGGCTGCGCTTATGCGCTGCGAGGCATGATGTGTTGGGTTGGAATACAAGCTCCGTCCATCTTTTCAAATGGCTCCTGTTACCATCCTTCCTAAATCGTTGCTTTTCATTGGTAAATAAGCTTACTAGTCCCTCCTTGGTACCGCCTTGTCTGCATTTGTAACCTCCCACAAGGACTGGACCTTTTACTTGTGGTGTTATACGGTGTGCTTTATATGGTCAGTGAGCACTATTTTCTTGGTGCACAGCATGGGCTGTACAAGGTACGTGTCTATCTGCCATTCCACCTTAGCTGCACTAGTAGTCTGAATGTTTCCTCCTGCGCCAGCACCAAGTTATACCTACGCCTCTCCAGCGATGCCCCCACAACTCCCTGCTTCGATATACTCTTGCCTTTGTCCAGGCTGCACAGCTTCATGAAGCAAGGCGAGCCCAACAACCCCTGTAAGCAGAGCACAGAGCTGGGCAGATTCTGTTGTAGCCACCTTCCTCATACACGCTGACCGACGCATGACAACCCCACTCCTCGCTGTCCCCTTCCCAGCTTGCGAAGGGTGCATCCTCCAATCACGGCACTCCCAGCTGCGTAAACAACTCTGTCCGGCCAGGCACTGGCAGTTCCACCGCTCCGCCCTTTCCGAACATTTGCTGCTTGTATATAAGCTCCCCAACACCAAAGTCCTTCCGGCACTTAACAAAGCCCCAGGAAGCTGAGCGATGTGGTGCACCACAACCCTAGAGACCCCCAGCGCCTCATAGACTCTCCCTCAGGTGACTAAAGCGATCCAGCTGTTAAAGCACGTATCGCCTGCTGATTCGCACTTCTGTCATAACAAGGCACTGCACTGAAAACAGAAGGACAGGCAGAAAATCACTCAATTGTCAAGAGCTAGCGCCCTGCGCATGTAGTGGCCATGTTAAAGTTGGTCGATTCCGGAAGAAAAAGAAAATACAACAAAAAGTTATGCAATAAACCAGAAATTACTCTAATTAATTCTGAATTACTTTTTGATACTAGCTCATGAACGTTAACTTAAATTCCAATAAGCCAAAGAAAAATACATATTTTATTAAAAACATTATTACATTAACATGTCAAAGTAAAAGTTAAATATCTTGTAAAGTCTTCACTTGTGAAATATGGCGCAATTTCCAGACCAAGTCTTCAGAATGGTTTGAAGGTGCAGAGCTGGTTTGTCCCACCAGCTTAAGGGCTCCATTTGTTGTCTGCCTGCTAATCAATACACTGCGAACGGCTCGTACAGCAGGTCACGTGCCCAAACAACAACTTTTGTCAATATGTCGTCAGTTCGTCTGGACAGCCCGCGGGTGAACTTTTAGGTGAAAAGGCAACAGGAAGCCAGGCCTACCCGTCCCACTGAGGCCCAAGGAAAAGTAGGGTGGAGGAGGCTTAGCATTTGCGCAAGTTACAAACAAGTGATAAAATAAGTCGGTTACCAACTTAACTGACAGTGTGATTTATCCTGGAGTGCAGAAAAGGTAGTCGCTGTATATTCCCTGGGTGCTCCGTTCGCCTGACTAGACTTCCAAAACAAGCATTTGCAATGCAATAGCTCTCGCATTTACGCAAGTTTAAGCTATTGGCATTGTAAATGACAACGCATTTTATTTGTTTTAAAAACCAAAACATAAAAAGCATGGTCATTAACAATGCTAATAGCTCAAACTAGCATAAATGCGAGACCTAGTGCATTGCAAATGCTTAAGATATGCTGCTGATTAGCTTAGGTGAAATATATCTGGTCTAGTTATCAGGCTTGTTATTGTTAAAAGTTATGAAAGTGGACTTGTTGCACATACAGCTTTTACGGTCAGATACCTTCGTTGTATGGGCAGAGTTTGTACAGAGATGGGTATGGTGAGATTCAGCGAAGCATAATGCCTTTAAGAAAGCACACAGGAAAGTAAACTGAGCGATGCAGAGGTGTGGATGAGGATGTGGAGGGAGATACAGGGCATAAATGCCAACACTCCCGATTTAGGTGGAAGATTTTAGTTTTTTAACCCAAAAGTTGCTAAATGTTTTATTGCAGCTTTCTCCCGTTCCTGTTGGTTGTGTGCATGGAGTGAGGCACCATCCATGTCGTCGTCACTCCATGGAAAGGGTGGGTTGAGGAAAACGCTGCATTCGTGCTCCAAGGGGGGGGGCTCAACGCAAATCGGGAGGGTGAGAGCGGCTGACTTTGAAGCTCCGAGGTGGGCTCCTGTAGTTGCCTGATAAAAAAAATAAAGAGGCTGGGCCAAACAAGAGGAAAAGCAGCCATTAGGAGCGCTTAGAAAACGTGGGCAAAATACTTGCTGGATGCATAAGGAAAGGGTAGGGGGAGAGAAACGTGTTTCTGCTCTGAGGGTGAGGGGAGGGCTTCTAAAGTGAACCACGAGGGGGAAAGCAATAAAGCATAAGAGAGACCCGCTTTGGAGCGCGCTCAAGAAAGGAAAGGCAGCCATCAGCTGTCCTTGAGCACTGCTCGAGGACAGCTTAAATTGTGCTCACAAGTCTAATAAATAACATGCAGCTTAACAGGCCATGTAACAGGGGGAGTCCATATGGGAGGTTAATAAATCTGAAAAGGATGGACTAGTAAGCTATTTCAACAATCTAAAGCCTGTATTTACCAAGGACAGGAAGAGAGCCAATAGGAAAGATGGGAGGGGCTTCAAGCCCATATTCTGAACACTGCATGTCTCAAAGAGACAGTGCAAGAGCTGCCTAGGCGTGACATAAAAAAAGTTTGTGAATGAGGTTTTTTCAAAGTCACCTAGTTTTCTAGTGGAATTGGCCAACACAGCCCGTTATAGTAGCTGCAAAATGATTTCATGTCATGTGAAAAGACTTGGTCTTCCTGAAGTAAAGTGAAAATGGAACAAAAAGGACTATTTATTCAAAGTGCTCCAGATCACGTATGTGGGCAGAACTATTCAGCGCTTAGGATGAGCCACGGAGATCCCCTGAAGGAGAATACACAGGTCCCAGAGCAAGAGAGGAGTCACAGCAGGGCTTGTGATTCGAAACATATGCAAAGAAAAACACGTTGCAAACACCCTGGCCCAATGATGCATAGCAGGAGTATCCAGAACAGAACATATACAGCTAAAGCTAAACATGCTACAAAAAAAGTATTTCTCTAAATGTGAGCAGTATAAAGATAAAAGTCAGCCAGTCAAAAAGAAGGAGGCTATGCTCCAGGTGAGTGACAAACCCGAAATAGGTAAGACATTGAATAAGCAGAAAGCTAATGAGTGACAAAAAGCCAACAAATAGTAAGCAAATGAGGGGTTCTAAGCCCATTAAGTGTTTGACATGGACAGTAAAAGTCATTTGCAACACTAAAAAAGGAACCAACTTCAGTGGCGGCACCTTTTTCAGATCTGCAACGCCCTCTTGAGCTGATGGTACGATATTACTAAACCCTTTTCTATGTCTCGTATGGCCCCTGGAAAGTCTTCATTTAAGGAATATCTTAGTAAACAATAGCAGTTAGCTTCTATTTATCTAAAATACTATTCTGACAGGCAAGCCTCTCAGCTGTGCGAGTGGGAATGTGCAGGTCACAAGAAACAATTAGAGGCCTGGCGAAAATGACCTTACTCCACGTCCGATTTGTAATATGCATGTGGTAATCCAGAAATGACAGTTAATTTAATACATTATCTATGGTTTACACACCCACAGTGTCAGTCTGGTAGTGTGACATTAAGTCAGTACAGTCCTACTAATGAGTCCCTCTACACAGTAGTAATAGTTTTGCAGCTTGAAGAATTTTCTGGACTCACATGCTGTGCATTATTCTGCCATCTAGTGGCTGGGTCCAGAAACATTTGTGTATTTCTCTGTCTTTTGTTGTGGGAGTCGGCAGCCACCATGTAGTGGTAAGTCCATCCCTTGTGTGACGTCAGATGGCACCCTGGAAGTTCCTGTGCGTGGTCCCCATCTTCAGATTGTTTTATTCCCTTTTTAAAAATTCTTTTTCCTTTCCTCCTTCCCACCGGTTAGCTTTATCTCACATTTCCAGGGAGACAGGTGGGTCGCATGTGATTCCAGAAAATTCTTCAAGGTGCTAAACTACTGGTAAGTAACCATTTCGTTCTGCAGCATGAATCCTTTTCTGGATTCAAATACTGTGCATTAGACTATGTAGCGGTATCCTGTCCTTTGAGTTTTTTGGGTTGGAATGTGGTTGTGCTGGCAAACAGTTGTTGTAGTACCTTCTGTCTCACCTTTGCCTCCTTATTAATTTGGCCGTCCACATAGTAGTGTTTGTGAAGGTGTGTGGAGATGACCAGATTGCTGCTGTGCAGATTTCATAAATGCGTACATTGGCTAGGAATGCAAGTGTTGTGCCCTTCTTTGGTTTCTGATTGAATGCACTTTTGGGCACAAAGGTAATGTTTTTCCCACTTTGGTGTAGCAGGTTTGCATAGTTTTCACTATCCATCGTGCAATTGTTCCCTTGGTTGCTGGAGATTCCTTGCTTGCTCTAGTAAAGGAGACAAATTGGTATCCCTTACGAAAACCTTTTGTTTCATGTAGGTAGAACATTACTGCCCCCCGCACGTCCAGTGTGCAAAGCACCCTTTATACCGGTCTTTGGCTCTTGGAAGAAAACTGGTACTTGGATACTTTGGTTGTCATGGAATTGTGTCACCACCTTTAGTAGGAACTTGGAATTTGTTCCAAGGACCACCTGGTCCTTGTGGATCTGCAGGTAAGGTTCCTGTATTGTTAGAGCTAGTAGCTCGCTGACTCTGCGTAGGGATATGATCGAGATTAGAAATGTTGTTTTAAGGGTTAGATACTTTAAATCAGTCTAGTGCATAGGTTCAAAATGCTCAGTCATCAGTTGTGTTAGCACCGTGTTTAGATTTCACAATGGGGCTGGTATTGTTCTTGGTGGTGCAACCCTTTTTGAACACTCTTAAGAATCTTTTTACTACTGGAAGTGTGAAGAGACTGGTCTTTGATGTACCTCTGGCATAAGCTACTACTGCTGCTTGATGTACCTTTAGTGATGCGTATGCCAGTCCACTGTCTAACAGGTGCATGAGGTACGTTAGTACAGTTTCTGGTTCTGTCCTTGTTTCCATACTTAGGATGCTTGTGCACCAATGGATGCATCGGTTCCATTTATTAAGTAGCATTTTCTTGCTTTGTTTTCTAGCCTCCCTAAGAACTTCCATTGTCCTGGGGGTAGTTGGAGGTGGCTGAATTCTGAGTATTCAGGAGCCATGGTGCTAGACTGAGTGTGGCTGGTTCCAGATGATACACTTGTGTTTTGCAATGTTAACAGATCTTGTTCTGGCCTGATTGGGATCCTGCACCCCTTGGCCATCTCCAGTAGGTCCGAATACCAGGTCTCTCTGGCCCACTGTGGGGCTATGAGGATGTGCGTTGTTCCCAGCTGTATTGCCTTGTCCAGTATCCTTGGGGGGGGGGGGGGGATGGGGGAAGAAATCAGTGGAAAGGCATATGCCAATTTCCCTGACCAGTCTAATGACAGGGCATTCCCTTTGGGCTGGTGTTGTGGAAATCTGGAGGCGAAGCTTTGGCATTTTATGTGCTTGCAAAGAGATCTATGCTTAGTGTCCCTCAAGCTTTGAAAATGTTGTTTAGTACCTCCTGTTTTATCTCCCATTCGTGGGAGATGCTTTCTTGCTTGCTCACTCACTTTGTTTTTTAAAATATTTTTTTATTGGTTTTCTTAATATCTCACATTCTGCAAATAGAACTCCTGATATAATCACATTTCTCTGTGTTTTGCTACAGATCCTTATACAAATGTTAATCTACTTTGGGTACAATGTAATTATTCCATTATCCGTTCCATGCTCGTGTCACCTGTAAACAAAATTAGAACAATGAAAACTAAACATTTCCCCCCCTCCCCTCCATGAACCCTTGTGCAGTTATGGGTGCCGTGCATGCGACATACCACTCTCCTGTACATATTAAATCTACTATAATGACTGACCAACAACCAAATCACATTGCGTATGTTCTTTGTCAACAAATCTTGGACGTGTCCTATATATAATTATATGGTATTATTACACAACTCTCCAGTTCCCGTATGTCTATATTATGCCGCAGACAGTTCCATTACTACAAACTCCTCCAACATCATATTCCATTCCAGCGAAATAGGCTTTTTTCGTAACCCTCTGTATTCTTCCCTCTTAAGCTCGGCACTTTCAGCTTTCCCCCAGCGCACCATCTCGGTATGCCATTCCTGTATCAGCGGTGCGGTTTTAGCTTTCCAACGTTTAGTTATCGCTCTTTTAGCTAGTAGCAATGCCATATTAACAAATCGGTTTGTAGGGTTTCCACTTTTGTTTTTTAATCCTAGACCAAGGAGAGATTGCTGCATTGTTACACCCCTGTTCCCTGGTGCCACCTCCCTCAATATCTCGTGTACTTCAGCCCAATAGGTGTGTAGCCGTGGGCAGGACCATAACATATGTACCAAGTCAGCGGTAGATGTTCTGCAACGAGGACATTCATCTGGCGTGTTCGGGAACATCCTATGTAGCCTGCGCGGTGTGAGGTATAAGCGGTGTACAATCATTAATTGGATAAATTTGAACTTCGCGTTTCTGGACACCTTCCTCGGATATTCTAGAATGGTAGCCCATCCTTATCTGAAAGTTCCCTACCTACGTCCGTGTTCCATTTAACTCTAAGGGCCTGCAATGATATTTCAGCATGTGTCCGAATGCCATGGTATAGCCATTTGGTTATATGGCTACCATTTCCCATTAGGTATTGTAAGTGAACCAGTGTATGCGTCGAGGGTTCGTTACCAGTGGGAGCCCAATATCCCCTAATATAGCGTATATTTGCGTGTAGTATAAACAGTGTATTCGGCACGCCTCTTTCGTTCACAAAGGTGTCATGATTCATTAGAATTTTGTCTGCAAACAACATGCCAACCGTATCTACACCCTCCGCCGACCATGAAGATATTTGCCTCAGCGACACTGTACCTGTCGGCGTACTTATGCCTAGCAGTGGGATATTGGGCGCATATGGAGTCTGTGTCTTTGTATATAGCAGTGCCCTCTTCCAATAAAGAAGTGCTATTCTCAACAGTGGGGGTAAGGAAGACGCAATCCTGCTATTAGGTAACAGAAGTGCATGTAGAGCACCCTTGTTCCAGTCAATACGGGACAATTATATTTCTTGAAGATTGCATCCCACAAGCCAGTATGACAGCCACTGTAGCTGCCCTGCATAACAGTACGCCTTAAAGTCCGGAGCTCCCAGCCCACCGTGTCTAGTGGACAGCTGTAGTTTAGACAATCCTATTCTGCGTCTCCCCGCACCCCATATCAATTCTATTAACAATGTATCTAATAGTTTGAACACAGACATTGGTATCACAAGTGGTAGATTTGTAAAGAAATAAAGTAATCTTGGTAGCATCACCATTTTGGCAATGGTTACCCTCCCAGCCACCGACAATGGGAGAGATGTCCAGAACTTTATTTGTGGTCTAAGTGATGTTATTGTACTGTTACCGTCTAATATGTCCACAGATTCCCTATACACGTTGATGCCTAGGTATTTAAAAGTATTAGTGGCTAGTGGAAAGGACCATCGGCCAAATTGTATTGTGCTCTGCATCTCCTGTTCTGCGAATGAGAATGCATAGGATTTAGTTTCATTTATGGAAAGCCCGGACAATATTTGAAAAGTTTCGAATATCTCAGAAAGAGGCGTGTGATCACCTCGTAGGTGCAGGAGATATTAAATAATATCATCTGCATAAGCTGGTACTATGTGTGTATCGGTGCCAATTTGAATGCCCTGTTGGTCCGCCAGTGTGCGAAGTTTTGCAAGTAATGGTTTGATTGCCAATATAAAAATTAAGGGTGAAAGCAGGCAACCCTGTCTCGTACCCCGTTCCACCGCATATTGTTGTGAGATGTATTGCCCCGTGCGAGCTCTGGCAGTAGGGTTGGTATATAGAAGGGCAATCCATTTTGTATAGGCGTCCGGTATTCCAAATTTTGGTATAGTACGTAGCATATAACTCCACATCAGAGAGTCAAATGCTTGTCATAGATCTAATGCTTGTCGTAGACCAGGGAAATACATCCCTGGTCATTTCTATGTGACTTTGATCGTGCCATAATGTGGTGCAATCTACGGATGTTGTTAGCAGTGCTCCTGCCAGGCACAAAGCCGTTCTGGTCCATATGTATCAATTTTGGTATGTGGTGTTGTATTCTGTTGGCCAACAATTTACTCAAGATTTTGTAATCAGTATTTAATAATGATAGGGGTCTGTATTCTGAGATGTCTCTACCATCTCTGCCTGGTTTGGGTAGGGACACCACCAGTGCTTGGAGTGCAGTCTGGGGCAATGAACCTGTGTCCAGCGGTGCCTGATACATCTTCTGCAGTTGTGGAACCAACAATGACATATAAGTCGCATAAAACTCTACCGGCAGCCCATCCAACCCCGGGGTTTTATTTCTGGGCAGAGCCTTTATAGCTGCTCTGATCTCAGTTTCCGTTACTGGTTTTTCAAGTTCCTTCCTATTGTCCTCTATTTGTGGAAAAGTAAGTCCCACAAAAAACGAGTCAAACTCGTTCTGCTTGGGTTCTGGTGGGGCTGCATACAGTGTCTCATAATACGCTTTGAATGCCAAATTGATTTCTAGTTGTGTATTAACTGTTGTGCCATTTTGTGTATTAATTTCAAGGATCGAAGACGTCTGCGGGGAGTTACGTATAATCCTAGCTAGCAAGGGGCCCGCCTTGTCCGCCTCAATGTGTTGTTTTTGCATATATAGAGTATAATCTAGCACTCGGAGCTCTTCCAACAGCACTGCGTGGTTTATGCGTGCTTCCTGTAGTTCTTCTTTCTTGGGATCACTCATTACCGCTTGCTGTTCCAACTCTCCCAGTTTGTCCTCTACTATTTTTAGGCATTGAATAACCGAATTACGAGCCCCCACCCGGGTACTAATAGCTACCCCCGTAGTACCGCCTTGAAAGCATCCCATTCTGTTTGGCGTGTACTAGCGGTGTGAGCATTTTCTGTGAAATAGTTAGTGATTGTCGTGGACAGGGCGTCTCTAAACACCGAGTCTTCTAAGAGTGAAGGGTGTAATTTCCATGTTGGAATAGGTGCTGGTATCTTACCCCATTTCATAGTAACCTCTAGTGGGTTGTGGTCTGAATATGTTTTCCCTAGATAAGTGGAATCTGTCATATTGGGAACTAAAGGATGTGAACAAAATATCCGGTCAATTCGTGTATGCAACCTGTAAGGTGGTGAGTAGAAAGAGTACTCTCTATCAGTTGGGTGTTTTGCTCGCCATACGTCACTCACTCTCCAACCCTCTGCCCAGCCCCGGAGAGCCTCCGCCTGTTTCTTGCTACCTGTATTTTGCAGAGGTGGGTGGGATCTGTCCATTGTTATATCAAGTACTGCATTAAAATCGCCTCCTATTATCCAAAGATATGAATCCCACCCCGCCAGTGCCGTGGATAACAGGTCCAGGAATTTATCCTGTTCAGAGTTGGGGGCGTAGATACTGCCTAGTACTATGTGTTTCCCATCTAATGTGCCCAACAAAAGTACGTATCTACCATTCACGTCTACTCTTTTCTCTAATAGTACAAAAGGGGTGCCACTCCTTATCCAGATTGCTGCTCCTCTAGCAAATGCAGAGTAGGATGTGTGGAACAGCTGTCCCCTCCATTTTTTTCTCAGCTTCATTGCCTCTGTCTCCGTAAGGTGAGATTCCTGTACTAGAGCCACATGCACTTTCCTTCGGTTAAGCTGTGCTAGGATTCTATATCTTTTGTGTATTGATCCCAGCCCAAGACGTGAATGTGTATGTATTAGGTTGCGTCATCTTGTCTTAACAGTTGTCATGACGCGACACACAGCCCCTGCCTGCGAGCGAATTCGGCGTATTATCGTGATAGGGTTCATGTTAAAGCCCGGTTATAACTCCCACTACTGGGTTCCCCTGTGAAACTTTAGAGGACCAAACTTGTATCAACAATGAAAAAACAACACCTACATAAGGTATAATACAGTGCAGTCGCCACTGGGGGGGTGGTAACCGCCATTTTCAGGACTTCCAACTATATATACACTACAATTACATTCAGATAGCTCCAAGTCCATGCCCCATTGTATCAGGAATGTAATGAGGGGGGCATCCTGTTAATCTTAGTCTCTGAATAAGTCTGTTCATACTCATCTGTCGAAGCAGGACCTCAGCATCATTTGGACACATTCCTCCATTTCAAAGGTCATTCGCAGTCTGCGGGGTAACCACTGGAAACAGCATCAGACTACTTTCAGAGTCCGATTGTGCGTCAGGATCTTCAGAGGAGTCCAATATCCCTGTTCCAGAAGTCATGCCTTGAGATAATAATGTCTCTGCAGTCATTAACACATCCCGTTGACCAGACACAATTTGTTCCAATGTAGGGTTACTGACTTGTTTATCTCCTGTAGATCTGTGCTTATCTGTCTTTGCTTTTTTTTTGGAGAGCAGAGGAGATCGTCGGCTCTGACTGTCCTGCAATGTACTCTGTGTGGAATTTGGTGTTAGTGTTATCTCTGCCCACTCCATTGCTTCTTCAGGATTGTCAAAGAATAGGGATTTCTGCCTGTAAATGATCTTCAGACGAGCTGGGAACAGCATAGCATATTTCAAATTGTGAGTTTGCAGCGTCGTCTTGACTTCACGAAACGTATTGCGTGCTCTTTGAACTGCAAGAGTAAAGTCCGGATATATTGAAATACTTTTATTCTCAAATTGTAGCGGTGCCTGTTCCCTGGCTGCTCTTAGTATTGTGTCTCCATCTTTATAATTTAAGAGTTTCACAATGATTGGTCTCGGCAATGCTCCTGGCGGCGGCGGCCTCGGGGGCACTCTATGTGCTCTCTCCACGCTGTACATCGTGGTTAAGCCTTCAGTGACAACATGGTCTTTTATCCACTGCTCAATGAATTGGGTAGGGTTAGTCCCTTCGCTTTTCTCCGGAATGCCCAGAATACCCAAGTTTTTGCGGCGGGACCTCCCCTCCGCATCATCCACTCTGTCCTGCAGTCCTTTTAATTGTCGTTGCAGTTGTTCCACTTGTGTGGACGTGGCAGTCTGCTGTGGGACCATATCGTCTAATATTATTTTGTGTTCTTTCACTCTCTCGGCTAGTTTCACGTGGTCCGCTTTTAAGAGGGTAAAATTTGTTGTGAGTGCACTTATTTGCATTTCAATAGCCGCGCGCAATTCTCTGATCTCCTTGAGAATCAGATCTAGTTTATCTTCCTGTTGTTCCTGTGCCGTAGGGGGGATCTCGTCCTGCTGAGAACAGTTATCCTGGCCAGTGTGCCTAGACATTTAAGTCTCCTCGGTGGTAGGGGGTTCTTGCTGTTTGGTTTTGGGTCTCCCCATTTTATGGTCTCTAGGCAGGTCTCTTTACTAATTAAACTGTGGTCTGCACTGTACACTGCACCTCTGCACTACTACTGTACTCCCCTCTAGGCCGCGGCTCACTGTAAGTGCCAAGGTAGGAGCCCCGTGCTCCCCTGCTCTTCTACAGTTCAGGTTGTGTCCTTTTGGTGCATATGTTAGTGTTCTCCGTGGTGTGACACTTGAGGTGTTCTTCTCTGTAGAGCGCTATATTGACTACTGGTTGGCACGACGTATCTCAGTTCACTCCTGTTGCCGTCTAAGAGTGGTATGCAGATCTATTTGTTGAGGTAGGGGGGAAGCTTTATACCGTGCTGGTACCAGGGGACCAGAGCTCAGATAGAATAGCAGTTCCTGCTGTGAGCCCTCTATGGCTATCTTCAGCTTTGTTTACAGCTCCGAGCGTTGTAGTACTTCGAGTCGCACTGCAAATTGTCCGCACATTCCTCACATTTTGCTGCACCCACGCAGCTGGCCCCCGCTTTCTTTGTGCATCGCGTACTATCGTCGCAGGCGTCTCACCATTAGCCAAGTGCGCACTGGTGCATGTCGATATTAGTATACTGTTATGGACGATAGTGCTCGGTGCCCCAATGCTGTGTAACTTTGTACAAGCGCTATCTCTCCACATCGAGCTGGCCGCCCATGCACCCCATTTGCAGGTTCTCACCTCATCTGGCTCCCCGTAGGTCAGCAACTGATTTAGCGTTCCGCTTAGTGCCTCTTTCACGTCTCGCCACACCCTGGTTCCGATGTCGGTATCAGCCCCAGCTGCGTAGTGCCCGAGTGTGTAAAGTTGCACTTAATATCCAATTAACGCTTACCGTTGGTATTCAATGAGGACAATGCGGGTCTTTACCGAAGTGCGCACTTGCCAATAACCGACAATATTTAGCCCCTTGCGTGGTGCTTCTCGTTGGACTGCTCTAATAAATCTGCCCCCACTGGGATAAGTTATTAACAAATGAGGGTCGACTCCACAGCTCACCAGTGACGCTCCTGCAGACCTGCAGCCTGGTCGATGTCTCGGGCTCCCCGGAGCACCGCCGACATTTTGAGCGCCAGCACGTCTTCACACTCAGAGTCCTTCAATTTTCCTCTCAGCAGGCAGTAAGGACCAGTTCTCGTTGTCGCGGCTCCCTGGCCACACGTTAACGCCTGCAGAGTACGGATCTCCTCCCTCGGCAAGATCCCGATGGTCCCGGCCCTGGGGCGGCCTCGCCGAACATCTCAGCAGCGCGGGCCGATCAAGTTCGCTTCCTTGCGAGTGTGCGGAGCAAATTCATCCGCCGCCGCCTGATTATCAATCCCCCAGTATTCCGGCGCAAGTTACAGCCTTTAAAAGTCGTTGGCACCCCCCTCGTGTCAGTATAATTGCCTTATTATCTGGGGCTCAGTCCGGAGCTCCTCTCTCACGCGCCCGCCATGTCTGGCGGTTAGCCACGCCCCCCCCCTGCTCACTCACTTTGTCTCGATGTTTTGTATCCCTGGTAGGTGAACTGTGAAGTGTGATCTGTCTTTGGATGTCCCACATCCATATTTCCTGAGCTAATTTGGAAAGGGTAAATGACTTTCTTCTCCCCTGCTTGTCGTGGTAGAACTTGGTTGTTGTTTTGTCCGTTTGGATCAGTAGTCTGACCTATTATGTGTGCTTGGAACGCTTTTAAGGCAAGAAAGACTGTCTTCATTTCTAGATAGTTTGTGTTTTATGCTATCCATGTTGTTCCATCCCCTCTAACCTTCAGGTTTGCCTGTGTGCGCTCCCCAACCCGTGTGGGATGCGTCCGTCATTATAATCACAGTGGAAGCTGGTGTTTTGAATGGCCTCCATATGCTCAGATTTTTCGGGTTCCACCATTGTATTTCCTTTTGTATCTTTGCTGTGATAACCAATAGATCCACCCAGCTCCCTGTGGCTTGTGACCGTCCACTGCAGATCTATTCATGAATGGGGCACACGTGTAATCTGACATGCAGTATTAGTGGGATGCATGATGCCATCATGCCCATGAGTTTCATGACAGTCCTCACCGTCAGACACCGACCACTCTAATAAAGGCGAGCCATCACCTCTGCTCTCTTCTGGTCTGGGTATGCTTGCCATATCATTGAGTTTATGGTTGCTCCCTGAACACTTTCACTTGTTCCAATTATCTTGATGATTTCTTGTGGTTTATGGTGAAACCAAGGTATTAAAGTGTGGCAATAACTGTCTGCATGTGTTTTCGGCATTTTTCCTTTTATCGTGCCTTTACTAGCCAGTCGTCTATATACAGATAGACATGGATTCCTTGTTGTCTTAGGTGGGCTGCTACAGCTGATAGAAACTTTGTGACTACTCTTTGTGCTTATTTTATGCCAAATAGCAGCACCCTGAACTCATAATGTACCTTGTGTAGGACGAACCTGAGGTACGTTTTGTATCCTTAGTTCATAGGTACCTGTATGTAGGCCTCCTTTAAATCAAAGGTGGCCATGTAGTCTAATTTCCTTAGGAGGGGTAGTACTACTTGCAGTGTTGTCATCTTGAAATGTTGAGTTTGTATGAACTGGTTTAGAAATCTGATGTCTAGGATTGGTCCTAGTGTTAAGTCTGGTCTTAGGACCAGAAAGTAAGGTGAGTAAATCCCGCTGCCTGCTTCCCCTGGGGGGAACCCTTTCTATAGGTCTTTTTTGGAGTAATTCTTTGACTTCCTTTCTGAGTGGTGAGATCTGTCCCCTGAAGTGTTTGGTCTTTGGGGGTATGTGTGGAGGTCTTTTGATGAGTTATATACAGTATTCGTGGCGTATCATTTTTCAAATCCAGTTGTCTGATGTAATTGTCCTCTACTCCATGAGGAATCCCCCTATCATTACCCATTACCCCCCCCCCCCAGGTGTCTCGTGGTGGGGTTGTGTGGTAACACTCACTTGCCTGCTGGTCCTCCCGCTCTGGGAGGATGTCCTCTTCTTCTTGGCTTCCCCCAAAACGACTGCCTTGCTGGGCGTTGCCATTGATAGTGTGGTGTTGGGCTTTGGTGTGTGTGGTACTTGGGGGCTGCTGTTGCATGGATGTGAATGCCCACCTGCCAATGGGCGTTCTGTTTGCAGGATCCCCTCTCCTGTAGGATCCTCTAAACTGGTGTACCTCCATGGCTTTTGCAGTGTCTTTGTCTTTTTTTATCTGTTGTAGGGCATCATCGACTGCTTGTCCAAACAGAGGGTTGCCTGTAAAGGCCATGTTGATTATTGAGGCTTGTACCTCAATTTCGAACCCTGATAACCCTGAGCCAGGCCTGTCTCCTGGGCTTTCCGGTACACATCTGCCTACTGGCAGTGTCTGCAGCATTCAGGGCAGATTTAAGGCAGATGTTGGCAATATTCTTGCCTTCCTGTATAACACATTTGGCCCTCTTAAGGTATTCCTCACAGACAGTGTTGCATTAAACCCTCTATGTCATCACATTGCTAGTGTCTGTTGCAGTGAAGCAGTGCATTGGGAGTTTTCTATCCTCCAATGTGTGGCTATTTCGCTTTCAATTTTTCTTTCCACCAGGTCAAGCCTTTTGCTTTCCTTCTCTGGCGGTGGCCCGGCTGATGTGTGGGCAGGGTTTCTTTTCCTTGCGGTGGAGACGATAAAAGAGTCTGCCGGGACGTGGCTCTTTATACATTAAGTCCAGAGTGGAACGTTTATCCTTCTTCTCAACTCGTGGTGTTATTGCTCTTGCTGTGGCCGACTCTTGGAAGGCCTCTTTCCCCTGGTTGATGATGCTAGGGAGCATTGACAGATATTGATTTGCCTTGTGAGGGCATTAATGTCCACAGTAAGAAGTATGATTCTTCCGTCTCCTCTTACAACTGCACCACATAAGTATCTGCAGCCCTCTTTATGAGGCTGTTGGAAAGAGACAAGTCATCAGGTGGTGAAGGCCTCGATAAAAAGCTTTCTACACCCTCAGGCGACTGCGCCGAGATCCTATGTGTCCTCGAACTAGCTTTGTTTGTCAAACACTGCAATTTCTTCTACCTCCTCGAGCTAGTAGAACTCCTCCTGTTCCTCATGCGGCTCACGGGTTGCTGGGGCCTCCATGCCTGCTTGATCGTCTACGACATCGCTGGCGGTCGAAGGTATGCTCAGGATGCAAAACTCCCTTAAGGAGTAGAGCTCCTTTAGCTGGAGCAGGGCCGCCATCTCGGCCTCGAGCCTTTGTTTCTTTTGCTCGACGTTGAGAGCCCATTGATTGGCGTCGAAAGGCTGGCGGCGTCCTCTTTTTCATCGCCAAGGGCTCTATCGGCGTAGAGTCCTTGCCCTTCTCTCTCGCTCCCCCTGAAGCAGGTGTTATCAACGGTTTGCCCCGATACGTGTTCTTTGGTCGGACCCGTGTGGCTCTTTTGGTTTGCGTTGACCTTTGGTCATAGGGAGTTTTGACGCAGAGGCCGCCTTCGAGAATTTTGAGTCCGAGTGTAAACTCTTTGCCTTTCAGCGTTGTTACTTTCAGTCTTTTCAGCGTCATTCGTCGCCTTCCACGACGCTTCCCTTTTTTTGGCGTCGGCTGCGTAGACTTAGGTGTCCAACTCCTCGCCTCGTGCTGTCTCAGCCTCCTCGACATTCTCCTCTTCGACGCTGGATAAGCAGAGGTCTTTGAGCAATTCCTGCGTCTTGTGAGAGCTTGACATGGTGTAATGTTCTAGCCTTTGTCGATGTAACTTGAGGGTTTTTGGTACAAACTCTGCGCAGGCCTCGCAGTCTTTGTCATTGTGGTCCTTCGGCAGGCAAAGGTTGCTGACTTCGTGAGAGTCTCTTTTTGCAAACTGGTGATTGCAGTTAGGTCAAAACTAAAAAGAAGTATTTTCCATTACCCTTTCTCCCTGTACCCTCTTCATTCTCCAACCACGTTCTTACCAGCGGAGTCCCCTGTCGGGGTTGATAAGGCTCCCCTTCGCCGTTTTAGATTTTATTGTGGTCTTCGAAAAAATTTTGAGAAAAGAAGATTAGGAGTCAGAAAACCAACATAAACCACCACAAGAAAACAAAAAAAGCATTTACAATGCAATAGGTCTCGCAATTACGAGTTTTTGAGCTATTGGCATTGTAAATGGCAATGCCTTTTATTAAAAATTAAAAGGCATTTTCATTTACAATGCTAATAGTTCAATCTTTTGCAAAAGCAATACCTATTGTATTGCAGAGGGCGGTGTCTGAAGTGGGTGCCGCGCTCATTAAAGTTAAAAAAATAAATAAAAGAGTGCTGTGTCCCTGAAGCAGGGCACCATGCTCATTACTAAAGTTAAAAATAAAAAATAATGAAACCGAGCGCGGTGTCCCTGAAGCGGGCGCCACGCTCGGTATGCAAAAACAAAAAAAAGCAGCCGCCATTGTCCCCATCAGTGTCCTAAAACAAAATAGTGCTCACCCACTAGATAAAGCCGACCGTGTAGCAAGCCAAGTAAAAGGTCCAGTCGTTATTGGCGGTAACAAATGCAGAAAAGGCAGGACTAACAAGCCTATTTACGAATTAGAAGCCACCATCTAAGAAGGACAATGACACAAAGTCAATGGCAAATATGGGCGGAGAGTGGGCGGGCCTGCTAGTGCATACCCTAATACAGCATGCCTCGCAGAGCGAGCAGCGCATGCGCGCTGCCGCTAGGCTCGACCTAAAAATAATTATGGAACCACATTCTGCCGAAAGTGTGCATTATGAGGTAAACTACAATTGTACTTTGGAGAAAGAGCATATCTGAGAAATTGTGAGTGCTGAATTATCACAATAGGTCTTATCTCTTGGGACAAGTTTATTGTTCTGATGATCTGGGAGCAGAAAGATTAGTAGATAATGAGTGCTGATATGTAGCACTTGCTGAATTTAATACTGTCTCTAAGCACTTAAAGAGAAAGATTTGCTTAGCATGTCACCATCAAGGCACAGATCTTTGCCATCTCGGCATTTTGATAAGTGAGCCTTTCAGCCCTCTAAATTGAATAGCTATTTCCCACTTGGCCACTGGCATTTAGGGAACCAGGAAGAGAGAACCTATTACAGTTTTCCGATTGTTTTTTAAGGGAGGATATGTTCAGTGAGGCAGATGAGATCTTGCTTAAGAGCATCCAGACCAAAAGATTCCCTGTCACACAGGACGCCATGTTCTGGCCCCAGCCTTTTGTATAACAACGAGTCTATTCTGGCAACAGCAGTCTTTGTTAAACCTAATTAAACTAAATGGAATCATACAGGTGGATCAGATCTATGCACGCTTTCAGAATATCCCCCCCAAGATAAATTCATAAACAATTAAATCAAACGCATAGTAGTTTGCTGAAAATGTGGCAGGGATTCAGCCCACCTGGACTTACAATGGACATCAAGGGCTAATGTAGCAGATTGCAAATATTCATAAGATGGAAGCACAGAACTTGAATACTGTGCCCATGTTGAGATAGTCACATGGTAACCAAAATGTAGTATCCTCAGGTCATGTCATTGTGTTCCCTTTACCTAGCTGCTCAGCCAGTGTGAGTGTTCCGGTTAGAATGTTAGTGTGAGTGGAATGCTTGGGTGCCTGTGTGTGTGTGAGACAGTTGGGAAGATGGGCTGAGCAGCTAGGAGGCTGCTCCTGGTGGGGCTTGTTCTAGTTTGCTGTAACTACATCTAAGAACTGAATAAACTACATCAACTACAACTCGGCTACGTCTACTTTGTCTGCTGTACACGTGGACTAGACTACTACACATTTTTGGCGACGATTTGGAGACTTATCCACGTTTTACAAAGGAGTCTCAAAGATGACAAGCCATGGATGTCTTCATGTTGGAAGGAAACAACAGATACTAGAAGAGAGCAATTGGTACAAGTAGTGGTTCTCAAATGAACAGAGTCTGCGCAAGTACATTTCCTGGAGGAAATGTTACATAAGAGACCACTGAGGAAGTGTGGAGTTAAAGAAAAAGACCTTCATGAAAAAAATGATTTGGAGTAAAAAGAATCAAGTGAGTACTGGAGTATCACGCCACGCAGCCCCACCAGTGTCCATTACACCGGACAGCCCCAGCCAAGGCGTGCTATGCTCTTCTACTCCACTACTTATGAACTGCAAGGTAATGAAAATTAGTGTTTTGTTCTGGCACAATAGAACTTGCAAGTGTGTTATAGATGCGTGCGACACTCAGTGACTCTGGCATTCCTTATCTTCACCAGTGAGCTCAATAGCGTCTATCTTGATTTCATTTTAAAAGTAAGGTCCACTAGTTTACAATCGAAGGCGTCACTATTGGTACAGTTGGTTGGTTCTACCTTTACTTGACAGTGACAGTGAGTAATTACGGAGAATTTCATCTCTACTTTTTTTTCATCTTTGAGGCTCGTAATTTTGTTAGCATGAGATAAGGAATTTTATGCTACCAGAGCTTGACTTGTTTTTTTTGGTAAGTCATAAATTGTTTTTTGGATGTCCCCACGCTGTCCTGAGCAGTTTAACTGTCACTTTGCTGTCTTAAAAATGCGCACGAGCCAGCTTACGCGCGTGAAGCTTACCCGTTCAAATGTGGTCGCGTGGAGGTGCAGAGTCTTTGCTGACGTCGCAGTAGATTAGCACATTTCACGCCGCAAGAAGAGTGTCTAAGCGTGAACTTGCCTGAAGCCATCCGGCGAGCGTCATTGTTACGTGCCGCCATTTTGGAGTTGGACCCTGTTGTCATTTCTACTGTCTACTGCCAACCACGTACTTTGCTTCGCAATGAAGTGTTTTTGGGGAAGTTTATGCAGACTGGCATCGTCACTGTGTGATGATAAGCTGCATCTTTAGGAAGCGTGAAGAAACCAAAATGATTATTCTTTGCTCAAACGGCAATTATCTACGTGTCGATTTCTCGGAGACTGGTTTTACGTGCTCTCTTCAGAATGGTGCGAGGAGGAATGGTCTAGCTCTGTATTCTTGAGGCTCACAAACAGTGGACTAATATTTCAAGGTACTTTTCGTTTTTACGCTTGAAAGTCAACATGCCAGTTCGCAAGCATCTCACCTCCTGTGTTCTGCAGTTCTCTTTGGTGCTCACTGTTGGAGTGTACATTTTTTTTTCTTTTCTGGTGCAAGTACTGTCTCTTGAGGTTCTTTAAAGGCACACATTATCACTTTTGAGCATTATTACTATGTTTAATTCGCTCACATGTGGACACGCTTCTGAAAATAAGTTGTTACAGGCTTTATTATCTGGTGTGTCTGATAACTGAAAGTTTGAGCGCTATATTTTAATGTTCCTAAGGATGTCCAAATCAGGTGAGAGGTCGCTCACGAACGTGTTTTTTTTTTCGGGCATGTTTAAAGGTTCGATGCCTAGAATGTCGTTTTAAAAAAAAAAAAGAAAAGTAAAAACTAATTTGTTTAGAGGGACAGGTTTTAGATGTATGCCTGCATTTTTTTTTAATCCATGTCCATATTTGGGGTGGTTGTATTGTCCCTTACTGGAGGGTGGTCATTTTGTTTTCATTGTGGTTTTGGCTTGTAGTTGTGCAAGGCCTGTATCCCTCTTAAGGGATGGGAAGGGGTTTTAGTCCCACTACCTGTTTGTCTTTCCCGTTTTCACATTGTATGGTGGCATTTCTCTGTCTGTCTGTGAGTCACTTTGCGCTGCATGTTGGTTTTAAGTGTGTGTGATAGTCATGTACTGCTTCACACTTAGTTAATTGGAATGGGTTTTAGCCCCATTTCCACGTCGTAAGTCACCGTTCAGTTACTCAGGTGTGACTTTTGAGTTTGGGTGTCAGTCCCATTTACTCAGTGTATAGGGGGTATCAGTCCCGCTTATGTTATTAGTAATGGGTGTCAGTCCCATTTACTCAGTTTATAGGGGATGAGAGTCCCACCTATGTTATTAGTAATGGGTGTCAGTCCCATTTACTCAGTTAAAAGGGGGTGTTAGTCCCACCTTTGTTATTAGTAATGGGTGTCAGTCCCATTTACTCAGTTTATAGGGGGTGAGAGTCCCACCTATGTTATACTTGGGTGTCAGTCCCTTGTGTTTTTGGTGTATAAGTCGCCCTGCGCTTCACTCAGTGTTTTTGCGTCGTTCTGTTGTGTCGACGTATTATGTGCGTTTGTCACACTGTGCTGCTTTCTTGCTGCACAAGTTCTTGGGTGTTAGTCCCATGCAACGTTACATGTTACATTTGGGTGTCAGTCCCATGCAAAATTTGTTTTTACAACTTCTAAGTATGGGTTAGTCCCACCTCTTACATGAGGGGTGGCGTTTTTGCCACGGTCTCCTTAGTTGAGGAGTACCTCTTTGGGTGTCGTCCATCCATTGTGTGTGTGGAGTCTTGGGGTTCGTTTTTCCCTTTACCCTTGTTACATGTCTTGCTCACTTGTTGTGTATGTGAGCTCTTATTACGCTATTTACTTTTTATTTAATTACTATGAAAGGAAGAGGATGGGTATAGTGCATGTGCATTTCTATTTTTCCATTCTTCTTTCTTTCTTCGTGCTTCCGTTTTCCCTCTCGTGATGTCATTCCTCGCATCCCTGGGTTAATGGATGGTTTACTTCATGTGTACATTATTGTGTATAGTTGTTTTCATTTTAGTTTGGTTCTTTTTATTGTTCAGTATAAAAGGGATAGGATATGTAGTATCCTCAGGTCATGTCATTGTGTTCCCTTTACCTAGCTGCTCAGCCAGTGTGAGTGTTCCGGTTAGAATGTTAGTGTGAGTGGAATGCTTGGGTGCCTGTGTGTGTGTGAGACAGTTGGGAAGATGGGCTGAGCAGCTAGGAGGCTGCTCCTGGTGGGGCTTGTTCTAGTTTGCTGTAACTACATCTAAGAACTGAATAAACTACATCAACTACAACTCGGCTACGTCTACTTTGTCTGCTGTACACGTGGACTAGACTACTACACAAAAGTATGAATTAGGCCCAGAAAGTCTAACTAGAATCAAATTCTAGGTAGGATTTTTTCAACCAACCATTCAAACAAGAACAGACATTTACTCGGCGGGGTGACACTTAGAAAGGATGGATACTTCGTTACGAAGTAAGAAATTGAAGTTTAACAGTCATCAATTGTTCCTTCAGGATCTACCTGAAGCATATGGGATTTGAACATTGTATAATATATAGAACTGTCACCAGTTAAGTCTGGTGCCACAACATCTGTCCACAGCTGTGTATCAGAAGACAGTGGAGCGGACCTGAACCAGGACTAAATGAATAACGGAAAAAGAAAAGGTGTTCTTCTGCACTGGGAAAGGAATGTGGACCAGCCTCTGAGAAGAGCAGCACTTCACCGACAGAGTATTTTCAGTCACATACCTCAACCTCTTCTTGTCCCAATATTCCCGAAGAGTAAGTATGTTCATCTCTCAGTATATGCACCTCCTCTCCTCGACACGCTGTGGATGAAAAAGGGGCAGCCTCATAACTTATGCCTATGTTTACTCAAAATGGAGTCTGCACTGTCATGAGGCGGGTTGTTTATGCAAAATGGAGGCTGTCCAACATCATGTATTTTTGTTTACGAAAAATTGGAAATGTCTTCCATAGACTGTTTATGCAAATGGCAAAGTGACATGATAAACGGGATTAACAAGGGTAGGGTGCACATGGCAGTTAAGGAATAAATGGAGTACTGGTGAGAAACGAAATGGCAGAGACTACCCTGCAGTGACGGGAAGACAAGAGGCCGACTGTGAGAAACAGCTAACCTACCCTTTAGGAACCAAGAAAACAGAAGCACCCTGCAGTGACAAACACAGCAGCATGAGAATGTACTCTTTCTAACACAAGCACACAGAGAAGAGACATTTGCCAGTGAAAGCTGAAACTGGACGCGCTATGGGTATTACAGCAAACTCTGCTTCACAACACGTGGTGGATGTTATTGCTGGTTTTAGTGGTATGAGGCACTAGACAATTATTCGGCTAAGGGGCATAAGGAGTATCGGTAGTGGGCATTTCCCCTCCAACGTATACCTTATCTGCATGCACTGGATTAATCTCCCTCAAATGCAATGTTCGTGACAGCATGTGCCCTCTCCCCTCACCCCGACGTGTCCGACTGCAGCTTCTATTTAGAGAATGCGTTACGTGCTACACACTGGTAGAAACAAAGGGGAGGGCTAACAGCTCATTGGAACAGCTCATCAGTGGCTTCCTCTGTGCTTCAACGTGACATCGGCCCCTCCACACGGAAATTAAGTCATGGGGCCTTCACAGGTGACTCAATGCGGGGTGGGGGAGTAAGGCCATCACTTTGCCACAGACAGGAACCCCACAACCGGTTAATATGAGTGCTAAGGCGCCTTCCAGTTCCTGACAATTGCCGAAATGTGTGGGGAAGGCTCCCTAGCAGGGAACGGCGGGCATATTCTTAAAACAAAGTATATAGTAAAGTTACCAGATTACTAAGTCACCAAGGACGCCGCATTCCTTTCATGTGTAACTGATTAATAATGGGGCATTCTGGAAGTTGTAGTCCTGGTTCATCCAACTGAATGAACAGACGTAAAACAACTGTTTGCACGACATCCGTGTGACATGGAGCTTTTGGTAAGTTTAGTTCACTGGCAGATATATTTGTGTGTGGTCGTCAGTACTGGAAGAGCAAGGGCGCAGTACGACGGAACGACGTGCACTAGGTGAAGTGGGTATCTGTCTTAGTAAAGGAATAGAAGGAGCTGTAGGACAGGACTGTTTGAGCTGTGTGTGTCCAGCAGCACTAGAATAACAGAGGTGCTTCACGGGAGGGGTGAGGTCTTCTGGCACAGTTCCACACGACGTCAGTTCCACCTGGTTTTGAGGAAAGAGGAAGTCTTGGTAGCTGAGCACTGCTGAACTCACACAGCGGCCCTCATGGTGAAGGTAACATCATACCCCTCTCCCCCGTACCCTTTCACTTGGGAACACAGCGTAATGAAGTCTCGCCGCCAGCACCTTGCAGACACCCTATTGCAGAGTACCAGCACTTCTCTGCACCAACTGCTAATTTGGGACCTGAGCTTCTACATTTCTAATTCTAGCATATCTTCCTTTACATACGAAATAAGCACACAATGGGAGGGGCCAGCGCACACACACTCAGCAACGAGGCCAGCCTAGTGTATAAACGACTAGATGTGCAGCCGCATTGCAAGCTTCATTCACAAAAACGTGCCGCTACGACGGCGGCAGAGCAAGCTTCGTTCAGAGCATGGTGTCCGTGATTCAGGCGACGCGCTCATTAAATTAATGTAAAAAAAAAAAAAAAAAAAAAAAAAGGAGCGTGGTGTCCCTGAAGCACGGTGCCGCGCTCAGTATGAAAGTTAAAAACATTTTTTTGAAACCGAGCACGTCGTCCCTGAAGCGGGCGCCGCACTCCGTATGCAAATACAAAAGCAAAAAAAGCAGCCGCCATTGTCCCCATCAGTGTCCTAAAACAAAATAGTGCTCACCCCCTTATAATGCAGACCGTGTAGCAAGCCAAGTAAAAGCTCCAGTCGTTATGGGCGGTAACAAATGGAGACAAGGCGGTACCAAGGAGGGACTAACAAGCCTCATAATCAATCGGAAGCCAGCCTTTATGAAAGACAATGACACAAAGCCAATGGTAAATATGGGCGGAGAGGGGGCAGGCCTGCTAGTGCATACCCTAATGCAGCATGCCTCGCAGAGCGAGCAGCGCATGCGCGCTGCCGCTGGGCTCGACCTAATAAAAAGGAAACACTAAAGTGTCTGGACCCAACGACTAGATGGCGGAATAATGCACAGCATGTGAATCCAGAAAAGGATTCATGCTGCAAAAGTAAGAGGCACATCTCTGGTATAGCAGTTCAAAAATCCTGTGCTACAACAAAAAAAAAAAAAGCAGGGGTGGAGGATCAATCACCCTGAAGAAATAGAACTCTTAACAGCCATGAATTATTTCACCATGTCTAGAACATAATAGTTTGTCTACTGATATTTCTGCCCAGCTGATCTACACCACTGCATTAAGAGCCTTACAATTAATTATAGCCTTTATTAGAGGGACAATTCAAGGCTACACCCACTGTTCACCATACCTTCTATGAACAAAGGCAATTTCTCGCCACTCACTGCAATTCTCAGACAAATTCATCTTCTTGATCCCCAAAACCACATGGAGATGCCTTTTTGTGCTCGCTGGTGATTTGTGGACTAAACTGGACTTTTTCACCAAAGCCAACTGGACCGGTCCACCCACTGAAGCCATTAAAAGCCACTGCAGTTGATTGAAAACATCACCTTTTAATCTTTTCAGACTCTCTTGTCAATATGACAATATTAATCAGCAACAATTAGAACGAAGAAACTATTTTGATGGTGAATGTTAAATTTGATACGAGAACTACAACCTAAATTTGCAAAACAATGTAGAAGCTTCATGCATGCACAATATAAAAGGCATGTATCCATAATTACCTCCTTGCACCACAAACCGCAGGGAGTTCATGTGAGCCTAAATCGGAAAAAGGGACAAGTTTCATTCAACTTGCGTTCTCCTCAGCGAAGGTTTTGGTAATTAAAAATTAACAAGGACAATATATAACTACATGGTTACTGTTGGACCTGGCTCTGAAGCAGGATCTAGTTTTACCATATAGTGCCCCAGGCCCATTCTGTCCACATCTGAAGCATAAGAGTCTAAATTGTCACCGTCAGCCCACAGACAGGGTTGTGTTAAAATTGCCCACACTGCCTTGAGCGTCTACAGAGGCAGTAGGTCTATGCCCTCCTGTATACTCAGATGTATCTCTCCTATGACCTGTTCGTATACATCTTTCTGAACATCAAGATGTAGCAATAACAGGATCCGTCTGTCATTTAGAAGAACAAAATTGGCTAAGAGTTGGAGTGGGGGCCAACTGGGACTTTCCACAGCTTTAGAAATTACAAGTGACCTCTAACCTTTTGTAATCTTCTGCTTTCTTAAATGTTTCTGAGAAGTGATGCAAATTGTTTTCGATAAATGTTCAAATTTTTGTTATGATCGACGATCAAACATCTATCACTATCAGGACTTGGGGTTAGCAGTTCCTTATTAAAATAATATAAAGGAACTGCCCCCAGTCCATTCGTCGACCACCCCGCACAGGTGAACTCTTGGGTCACCACGTGTGTGGGTGCTCCTGGTTAACAGTTTTATTTAGCATTTTTGATTGAGGTTGTAAGGCTTTATTGTATTTTGAAATCTGCTCTCTTTTTCCTTTGCATTGACAATTTTGAAACTTACTAGATTGCATTTTTATGCTCATTTGCGATGTGTCTGACACTTATTATTTGCTAGACTGCATAGTGTTACTTTTGAATAACGAAGTGTTTTTGCCATTTATTGTATAAATTGTTTGAATAAATAGTGCCACTCTGACTCAGTTCCTGCATCTCACACGTGTGTCTTATTATTTAGATAGCACATTTGTGCAGCGACTTCTGGGGTAGAAATTACCCTCCAACACCCTCTCAGCAGGGTCACCCCAAATGTTTTCCCTTCACCCCACCTGTTTCTGAACCTGTTTTTAGTTGGCTTTTAGGACTCTGTGCACTTTATCACTGCTCACCAGTGCTAAAGTGCTTGTGGTCTCCCATTTAAACATGGTAAAATTGGCTAACGCCCAATTGACATTTAATTTATTTACTTGTAAGTCCTAGTAGGGTGATACTATATCTACCTAGTACCTGTAAATTAAATGCTACTAGAGGGCCTGTAGCACTTATTGTGCCACTCACTTAAGAAGTCTTTTTAAACATGTCTCAGGACTGCCACTGCAGCCTGTGTGTGCAGTTTCGACCTGCCAGCAATAAACCTTTTGCCAGGCCTAAACCTTTTTTGATGCATACATCTCACTCCTATGGTAGGCCCTAAACAGTGCTTAGGGCAGGATGAATTGTATTTAAAAAGTTGGACATGTACTTATAAGTTTTACATGTCTTGGTAGTGAAACTCCTAAATTTGCTTTTCGCACTACAAGGCCTATGCTCCAATAAGATAACATTGAGTTACCTTATTACATTTAATAAGTGATCACTTTTGTGTGGGTGCTGGTAGGAAGGTCATGTTTGTTGTCTAAGGAATTGCAATTTAAAACCTTTTTTAATGGCAAAGTAAGATTTTAAGTCACAATTCTGAAAAGGACACTTTTAGAAAGTCCCCATTTTCTTGTCCTACCCATTTGGTGCCTGCAGTCTGTCCTGGTCACATGACTAGGTGTAGCTGGCTGGTGGCCTTTATGCATTCCACCCAGATTGTATCACAAAGAAGGTGTTGGCAGCATGGGCAATCTCTGGCAGAATAAGGGGGCGGAGCTGTCCCCTACCACTCTTGCATTTCAATGGGGATGCCTCAGAACACACAAAAACAGGACTTCATACTAGCCTATTGTGCTCCCAGACAGACTGGGACCAGGGCAGGGAGGCAGGACATTGCAGACACACCAGTAAGGGGACACTCCAGAAGCTTCTCCCACTCCAAAGTGGGCACCAAGTGTAAAAAGGGGCCCTCAGACCCCACTCTTCAGTACACTCCTGGACCTGTGGATACTATAGAAGAATGCTGTGCTGCTTGAGGCATGTCCTGCTTGCTGAGTAGGAAGACTGGACCTGTTCCCTTCATCCCAGGCTGAGTGACTTCAAGGGTTAGCCGATTGACCTCCTATTCTTAGCTTTAGGGGCAAAAGCTTCAGAGGCCTTTCTGCATCTACCCAGCTGATCTACTGCGTTGACCTGCAAATGGAACTGCTGAGGCCTGGACTGGTCTTCGGGCAACAGCGACCGCCAGAAACATGAGATCTACACTTTGCGCTACAGAATCGACAGCCCACTGTAACAGTCAATATTTATCTCCAGCAAAAACCATTCACGACGCCCGACAGGACCATCATGCTACAGCAATGACCATCCATGACGCCCGTCCTGCTCTTCATGCTATAGCGACTACCATCTGAGACGCTGTCCCTGCTTCTCGCGGCCTCCTCCACCGCTGACTGAAATCTTCGCGGCGGACTTTAGAAGGTAACATTTTCAGCAGGTCTAACCTGGTCCTGCATCCGGCCTGCTCCCCATTGTGGTCAGCCTTGTGACTTTCTCGCATGACCAGATAACCGTGAGTGGCGCTTTGTGCTTTTAGGTGCTATACTTACCTTAAATCTTTGAAATTGCATCTCCCCGGTTCTACTGATTACATTTTACACTTTTTTCCAAGTTGGATTTTTGTAGTGTGGTGCTTTCCCTTTATTGCGGTTTTTGTGCTGCATAAATACTTTACACAATGCCTCTAAGTTAAGCCTGACTGCTTTTGGGCCAAGCTTCCCAGTGGGTTAAGCGCAGGTTAGTTTAGTGACTGTCGTTCACCCTCACGGATTGTGGATGTTGCTTGAGAAGGGCTCACGACCTCCTCAATCATCAAACCAATTTTTCACATGCACCATCAATCTCGTTCAAGAGTGATCTTTCCTTCGTACTGTGTTTAAGAAACGCTGGTTTGCTTCCAAACAGCTTAATAGCAGGAGTAGAAGCGGTCTATGTTTCGGATTTTGTTTTCACTGCTGGTGAAAACAACTTCTACGTGAATATATACATTGAATTTCTCAGAGGATCTGATGTAGGTGGCATGCAGGAAATCCAAAAACAGGATAGCCCCGGAGCTGTAAAATCTCCTTGCCCCTCCTAGAAAACAAAATCCAAAAAAAAAAAGAATTAGAAGACAGTGTATGGACTGATACTTTAACATGTAAGACTTGGGTAAGCAGCTCCAGTTTCCAGCTCTTGGGCCCGAAAACAAGGAGGCAGAAAAAGGAGGCAGTTAAAATATGAGAGACGGAAAGAGGGAGATACAGGAGGAAGAGAGGAGAGCAAGAGGGCTGGGAGGGAGACAGTGGCAGGAATAGTAAGGTGTGCGTTTAAAGAGAGAGTATCCTCAGCGTGGTGTTTATACCTTTAATAGCACAGCACTGGCACTTGCTGACTTTCAGTAGATAGATTGAAGAAAAATTAGGCTTGGGAGTCTGAGTGCGCTACATACACTCCTAGGCAGGTGTGGGGTACACCACATTTCCACAAGCTCTCTCATGCCCAACATGACACTGCCAGAGCCCAACCCTACTGCACTATCAAAAATATCCAATCTGACAAGTTACTTACCTTTGATACGCTTTATCTGGTAGAGACATGATCTAAACGCAGATTCCTTACCTTAGAACTTCCAGGCGTCAGGCTGGATTCAGAAGATTTTGATAGCAGTACCCCTGCGCAACCATAGGTTGCGTCTGTCGACTCTGCGTGACAGCATAGGCATCGGATTCGTGACGTCCGTGTCGCTTATATAGGCGTCACCTCAGTGCACTGACGTCAGTACTTTTCACGACTTTCCACGCCTGAAGCACAGAGCCTTGAAGTGACTGACCATGGTGTGTAAAAAAACAACTAAGGCCCTGAAGGAAAACAGCCCTGACACTAACAACTGATCAGCAGTGCAGGGAGGATGGGTGGGTCGGTAAGGAATCTGCGGCTAGATCATGACTATCAGATAAGGTGTTATCGAAGGTAAGTAACTTGTCCATATGATAGAGACATCAAGACGCAGATTCCTTACCTTAAAACAGATACCCTAGCAATACCATCTCGGGAGGAGGGACTGCAGAAAAGAATTAGACCAGAGAGTCCTGTAGGACTGAATGGCTGAAGAGGCCTTCCCTACGGACCGGATTATCCAGGCAATGTTTGGCAAACATGTGCAGGGATGCCCACGTAGCCGCCTGGCAGATGTTGAGGACTGGAACACCACGCTGAAAAGCTGTGGTGACTGCCTTATCTCTGGTTGAATGAGCTCGAAGACCTTCAGATGACAGTTTCTTTTACAAAGCATAACAGATTTTTATGCAGAGGATAACCCAACAAGAGATGGTCCTCTTCTGCACAGCATGACCCTTCTTTGCTCCACCGTACCCTACAAATAGTTTGCCATCCACCCGGAAATCTTTTGTACGATCAATGTAGAACGATAACACTCTTTTTGGGTCCAGACAGTGGGGACGCTCTTCTTCCTTAGAAGGATGCGGAGGAGCATAGAAGGTGAGCAAGTTGACAGATTGCCCTAGATGGAAAGGTTATAAAGCTTCCGTTGGGTAAGTACCATGGGGTACTGGTTCAGAATCTGATTATTTCTTTCACAATCAATAGTGATTTTGTACTAGACTTTTATAAATGTACCACACCTCAAAGTTTTTATCAAATATATATATATATATATATATTCACTGAAAAAACCATAGGTTTTAGGGACAGTTATAGTTAGTTGGACATTGCACTCGTACAAAACCCGTGAAATTCCCCTGTTATAGTTAGTTCAGCTAACTATAACTCGCGCCCGCAATGCACTGCTGATGACGTCACATATTACATCACTCATGACATGGTCAGTGACATCACTGATGACATCACTGATGACATCTCAAATGACATCACTGATGACATCACTGATGACATCATCCAGTGACTGTGTTTCTGTAAAGTTTAAATATGTTTAATATATAGGGAAAGGCGTATTGAAGAATGAGTGGGTGTATAAGTGTCTGAATGGATGATTTAGTACGTGAGTGACTGACTCTACAAGTGAGTGATTAAACGTATCTTACTGAATGCATGGGTTAGTGACTAAACTGTGTGAATGTCTGTATCCGTCTGTTTGTTGGTGTGTAAGTGGATGCATGGATTTGCGAATAGCTACATGAGTGTCTATATGGGTTATTGATTGGTTCTCTGAGTATCTGTATGGCTGCCTGAGTGTTTGTGTGAGTGGGGTGTGTGTGACTCTATACATAGATGTGTGAGTGGGTGATTCACTGGGTGCATGATTTCAAGAGTGCATCTGTGATGGACTGCTTGGGTGGGTGAGTGTGTGTATGGGTGTGTTAGTGAGTGAATGTATATCTCAGTGGTACATGTGCGAGTAACTACATATGTAAAAGGCAGTATGTGTTAGAGTATTTAAATGGCTATAAGTGAGAGTGTGTTATTGTGAGAGTGGCTGTATGGATGCGTGTGTGCTTGTATCAGTTATTGTATAAGAGCGTAAGAATGTGCTAGTATTTGTATGAGTAAGTGAGCTGGTGTGTGTATAACTGTATAGGTGAGTAAATGGGTGTGTGATTAATTTTTTGCATGACTGACTAGGTGTGTGAGTACCTCTATGGATGAGTGGCGGTGTTTGAGTATTTATATAGGTGTATGAGTGCATATGATAGTCCTGTACTGAGTGACTGTAAGTATGAGTGACTGTACAGGTGAGTGAGTGGATGTGTGTGTAGACCTAAGAATCAGTGAGTGGGTATGTAGTTTTTGGTGTTGGAGTGTCTATGGTTTTGAGAATGGCAGTCTGTAATTTAGAGTGGGTGTATCAAAAGTTATATTAGGGTGTGAGAAGATGCATGAAATTATCACATGGATGATGTCATCAGTGATGTCACTGACCATGTCATGAGTGATGTAATATGTGACGTCATCAGCAGTGCATTGCGGGGCGCGAGTTATAGTTAGCTGAACTAACTATAACAGGGGAATTTCACGGGTTTTGTACGAGTGAAATGTCCAACTAACTATAACTGTCCCTAAAACCTATGGTTTTTTCAGTGAATTTCAAAGGTTTTTTAAATGCTAATTTCTAACTATAACGTGTCTGAAACCTATGGTTTTTTTAGTGAATTTCAAAGGTTTTTTAAATGCTAATTTCTAACTATAACGTGCCTGAAACCTATGATTTTTAAGTGAATTTCAAAGGTTTTTTAAATGCTAGTTTCTAACTATGCCAACAGAGGTAGGACATGTGAAGAAAGAAGAAAAATGCACAGAAAGAAGCAAAAGATGTGCAGAAAGAACCAACAGAGGAGCAGAAAGAGGCCTTGTTGCAAAATCATCCTGTGCCCACAACTTTTCAGACGGGTACTGGAGGTAACTGACTCTGACTAACCAGAGCCAGTGCGCGTTTGCACAGTGGTGAAGGGAGGGGGGCCTGAGGTGACATGTGTGCAAACGCGCCCCGTGGCGCGTTTTAAGTTGCGGGATTAAGTCCCCTTGAATCCTGAGGGTCCCTGAGGCCCAACTAGCCCCCCAGGTACCTACAGTTAGGACCACAGAGCTGAGTTGCAGAGAGGCGTTCCGAGGCCACGCACCTTTTTCACCTCTCTGCAACGCAACTCTGTTGTGCTTACTGAAGGTACCTGGTGGGCTAGTTGGCCCCCAGGATTCAAAGGGAATTATCTCCCCAACTTAAAACGCACCACAGGGCGTGTTTGCGCACATGTCACCCGAGGCCCCGCCCCCTCCCTTCACCACTGTGCAAACGCGCCCCGTGGCGCGTTTTAAGTTGGGGGATTAGGTCACCTTGAATCCTGAGAGTCCTTGGGGCCCAACTAGCCCACCAGGTACTTCCAGTAAGCACCACAGGTCTGCGTTGCAACGCCTGTAACAAATTGTGCAGTTGTGTTTAGGTAGTGAAGAGGGTCGTGCTGGGGGTAGTGTTTTAGGGTTTAGGGTAGTGCAGTGGTGTTTGTGTAGTGTAGGGAGTCGTGCTGGGGGGAGTGTTTTAGGGTTTAGGGTAGTACAGTGGTGTTTGGGTAGTGTAGGGGGTCGTGCTGGGGTTAGTGTTTTAGGGTTTTAGGGTAGTGCAGTGGTGTTTGGGTAGTGTAGGGGATACTGCTGGGGGTAGTGTTTTAGGTTTAGGGTAGTGCAATGGTGTTTGGGTAGTGTAGGGGGTAGTGTTTTAGGGTTTAGGTTAGTGCAGTGGTGTTTGGGTAGCGTAGGGGGTACTGCTGGGGGTAGTGTTTTATGGTTTAGGGTAGTGCAGTGGTGTTTGGGTAGTGTAGGGGTTCGTGCTGGGGGTAGTTTTTAGGGTTTAGGGTAGTGCAGTGGTGTTTGTGTAGTGTAGGAGGTCGTGTTTTAGGATTTAGGGTAGTGCAGTGGTGTTTGGGTAGTGTAGGGAGTCGTGCGGGGGTATTGTTTTAGAGTTTAGGGTAGTGCAGTGGTCTTTGGGTAGTGTAGGGAGTTGTGCGGGCGGTAGTGTTTTAGGGATTAGGGTAGTGCATTGGTATTTGGGTAGTGTAGGGGGTCATGCGGGGGTAGTGTTTTAGGGTTTAGGGCAGTGCAGTGGTGTTTAGGTAGTGTAGGGGGTCGTGCTGGGGGAGTGTTTTAGGGTTTAGGGCAATGCAGTGGTGTTCGGGTAGTGTAGGGGGTCGTGCTGGGGGAGTGTTTTAGGGTTTAGGGCAGTGCAGTCGTGTTCGGGTAGTGTAGGGGGTCTTGCTGGGGGAGTATTTTAGGGTTTAGCGTAGTTCAGTGGTGTTCGGGTAGTGTAGGGGTCATACTGGGGGTAGTGTTCTAGGGTTTAGGGCAGTGCAGTGGTGTTCGGGCAGTGTAGGGGTCGTGCTGGGGGTGGTGTTTTAGGGTTTAGGGCAGTGCAGTGGTGTTCGGGCAGTGTAGGGGTCGTGCTGGGGGTGGTGTTTCAGGGTTTAGCGCAGTGCAGTGGTGTTCGGGCAGTGTAGGGGGTCGTGCAGGGGTGGTGTTTCAGGGTTTAGGGCAGTGGTGTTCGGGCAGTGTAGGGGGTCATGCTGGGGGTGGTGTTTCAGGGTTTGGGGCAGTGCAGTGGTGTTCGAGCAGTAAAGGGGGTCATGCTGGGGGTGGTGTTTCAGGGTTTAGTGCAGTGGTGTTCGGGCAGTGTAGGGGGCGGTGCAGGGGTGGTGTTTCAGGGTTTAGGGCAGTGCAGTGGTGTTCGGGCAGTGTAGGGGGTGGTGTTTCAGGGTTTAGGGCAGTGCAGTGGTGTTCGGGCAGTGTAGGGGGTCGTGCTGGGGGTGGTGTTTCAGGGTTTAGGGCAGTGCAGTGGTGTTCGGGCAGTGTAGGGGCCGGTGCAGGGGGTGGTGTTTCAGGGTTTAGGGCAGTACAGTGGTGTTCGGGCATTGTAGGGGGTGGTGCTGGGGCTGGTGTTTCAGGGTTTAGGGCAGTGCAGTGGTGTTAGGGCAGTGTAGGGGGTCGTGCTGGGGCTGGTGTTTCAGGGTTTAGGGTAGTGCAGTGGTGTTCGGGCAGTGTAGGGGGTCGTGCTGGGGCTGGTGTTTCAGGGTTTAGGGCAGTGCAGTGGTGTTCGGGCAGTGTAGGGGTCATGCTGGGGCTGGTGTTTCAGGGTTTAGGGCAGTGCAGTGGTGTTCGGGCAGTGTAGGGGTCTTGCTGGGGCTGGTGTTTCAGAGTCTAGGGCAATGCAGTGGTGTTCGGGCAGTGTAGGGGTCTTGCTGGGGCTGGTGTTTCAGGGTTTAGGGCAGTGCAGTTGTGTTCGGGCAGTGTAGGGGGTCGTGCTGGGGGTGGTGTTTCAGGGTTTAGGGCAGTGCAGTGGTGTTCGGGCAGTGTAGGGGGTCGTGCTGGGGCTAGTGTTTCAGGGTTTAGGGCAGAGCAATGGTGCTCAGGCAGTGTAGGGGGTTGTGCTGGGGGTGATGTTTCAGGGTTTAGGGCAGTGCAGTGATGTTAGGTCAGTGTAGGGGGTCGTGCTGGGGGTGGTGTTTCAGGGTTTAGGGCAGTGCAGTGGTGTTCCGGCAGTGTAGGGGGTCGTGCAGGGGGTGGGGTTTCAGGGTTTAGTGCAGTGGTGTTCGGGCAGTGTAGGGGGTCGTGCTGGGGTGGTGTTTCAGGGTTTAGGGCAGTGCAGTGGTGTTCGGGCAGTGTAGGGTGTCGTGCTGAGGGATGGTGTTTCAGGGTTTAGGGCAGTGCAGTAGTGTTTGGGCAGTGTAGGGGGTCGTGCAGGGGGTGGTGTTTCAGGGTTTAGGGCAGTGCAGTGGTGTTCGGCCAGTGTAGGTAGTCTTGCTGGGGGTGGTGTTTCAGGGTTTAGGGCAGTGCAGTAGTTTTCGGGCAGTGTAGGCGGTCGTGCTGGGGCTGGTGTTTCAGGGTTTAGGGCAGTGCAGTGGTTTTCAGGCAGTGTACGGGGTTGTGCTGGGGCTGGTTTTTCAGGGTTTAGGGCAGTGCAGTGGTGTGCGGGCAGTGTACGGGGTTGTGCTGGGGCTGGTGTTTCAGGGTTTAGGGCGGTGCAGTGGTGTTTGTGTAGTGTAGGGGGTCATGTTTTAGGGTAGTGCAGTGGTGTTTGGGTAGTGTAGGGGGTCGTGCTGGTGGTAGTGTTTTAGGATTTAGGTTAGTGCAGTGGTGTTTGGGTAGTGTAGGGGGTCGTGCTGGGGGTAGTGTTTTAGGGTTTAGGATAGTGCAGTGGTGCTTGTGTAGTGTAGGGGGTCGTGCTGGGGGTAGTGTTTTAGGGTTTAAGGTAGTGCAGTGGTGTTTTTGTAGTGTAGGGGGTCATGTTTTAAGATGCAATGCTCCAATACCTGACCAGTCTGCACTACATAAAACTGCAAAAAAACTAAAAATAAAAAGTGTTTTGCACACTTTTGTCATTGGGCTATATGTGGGCTACATCTGGGTAATATTTGTGCTACATTTGGGCTCTTTTTTCACTGGTGGCCATCTTGGAAGACTTCTTTGTTATGAAGTTTCCTAATTTCTTCATTTACTGCAGTCTCCTCAGTAGGAAATGCTTTCAGTTTTTTACTTTGATTCCATCAAGAAGGCATTCAGATGTGTCTCACATCTGCCATAAATTCAGAATGTTAGCACTCTAGTTGCTCATTAGATCACTGGAGTAAAGCTACTGCTCACCAGGGAGTTAACTGGTAGTCTGCTGCTGGTATTGAAAGTGATTGTTTCAGTCTGCATGTCAGAATTTTCTAATGAAATAGAAGAGGATTTGAGATCTCACTTAAAACATGCCCTAATTTTTCTTTCTGCAGCACTAACTATACTTTCTATTTAAAAAAGAACCCCTCATTTTGTTCCTTTTTAAATTAAATGTATTAAGTGTTACCGGTTTATTCCAATCAAGATGGCTTCAGGTGTGCCATACTTTTGTCATAAGTAAGGCTGTTAGCGCTCTAGTTGTTCTTTAGAACACTCTGGGAAGCTGCAGTAGAACACAAAGGCATCAACTGGCAGGCTGCTCCTTTTGAAATATAACAGGAAGATATTTGAGATCACACTTGAAATATGTCCTAATTTTTCTTTCTACAGCACTAACCATAATTTCTATGACAAAATGAACCCCATCATTTTGTTCCTTTTTAAATTAAATGTTTTAAGTGTTACCAGTTTATTCCAATCAAGATGGCTTCAGGTGTGCCATACTTTTGTCATAAGTAAGGCTGTTAGCACTCTAGTTGTTCTTTAGAACACTCTGGGAAGCTGCAGTAGAACACAAAGGCATCAACTGGCAGTCTCTGCCCTTGTTGGATGTACATGTTTTACTGAGAATGTCAGACTTCATTCTCACATGAGTGAGAAAGATAATGTGAATTTACAGAAAATATGCTCTCATTTTAGCTTCTGGAGCACCTTCCAAACCTCCATGGGACAAGCATGAGAAAATAGTGTTCTCTCAAACATGATTCATGATATCCCAGCAGAAGGTTTTTCACATGGTAAAATCACCTTAGATTACACCACAATTCCTAAAATTAGTATGGTACCATCAACAAATAAATTCTAATGTAACTAAAGCCTGTTATCACCCTTTATAGTTCTCCTTTTGGTGACCCTCAAAATCTTCTATTCACTACAATGCATTTCAATGAGGTACTATCATTTATATTGGTCCCAAGATGGCTGCCAGCAATTCCAGGATGAAGTGCTGACAGCCAATCAGATCTCACGATGACATGTGTGGTTAGGCTCCGCCCAGATATATATGTGACTTTACTTTTGATTTTCTCAGGAACTACTGAACGGATTTACACCATTTAAGCAAAAGGCACGACACTGAACCAAGGGCTACCTCTTTGCCAAATTTGGTGTAATTCCGTTCAGCAGTTCGGGCTGTAGCTGCGACTAAAGGTTCCTATGGAAAAATGAATGGGGAAAACGCGTTTTGGGACCCCCCTTTTTTCTCGGCCCCCGCTTGACGTATCACCCCGAGACTTTCAGGATAGGAGCGGACCGGAGCGCCCCAACAAGTTGGAAACTCTCGCGAAGATTCGTCAACCGGCGCCAACGTTATTTCAAATAGAATGCCGCGGATTTCCTATGGATAATAGGTTTTAACTATAACTATCTACTGGCGACCGCCAGTAGATAATATATATATATATATATATATATATTTATTAAATTATTTGTTTTGTTTCTCTATTTTTCTCGCTAATTGTGTAAACAATTTTATACAAAAAGATAATACCAATGGGGGCTGTCTGACAAAGAAAACACAATAACAAATACACAGACAATTCAATGGGTGACTGTGGTGACATAGTGCAAATGGGTGACCTTTCAAATTCAAACAATAAACAAGACAATAACAAATTCTCCGTCCTTTTCAGGTCTTTCATTTGAGCTAGTCCTATTTTTTTTAATTAATTGCTATAGAGAGCCAGGACATGAGATGGTTGTACATCGATGTTTCGACCCTGTGTATATATATACATGTGTTTGTAGATACATCAAGTAGGGTCTTCTTCAGGACAAAAGAAGGAAGTGCGACAGCCCTTGGTGGTTGGGAATTCACAAGATTAAATCTATTAACTCCTCCGAGCCCGGAAGGAGTTCTTATTCAAGGATCATCAATCAACCAGCTTTTCAAACTTTAGCTGTGTAACCCTCTGGATGTGCTCGTCAGCCTCCAGGGGGTAGTGGGTTCAAAATGTTAGTAGTATTCAGTCCTTAGAGATCGTCATGTATTGATTTCAAAGTCCATCAGTGCTTGCTTGCCAAACCTCTTTAAATACTGTATTCTCGAGTGTCTCTCACCAACTCACAGTCAATTGTCTGTGTATTTGTTATTGTGTTTTCTTTCTCAGACAGCCCCCATTTGGTATTTTCTTTTGTACAAAATTAGCGAGAAATATAGAGAAACAAAACAAATATATATACATTTTTGATAAAAACTTAGAGGTGTGGTACATTTATAAAAGTCTAGTACAAAATCACTATTGATTGTGAAAGAAATAATCAGGTTCTGAACCAGTACACCGTGGTACTTACCCAACGGAACCACTTATAGCTTTATAACAATTAACCCAGGTTCCGAGGGATACAGGGTGACCCCATTGATCTTAATGCTAGATGGAAAGGTGTCACCACCTTAGGCAAAAAAGAAGACCTAGTGCGGGGCACTACTTTGTCCGGATAGAGAGCCAGGTAAGGAGGCTGAGAGGATAGAGCCTGCAATTCGCACACCCTCCTGGCAGAAGTTATTGCCACTAAGAATGCAGTTTTGATAGTAAGCAGCCATAGGGGCAATTATGCAGTGGCTAGAAGTGGGCACACATCAAATAGGTGAGAACCAGGTTAAGGTCCCACTGGGGCATTATAAATGGTGAGGGGGAACATATGTGTGAGCTCCTTCAAGAATCTATGTACAATGGGGGATTTAAAAAGTTACGGTTGATCTGGCAACCGTAAAAAGCAGAAAGGGTCGAAAGGTAACCCTTCAGAGTGCCCAGAGCAGAACACTGCTGGGCCAAAAAGAATGAAAATAAGAACGTCAGAGAGGGAGGTAGACAGGGGGTCAACAGACCGTTCTGTACAATATTTACAAACTTTTTGCCTTTGGCAGGCATATACAGACTTTGTGGAGGGACACCTGGCTGCCAAAATAACTTCACAGACTTCAGGAAAAAGGTCAAAAGCTGTCAACTGTTGCTGCTCAATCTCCACGCAAGGAGGCGGAGGGTGGACAGGTTCGGGTGGAGGACCCTCCCCGGCTGCTGCGACAGAAGATCCTCCAGAAGGGGCAGCCTGATAGTAATATCAATGCTCATCTGTAGAAGCTCGGGATACCAAACTCTCCATGCCCAGTCGGAGCCACAAGGATGACTTGGGCCCGGTCGCTTCTGATCAACTTGAGCACTCTGGACAGGAGTGGTATGGACGGGAAGGCATACAGGAGGCCTGTGCTCCACTCGAAATGAAAAGCGTCGCTGAGCAAGAGCCACCTTGGAAACTCCAACGCACAAATCTGATGACATTGCGTTTCTTCTTCAGAGGCAAACCAATCTAACCAAGGCTCTCCCCATTGCCGAAAGAGACCTTGCGCCACCTCTGAAAGGAGATGCCATTCATGATCCGTGAGGCACCGACGGCTGAGTTAGTCTGCCCTGGTATTCAAGGAACCGGCCAGGTGTAGAACCACCAGGGAAATTCCCTGCTGTTCCAGCCAAGTCCAGAAGCACAGGGCCTCCTGACAAAGGGTTCACGACCGCATCCCACCCCCACCCAACCTTGTTCTTTGCAGTACCACAGGGCGGTGGTGTTGTCCCTGAACTAGCCTTCCCTTAGGAGATGTTAAGAAGGCTATCTGTGCCAAACGAATCGCTCAAAGCTTCAGTAAGTTGATGTGGAGCCTGGCTTCTGCCGGAGACCAGAGCCCTCTGATAGCCACCTCTCCCAGGTGGACACCCCATCCCAAAAGTGATGCATCTGTCACCACTGTAAGATCTTGTTTGGGAAGGGAGAGGGGTCTGCCTCTGACCCAATTGCGGTTTGTCAGTCACCACTGCAGAACTTTTGCAGTGCCCTCCGAGATCTGGACTAGGTCGGCGAGATTCCCACGATGCTGCACCCACTGGAACTTCAGGTCCCACTGCAGAGCCCACATGTGCCATCTGGCATGATCCACCAGCTAGCAGGATGCAGGAGGCCATGAGGCCCAGCAGCCTCAGAGTCAGTCTCATTTGGATCCAGGATAGAGGCTGAAACATCGGTATAGCCGGAATATCCTGGACTCGCTGCTCAGGGGTATAGGCCCAAAACTACACCGGGTCCAGAACGGCTCCGATGAAGGGGAGCTTCTGAGAGTGAGTCAGGTGTGCCTTCGGCACGCTGCTAGTGAACCCCAGTGAATGCAGGAGGTTCGCCGTAGTCTGGAGATGGGAGATGACTGCCTGGGGCGAGCCCGCCTTCAACAACCAGTCATCGAGTTAGGGGCAGACTGGAACCCCTGACCTTCGCAGATGAGCTACGACCACTGCCATCACCTTGGTGGACACCCAAGGGGCACTGGTGAGGCCGAAGGAGAGCACAGTAAACTGAAAGTGCTTGTGATCCACGGTAAACAGCAGGTAGCGACGATGGTCCGGCAGGACGGGAATATGGAAATAGGCGTCTTGCAGGTCCAACACTACCATCCAGTCTCCCGGGTCCAGGGCAGACAGGAGTTAGGCAAGAGTGAGCTTCTTGAACTTTTCTTTTCTGAGGAAGTAGTTGGGGGCTCAAAAGTAGAGGATAAGACTTAGGCCCCCGTCCTCCTTCGGAACCAGGAAATAGCAGCCACTGCCTATTTCTGGCCCAGGAACCCTCTCTATAGCTCATATGTTGGAGGCATGGAGGGTGGGGTAGTATCTAAGGGGAGAGAGTAGCCCCTTCGGACTATTTGCAAAACCCATCTGTCCGAGGTGATGTCCCGCCAGTGATGGAAGTGATAGCGTATCCTGCCACCACCTGGACGGATCGGACTAGGAAGGTTTGGAGGTGGAGGGGGACAGGTTTGTGGCCGGACCAGACTTCTGGCCCCCACAGGGTCAGGGTGAACCGTGCCCACGGCCACGCAGAGGTTGCTGAACTTGCACGGTCCTCTGACTTGGATAGGGCTGATGCAGTTGGAAGCCCCATCCATAGCCACAAAAGGCAGACGCAGGCCGGGATGACAATGAGGCGCCTAAGGACTTGGCTGTAGCCCACGACTCCTTAAAGCACTCATTAACGGAGTCTGCCCTGTCTCGGAAGAGACGGGAGACATCAAAGGGCATGTCTATGAGGCTGGCTTGGACATCCCCCGAAAAGCCAGAAGTTCTCAGCCAGGTGTGGTGCCTAATGGGCATCTTTCAGAAAATCGCTCTGCCAAGTAGGTCTGTCGTGTCTAGGCCACAATGTATGGCAAACTTGGCTGCATCTCTCCTGTCTGCAACAGCTTAGAAGAGGACAACCTGGGCCTCCTCCGGGAATTGTGGCAGCACCTGCACAACCGTTTCCCATAGCGAATAGGAATAACAGCCCAAGAGGCATGCGGTGTTTAGCGACCGCAATGCAAGGCTGGTGGAAGAGGCAATCTTCTTCCCAAAGCTGTCCAGCCTTTTGGATTCCCTATCCGGGGGTGCGGAATGGAACGAGCCAAGTGAAGTAGATGTTTGGACCACCAAGCTCTCGGAGGTTGGGTGATTGGAGAGTAAAGCTTGGTCGCCCGTTGCAGGGCTATGGCGGCAGGCGATAGTTCTGTTCACAGGAGCCCCCAGGTGCCCAGTAGAACATCTATCAAGGCCTCGTTAAATGGCAGCAAGTCCTGCAGCCTGGAGACACCAGGCTGCAGGACCTCCATCAAGACATTGGTCTCGACTGCCACAGTAGGAAGCTGCAGGTCCAAGACGTCCGGAGGCCTACGTACCACCATTGCAAATGAAGCCCCCTCCTCCGGAGCCAGATTAGGGGGAGACAGCACGCCAGGTTCTGGGGAGGTGTCCAAGCCACTGGCATCACCCAGGTCCTTGTACCAGTCCAGTTCTTCATTGCAAAGTGGGATTTCCAAGGGATCCTGCCGCCTATCCCAATCCTCATCCAATCCTAGCCCTTCAAAATAAGGCACAGGATACAATATGGAGCCCAACGGCTCCATCGGTGGTGGTCTCAGCGTCGGTGGACGCCCAGTCGGTTCTGTCTCATCCGAAATAAGGATAGGGGAGGCGCCACCGAGGGTCTTCAAGTCAGACGCGGCGCTGGAGAAGGTCGCTTAGGAGGTACAGACTGGCGTCAGTCCAGATCGGATCCAAGAGGAGTCCTGGGCGCTGGGGCCGGAGCTGGTGGTGCGGAACCCAAGGAATCTCCTTCTGATGAACCTGCGGGGCCTGAAGGTGTGCCGGCAGGATCAGGCCGCCCAAATATGGCGTCATAAAAGGTTTTTAACTGGGCGGGGACCGCTCCTGGCCCCTGGAAAGGGAGGGAAACGCGTAGCCAACACTGAAACACCAGCTCCGTGGAGCGGAACCTCGAGCGCAAAGACGCCTCCGTTGTGTCAGGAGACGAACGGGGCGAAGTCGAAGCATGCTTTGGCTTATGTTTTTTATGGTGCTTCTTACCAGACATCTACGACTTCGAATAAGACTACGACTTGGAACCCCCGGAACGGTGCTTGGACCTTCCTCTCGACAGATCCGGAGCGGGAATGAGATCTCCGGGGAGATCTCCAAGGCACCGGACTCCGGGCAGCTTTAGGGACTGCTCCCTCAAAGCTTTAGCCGCCATGGCCCGGCAGTCGGAGCACGACTTTGGGTCGTGGTCGCGCTGCAGGCACCAAAGAGACATGAGGTGGGGGTCTGTACCAGACATGGCGCAGTGAGAGGCACCGCATGGTTTGAACCCAGAGATCTTTTTACTTGACATACCTACACACCGTGAAAAGTGGTCAAAAAGTCTGTCAAACAGTAAAAGGGGGTAGCTCTCTTCAAACGATCTGCGCTGACTAGCACGGAAAGAAAAGTGATGTCTATATAGACGACACCTACGATATCAAGTGGAGTCAACTGATGCCACCTATTGGTGCACAGGGGTACTGCTATCAAAATCTTCTGGATCCAGCCTGATGCCTAGAAGTTCTAAGGTAAGGAATCTGCGGCTAGATGTCTATTAGATTATTAATGAGTGAAACAAAGGGAAATATGCAGATTTTCTCTGCCAAGCCTAGCATTCCTCTGGAAAAAGATTTTGCTGTAACACACCGCACAGCTTACCAGCACTATTTCAGAGCAGGACAAATTTTAAACTTCAATTAAATTTGGTGTAAAAAAAAAAATCTATGGCCCTAATCAGGCAGTAATGCCACATTTTCGCAAAAGCAGCTGCTGTGATTGCTATAATGTGCCATATTCCTATGTATTCCGATTATATATTGTATCAGAGACTGAAAAAGCTGTTCAGCAAAACCTTGTAGCAACTGAGAGGAAAAACATCACTTCCTAAATGAGAAAAGGAAGAGCAGCACACTATTCTCCCAGTCTTGCGGAGCTAAATATACAAAACAGAATAGCCTTGAATGAAGAAATATGCATATTTTACATATGCTCCAACTACCAACTAGACGAATTAACTTAGTCTTGGCAACAAGCTGTTCTTAAATATGGAAAATCGGTGGTAGCAGGTTGCAAGTACTTCATTCACGGTAACAGGCCAGACAGGCTCCTAATGAAATGATACATGGCTCGTTGAACATGCACAACTGTATCACCAAGTAAACACCACAACAATGTTCGGTTTCTTTTTTAATAAATTAATGTCATTCAAAATACAGTGCCAGAACAGGATGCAGCTGAACATGCTAGTAGGGTTTGTCATGAAGCACCTGTGCTCATGTAAGATTGGAGGTGGCGCCTCACTACTGCTAGTGGTTCCTGGGATTAATGCCAGAGCAGCACTAGGCATCTGCTCGCCTGCACAGAGTACAGAATATTCCTGAACAGTTCACTCTCCTCCCATCCCCCCAAAAAAGGTCAAATAAAAAAATGATAGCTACAGAATATCTAAACACAATCACACTACAGTAATGCATGTTATTAAATTAACAAAACGACCTGGTTATTCCAAACTAAAACTTTGTTTTACGATGGAAAATACATCAGCAGCAGGAAGTAATATGCATGAGCCCATGTAACTGTAATACAGAGTGTGGAGGCGTTTGATTAACGCGCTCCACATAGACCCGCACTAGGAGGGGCTAGCAATTCTATTGCAAGCCCAGCAACTTAAGTCCACATCTGGTAAATTACCAGCTGCTTGGAAGACCTGTGTTCTAAAAGGACAGGTACAGATAGGTTAGTGAAAACAGAGAACATGCACCTAATAACAGCGACTGAACCTGCAGCCATGATTTGCTCTGCATGTTACCATAAAACAGAGATCCACCCTTGCTATAACTGGCAGATCAAATGGGATTTGGTTAATAATCAGGTTTTTCTTTCATGGAATTTATTTATCAACACATCAGTGATAAGTGCACCGGAATTCAACCTTGAGACAATTCGATAACCAGTCCAGCACTTATTAAGAAGTTCAAAAATAAATGGAAGAATCTGCAGAGCATTTTGTTTTACATACCACCCTAGAAATAGTAACTGCCTTGAAGTAAACTCTTCCTTAACGGAAACCCTTCAAAGGGCAAGGATCAATGCATTACACACAATTCAAATGCGTAAGCTGGCATAATATACACAAAGGTTTGTCAATTATTTGATAAAATATTTTTGATTATGGAAGCCTATGTCCCCATAAAAATTCACTAATTTGTACAGAACATTAACGGCTACAAACATGTTAACAGGGCATAAAAATAAAAACGTATTAACAAGAAGTCTGATGGTTTCCAGCCCAATTCTTTCATAAACAAAATGAGTCTTAGTTCATGAACGCTTTATGCAAGAAAATCTCCTGTGTCAAGTCTTTTAATCCCCAGAAGCTATACAGGTGGCAGAGTTACCATCTCTCCGTCCAGCTCAAATTCATCGCTCCCGTCCGGTGAGAAGAGATACGTTGGAGGTTTCCATGGAGATACTTCAAGGCAAGATGGGTAGAGCTTTCCTACGGTGCAGCGAAAGTCTTTGCCTAAATCCCAAAACACACGCTCAGATATTTGTTGCCGCAAAAACCACTGATCAACTTCCATATCATACTGGTAGATGGCATATTTGGCTCTTTCGTTCATGTGCGTTTCTCGGATGAAGACACATAAGGAATTGGAGATAACCACAGCGCGGACACAAGGGTCAGAGTATCGCTTTGCAGGGATATTGGCTGCCATCCTCCACTCATTTTTATTCACATCGTACACTTCCACAGTTACAGATGACCCATCAACAGTGCTGGTTGGAACCCTAATACCAGAATTGTTGCCAATATGCAAACCTCCAACATAAAAAATGTTATCACCAAAATCAGCAGCTGAGGCAAAGCATCTACTAGTTTGCCGTGCGGCCATTTCCACCCATGTACTTGACCTTGGAAAATAACAGTATGTTAAATTGTGTGCCATAACATAAATACAGTCATGTACAACTACTGCAGCATTCCACTGCCATGCACAGGGCAATGGGCTTACCATAGTCCACTCATCCTTCTCAGAGTCATACCTTTCAACAGTTCTTCTATTGAGTTCGCCACCTACACTATCTCCTCCAATTGCATAGATGTACCCTTCGCAGCAGACTAAGGAAGGCTTTAGGCGAACAAACTTCATTGGGGTCTTTGGAATCCAAGCATTTTGCTGTGCATTAAACCAGTAAAAACAATTCACCGTTCTAAATGCAGCTTGCAGTTTGCTTGCTTTGCTGTGATTGCTTTTTGCATTTTTCAGAGGAACCTGGCCGCCTGCTATGTAGATGTCATTGTCAGGAGTTACAAGAGTACCAACTTTGTGCAAATCAGCGGGAGGATTGCAAAGCTTGTAAACCTTTTCTGCTTGGGGACTATAACAGACCGACGAGTAATAACCACCAGAGTTTTCAGCAGCAGCTTCGATGAATATTATCATTTCTTCTTTTGTCATACCAAGTCTTGGCTTGAAGAACCTGGGCATAGACTTGTACAAGCCTTGAACTACCACAGATTTATCGTTGGGTGGCAGACCCTGGAACCACTCACGCTGAATCACTTCTGAGAGTGCATCGATCCTGATGTGGCTAAGAACAGTGGACAAATACTGCGAACGTGAAACAGTATTGTACTCCAGCCAGGACATTGCAGCCTCACGAACAGTCTCTTCTTTCTCCACATTTAAATTGTCACTACTTACAAGGTCTATCAGGAGATCACTGGACAGCTGCATGAAAGCTTCCTGGTGGCAAACAGCAGTAAATTTGTGTTCCACCATCCTTTTTGCACTCTGTTTCAACTCTTCACAGCTAAACAGGTCAGCGAAACTCAACAATCGCACACAGTTTTCGGCATTTATTTTCTTGATTAAATATTCTCTACAGCGATGCAATACATCATCCACCTGTAATTCAAAATAGAGCATAATTAGCTATGGCAACATTTTTTAAATGCAATATGTTTATATGTATACACAAGTTTGGAGTTTAGTGTAGAAGGCATTTCGGTGATTAAAATATTTTTAAGATGAAATCAGAAACTAAATATATAATGATCAAGACTAATTTCACACAAAGATTAAAAAAATTATGGCTCAAATTGAATGAAACCTCATCAAGCTAGAGATGAAAACAATGCATGAAGGAGAATACAAGACAGCAAACATTTTGCTCTGCTCCTATGTTCTGAAACGTCCTCCCCACCTTGATCTACACCGTTCTTTGCAACTGGCTCTTCATCTCTTCAAGCAACACCACAATATAATGTAACACTCTGGAAGGTGGACACCACCTGGCCTTCTTCTTAGACATGACTGCTTTCTGTTCCACGTCCTTCTCCCTCTACTACTCTCTTCCTCTACCCCCATCCTTATACAGTGATATGCTACTTTGTATATAGATTCCAGCTATGTATATCCTCTAATACATTTTTATATCCAACTCCTGAATCAATTATTTTTAACAAGTATAGAGCCCAGAGGCATAGATTACATTTTAAATAAAACAAGCATTGGCATAGCCAATAGGTCTCGCTTTTGGGACTTTATAAGTATTTAGTTATGCAGCACAATATCCTTACTGCAACAACATTAACTGTTGCATGGCTAAACACTTATAAGGTCCCAAAGGCGAGACCTATTGGCTATGCCAATGCTTGGCGAAGCGCCTCCTGTGCCAACGCATTAACAAATGCCTGCCCTCTTCTTTAATAAGGGAGAGCGAGAAGCGCGCAAATTAAAATACTTAGTCATCACAGAGAAGCGCTTTCATGTGCCAACGCATTAGCAAATGCCTGCCCTCTTGCACTTCAGCAGCTGATGTGTACAGGCTCAGGACAACAGCCAGGGATGCGTGATCACCTTTCCGAGACCTGCAAAATTAAAGAACACCGAGGCAGAACTACAGACTTCCTTTTGACACTGCAGGAAAGAATTCCAGAAACAGAATGCCCGCATTTCACTTCTGCATGGAACTAAGAAAACAGGGTGTGTGAAGCTTGTAGTCAGTTTGATGAATCAACATGCCTGCCAGATACGGCCAGTTATGTCATCACACATGGGGCACACATGTGCACCGCACGCTGCAGGAAAGGACACATTTAGAACAAATTATCCCAGGCTTTGACACTTTACTGTAACACAGATTGGTATTTGTAGGCATCCTTGTCCTTACAGAATTATTTTTGAGACAAGTTAGGAGCGCGCGCGCCTCCCGCTAAAAGTAAAAAAATATTTTTATAAAAAGACGCGCGGCCGCCAGACGCGCTCTCTGGTGAGGGAGGGGGAGAAAAGCCAGATGGCGCCTCAGCGATACTTAAAGTGTAGTGCCCCTTAAATAAAAAAAAAAATAGCCAATAGGTCTCGCTTTTGGGACCTTATAAGTATTTAGTTATGCAGCACAATATCCTTGGTGCAACAACATCAACTGTTGCATGGCTAAACACTTATAAGGTCCCAAAGGCGAGACCTATTGGCTATGCCAATGAGTGTTACGTTTTCCTATGAAAAGGAATTTCGGGCAGCATCCGGAATAGCATCATGGTATAGAAAAATCTACACAAACGTATGGCAAATATTATTTGGCTAATTGTGAAGGCGCCATGTGATGCGTTTACAAGCTAGAGAGAAAGGCAACATTTAAAGTGAGCGTTCAGTGCCGCATGATGACGCATAAATGTACAGCTGTGCACATTCTCATTTCTCTGCACATACTTGTCGCGTGGTTTCTCGGCGGGGTACATGTGGCCGGTGCTTTGCTTTACTCAGCATTGTTGTGCATGTATATAGAAAGCTGTCTCTTCATAACCGTCATGGTAAACCCACAATCACGCCCTTCCCCGGAACAGGCGATTACGTGTGTTCTTTAATGTGTGTTTTACACAGTGCATTAAGACAAGCCGCTGACCTTACTAATGCGCGTTCTCTATTCCCATGCCGATTCCAGTTAAGTGAGCATTCTCCACATTAAATGCACTCGAAAAGTAAACAAATGTGTCCCCTGGCACAACCCTACTGTGCTAAGGGGCTTTTATGGCTCAGACGAGAGCACAGCAAGTATTACCTCAGGGCGGGGCGGCCATAAACTAAGCCCTGGGAGTCAGCGCGACCTCGGCCACTTTCGAAATGTCAACATACGTCAGGCTGGGAAGCAGCGTGCCCTGGAGGTCTGGCGCGCGTGATGACGGAGCCACTGCAAAATACATGCGTTTTAATTGCAGGGCAGATTTTGATCATCCCGCCCCACCATCTACCCCCAAAAAGCTAGTCTCTTAAGAGGGCACGTGGGCAGAGCGCTGCGCTCTAGAGAAAAAAGTGTCAAATTCTAGAGTACTGCACTGTACAAAAAAAATCTCAAATTGACCTGTTGGACAGTGAAAATAATGATTAATCGGGATCAAATGTTATTTAAGAATGTTCAGCAATGACCAGTGACGCTTCAAATGTCACGTTGAATTGAAAAAAAATCCTATTAAGCAAACCCATGGAATGATTCTTTGTATGTTTCAAACAATCAAAAGGTCTACAATTGAATAAAACCAAAACATCACCTTGCTCCTATTATAGGGTAAGAGTGACAACAAGTAATTTTCGATTTAGTACTGTAGGGGGCACCTTAATAATGATTTTTTTTTTCTTATTGATGTTAAATGCTCAATACGTTTTAGTGCACTGGTCTAATAATTTGTTATAACGCGGTAGCTAGGTTCCGACGAAGCATTCTTCAAATAAGATGCCGCAGCAGAATTTATATTGACCAATTAAGTATCAGTCAATTGTTACTTAGACCCGGTAGCCAGTTAAAATATATTGACTGTAGAAAATGCAGATATGCGCTGCGTGCTCGTTTGAAAGCGCCCGGAAGCAGTATATTGTTCTGTGGGTGGAGCGGTGGCCTGCTAGGAGGGAGAATCAAGGTGCAATATGGTCTGATTAAAGCCCCAACCCACAGGAAGTGTTCAGTTGCCGCCTTGCTCGTGGGATAAAGGGTTACTTAATTCCTTTATTAGTCGCGTAGGGAAATTGCTCGGCCATAATAAGCGGTTAGTTGTGGCATGATTGAAAGAAGTGACTTTCTTAACTTTTGGTAACCCAGGGCGAATGTACTTTTTAGTTGGTGTGATCTGACAATCCGACCTGGTTTTCAGTGACTGAAGGTGCAGCTTTTTAATTGATAATCGGTGGGTCTTTCTCCAAGAATTCATGAACCTACCCATATTGCAGGGCATATCTTGGATAATATCTTTGCAAACATAGACTTATCAGTGGAATCCCCGTGGCCACTAACCTGGACTGATCATTTTGCGCTTAAATTTACCTTGAGCAGGGCGGATAGAGGATACCAGTCCCAATGCAGAATGAGTCCTCGTAGAGCTTGGAGGAAAGTCACCCCTCAGGCATTTAGTCAGGTCTTTAGACCCCCCCCTCCTTCGATAAAGGAGAGGGAAGTGATAATGCCTTAGGAAAATGGGAGGCCTCAATTGGAGACACGCTAAATATCATCGCGCCGTGCAGGGTAGTACGAACGCAGGAAAGGGCTGTCTCAGCCCCCTGGTACTCTGAAAGTCTTAAGAAGGAAAAGGCCAGGTGTAGAGGCAGAGAAAGAAAATGGAGGAAAACCAAGCGGCCAGAGGATAAACTGGCCTTTTCAGTAGCACACAGCCTATTTAACAAACTAACTCAGCAAGAAGAGACCACCTAGGCTCGAGAATTCGGGAGGCAAAGAACTCTTCTAAGGAGCTCTTTAAAATACTCAAAGAGTTCACAAACCCTAAAGCTAACAGTCCCTCTATACCCCCGACACAAACACTATGTGATAACATAGCAAATCATTTTAGGGACAAGGTAGACAAGATCTACAGCTCTCTAGCTGCAAGAGCAGCACCGAAGGGGTTGGCCCCTCCGAAGAGAGACCCCACACTACCTAGACTCGACGCATTCACAGCCATTACCACAGAGCAAGTGGCAGCAGTATTGGCACACAAAATCTGGTGCCCCCTCAGACCCGGCGGTGCCATTTATAATGGCTGAACTCGCCCCAATTTTAGCTCCGTCGTTAGCGGAGGTTTGTAACATCTCCTGGCAACGGCCGTATTTCCCAGGAAATGGAAAAAAAGCGCATATAAAACCTTTGCTGAAGAAGGCTCTAGCAGACCCGGCAGACCTTCAAAATTATAGACCAATCTCTCTCCTCCCTTGCAGCTCGAAGGTTATGGAGACATTGGTAAACAAACAACTAACGGGATATCTGGAGCAGTATGGGTTATTGGACCCCTCGCAATCAGGTTTCCGTGCAGCCCATAGTACGGAGGCGGCACTGGTGGAGGTCATGGATACGATCAGGATGTCACTGGACAGAGGGATGCCCACCATGCTAGTGCTCCTTGATCTATCGGCAGCCTTTGACACCATCTCTCATCGTGTCCTGTTGGACAGGCTGCGGGAGATTGGTGTCGAAGGCTTGGCTTGGATGTGGCTGCAGAGCTTTCTTAACAATAGAGCACAATGTGTCCAATTAGACACATTCGTCTCTCAGACCACCGCAGTAGACAAGGGGGTCCCGCAGGGCTCCATCCTAAGCCCCACATTATTCAACATCTATGTGGCACCGCTGGCCTCCATCATAAGATCTTGCGGTTTTGAGACAATCTCGTATGCGGATGACACGCAGGTGATAATCCCCATCGAGACGGACCCAGCAAATGCCAGAGCAAAGTTTAAATCCTGCATGCTGAAAATTGCCGCTTGGATGAGCGAGAATTTTCTGCAGCTCAACTCCAATAAGACGGAGATCCTTCTGTTTGGAAAGGCGACGGAATTATGGTCGTCGGACTGGTGGCCGGAGGAATTGGGGGAGGCACCCAATCCAACCACTCAGGCACGGAATTTGGGTATCCTGTTTGATAATAAACTTTCGATGGAGGAACACGTGAAGTCAGTATCGGGCACATGCTTTGGCATCATGCGGATGCTGAGGAAGATTTTTCCTTGGATCCCTTTGGAGGCCAGAAAGACCCTAGTACAGGCACTACTAGTTAGTAGACTGGACTATGGGAACGCACTACTAGTAGGAATTAGGGAGGACCTTGCGTCTAGGCTACAGGTAGTGCAAAATACGGCAGCCCGACTGGTCCTCAACAAACCAGTACGTACCCCCTCCCGTCCTCTTTTGCAACAACTACACTGGCTGCCCATGAGGAAGAGAGCAGTGTTTAAGCTCTTGACGTCGGTGTTTAAAGCACAGCAGGGCATCGGCCCGGTCTACCTAAGGAAGAAGTTGGTTCCCTATATACCTGCCCGTTTATTGAGATCTAGCAATCGTAATCTACTACGTCCCTGTAAAATCAGAAAAGTCAAAATGGGAGGGCACGCTTTTTCACATCTAGCCCCGCTCCATTGGAACCGCCTGCCGGATGAGCTACGCGCCTGCGCAAGCTTGGGGCAGTTCAAGAAGCAGTTAAAAACCTGGCTGTTCTAAATCCGCAATTTTGTCCTAGCCTTTAGCACTGTGTAGCCAAAAGCGCCGAGAGATCCCTGTGGGGATGATTCGTCGCGAGTTATAAATGAAAAATGATGATAATGTTCGATTTGGATTATATATGGGCACTAACAGAAATTGGTTGGTACAGAAGAAGAAACAACAAGGGAGACCGAGAAGCGCGCGCGCGCCTCGCGCTAAAAGTTAAAAAAAAGACGCGCGGCCGCGAGACGTGCTCTCTGGTGAGGGAGGGGGAGGAGCGGGTGAGGGAGGGGGAGGAAAGCCATATGGCGCCTCAGCGATGCGAGGAATGGATGGCAGCTGTGCGCGTGCACGCCATCGTGAACGCAAGCTGGAGGCCAGCAAAAGCCACTGGGTTAGCACTTTCAAAACCCATTTACTAAATCTCTCGCCGAGAGCAGCGCAAGCGCTGGCTCAGGCGAGACCTAAAAACGACTTAGGTCAGTAAGAAAGACGAAGAACAAGTGTTGGCCACTAGTCTTTTGGCTTTGTCAATGCTTGCTGTGTTTTGGTTTTTTCAAATCTTTGTTGGGGAGCTGCTGGGCCCTCGCTAATATATAAAAAAAACATTTGCGAAAAGCAAATCTAATTTTTGGTATCAAAAGCACACACTGTCATGGTGGTCACTGGCACTAGAGGCAACTATTTTGTGCGTGATTGTGCTCCTTGTGAAGCTAGCCATTGACTGAAGTGGGCCAACCACTGCCCCATACTGTAGTGGGTGGAAAAAATGTGATTAATACAACAGGCCAGTGGGTAAATAGAGATTGCGGAAATCCCCTAAAAGTAAGCATATTATATATAATTTTAGTAAAATCAAAAGGTCTTGACTAATGTCAGACCTAAACAGTAGGCAATGTACTCCGTCATTCCAGCACCAATTCAGAAAGCAATAACTCTGCTCTACCAATCGTTTACAACTTTCCTCTGTGGAGGAAAAAACACATTCCTCAGTTGTTCAAAACGTGGAATTCTTGATGTTATAAATAAAACTCCCAGCTCCTGCAAAGCCCTCTGCATCTTCCCTTCCCACCAACTTGCTGTTTCCCGAAACACTGTACTACGCAAACAAAAACCATACAATGTGTGATAGGACTTTGGCCTCTCTATCCCGAAAGTAAATATAAAACTGGTTTCATCTCCAAACGTGAAGTAGTTTCCTGTGTTTTCAACCCCGCATGTGGCGAATCTGAAGGTAGAATATATAATCTAAAGAGTCTACTTCATAATGAGTTATATGCACTACACTCAGGATTGAAATCCCCCCAAAATAAACAACTTAAAGTACTAAATTGACTTTTCTAAACCAACCACGAAACGGTGGAATTATGCATGATCATCTCAAAAAGGCCGAGCTGCAAATACAGGCATTCATACCACAGTCCTTATTTCTTACTACAAGCTACTGCACTGCAGCCATAGTAACACAGCTCATACTGCATTATCTCCAGGGACACTTTAAATAAATACATACTATTAGAGTTCTGGATATAAGCTGTGACAATTTGTAACAAGGTAAAGCAATATGATTCCACCTTGGACCTACCGACTGGTGTTCAACGATCTTAATGATCATCCAAATGTAAAGGATTTGAAATGGTACCTCTGTGTGTGGCGATATCTTATTGCCATTTAGCTAACACACAATATTGAATGACTAGTATATGCTGCTGCAGGCATAGTTATCAGCAATAGTCATCAAACTTGGTTAACGTCTAACCTTGGCCTTTGAGGCCCAAGTCAAAGTCTCCTCTGTGGGATCCGACTTTTCCTCTCTCTCACTTCACCTAGTCCATTACCAAAATCTCTAAGCAAAGTCCTTGGGCAAGATGCTTAGTTACATCTGAAACATCCAGTTTTGCCTTTCATGTGCCTATCTTTAAATTAAAAAATACTTAGGGAGAGAAAAAAAAATCGCATTCTCACTTAAAATACAGAAACTCTTTATATCATTGCTCATCAAAGGGTCATTACAAAACCAACACTTCTCCAGCCGTGACCAGCAGTCCTGGTCTGATATACATACTTATAATACCTCATGTGAAGCCTAAAAGCACCCCTAGAGGCAGCGCCCTAATTGATTCGAATGACTCCAACTGTTGCACAAGGCTCACTGTAAACTTGGACAACAATAGCAAATTATAACCCAGAGGTTTTACAGTAATTTGGGACATTCTGCCATCTCAGTACCATGGCTCAAACTACGCTCCATTACATCCCAACCACAAATGATCCATCCAGCGCAACTTAGTAGCACACTCTTCACCTGATGACATCTTGGTCTCATGCTTTGGTTCCTCATTCCATACGTCCCACACAGGTATCTCAGTGCCCTAGGCCACCAGCAACAGTCCATCTCAAAGCACACCACTCCTTCCATGTTTGCACTCAAGCTCCACTGGTGATTCTACCACATTGTCACCAAGGGAATCCCAGGGAAATATTGCTATCCTCTTGGGGCCTGCATCTTTTCACACCACTGTTGTTCCCACACAGAGCAATTGCTGCTCTCCATCAGATGTCATCATGTTATATGTTCAAAGTTTCAACCAAGTTCGAAAGAGGCTTCTCTGGAAAGATGGGGACCTCCCTTCTCCTTGTGGCTCTGTCATTTTTGGCTTCTTTCCTTTCTGGGTACCCTAGGAATTACCATTGGTGTTTCATGCTGCTGGGAACCCTTCTCATCTCTTGAGCTCGAAAGATGATGCACTCGCCCCTTCTGTCCAATCCTATCTGCAGTTCACTAAGAAGCTGTTGCATGGGATCTTTCTCCTTCAGTGCCTCCAAGAACTGAGACTTACTGAGCACTCCTCACAGAAGAGAAGGTCAAGGATTCAAAATAGTTTGACTTCATCCCCCCACCAAGCCAATTCCAGTTTCTTTTTGCCACAGATATCAAAAGGAGACCCAATATGCCTCTTCTTCATCAAGTGTTTCCCAAACCATTGGATCACTTCATTCTTCAGAATTGGATTTTTCACACACAATCAAATCCAGCAAGTCATCATTTGCACTTAAGTGAAGACAACTCAGTAGATCCACTGCACTTTCAGCAGAGCATAACTTCTGAGCTGCATAAGCCAACAACATTTTACAGCCATGCTATCAAATCTACACCCATGGTGTTGAGGATACAAATCTCCTTGAGGACACAAAGCAGGGAAGGAGCAGACCATCCACTTCAGCTAGAGCTGCTGAGGTTCCCTTAGCTGCTTTCACCTTCCTTTTACCTACAAGACTGGCTATCTTTAAATTCTTCTCGTCAGTGCCCTGTTCTTGTCCTTTCTAGCCCTCCCCACATCCTCCAAAGAGATTGCTACTCTTCTTTCAAGCGAGCCTTTTTGATATTTGAAGCTACAATTCTCTAATGCTATCATCCTCTCTAGCCTTGACTTCAAAGAGGACCAGCTCCTTCTTTCACTCCATCGCCTGTAGCTGGACTCATCCAACTCCTGAAAAGAAAGCAAGTCTCATAGGGGAAGTGAAGTCACTCATTGCTTAAGAAAAAGAAAAGTATTCAAATAAGCAGGTTAGTAAATGGAATGGTTAACCAGATAGCAACAGTGTTTTCTAAAGCAGAGATACAATCCCCATTTTAATAGCTCTTTCAAGTTCAACGTAAAGTTTTCTTTAACATCGGCACCATGAGTAATGTTAACGTAAGAGGCTGCGCCCAGGTGCAACTTTGTGGATGCATATAGGTGTTTTTTTTTAAATTTATTTTTTGGAAGCAATTACCATGGATAAAGAGGAGGACACTAGTACCCAAATTTAGTCGGCAACCTTGAAAGAAAAACATTCCATTTCCAGTATGCAGGACAGATCATAGCTATTCCTTGCCCCCAACCACCACACCCCAAAAATAGATTCCCACCCAAAAAAACATTCTAGGCATTTCAGGTGACATGAAGTCCATTCACGGACATCCAGAGAGGTACACAGTCCAGTTAATTTTTTGCAAGGGATCAGTTAAAGTCCTAACTGGTCATCTTGCTTATGGTTGGAGACAACAGAAAACAGTGTGCAGCTCACACTCACTGGGACGTATTAAAAGTGTGAGACATTTCTCTCGGATAGCGGGTGTGCGTAGTACAGCCTGGACAAGGACTGGCCTCTCCTTTCAGACCCGTCTCTCACATGACGGATGTGCATAGTAGTGTGCGGCAGGGGTCTGTCCTCTCCTTCCAGTTCTCTCTCTTAGATAACAGGTGTGCGTAGTATAGTGTGTGGATGAACTGACCTCTCCTTTCAGACCTCTCTCTCAGATGACGAATGCGCGTAGTAGTGTGTGGGGAGGGACTGCCATCTCCTGTCAGACCTCTCTCACAGATTAGTGTAAGTAGTATGTTGTGTGGCTGGACTGGCTTTTCTGCTGAGACTTCTTTTTGAATAAGTGCCAGTAGTATGGTGTGGGGAGGGACTGGGCTTTCCTTTCAGGCCTCTCTCTCAGATGACGGGTGTGCATAGTAGGGTGTATAGAGGGACTGGCCTCTCTGCTGAGGCCATTCACTGTAATGATCGGTGTACGTAGTAGGGTTTGGAGATGAACTGGCCTTTCCTTTCAGACCTCCCTCCAAGATGACAGATGTGCGTAGTAGGTTGTGTAGAGGGACTGGCCTCTCTGCTGATACCTCTCTGTAATGATGGATGTGTATAGTAGGGTGTGGGGCGGGACTGCCTCTCCTTACAGACCTCCCTCTCAGGTGACTGGTGTACCTATTAGGACGTGGGGAGGGACTAGCCTCTCTTTTCACACCTCTTTCTCAGATGATGGGTGTAAGTAGTAGGGTGCGTGGATGAGCCTTAACTCTACTCACAACTCTTCTCAAACTAATGACCAGAAATAGTAGTCTGATAAACACCATGCCCATTAAGGCTCCTTCCTACAGAAACAAGTGTGCATAGCAGAGTGTATTCAAACATCACCCACCCCTTCATACTTTTCACACTCCCGCGAGTCTTGCAAGATCATAACATAAAATGTATTTTTTTTTAAATTAACCTTTTATTCATAGCAGTACTAATCTCTTACACACTTCCTCTCAAAAACAAGGACCACAATATGCATTCCTACTAATAGCGCATCAAGAACTTGTCTACTCCTTTTAACTATTCACAATACTGCGAGAGTCCCGCAAGACCGTAAAATTTTGTTAGAAGAAATATACATTTATTATCTTCACTTTATCCTTTAGACACCTCCTCTTAAAACCTAGGGGGACAGCACGTCTTTCTGTAGCCCCCTTATATAGCTTTTTAACTTCACTTCCACAACACACCCAATTTTTCAAAGTAAACAGTAAAAGTGGCCATTTCATTTCTAACATTTCAACAGCCAACCAATCGGAGAACTCGCGAGAGGCTCTTGCTCCTGCGAAAGCTTGGAGGTTCACAGGAAAAACAGGCCTCTGGACAAATCAAAGGCCTTCATTTTTGATTTTGTGCTCTTGCGGGACACCCGTTGGACTCTCACGAGCCCAACTGTCAAAATACACTATTATTTTTCACCATTAATTTCTCAAAAACTACTGTACGAATTCACAGCAAATCACAAAAAGCACAATCTGCAGACCAAGATCTAGCTTCCTGCCAAGTTTGGTGTAGTTACGTTCAGCAGTTTTTGTTGTAGCCCTGCCTAAAGAAGTCTATGGAAAATACATGCAGATTTTTTGTTTTGGGACCTCGCTTTTTTCTTGGCCTCCGTTTGAAGGATCATCCCGAAACTTTTCAGGAAGGAGCTGAGGTGGATTAACTTTTTAAAAAAAACGTTTTGTGAAGATCCGTCAAACGGGGCCAAAGTTATTAGCAAAACAAAAAAAGCTCTGTCTATGGAAAAACAGCCCTATCTATAACTACCTAGATGCGACTGCCACTAGGAGATCTATCTATTTAACAGATAGGTCCTTTTATAAGAACAATACCGATAAGGGATGGAGAGTAGCAGGCAAAAGTTGCATCTATATATCTCTTTATAGCTCACATTAATGAAAAAGATGACTAAGAACCGCTTGACTTACTGTGGCATCCTTGTTCATCGTTGAATCAAGACAATAGTGTCGAGGAAACTTATGGGTGTTCTTCCATACACATCTGCAAAAGGGAAACACCTGCAAAAAGAGCAGCGAAAGTTGCAGTGTCCTTGCGGAATGTACCCTATGTTCCCCTATACAGGTCATCCTGCCTTCTGGTGACAGAAGGCTATAGCTGCTGAAACCCAGCGTGCCATATGTTGTTTGGATATAGCATGTCCTTATCTCGGAGGACCATTTGATAGTAATAGTTGCTCAGATTTTGTGAAGTTCTGTGTTCTCTTAATGTGGAATCTGAGACATCCAAAGTTCTTTGGTTATCTTTAGGATTCTTGAAAAAAGTATTGAGAACTGTTTTGTTAAGATGACAATCTGAAGGCACCAAGGAGTAATCTGTGGATGTGTCCTTCGGATGACTCATCTTGAAATTGCATACATAGTTCTTTGACTGCAAAAGGCGTGAATCTCACGTCTTACCGACATTAAAGCCAATGACATATCTACGTTCCAGGATAAATGATTCATTTCTGCCTAACGAAAAGGCTTGAAAGGATGCCTCATCAATTGTGATAAGATTGTATTAAGCTACCATTGAATTGGCGATTTTTTGACAGTGAAAAAATTCTAAAAAGACCTCTGCTGAACTCCTTGATAATTCTCTGCGACCATAATGACAACTGGTTGGCTGACCTCCTAAATCGACAGATTGCTGCCAAATGGACCTGTGTTGGTAGTTCAGAAATAGGATGTTTATGTATGCCTGCGAAGAAACAGGATGTAGTCGGATTAAAACACCATCAACAAAAACTCGGTTTGTTCAGTTTCCATTATTGACATTCCTTCGACGGTCAGCTCAAGTGGTGGCCTATTGGCTTTCAGTAACTGGAACATGTTCTGTTCTCTATGTAATGCTTTGAGGGATAATGCTTTGAGGGATTATCAATTTTCAAATCTTGTGCAGTAGCGAAGAAATAGGATGTAGACTGATTAAAACACCATAAACAAAAAAGGTTTCCACTTGGCTACATAAGTTTTGTTTGTTGAATTCACTCTGGGGTTGTACAGTATCTCCCTGCAATATTCTGGGATGTTTAGGGGATAATATTTATTGTGTTCTGGAGCAAAGCCAATAAGTTGAGCGATTAAGGGTTTGGATGGAGAACTTGGCTCCTGTGCAAAGTTATATGATTGGCTAATGTAATGTGGTTGGTTTCTGAAAGGAGAAGCAGCTCCGTGTACCAGTACTGTCTAGGCAACAGTGGTGCTATTAGAATGAAATGGCATGGTTCTCGTTTTATCTTGCTTATGACAGTTGTATTACTGGGATTGGTGCAAAGGTGTAGTGTGACGATTTGGGGGTATTATATGGTATGGCTGTGCGGCTTTACCGTGGAATACATTAGCCAAAAAGCATCTTGGGTACAGTCAGGCTCGTTTGCACAACAGGAGTTTAACTATGGGTAGCAAGGCTTAAACAAAGGAACTTAGTGTAGAGCATTAAACAGTACCAAAGAACGAAATAAGAATGCCATGCAACACGAAAGAACGAAGTCACCAATTCATAAAAACAGATTACAGTCCTTAATGAGCGAAATCCACTAGAGCGTTCCTGAGATACAAATATTTCAAGGTTTTATCACTTTTTAATTCAACTACAAACAAGCATTGGTCAATTTAAAGTTTGCAAACTTATGAAAAGTTTGTAAAGTTAGTTCCGACTTATCCGGCCCGGCTTGGGTGACCAAATCAGACAGGGAGAAGGTTTTGGGGGAGGGGGGGGGGGCACAATGGGGTAGATTTGGACAGTTAGCTGTTTCCAGTTTAGTTCCAAACTTTACAGATCGACCGCCATAAGCTTTAATGGAGCGGTATTGATGCTGAGGATACAGGATGAAAAGATGCTCAAGGATGCTCCAGGTGCTGTGCAGTAGTCAGTTCATGGGTCAGGTGGGACAACTTTAGACACAGAGGTTGGGTCCCTCGAAGTTCTCTTTAAGACTTTAGAAGGCCAGCTGCGGCTAGGCTGCCGGTCTCCATGTACAGAGGTCCCAGCAAAATCCTTTGGTAGGGGTTAGTGTCCCTCTTGAGCGACCAATTTGGACTTCGACGACTCTCCCAGTTCCGGTGAATTGTGGTGCAACTTTTTTTGCCATTGAGGATCGGTCTCTTGGAGCACGGCAATTCCTCTTAAGTGGCTATCAACTTACTAGTTTGAGCTTCTTCAGCTTTGTCAGTGGTGCGGTTCTAGGGGCTCTTGGAGTCACTTCTTCAGTCGAGGGACGACTTTACCCCGAGCCAGGAGCCACAATCCCAACGTTGCTAGCCCAAGGTGCAGTTCAGCAGATGGTGCAGCCTCTTTGTGCCGTTGAGGTGTCAGCAGGGCAGTCCTTCTTCGTTCCTTATTCAAGTTCCAAAGTGATTGACGTTCAGGGCTACAGGGGTGCCATATTTATCCCGAGAAAGTTCCCTGAGGGAACAACGTGGTCACTAGACAATGGGCTACCAGGCCCCCTCCTGGTAACTACTTTTCAACAATGTGTGGCACCTAACAATCTCAGAGTGCGCTATTATGCCCACTGTCACAATGTGTGCACCCTTCCTTGGCTGTTATGAGTTTGGTAGCCCACCCTAGAGGTGTGGCTACCCGAGGGCTACACGCTCACGGGAAAACCGGTTTGGGCATTGGTCTTCTTTCTTTGTCCCAGTCTTTAGCCCATCTACCTGAACAAACGGCAGCCCCTTGGGAGTGTTATTGTCATTTGCCCCAAAGTCATCTTCGCCTTTGATGCTCGCCTTTTGGGTTAACACTCTGAGTGGCTTCCTGCAAGGGGGAGGTGACACCTCTCCCTGTAGCGGGCTGCTCTTTTTTCTAAGTCTGGGAGTCATTCACACTACTGCCCAGGAGGGCAGAAAGAAGTCTGTTGGCCAGGGCCCGTGTGAGTCTACTGGACCAGCTTGGTCACACAAGAGTGGCAACTTGCTAAAGTTGCATTACTTTGATAGTGACATTAAATTCGACCTGGGCATCAGGTCAGGTTTAATGCCACAATTAATTTGATACGTTACAGTAGTACCCAGTTAGGTAGTCCCATTCAAAGGTTAGCTAGGCTGAGGTGCCAGCCTGTAACCCTGTATTAGCCAATGGGGCTACTCATTTTTCCACCCACATCAAAATGACAACTTGAGGGGTTTTTCTGCTAAGACACAAACATACATGTCCTACTTCATAATATACAGCTCCCTACCTTAGGTCTCTATAGGCCTTCGTAGGGGAGACTTACATATACTGTTAAGGGAACTGGTGGCTTTGCCATTAGTGGTAATGGCAAAGTCGACCTGGCAGTATGACAACTGCCTTTCCAGTCTGCAGTGGCAGGCTGCGAGCCATTTTGTCACACACAGGGTGGCACAATCAGTGCTGCAGCCCTGGGTGGACACTCTGCCTTACATGCCCTTTGTACCATATACAAGGGGCTTGTAAATAAGTCAGTACTTGCAAATTGGGGATAGCCAATTCGACATACACTTTGTAAGGGGTTATAACACTGTCACTGAGGCCTGGTTATCTGACCTCAGTGCACTCTCCGAGTTGAAAAACCAGCAGCTAGTAGTCCAAATGAGGGCAAAAAGTGGGGGTAAACCTACAAAAAGCCAGTTTCCTTACATGGAGGCGAACATTTCAGACAATGCAATCTGAAAGGCATTGCCCCATGATTCCTTCTGTGGAAATCTGCTTGCGTAGAAGCTGCATTTGTGGTTCTTGCTGTTCACAAACAGATCTAGATTTGGGCTTCCCCATATTTGGAAGATGAGTCTCAATTGATGTTGGTTTAGTTCCCATTTGTGACACTCCTTTGATGTCCAGCTCAAAGTGTTGGCCCTTTGGTTTTCAGTACCTGGAATATGCTCAGCTCTCAGTGTAATGCGGTGAGTGATTATCCATTTCCAAATCTTCTGTGCCTCCCTGGAGAGTAGACTGGATTACATTCTTCCCTGTTTGTGTAGCACATGGTCGTAGTGTTGCAGGTGCATACCAGTACTGAGAATCCTGAAATCTTTGGGAGGAAACCTTGGAGGTCTGATGCCTCCGCTATTATCTCCAAGACGTTGAAGTGCATTTGAAACGCTTGAGGTGACCACTTTCTGTTGACCTCTAAGTCTTGGAGATGAGCACCCCAATCTTCTAGGGAGACGATGGTCATCATGAATGTGGGAACATAGTGGAGGCAAATCCATTCTATCGACGCATTGTGTTCCTGCATCCACAAAGGTATTGCATTTTGTTTTAATTTTATTTGTAATTTTGAAAATGTTGTCAAACGAACCTTGTTATTACACCCACTGGTTGTCTAAGTTCCTTCAGGAATGGTCTTATATATCATCCCTAGCGAAGACTTGTAAACGCATACCGAAACAAAACTCTTTTTAGGAGCTGGAGGACAAGGGCTGGAATCTTTGACACACCCCTTTGCGGGAAAAGCCTTTCACTGTTCCATGTACAAAATTGCTCTGAGAAACCTTACGCCTCTACTTTGTTTTAAAGGGGAATTATCCTTGGTGGGTGTTAAAACCAGGATGTTAGAGAGGCCATTGTTGAGTTTCTGGCAATTTGATAGGATGGGGCTTTCACCAGCCAATTGTCTAAGGGAAAATTTGATGGCGCAATCTCCTGAGATAGGCTGCCACTGGTACCATGTATCTGTTGAAAATGCGAGGGAAAGAAGGAAGGACTATGGACTAGTAGTTGCAACAAGCCACTTTAAATCTTAATTTTGTGGCTGCGGGATGCATTGGCATCTTGGAGGTTCAGATATGTAAAGCAATCTCCCTGGTCTAGCATCTGAAGTATTTACTACAGTGTAACCATATGAAATTGTTTCTTTAGGAATTTGATCAGCTGCCACAGATCGAGTATTCATCTCCATTTACATGAAAAAATTTGAATACAAATCTATAATCTGCTGGGAATAGGGCAAGATTTCTATTGCTCCCTTTTAAGGCATTTGTATTTCCAAATGAACTAGTGGAAGGTGTTGGGTTGGAAGGACCTTCTTTGAGATGGGTTTGTAGGTGTCATGGCAACAAATTCTATGGTATGTCCATTGTGAACAAATTCTAGGACCGAACTGTCAGCTGTAATAGATCTCCAATTTTCATAGTAATTGGAAATCCGTCCACTTATCGAATGAAAGGGAAGCGAGGCCGGTGTCAGGATAACTTCATTGGTGTCTGATGGATTCTTGAAATCTCTGTGGTTTCCAAAGTTGGCGGACGGTGGAGGACGGTATTGTTGAATATACCTCTATTGAGCCTGCATGACAACAGAGTCTGGATGAGTGACTTTTGAGACATGCCAGAGAGTACTGAAGAACCTTCTACTTCTCATCTAGGCAGGGAATGGTGTTGAAGGGTTTTCATAATTTATATTTCCTCTGCCTGTAATCAAAAATTGGAAAGAACTTTACAGACTTTCTAGTTAGTTCTTTAAAAAGACGCATTGGAAACTTTCTGAAGGTTAAGGGTAGAGGTAAATCAAATCTTTTTGATGCTTGAAAACTTAGGCCATTGGGCGAGAATTAGCTACATGCAGAGTGGGGCGGAGTAGGTAAAGAGGCAACATAGTCATGCCGTTAAGAACTCATCCCATACAGAGGGGAGGGTCGTATAGAATTTCTCCTTCCTCCTGCTCATCTGAATACATATCTTCAAGTGTTGGAGGAACAATGGGCCATAGTCATAAGTGGCAACCTAGGACTGTCTTGAGAAGGAATGGTGTTCGAGGTGTCAGTGCTTCAGTACGAGTCTGAGCCCTTGGCGATACTGGTTGAGCAGGTTATTTCAGAAATCCTACATAAATATCAATGAGCATTAAACCCAAGTCCTTTAAGGTTCATATCCATACTGTTCCTGAAAGGACTCTACTTACCTAAATAAATATACTATCCAACCTATCACTCAAACGTCAATTAAAAACATACTGGATGTATTTCACACCTTCTATAAGGAATTATAAATTTATATGAGAAATTTTAATTAGAAGACTAGGATATACCTTGAGAAAATTCATTTACCTACCCCTAGAAGCAGAGGGTGGAAACATGCTGAACAGACCAATATCACGTTTAGAAATCACTAAAGCCATGTAATCCTTAGAAGAGGGCATGGCCCAGGCCAGATGGCCTCATATGAAAGTTTCTATCAAAAATGCTCATGAAATTTACACAAACCACAAACATTTTGCAACCCGAGGGACAATAAAAGGATCTGCTACCAGAGTTACCAGTTATACCAACAGAAGGGCAAGATCATCTAGAAATGAAAAAATATCACTCCACCTCGCTAATGAACAAAGATTGCAATGCATATGGCACAATACTAGCAAAAAGATTGGAAAAGCTGCCAATCTCTTTAATACGCCCTGCACAAACAGGGTTCTTAAAACAAAGACTGGCTTGAGACATTAGGACTTTTCTGTCATGCTCTGAAAAGGTTAAACCTCCAGACACCCCACCCATTGCAAAAGCCTTGGAATGGGGAAAGACTTTATACATATTGCTTTCACGCTGTACTCAAATCCAGAGCTTGTAGAAGGTTAAATGGAAATCTCTATAACACCTCCTTCCTCTCCCAAGGAACTGAACACGTGTGGTGCGCCCTTTATCACCTTTACTATTCATGCATGCAATTTATCCAGTCCATACCTCATTGAGATCCAAAAGGAAGATAAAAAGAATCCCATTCAGATCAGGCAACCTTATATCAGCAGTTCATGCAGACAACATGTTAATGTTTACAGTGGAAGCCGACAAGGCTGTCCAGGACAAAAGTTACAAATCTATAAATATGCGTCTGTACTTGCAATTCTTTAAACACTGACAATTTCCATTAAATATTTGCACTTCCTCGATAATAGTATCCACTGGACTAAAATGGTCGCACAATACTAAAAAAAAAAAAAAAAGACCTAGGTATCTAGTTTTGGAGATATCTGAAGGGATCGGGAATATCCAAAATCAAAGAAATTCTTATGTTCTGGGTTCCACAAGTCACTACTTTGTAGATGTAGGAAAGTGGAATATTATGTGTTCTGGATGGGTGGACTTACCATGCAATATTATCTCTATACCCCAAAGATGGTTCTTGGATTCACAGTAATAAATCCTGAGCTCAGTCCCGGTAGAGTGACAAAGAGAAGTCATGCTTTACTACAGAAACATGTGTTAAGCATTTCAGAGTACCAACATGGACGATAAGTATGTTTGACACAACTTAAGAGAAATCAACACCAATTTATAAAAATAGTGTATTTTTATCTTAGTTGAGACACCAAAACAAACGGGATATCATACATATAGCCGGAGTTATAGATTTGTGAAGCAAATTAAACCAGTGCAATAAACTCCAGGGACAAAATAATATTGCGGTCAAGGCCAAAATCCACTAGTGACAATCTGTCACTTGCAGGTCGAGCTACTTGGAACCCTTATAGGTGTATGGTCATGCTGGCACCAGGACCAGCCCACAACAGTCAGATCAATTATACCTAGACCGTGGAGTCCGGGTGCAGAGTTGTTCTGGCTGGCCTTGGTGCTCAATGGGAGCTGCGGGTAGTGCTATTTTTAACGCTTACAGAGTGCTCTAATAAAATGCAAAAACACGGCAGGTACACAGCTGCTGAGGTCGGATGATGGTTACACTATGTTCTCTGTAGCTGCAGCGTCGAGTGTGAGGGTCCGGTAACAAACCTTGGTGACCAACAAGCCTTGGCAGCGGTCAGCACAACAAAAAGCTTTGGGAACTTCACTGGGTCCACGGGAATAACATAGGGGCCTGAGACTTCTGGGCAGGCAAGACTACAACTCCCACAATGCACTGGACCACCTAGATTTGGGCAATCCCTCAGAGGGCCAAAAGTCCAGTGATTCTTTAGATCCTGTAAGCGTTTTTACCAGCAGTTTACAGAGGACTAAGGCAATTAGGCCAGAGGAAACGGAGGGTGCTTCTGGCTTCTACAAGGGTCCCTCTCTTTGGGAGTGTGGTTTTAACCAAAGACAAGGGTCGTTCACTCAGTGCCAAGTATCCCTCTTTGCTTTGTGATGATGGGCAAAGTCCTGTTGTCGGCAACACGAGTATCCTCTTGGTCCTTCCTTAAAGTAAGTTGTTCAGATTGGAGGTTCTAGTGTCAGGGGGGGGTCCCTTCAATCCTATATTTAAGGGAGTTAGAGGTGTGGGGGCTAGTAGTCAATGGGCAGCTAGTCCGCCCCTGAGGTGACCACATCTGGTGGTGTAGGTCACCTTTTCTACCCAGAACCGACTATTTCTGCCCTCGTAAAGGATTACATTTTAGCTGTACAGACCAGGCTGCCCACCCTATTGGTGTGGTCAGCCTTCGAGGGGGTGTACACTTCCTGCATAGCTAATTTCCCGCCTTGCCCTGGTACAAGCGCACCTGGGGCAAACAGGAGGGTTGTTTCCTGCTCAGGGGGACAGCCCAGATGCATATCAGAGGCCATGTAGCCTTGGAAGCTTACCACTCTGATGTGCCAATTTACTAGTCATCAGGAGAGAAAGGAGGTGTGACCGCCTTACTCCCAGCCTTTGTCTGACTACTGGGAGTGATCACACTGCCTGGCAGGAGGTCAGAATCTTGTCTGTCTTGGCGGCAGCAGGCATGGGAAAGCGCAGGCTGCTCAGCCAAAACACAGTAAAGCTGGGGCATCCAGGGGGTAACCTCTAAGGTGCTCTCTGGGTGCATGCCACGTCACCCAGGGCACGAGAATTGTGTCAGGGGGGAGAAGGCACGGTGTTCGATACCAAATATGGCTGATTTTAGTGGTTCCATAATGGAGCTGTAAATCTTGAGGGTGCCCTGGTGGCAGTCCATGTTATCCTATGGACCGCCGACAATTATAGTGGTTTCCAACGGGTAAGTCCCTATAGGGACATATAGGCTTGCACTTACATGTCCACACCTTAAATATAATACACCCTGACTCCTGGGCTGAGGAGGCCTTCCTTAGGTGTGCCTTACATGCATTAAAGGTAGTGTAGGTGACTGTGCCACACATGGTGAGAGCACAGTCGAGTTTGAGCAGTTTGCACGGCTTTTGCAGTCTGCAATGGCAGGCCTGCTGTCAGTAGGTTGCATGGGTCACCCAGAGTGGCACAAATTTGTGCTGCAGCCCTGGGGACCCCTTTAACACCAGTGCCCTGGGGGTACCCCTGGTACCATATACCAGGGACTTATAAGGAGGTAAAGCTTTTTTGTTGTTGAAATCTATGAAAATCTTTATTATTTTAGTTACTTAAAACCATAATAATTTTGCAATAGGAAAAAGATAACTTCTTTTTAAAGAGATAAAACAGGCCTTTTATGGACATCAATAGTAGCCATAACAAATGAAAGTGTGCAATCGGTGACACTGACATAGTGCAAATTGTGTTTAAAAAAGGCATAAAATTCCAACGACATCCCGATCCTCCATGGGCAATAGTTGAAACAGATAAAGTGCAGGTCTTAATGTCCCTGTCAAAGAAGGGATTTGGGGGAAAGGGAAAGCGCAGAGTCACACCGTAAAGAACAAGTTACTTACCTTCTGTAACGCATTATCTGGTAGAGATTATCTAGCTGCAGATTGACTTACCTTTGAACTTCCCAGGCGTCAGGTTGGATCCGGAAACTTTTCTGAGCAATATCGCTTGCGTGCGCCATCGGGTGACTCCATTCGGCTCCGTGTGACGTAGTCGGCAGCGTCTGTTATGACGTCGCAGTGACTATATAGGCGCCACCCAGGCGCGCCGAAGTCAGTACTTATTATTTTTTCCACGCCAGAAGCACAGAGCTACGAAGTAACTGACGTAGTCGTGTGCAAAACTAGGGCCCTGACAGGGGAATTAACCCTAGCTCTATAATATCAGTCCGCAAAGCGGGGAGGCATGGGTGGGGCTGTAAGGAATCTGCAGCTAGATAGACTCTCTACCAGATAATGTGTTACCGAAGGTTTTAAGTAACTTGCTCCTCTGACAGACTTCTAGCTGCAGATTCCTTACCTTTGAATTAGATACCCAAGTCATACCATCCTGGCGGTGGGCTGCGGACCAATATCCTATACTAGGAAGTCCTGTAGGACCGAGCGGGCAAAGTGCCCGTCCCTGCAGACCTGACCATCCAGGCAGTAATGTTTTGCAAATGTGTGCAAAGATGCCCATGTTGAAGCTTGACAGATGTCTTGCACTGGGACACCCCGAGCCAAAGCCGTCGTCGCAGGTTTTCCCCTAGTGGAATGGTGCCATAATCCCTCAGGGGGCTGCTTCTTTGCCAGGGCATAACAGATCTTGATGCAGAGAACGACCCAGCGAGAAATGGTCCTTTTCTGCACTGCCCTTCCCTTCTTTGCTCCCACGTACCCCACAAAGAGTTGGTCGTCCAACCGGAAATCTTGTGTGTGGTCAAGGTAAAACGACAATGCTCTTTTTGGGTCCAGCCAGTGGAGACGCTCCTCTTCCTTAGAGGGACGCGGGGGAGCAAAGAAGGTGGGCAACGTGATGGACTGACCCAGATGGAAAGGGGTTACAACTTTTGGCAAAAAGGATGACCGTGTACGAAGCACCACTTTGTCCGGAAAGGACATAAGATAAGGAGGCGAAAGATCACGCCTGCAACTCGCTCACCCTCCGGGTCGATGTAATGGCCACTAAGAAGGCTGCTTTAATGGTCAACAGCCGGAGGGGACAATTGTGTAAAGGCTCAAAGGAAGCACACATCAGGTAGGTGAGGACCAAATTAAGGTCCCACTGTGGCATAACAAAGGGCGTGGGTAAAAACAGATGAGCCAGCCCTTTAAGAAATCTATGAATGATAGGAGATTTGAAGAGAGAGGGTTGGTTTGGCAGCTGCAAAAAAAAGCAGACCGAGCAGAAAGGTAACCCTTGAGAGTTGCCAAAGCAGAGCCTTGTTGGGAAAGGGTCAGAATAAACAAAAAGGACAGCGTAAAGAGGAGCAGAAAAAGGATCAATAGACCTTTCTGTACAGTATAATACAAATTTCTGCCAAGGGCAGTTATACACCAACTTAGTAGAGGGCTGCCTGGCTGCCAAAATAGCGTTACAGACTTCGGGAGGAAGGTCAAAAGCTATCAACTGCTGCTGCTCAATCTCCATGCATGGAGGCGCAGAGTTGACCGGTTTCTGGTTAAGGACCCTCTCCTTGCCCAGTCCGGAGCCACAAGGATGACTTGGGCCCAGTCGTTCCGGATCTTCTTCAGAACCCTGTGCAGGAGTGGTATGGGTAGAAAGGCGTACAGTAGGCCTGAGCTCCACTCGCGACGAAAAGCGTTTCCGGGCGTTAGCCGCTTTGTAAACTCCAGCACGCAGTACTGGTGACACTGTGCGTTCTCTACGGCGACAAACAGATCTAACCATGGTTCTCCCCACTGCTGAAAGATACCTTGCGCCACCTCCGACTGGAGACACCATTCGTGATCCGCTAGGCATCGACTGCGGAGTTCGTCCACCCTGGCGTTCAGAGAACCTGCCAGGTGTTGAACCATCAGGGTTATGCCCTTCTGTTCCAGCCATGTCCAGAGATGCAGGGCCTCTCGACAAACGGTCGACGACCCCACCCCGCCCTGCTTGTTGAGTACCACATGGCAGTGGTGTTGTCCGTGAACACCTGCACTAGCTTCAAATTGCTCAGAGCTCCATCAGATTTATGTGGAGTCACGAATCCGCCGAAGATCAGAATCCCCTGATCTCCACCTCTCCCAGATGGCCGCCCCCTCCCAGAAGTGACGCATCTGTCACTACTGTGAGTTCTGGCTGGGGAAGGGAGAGGGGTCTGCCGTTGACCCAATCACGGTTCGTCAACCACCACTGCAGATCTCTCGCAGTTCCTTCCGACATCTGGACCATGTCGGTGACATTTCCTCGATGCTGTGCCCACTGGAACTTCAGGTCTCACTGCAGAGCCCGCATACCCCACCGGGCATGCTTTACCAACAGGATGCAGGAGGCCATGAGGCCCAACAGCCTCAGAGTAAGTCCCACCGAAATCCAGGATAGAGGCCAAAACATCAGAATCATAACCTGAATATCCTGGACTCGCTGCCCAGGAGGATAGGCCCGAACCTGTACTGTGTCCAGAACTGCTCTGATGAAAGGGAGTGTCTGAGAAGGAGTCAGGTGTGACTTCAGCATGCTGCTAGTGAACCTCAGCGACTGCAGGAGGTTCGCCGTAGTCTGGAGATGGGAGACTACTGCCTGGGGCGAGGACGCCTTCAACAGCCAGTCGTCGAGGTAGGGGAAGACGGACACCCATAACCTGCGCAGATGAGCTGCGACCACATCACCTTGGTTAACACCCATGGGGCACTGGTAAGGGCAAAGAAGAGCATGGTAAACAGAAAGTGCTCACAACCTACCTTGAACCGCAAGTAACGCCTGTGGCCCGGCAAGATGGTGATATGAAAATACGCATACTGCAGGTCCAACGCTATCATCAAGTCTTCTTGGTCTAGGGCAGACAAGACCCTAGCAAGAGTGAGCATCTTGAACTTCTCCTTCTTGAGGAAGAGTTTCACGGTCCGAAAATCTAAAATGGGCCACAACCCTTTGTTGTTCTTTGGAATCAGAAAGTAGCGTGAATAACAACCACTGTCTACTTCTGAAACGGGACCCTTTCTACAGCTCAGCTCCATTGGCCAAGAGAGATGTAACTTCCTCTTGGAGCAATCTCAGATGATCATCCGTCAGTAGCTACTGATTTGGCAGAATGGGAGGTGGAAAAGAAAGGAAAGGAAGAGAATAGCCCTCCTGGACGATCTGCAAGACTCACTTGTCCGATGTTATGGATCTGCAGTGGGGGAGATGATGACGAATACTCCCACCAACTGGAGTAGTGTGGTCCTGCAGTCAGCCTAGGCGTGCTTGGAGGCTGCTGGGGGCAGTGTGGCCGACGGCTTGGGCAGTCTATGCAGGACTGTGGCTGGGATAAAGCTGACGCAGCTGGAAACCCCTTTCGTTGCCATGAAAGGGGCTAAAGGAAAACTGGCCACAAGGGGTGGAGGAGTGGTCCAGGGATCTGGCCGTAGTTCGAGAGTCCTTTAACCTGACAAGGGCTAAATCTGCCTTTTCCCCAAAAAGACGGGTTCCATCAAGGGCATGTCTATCAGATTGGACTGGACACCAGCTGAGAAGACAGTTATTCTTAGCCAGGCGTGGTGCCTCAAGGCCACTGTCGTTGAAATCAATCTGCCCAGCGAATCAGTTGTATCTAGGCCACACCGTATGGTGAATTTTGCTGCTTCGCTCCCATCCTGGACTGCTTGGGAGAGCACAGCCCGGGTCTCCTCCAGGGCTTGTGGCAGCACTTGCGCAACCATCTCCCAAAGGGAGTGGGAGAAACGGCCCAATAAGCATGCAGTATTCACTGACCGCAATGCCATGCTGCAGGAAGAAAACAACTTCTTCCCAAATGAGTCCAACCTCTTGGATTCCCTATCCGGAGGGGCAGAAGGAAACGCATCCTGGGAAGTGGAGGCCTGCACCACTTTCAGGGGTGGGTTGTTGGCTGAGGAACTTCGGGTCGCCCGGTGCTGGGCGATGGCAGAGTGCAACTGTCCTATTCACAGGAGCCCCTGTGCTAGGCTTGGACCACATGCCTAGTAGAACGTCTGTCAGTGGTTCATTAAAGGGGAAAAGTGGCTCGGAAGTGGAAGCCTAAGGTTAAAGCACTTCGGTCAGGAGATTAGTCCTGACCTGCACGGAGGTCAGCTCTAGTCCAAGGACCTCAGCTGCCCTTTTAATCACCATGGCATACGATGCCCCCTCCTCCGTAGCCACTGTTGCTGGAGAAAGCATGCCAGTATCCAGTCCATTGGCTTCCGCAAGTTCCCCATACCAGTCCAAAGGCTCCGCAGTCATCCTGGTGTTCCATAGGGTCCATAGACCCCTTCCATTCCTCTCCTGAGCCTAGCACATCTTCAAAGTGCTCAGTCGACAACATAGAATCCTTGGGTTCAATCGGCATCAAGCGACGTCGTTCCGGCTCCATGTAGTCGAGGATGAGGATGGTGCCGCCGGTGGGCACCAGCGGCGCCGCAGGCACAGACTCTGGGTCCAATGCCGGAGGAGGTCGCGTTGGCACGACTGACGTCGACCCGGATCGGATCCATGAGGCCTCACCGGCGCCATGGCCTGAGCAGACGGTGTCTAACTCTATGGGGCCCCTTCCCACTCCGCAAGGCCAGAGGGCTCACCAGCGGGCTCGGCTTGCTCAAATACGCGGCGCATGGACTTGTAAAATTATTTTATTTGAGTAGGTGTCGCTCCAGCTCCCGGAAAGGGAGGGAGGCACGAAGTCGACCCTGGCTCAGGCTCCGCGGAACCGCGCAGAGCGAGTCAGTGCTCCTTACCTCTCTTGCCGACGGACGACAGCTGAGGTGAAGATGAAGTCGTCTTGGACTTCTTCTTATGCCTCTTCCCCGAATTTCCCGAAGTTCTCGAGTGGGAGGAAGAGGACTTAGGACTCCGGGAGCGGTCCAGCGAGCTCCTCTTCTTCACTTGGGACCGGGACCTCCGCGGATTCTCGCTAGACGGTGTCGACTGCCGGGCCGCGAGGAGCATCATGGTTGCGCTCGAGACACAGTTCCCGTGGTCAGTTTTAAATTGCTTCTCTGCACCTTTTTCACCTGATCCTGCACGGTTTCTTTATTTGTTGTATTGTCTTCCCCTCCCTTTTGCTCCGCCTCCAGCGTTAGTCTGCGCGGAGGTGTGTTAGCAGCCCTATGATGAAGCATGCCACAGATCTCTGTGGGTGAGGGCAGTTTTAAAACCCTTGTGTGTTTTCTCACCTCTAGATCACAGCGTTTTCCTTGCGAAGCCCCATTTCTACATGTGTGTGTTATGTATAATTACCACCAGACTGTATGAATATCCTAAGAGGCTAGAAAGCCTACTACTAGGGCATGTTATGCAGCAAAATGGAAACGGTTTGTTATCTATTGTAGCAATAACAATATCAATCCTCTTGATGCTTCTGTGCAGAACATCATCTGTTATCTGTTACATTTACAGAAATCTGGACTAGCCTACACATCCATTCACTTACATCTAGCAGCAATAGCTGCATACTTACAAAACAGACAACACTTACCTCAATTCAGAGTACCAGTGATTAAAGCGTTTATTGAAAGATTAAAAAGAGTGATGCCACCAAAAGTCCCACCTGCACCAGTGTGGAACTTCAACATAGTCCTTACAAGGCTCATGGGTCCACCATTTGAACCAACGCACAGGTGTCATTTACAATTCCTCTCATGGAAGGTTGCTTTACTCATAGCAATAACTTCACTAAGGAGAGTTGGTGAACTCCAGGCATTAACTATACAAAAGCCCTTCTTTCAGCTTCACAAAGACAGAGTAGTTCTTCGAACAATTCCTAAATTTCTCCTTAAAGTAGTTTCTGCCTTTCATATCAATCAATCAGTTGAGTTACCTGTGTTTTTTCCTCAACCTGACTCTGTAGCAGAACGAGCTCTATACACACTTGATGTTAAAAGAGCTCTACTATATTACATGTGAAGAACAAAAGAATTTCACAAAACAAAGCAGCTCTTTGTTGCTTTCTCTCCACCGCACAAAGGCAATCCCATATCTAAATCAGGCATTGCAAGATGGATCGTGAAATGTATCCAGACATGTTATGTGAAAGCAAAAATAACTTTGCTAATACCCCGTAGAGCGCATTGCACTCATAAAATAGGGGCTACTATGACCTTCTTAGGGAATATTCCCCTATCTGACATCTGTAAGGCAGCAACATGGTCTACACCGCACACATTCACCAAACACTATTGGGTAGATGTGTACTTTAATGCTGGATTCCCTGATCAGAGTAAAAGGTCATTAACGGACTAGTGGATGGCGGTATGGTGGGCTGTAATGAACCCCCTACCCCTCCACTCTGCAAACTGTCGACATGTTTCAGCCGGCTAACGCAATTTCCCCGGCTTTCATCAGGACTAAAAATGGAAAGATCCCATAGGTACTATCCATACCTCCTCACTCGTGGGGTAGAGTGTAGGCTCACATCTGAGTGAATGCTCTGAATATTGGAAGAGTAACTTGCTCCCCGAGGGAAACCTGTAATAAAATCAACAAAATACATACATCAACACATACAGTGAAGTGCCCTCTGTGAGAAAAAAATTGGTTGAACAAAAGTGTAGAGAAAGTGGTTTTAACCCTCCCGATCAAACCAGCGATTCCTTGTGGACGTAACAGTATCAAATTAGCCACTACTGCAATTTGTGAGGCTTAACGTCCCATGGGAGCGCTCCATTCACGCTCGTTAAATGTATTACACCCAAAGGGCATCATTGCTATGACCAGAGACACGCACATTCATTCGGCAAATCTTACCGAGTTTACTAAAAACAATGCTTGAACTGGCGGGGAAGCGAGGACAGCTCCCTATAGTCGCACACTGTTAGGATACGGAGATAAAAAAGGGGAGAGAGAAGAGTTGAATACGGTAGTCAATGTACAATAGGTTGTAAACGCCGACCCCTCTTAGAGGCCAACGCGGTTGTATACTCCGTAAGATCAAGGCCCCGAGTAATAATGAGGACTCAGTCCATCTGCTAAGTCCTTGGCCCAGAGTATGCCTCCTCCGCCCCCCAGGGCGGGAATGAAAGGAAAGGACTTACTTCGTCAAGGTGAGCTATCGCAGACTCGTTGTCTCTCCCGGCGCCGTGCAGTTGCTGTGTGTTGCGCAGCCGGAGCCGGTAAATCCTCTCCCTCAGCCGATACGCGTCATCACGTGAGTGACGTACGCGATCGGTAATTGGTAGAGGGAAGGGAAAGGCATAGAACGTCACAACGGAGAGTCTACCAGTCTTGGACCTGGAGATCTTCGCCAGCGAAGGACGCCTACAGACTAGGGTGTTCCATAAACCCACGGATAGGAACAGCCTCCTTCTTTTTGAGAGCTTCCACCCTAAGTCATTAAGGGACAACCTTCCAGTGGGGCAGTTCCTGCGTCTTCGCAGGAACTGTTCCAACACAGGGGACTTCAGAACAGAAGCAGATATAATGGCGAATAAATTACTGAAGAGGAAGTACCCACGCAAGACAATCAAGAGAGCACGGAAAAGGGCGACCAACTGTAACCGTGAAGCACTTTTCGAAACAGTGGAGAAACCAACTACCAATAAAACAATCTGTGTGACCACTTTTAACACCGCATCAAACAGCGTCAAGAGGATCAACCTACGCAACTGGAGGATTCTTAACTCCAATGGTCTCCACCTAGAGAAACCCCTTTTTTCGTTTAAAAGGAGCCAGAACATAAGGGATCTACTGGTACATACCAGACCTAAGAGCACATTGGCGATACCTGTCGCGAGGATCGACCAGGAGAATACATGGGGACTCCCTCCAGTCACTGGACATACGAGATGCGGGACATGTGACGTTTGCCATTTGACTGCTAACACGAAAAGCGTGGACATCGGCCTGCACCACCCATGGAAACAACGCAGGCATACTAACTGCAACTCGACCAATGTCATATACATGATCAAATGTCCGTGCGGTCTTATCTACATCGGAATGACTACTCGGCAGAGTGAAAGTTAGGATAATGAAACACAGATCCACTATCAGATGCCAAAGGACAACTACTCGCCCGACGACCCACTACAAGGAGAAAAGGCACACGGGCGATGATTTATTCTGGACAGCTCTGGATAAGCCTATTACCGCCACTGCCCGCAACCCAGAAAACACTTTTTATAAGGGAGCAGAAATGGATATACAGGGTCCGGAGCCACATCGAGGGCCTGAACGATGACATACCCTGGAACACACTGAACAACTTATTAGATACCTTCGGGGCCACAATAAAAGCTGTCTGGCCACCTTTTTAGGGCCAACCGATTGTACCCAATGTACTACTGTGCAGGGGCCTTGGGTCGCCAAATCACCTCGCAACATTGTGTGGACCCCCTCTCCCACGAGATCACACCTACCGTGACCACTGCTGTGTTAAGGTTAGTCAGGTTTAAGGACTATTCATACATCTATGGTTAATGTGCATATTAAGGAATTGCCATTGTGTGTATATAGACCCTACCCTGCATGCATCACCAGCAGGATAGGGTGTCCATTACAACACTGTTATCTGGAACCTCATTTCACACGAGAGGTAGGCTTTGTAACCTGCTCACAGGCGATGGTATCACACTCACACATCGTGACCGAGGCATGCAGCGTTCCTCGAATTTACCGCACCTGCGCCCTGTTTCGCCTCCTCCAAAATGGGTTAGGAGGTTAGCGTTTTACTGCCTTTCCTCGTATTCACCGCACATACGCCCTGTTTCCTTTCTCCTCCAAGATGGGGTAGGAGGTTAGCGCTCTATGCCTTTCCCTTCCCTCTACCAATCACCGATCACATACGTCACTCGCGTGATGACGCGTATCGGCTGAGGGAGAGGACTTACCGGCTCTGGCCGCGCAACACACAGCAACTGCACGGCGCCGGGACAGACGAGTCTGCGATAGCTCACCTTGAAGAAGTAAGTCCTTTCCTTTCATTCCCGCCCTGGGGGCGGAGGAGGAATACTCTGGGCCAAGGACTTAGCAGATGGACCGAGTCCTCATTATTACTCGGGCCTTGATCTTACGGAGTATACAACCGCGTTGGCCTCTAAGAGGGGTCGGCGTTTACAACCTATTGTACATTAACTACCGTATTAAACCCTTATCTCCCCCTTTTTTATCTCCGTATCCTAACAGTGTGTGACTATAGGGAGCTGTCCTCGCTCCCCCGCCAGTTCAAGCATTGTTTTTAGTAAACTCGGTAAGATTTGCCGAATGAATGTGCGTGTCACTGGTCATAGCAATGATGCCCTTTGGGTGTAATACATTTAACGAGCGTGAATGGAGCACTCCCATGGGACGTTAAGCCTCACAAATTGCAGTAGTGGCTAATTTGATATTGTTATGTCCACAAGGAATCGCTGGTTTGATCGGGAGGGTTAAAACCACTTTCTCTACACTTTTGTTCAACCAATTTTTTTCTCACAGAGGGCACTTTACTGTATGTGTTGATGTATGTATTTTGTTGATTTTATTACAGGTTTCCCTCGGGGCGCAAGTTACTCTTCCAATATTCTGAGCATTCACTCAGATGTGTGCCTACGCTCTACCCCACAAGTGAGGAGGTAGGGATAGTACCTATGGGATCTTTCTATTTTTAGTCCTGATGAAAGCCGGGGAAATTGCGTTAGCCGGCTGAAACATGTCGACAGTTTGCAGAGTGGAGGGATAGGGGGTTCATTACAGCCCACCATACCACCATCCACTGGTCCGTTAATTACTTTTTTTACTCTGATCAGGGAATCCAGCATTAAAGTACATATTTGGAGTTCCTGTGGTCAGTTTTAAATTGGTTCTCTGCACCTTTTTCACCTGATCCCGCACTGTTTGTTTATTTGTTGTATTGTCGTCCCCTCCCTTTTGCTCCACCTCCAGCGTTGGTTTGCGCGGAGGTGTGTTAGCAGTCCTATGATGAAGCATGCCACAGATCTCTGTGGGTGAGGGCAGTTTTAAAACCCTTGTGTGTTTTCGCAACTCTAGGTCGCAGCGTTTTCCTTGCAAAGCCCCATTTCTACATGTGTGTGTAAGGGATAATAGGAGTTCGAAGTGGGGCGTTTTCCTCCTACCCCTTAACTTGTGTGTGTGTTGGGTAATTATAAATAACCAAACTATGACTTCAGGAGCCAGATCGCCAGGTTGAGTTCTTTGGGATTTAGATGCCTGATTTCTCCATGGCTCTGAGTGAGGAGACTGGAGGGGAGGTGCGGCTTTTGGTGTGGAACTACTGACAGCTCCAGCAGGGTGGTGAATCAAGGTTGACGTGCCCATGTGGGAGCTATGAGAATCAGTGTGAGGGATGTTTGCCTGAGCTTCCTAACTACCAACGGAATGAGTGGGAGAGGCGGAAAAGCGTAAGCAAATATCCCTGACCAGTTCATCCATAGGGCATTGCCTTTGGAGAGCGGGTGTGGGAAACTGGAGGCGAAGCTTGGGCATTTTGTGTTTTGGGCTGTGGCGAACAGTCTATGTGAGAAAATCCCCATTCCTGAAAGTAGGGGAGGAGAACCTGAGGATGAAGTTCCCACTCGTGGATTTGCTGCTTCTGTCTGCTGAGTTGGTCTGCAATCCGATTGTTTACTCCTGGAAGATGCTCTGCCATGAGATAAATGTTGTGGTGTATAGTCCATTTCCAATGGCTTGAGTGTGTCCCTCCCCTGTTTTTGTATATAGTACATAGCTTTCATGTTGTCTGTGCAGACTAGGACAGCTTTGCCTATGAGGTGAATTTGAAAGCTTTGAGCACTAGGAACACTGCAAGTAGTTCTAGGCTTTGAGCGCTAGAAACACTGCTAGTAGTTCTAGGTGATTTATATGGAGACTTTTGTGCTTTAGACTCCACAATCCTTGGATTGTGTAAGTGAGCACCCCAACCAGTGAGCGATGTGTCTGCTGTTAGCACCGTCGGTGGAACAGGGTCGATGAAGGGCTGCCCTTTGGATACATTTTGTGGGTTCCACCACTGCAGAGAGCGATGGGTGCGGCCATCTACCAACACTAGATCGGTCAATTGACCCTGCGACTGGTTCCACTGACTTGCTAAGCATTCTTGAAGGAACGCATGTGAAGTCTTGCATGGGGAACGATCAGGATGCAAGACGCCATCATTCCTAGCAGTTGCATGAAGACTCTTGCTGGTAATGATTGGTTGGGCTGAAACGGAGTGAAAAGAGACTGAATACTGAGAATTCTGGCTGCATTGGGAGAGGCTAGAGCTCTTTGAGTGTCTATGGTAGCTCCCAGATAAGTCTCTGTGTTGGAAGGCTGCAGATGGGACTTTAACACATTCACTGTAAACCCTAGTTGGTGTAGTAAGTGAATTGTGGTTTGAGTGTGTTGGAGACACTTTTGGCAAGTGCTAGTTTTGATGAGCCAGTCGTCCAGGTATGGAAAGACATGGATGTGCTGTCTTCTCAGATGAGCTGCGACTACTGCCAGGCATTTAGTAAATACTTTGGGAGCAGTGGTGACTGCAAACGGTAGTACTTTGAACTGGTAATGTTGACCAGCTAGCACAAATCTGAGATATTTGCGATGAGTGGGGTGAATTGGAATGTGGAAATATGCGTCCTTTAAGTCTAGAGTAGACAAAGTCGCCCTGCTGTAGAAGTGGGAGCACTTGTTGAAGTGTCACCATGTGGAAATGTTCTGACAGTGTGTAGTGGTTTAGTTCTCTGAGGTCCAGAATAGGTCCCCCGAGGTTTGTGAATTGGCCCTATTCTGGGAGTGAGAATACGAGCATGAACAGGGTCTTTGAATACATCATCAGCATGTCTCATCATGCCTTTGAGCATAGGGAGAGTGACTAGATCTGTGTGTACTACTCAAGGTTTCAAACAAGAAATCTTCCTCTAGGGATTTTTTGTGTAATTGTACCCAGTGAGATCCTGCAGCTCTAGCAAGTAATTCTAAATACCCTACATTGTAGTCAGGAGGGGAAGGCTTTGCAGGGTAAAGGTCTGGGTCACTGTCTGTAGGTGAATCAGTATTGTAGTCTTTCCAGGGATCTACAGGTAAATGAGTATCTTCATCATCATCATCATCATCTCCATCATCATCAGGCTGTGGTGGTGGAGAGTTAGTTGGTGTGATAAGTAAATGTTCTAATGCTGGAGAAGGTGGTGAATGTGTAGGGGAACGTGGTGGAGGAGAAGAGTTAGTACTGACATTCTTCCTCTTTAAAGGAATCGTATAATGTATGTCCTCTGACTCAGGTTTGCGCTTCTGAGGGTGTTTAGCAAGAGGTCCTGTTATCAGGATTAATGTAAAGTTCCTTTTGTTTTGGGTCCGATCTGAGAGGTGGGATGTCGAAAATCGGATCCTGCAGCTTCGAAGGAGCATTTTTCGGTTCGGAATGACTTTTCGGCACAGAAGGTTTCGGCTCCGAAGCAGTCTTCGGCTTCGAGCCCGAAGGTTTTGCCTCAGTGCCTGACTTTGGCCAACACCGAGCTGGAAGGGTTAACGATGTGTTTGGGTGCCGAGCCGGGAGGCAGGGCACTAGAAACATCTTCTCGGTGCCAACCGTGGCCCGGAGGTGGAACCGAAGCCTTTTGTTTGGTCTGAATTGGATTTCGGGGCAAGGGATGTTCGGTACTCACAGGACGTTGACCTTGCGGTATGTCGTCTTCCATCTCAGAGTCCAATTCCGGAATAGATACAGGTTCTTCCTGCTCCTCTTTGGCCCCATGTGCATCGAATTCTTCTTGCTCGGATCCTTCACCGAAGATGTCCGGCGTGTATTTGATGTTCTGGCTTTGTGTTTCATGACGTCGAGCCCGACAATCGCGGAGCAGTCCTGTTCGTTGTGCTCCGGAGATAAGCACAAGCTGTACACTTTGTGCAAGTCTGTGCGCGGATACTTTGCATGGCACCGAGGACATAATTTGACATAATTTGAAAGCGAGGTGGACCGACGCAGTTAGGCATGACGGCCTTCCACGAGTCTTCCAATCGAAATAGAAATTTTCTTCAACCGATACGATACGCGGAGCAGTGGGATACGTGTACGAAACAATACAGACGCGGGTAGAGTGGATTGCGCACCATGGGGAACCCGAAGAACGGTTTCGAACCGGAGCGCAGCAATACACGTCCGAACCCTATGGCGGAAAAAAACAATCTGACAATGGAGTTGATACCCATGCGCGCTATCACCGAAAGGAGGAGTCACCTTACCTCGTGACTGGAAAGACTTCTTCAAACAAAACAACATGCAAACATCTGGACCCAACACTAGATGGCAGGAGTATGCAAAGCATGTGATCTACAACTCACATGCCTCGAACCAAGATATTTCTACGGGTGTCAGTTTAGGCTATCGAAGAGGTATGGTTGAGGCTTCCCTGGTGGATAAGAATCATTCAAGGGAGAGAAGATGGTTGAAGCCTTTGAGGACCGGATGTCTAACAGATACGAGATTAATTTCACCTGTCTGTTAGGACCCTTCGAGGCTGTATAGGGGATAGAACCCGATTTTAGCGATGTGCCTTCGATTTGTAGTGAGCTTATTGCTGTTTGAGCTGGTCGATACCAAGGATTCCCTGGGCTCTCGAACGTTTCTTTTAAGCAGACTTAGAAGGTGTTTTTCTGAGCTTTTAATACCCTTATATAGAATTTCAGAGTGTTGGCATCGCTTGTGAGTGATTGTCTTGGGAGTCCGAACTCTAGCCGCAGTCTCACCCTATGTATGTATTTGGGAAGTTAAAAAACTCGCTTGTAGGCCCACCATTGGGTGTGGTCTAGGCTAGCCGTGCACTACTCCGGGAAGGCCTGTTGCACGTAGTGTAAGGCCAGGAGAAGAGTGGCTTTTAAGACCTTTAGTATGGGGTCGGCTTAGGCGCTGTTCAAGGTCTGGTTGAGACTGATCAAGCTGTGTGTTATGGCTGATGTTTTCTTTTTCAAGGCGGCTAGGTGGACCGAGGGTCTGGAGGACTAGGTGAACCAGACCAACAGCTAATTATACTTAGTTGTTGTTTTGATGGATGCGACTCCCATACTCCAGGTTGGGAATCTCATATTTTGTGCGATGACATAAAATTAGGACTTTGGTCTTGTCCTGGTTGATTTTGAGAGCGTTGGCCTAGTTATATTCCTCTAGCCTGTTCAAGGCGAGTTAGATTCTGGTTTTGGTGTGGTCTATTATGACGATGTCATCGGCATATTGTAATTGGTGTAGTTTTGAGTGGCCCAGGTCTGGTGGGAGCATTCAGCTAGGCTCCAGGAAACTCCAGAGATCGGCTGTATAGAGGATGAAAAGGAAGGGGGCGAGGACGCACCCTTGCTTCAGGCCACCGTTGGTAGTAATTTTTGAAGATACGGTTGAGGGGCCCGTTCGCACCCGAACCCATGTGTTTGTGTGCAGAGAGATAAGAGCTCCAAGGAGTAGCCGGGGTCTCCCCAGGCATTTAATTTTCTTCAAAGAGTGCTATGGGACCACTTTGTCGAAAGCGGCACTGTAGTCGATGAAACAGCAGTAGAGAGGCGGTTGACTTTTTTGAGTTGTTCAGTGACTCAGGATCGCTAGTGCTGTGATATTGTCGATTGTGAAAGCGGCAGCGCGGAACCCAGTTTGGAAGTAAGGCAAGATATTATTTTCTACAACCCATTCTTCTAGCGATTTGAGAAGACACCGGGCGTAGACCTTGACCTCTAAATCTACCAGGGCTATAAGTCAGTAGTTAGAAGGGATGGTAGAGTCCCTTTTTTTGAAGATTGGGCATCGGGTTGAGCCTCTCCATGACTGAGGGATCTGTGCTGCGGTGTAGGCTTGGTTGAATAGGGGGGTTAACACCTTGGCCCAGCTTTTGCCAATTTGGGATTACCAAGTTGAACATGACAGTTTTAGGAGAGAGCACAGGCACTAGGGTCTGGGCAGCAGACTCCAGTGCACTATCAGAGTCATAACCAACAGCATCTGGAGCAAAAAGTAAGGGTGATCGTACAAAAAGGGGCACTTGCCTAAGGTAAGGTAGAAGTGAGACCATCAAATGATTGTAAGCCTGCTAATTAACTTTTCAACTCCTCGCTTCCCATCTCTCCAACTAAAAATGTTTTCAATGCCATAGATAACTAAATTAAAGAATTAATGTAGGGGACTAAAAAAGGTCAGAATTTCTTTACTGGACTCCTATGATAGCCCTACTACATTCGGAGAACTGCAGCACAAACAAAATCTCTCCAACCTGGACTTTTACAATTTTCGCAAATTTAAGGCTGCTAGCTTCAAGAAAATTGGGAAAAAGCATAACCCAGATTTAACTATTCTACTTAATGGACTTGCAAGAGCAGGTCAACTTGCTTCCAAAGGATACAAAGTACTTGCATCTGCCAAAACTTCATTGATTCAAAATTTATTAAACAAATTGGAAACATACCATAAACTACATAACCTCAATTCTTTACTGTCCTCCAAATGGACTAAGAACAAAAGTTACTTACCTGTAAACTGTGGTTCTCCAGTATTGGTGTCTTTCATAGATTCACATGCTTGAATATTCCCCGTCGAAGTGGGAGTCCCACGGTACATAACATAGCAATGTAGCAATAACATAACCATAGTATAGGTAAGAAATAACCATAGAGTAGCATTGAAACAGAGCTTAATGGATAGAAAAACTTGTCACTTTTATAACATATCAAAGTCATTGTAAATAGTCCAAACTCCAGCCAATCAGGCGCTAGCACCCTCTAGAATGTTCTCCTCAGAGGCTCAGGCCCTCAGATTTTCGCAGCACAAGAGTGACATAAGAGTCAAGCAGAAGAGGAGAGCCTCTGAGGGGAGGAGGGTGGGTCGCATGTGAATCTATGAAAGACACCAATACTGGAGAACCACAGTTTACAGGTAAGTAACTTTTGTTCTTCTCCAGTATTGGGGTGTCCTTCATAGATTCACATGCTTAAATAAGAGTAGTTAGCAGTGATACCAAGATAATGCAAGGTACATATAAATCAATAGTAAAACAGTACGAAAGAGATACTGAAGCATAGAAAAAACGGTACCTTGTATACAGGAGGAGGGAAGCAACAGAAGCTCACCTTATTTAAAGAGATTATGTAGGACCGCTTGCCCCACGGCTGTGTCAGCGTTGTCAGCAGCTTCCAGACAGTAGTGCTTGGTAAAGGTGTGTCTGCTGGACCATGTTGCAGCTCTGCAGATGTGTTGAAGAGGTACACCAGCAAACAGCGCAGTAGAAGTTGAAACTTTTCTGGTAGAATGCGCTCGAACAGTTGCAGTAAGCGGCTTCCCAGCTTGCTGATGGCAAAAAGCAATTGCAGTAGATATCCAGCGTGCAATATTCTGTTTGGTGACTGGATGCCCCGTTCGCATCAGTCCGTAGGCTACAAAAAGTTGATCAGTCTTACGGATACTAGCCGTTCTTTGAAGATAAAATTTCAGACATCTTTTGACATCTAAAGAATGGAGTGTCCTTTCTGCTGATGTTTGAGGATTAGGGAAAAACGTTTTTAAAATGACCGGCTCATTAAGATGGAAATCAGATGGCACCTTGGGGATAAAGGCCGGATTGGTGCGGAGCAAGACAGAGTCCTTGGTGAATTGAAGAAATGGCGGTTTAATAGTAAAAGCCTGTATGTCACTGACTCGACGGGAAGAAGTGAGCCAACAGCAGCGAAGTCTTCCAAGAAATGAATTTGAGATCGACCTTATGGATTGGCTCAAATGGGGGCTTCATGAGCTGTGCCAATACAATGTTTAAATGCCAAGGAGGAGGCGGGCGACGAATTGGGGGAAACATCCGAAATAGGCCCTTGAAGAACTGTTGAATTACTCTGGAGGAGTAAAGAGAGGTGGAACCATCCTGTCGAAATCTTGAGATCGCTGCCAGAAAAACTTTAAGAGTAGAATGCGAGGCGCCTGATTTTGCTAGATGTAAAAAGAAAGGCAAAAGTTGGTCTGGTGTAGAGTGAACAGGGTGTACTTTAGCAGCTTCACACCAAAGACAGAACCGTATCCATTTGAGTTTGTAAGTTTTCACAGTGGAGGCTGCCCTAGCCTTAGCAAGAACTTCCCTGCAGTCTGAAGGAATGTTTAAGTTGGCAAACTCATAGTGCTCAGGTTCCAGGCCACTAAACGAAGAGATGCCGGATCGGGATGACAAACCTGTCCCTGATCTATTGTCAGAAGATCCGGAATTGGGCGGATCAGAATCGGGTCGCACTGCGACAGGAGCAGGAGTTCCGTAAACCAGATTTGTCGAGGCCACCTGGGAGCTATTAGTAGAATGTGGCAAGGTTCTCTCCTCATTTTCCAAAGAACGCTGGGGACCAGAGGAATCGGCGGAAAAGCGTAGGCATATATTTTTGACCAGTTCATCAAAAAAGCATTCCCGCACGACTCTGGTTAGGGAAGCCAACTTGCGTAGAATGGGCATTTGCGGTTCAGATTGGTTGCGAACAGATCCAGATTCGGGGCCCCATAACCGAAAGATGTGATCCAGTGTGGGTTGATGTAATTCCCACTCGTGGTTGGAAGAGGTTGACCTGCTCAGAGAGTCCGCTAGAATGTTGGACGCTCCCGGAACATGTACTGCCGTCAGAGTGATTTGATGCTGGATTGCCCAATCCCAGATTTGTTGAGCCTGAAGGGATAGCAAAATGGACCGTGTGCCCCCTTGTTTATATAGTGCATGCATGTTGTGTTGTCCGTCCGGATCAACACAGAAGCTCCCTGAATGATGGTGCGAAAAGCCTTTAGCGCCAGAAATATGGCAAGTAACTCCAGAAGGTCGATGTGCCAGGTCCGTTGGTGGGTATCCCACCTTCCTTTGACTGAGGCCTTGAAGGTGCGCTCCCCACCCTTCGAGCGATGCGTCTGTTGTGAGAGTGAAACTTGGGGTGTCCACCAGAAATGGACGACCTGAAGAGACGTTTGTTTCAAGAGTCCACCAGAACAGAGCCGTTTTCATCCGAGATGTGACCTTGATCATATCGTTGAAGGATCCTGAAACTTGAGCCCATTGTTTGTCGAGTTCCTCCTGGATGGGTCTCATTTTCAGGCGAGGGACTAGGGGAATGCAAGAGGACAACATCCCTAGCAAAGACTTCAACTGGCGAACAGAAACTGACTTTCTTGACCAGAGGGAGGTCGCTAGGTTGCAAAGTCGTTGACGCCTTTCATGTGACACAAAGGCTTTTGCCAGTTTGGTGTCTATTATGGCCCCCAAGAACGGCCAGAGTTGAGCGGGAACAAATTGAGACTTTTCCAGGTTGAACGCAAGGCCCAGAGACTGGAAGAGGGACCTGCAAAGTAGAGTGTGCCGGGATGTCATTTCGAACGACCGTGCCTTTAGAAGGCAGTCGTCGAGATAGGGAAATATTTGTACTCCTTGTAGACGCAGATAAGCTGCCACCGGTGCCAGGACCTTGGTAAACACTCGGGGCGCAGAACGATGGCCAAATGGAAGGACCTTGAATTGGAAATCTCTCCCAGCCACTCTGAATCAGAGGAATTTTCTGTGCCTGGGCAGGATCGGGACATGAAAATAGGCATCTTGAAGGTCCAGTGTGGTCATGTACTCTTCCTGGAATAGTAAAGGAAGCACCTCCTGAAGAGACAACATTCGGAATGTTTGCTTTTTGAGGCATTTGTTTAGGGAGCGTAGGTCCAGAATGGGGCGCCATTCTCCCGACTTTCTGTATAAGGAAGAACCTTGAATAGAATCCTCTGCCCCTTTGTAGTTTTGGAACCACTTCGATCGCGCCTTTTCTCAACAAGATTGTGAGTTGACCTAAAAGTTCCTTCAGATGGGCAGGAGAAGGACCTCTGGGCGGAGAATTGGGAGGGATCTTTACAAACTCTAAAGCGTGCCCCCTGTGCACAATACCCAGAACCCATCGATCGGTAGTAATCACTGACCATTTGGAGTAGAAGCGGGAGATTCGACCTCCAACCTTTGTGTGGGTGGGAGGTATCAAGGGTGGCAGATGGAAAAAGTCATTGTTTCTTGGAGGAATCTCTTCCTCTATAAGAGGATTTACCTCTGTACTGTTTGTAAGATGCCGCCGGCGGTTGTCTGTACGATTGTTGATTCTGGGAGGAGTAACATTGTTGGCTTTGAAAAGAGTTGTACTGCCGGTACTGATTGGAACCTCCCCGAAAGGAAGAGGAGGAGCCACGACCCCTCGCACCCAGAAAAGGCTGTTTTTTAAATTGAAGAGTGCCGAGAGCACGAGCAGTGTCCGTGTCCTTGATCGTCTGAAGGGCATCATCAATGTGTTGGCCAAACAGTGATTCACCGTCATAAGGCATGTCCAATATCTTCGTCTGTACCTCTTGACGGAAAGAAGTGGCTTTTAACCAGCCCTGCCGCCTGATGACTGCCGCGCCTGCCAGTTGTCGAAAACCAGTAGAAGAGACATCAACAGCACAATCAGTTATCTCAGAGGAAATCCTTTCCCCTTCTTGAAGAATTTTCAGCGCTTCTGCCTTAGAAGGTTCTGGTATCAAATCTACGAGGGAAGAAATGCCCGACCATATCTGTCGGTCACAACGGCCGAGGATAGCTAAAGAATTGGCCACCCGGACTGTAGTTGCTGCCATAGTGGAGAACGTTTTACCAATAGCATCAAGGCGTCTTCCCTCACGGTCCGGAGGAGCCGATAACGGAGACGAGGGATTCCTGGCACAACGTTGTGCTGCCTGAGTAATAATGGAATCAGGTTTCGGCTGTGCAATTAGACAAGCAGGCGAATTTGCAGGGGCCTTGTACTTTTTATCCAGTCGTGGCAGGACAGCAGGAATGGAATTAGGGTTCTGCATGAGCTTGAGACCCTCTTGCCAAATAAAATCGATGATGGGAATAGCACGTACTTGTTTCTGTGGCTGGTCTTTAAAGTCATACAAGAAACAATCCTTGTCTCTAGTGACCATAGGGAGGTGAAATCTCTTTGCTGCCCTTTCCATGAGGACATGGAATCCACCGATGTCCACCGGTGGAGAATGAAGAGGAGCTGGAGCGGTGGGGGACCGTGTTTGAATCTGATAATTGTCCCATTCAGTGAGGAGGGATCTATCATCCAGCTCACCCTCCTCTCTGTCATCATCCTCATCATCATCATCATCATCATCATTGTCCTCCTCAATGACAAGTGGAGTGTCCTGGCGTTGGAATCGTGACGCCGATGTAGAAGGCGTGGAAAGCGGCTCTGCAGTGAGCGGAGGTGGAAGAGGCGCTTGTGGCGCTGGAGAGGTCTGGACTAAGGTTGGAAAACGACGGTAATAGTCATCCAGCATAAATTGAAGATTGGAAATAAGGGACATAGGCATTTGCGCCATGGGAAAATCCGGTGCTGGTTGGCCGGTACGGTCCGAAAAATCCTCATACTCATGGTCGTCATCAAAATCCTGGAATTTAATTAGAAGCTCAGAGGGACTGCGAGCAGCCCGAAACCTGTCATCCTCCTCCGAATCACCTTCACCAGCGTCAGAAGAAAACAGCTCTGCTGGAGGATGAGGAGTCGTTTGAATTGGCAGCAAGGTATCCAAAGAAGACTGTCGGCGCTGAAGCAGAGAACCTGTAGACTTCAAAGGAACTAAATCCATGGACACAGCCGTCGACGCTGTCGCCGAGAGATGTTGCCGCTGAACTGCCGACGAAGCCACCGCCGACGAAGCCACCGCCGACGAAGTCGACCCTTTCGTCGACGAAGTGCGCGTCGACGAATGCTTCTTATGCTTAGTAGACGCCGTTGACGAAGTCAAAGGCACCGTAGACGACAGAGGCCTCACCTTCACTGACGTCGACGGCGATGTTGCCGACGACAGGATCATAGCCGGCATCATAGACGAAGAAGTTGAAGTCGTCGTTGTAGAAGCGAGGACAGAAGTCCTCGTCGACGGAGGGAGCGACGACGAGTTCGTCGACGAGATAGCCAGTTTTTTAGGCAATAACTGCTCAGATAGTCTTAGACGCCTGAGAGTCAGATCTCAGGGGCGTAGAGGGTGAAGACAGACTCTGAGGGGCAGGAAACACCCCTTTTGAAGATGAAGGCAGGTCTGTGGACTTAACAACATGATGTTTCTTCACCACCTTAATCTTAGGAGAAACCTTCTCCGACTCACTGGCTCTCTTCAATGATGAAGCAGTCCGGACCGAGGAAACACTTTCCACATCTGACAGGGGGTTATCCATAGTCTTCAACTTCTGGAGCCACAGAAGGAGATGCCCCTCTCTGTCCTTTAAGGTCTTTTGAGAGAAAGTCCTGCAAAATTTACAATCCTTTCTTTACCTGATGTTCAGGGTAGAGGCAATAAATGCACTTCTTATGAGGATCCTCAGAATGAAGTCGCTGTTTTCCACATGTTCCACAGGGTCTGAAGAGGGACTTCTTGGTTGTAGACATGGCAAAAAATATTTCTTTTAGAAGAAAAATGAGAAAAAACTGAGCAGAGCTCAGGGAGACTCCCTTCACACGACGTGCGGTAGAAAATCTGAGGGCCTGAGCCTCTGAGGAGAACATTTTAGAGGGTGCTAGCGCCTGATTGGCTGGAGTTTGGACTATTTACAATGACTGATATGTTATAAAAGTGACAAGTTTTTCTATCCATTAAGCTCTATGTTTCAATGCTACTCTATGGTTATTTCTTACCTATACTATGGTTGTTATTGCTACATTCCTATGTTATGTACCGTGGGACTCCCACGACGACGGGGAATATTCAAGCATGTGAATCTATGAAGGACACCCCAATACTGGAGAACATCTGTTACTCGCCTTTTATAGCCAAAATGGTGTCATCCATAGCTCGGGATAGATTCTGGACTATTGAAAATGCTTATTGGACTCCAAATATACTACACAAACTGGGTCTACTAGATTCCAATCAACGCTAGAACTGTGGAGAAGAAAATGATGACCTAAACAATATGCTGTACTACTGCACATACAACAAAACACTCTGGTCCAAAATACAGATCCTTTTGCAAAAAAAATCCTTCACATCCACATGGAATTAAACCCCACTATTGTAGCCTTGGTTAGCTATGCAGCTATACCTACTTCTTCACTAAAAAAATCAGAACTTTTACCGATTGATCTTTTCTCGGCTCACGGTCTCAAAAGCATACCATCAGCGTGGATAAACATAGTAAACTTCTTTTTCCAAATTTGGTGGGCCTGGCTCTGCTTCGCAAGAAGTGTCAATGATATGCTCTCCTCAAAAAGCCACTCAATTCGCTCCTCCACACAACTCTGGAATAAAATCGAGCTCCACCTACAGAATAACAATCTACCATGAACACAACATGAGTGTATCCTTTATGACATTGATTAGGTACATAAAAATCACCTCTATTAAGTCAAACAAATCTCCACTACTTCCAATCCCACATGGATATCATAATATTGCTAAATGTTATTTTATTGACGAGTGCCACAACCTCTGTCTTCATTTCCTTCAAACTCTTTTTCTCACTATTCCTTTAAATACTGAATCATTAGGTCTCGCCCTGAGCCAGCGCTTGCGCTGGTCTGGGCGAGACATTTAGTCAGTGGGCTTTCAGAAATGCGACCACAGCTTTTTGGCTGGCCTAGAGCGTGCGGGTACGCGCACAGTAACACGCATTCCTCGCATCGCTCCAGGCGCCATCTGGCTTTCATCTCACTTGCTCCTCCCCCTCCCCCACCACAGATCGCGTCTCGCGGCCGCGCGTCTTGCTTGCATCGCGATCGTCTCCACACCTCTCCCTTAAGCGCTGCACCTCCTTTCACCTTCTGCACAGGGCTCCTCCTCTCACTGGCTGCACTCCTCTCCGCCACTAAACGCCTGGACGCTGTTTTTCCCACTCGCCGTCTCCATGGTGATCCTGGCGCACTCACTCTCTCCACAGTGCATCCCCCATTCAGTGACTGCTCAGTGCTCTCAAAGTTTGCTGCAGTGGATGAAAGGCCAAGATACAATACGATTTGCCTGACTTCCCGGGGGCATAATCTAGCAATGCAGGTTGGCCTAATTTGCATGTGGTTGGAGCGACCCCTGACCTTGACTGGTAGGTCGCTCCCCCACCACACAGCTCCGTCTGTGTGCCCTGCTGCTGCCCCTGATTGTGCTCGTTTTTCCTTTCTGTGCCCTTGCTGCCCCGGATTGTGCTTGTTTTTTCCTTTCTGTGCCCCCCTTGCTGCCCCTGATTGTGCTCGTTTTTCCTTTTTGTGCCCCCTTGCTGCCCCCGATTGTGCTCGTTTTTTCCTTTCTGTGCCCCCCTTGCTGCCCCTGATTGTGCTCTGTTTTTTCCTTTCTGTGCCCCCTTGCTGCCCCTGATTGTGCTCGTTTTTCCTTTCTGTGCCCCCTTGCTGCCCCTGATTGTGCTCGTTTTTCCATTCTGTGCCCCCTTGCTGCCCCTGATTGTGCTCGTTTTTCCTTTCTGTGCCCCCTTGCTGCCCCCGATTGTGCTCTGCTTTTCCTTTCTGTGCCCCCTTGCTGCCCCTGATTGTGCTCGTTTTTCCATTCTGTGCCCCCTTGCTGCCCCCGATTGTGCTCGTTTTTCCTTTCTGTGCCCCCTTGCTGCCCCTGATTGTGCTCGTTTTTCCTTTCTGTGCCCCCTTGCTGCCCCCGATTGTGCTCGTTTTTCCTTTCTGTGCCCCCTTGCTGCCCCTGATTGTGCTCGTTTTTCCTTTCTGTGCCCCCTTGCTGCCCCTGATTGTGCTCGTTTTTCCTTTCTGTGCCCCCGTGCTGCCCCTGATTGTGCTCGTTTTTCCTTTCTGTGCCCCCCTTGCTGCCCCTGATTGTGCTCGTTTTTCCTTTCTGTGCCCCCCTTGCTGCCCCTGATTGTGCTCGTTTTTCCTTTCTGTGCCCCCTTGCTGCCCCTGATTGTGCTAGTTTTTTCCTTTCTGTGCCCCCTTGCTGCCCCTGATTGTGCTAGTTTTTTCCTTTCTGTGCCCCCTTGCTGCCCCTGATTGTGCTCGTTTTTTTCCCTTTCTGTGCCTCCTTGATGCCCTGATTGTGCTCGTTTTCCCTTCTGTGCCTGTTTCCCGCCGCTGCGCCCCTGCCCCCTCACTGCCCATTCGCTGCCCCATTCCCTGCTCCTCCCTCCCACCTCCCCATTTATGGCGGCCGCTGTGCGGCCGCGCAGCGGAAGTGCGCAGCAGGCGCGCCTAAGGCAAGCCCGTCTGCGCCCGTCCGCGCCGTGACCGCGCCCAGCGCCAGACCCCCTGGTCCGGGCATCCCCCGCGCCCGCCACATCAACAGACGCCGATACGACGCCAGCACCCTCCACGCACTCAACCCCGGAAAAGATCACGCCTGCTACCAGGCCACCCCGAAGCGCACCCAAGGGCCCTTCACCTGCCGGAACTGCAGCTTCGCCAGCACCCGCCCCGCCAAACCACCGCCCAGGAAAGAACCCAACTACCTCAGATGCATCCTCCTCAACACCCGCTCCGCCCGCAAACACGCCATCGAACTCTGGGACCTTCTCGACTCAACCTCCCCAGACGTCGCATTCCTGACGGAGACCTGGCTGAATCCCGCTTCAGCCCCCGACATCGCCATTGCCATCCCGGACGGATACAAGATCACCCGCAGGGACCGCACCAACGGAGTCGGAGGAGGCATCGCCATCGTCTACAGGAACACCCTCAGAGTCTCAACCAACACCGACGACACCCTCAGCACCGCCGAACACATGCACTTCCAGATCCACACCGATCCCAACACCACCCTCAGAGGAACCCTCATCTACAGACCCCCGGACCCCGACCACAGTTCAGCGATTCCATCGCTGACTTCGTCAGCACACACGCCATCGCCTCCACGGACTACATCCTCCTCGGGGACCTGAACTTCCACCTCGAGAACAACAAGGACACCAACTCCACCACCCTGATCGACAACCTCGCCACCCTCGGACTCAGACAGCTCGTGACTACACCCACCCACGCCGCCGGCCACACGCTAGACTCCATCTTTTCCGCAAGCCCACACGTCTCCTTCAACCACACCTCCGAACCCCACTGGACTGACCACCACTGCATCCACTTCACCTACAGGAAGCCCACCACGCACCACCGCACCGAACAAATGCCTCGCCGCTGCTGGAGCAGAGTCACGGAAGACCAGCTAACCACAACCCTCGCCCTGAGCTTACCCGCCGAACCCTCAGACCCCGACACCGCCGCCCGCAACCTCAGACAGCGACTGCGCCAACACCCTCGCCCCGCTCAAGAATCCGCCCAACAGCCACACCAGCAAGAAAGCCACCTGGTTCACCGAAGACCTCCAGGCCTCCAAACGAACATGCCGAAAACTGGAGAAGATCTGGCTCCACGAACGGACAGCTACGCCGCCCACAAGAGCGCCACCCGCAGTCACCATCACCTCATCAGATCCGCCAAAAGGGCCTCACTCAAAGACCGCCTAGACAACAACGCACACAACAGCAAAGAGCTCTTCAACATCGTGAAGGAACTCTCCAACCCCAACTCCAACACCAACGACATCCAGCCGTCGCGAGACCTGTGCGACTCACTGGCCACCTTCTTCCACCGCAAAATCGCCGACATCCACGAAAGCTTCAACACCACGACCGCCCCGGCAACCACCGAGACCACTGCCCCCACAACCACCAACCGCCTGCTCTCCTGGACCAACATCAACGACGAGGACACCAGCGAGATCATGAACACCATCCACTCCGGTTCACCGCTAGACCCGTGCCCTCACCACATCTTCAACAAAGCCAGTACAGCCATCGCGCCCCATCTCCGGAAAATAATCAACATCTCCTTCGAGACAGCAACCTTCCCGGAAAGCTGGAAGCACGCCGAGATCACCGCCTTACTCAAGAAACCCAAGGCAGACCCCAAGGACCTCAAGAACTTCCGACCCATCTCTCTGCTCCCGTTCCCCGCGAAGGTCACCGAGAAAATCGTCAACAAACAACTGACCCGCTACCTCGAGGAGAACAACATCCTGGACCCTTCCCAGTCCGGCTTCCGCAGCAACCACAGCACCGAAACCGCCCTCATCGCCGCCACCGATGACATCAGGACCCTGCTAGACAACGGAGAAACAGCAGCCCTCATCCTCCTGGACCGATCAGCCGCCTTCGACACGGTCTGCCACCACACACTACGAACACGCCTTCACGACACCGGGATCCAAGAGAAGGCCCTGGACTGGACCACATCCTTCCTTTCCGGCAGAACACAAAGCGTCCGCCTCGCCCCTTCCGATCCAAGGCCACCAAGATCATCTGCGGCGTACCCCAAGGCTCCTCCCTCAGCCCAACGCTGTTCAACATCTACATGGCACCCCTCGCCCACGTCGCCCGACAGCACAACCTCAACATCATCTCCTACGCCGACGACACCCAGCTGATCCTCTCCCTCACCAAAGACCCTCACACCGCCAAAGCCCACCTCCACGAAGGAATGAAGGCCGTCGCCGAATGGATGAGGACCAGCCGCCTGAAGCTGAACTCGGACAAGACGGAGGTCCTCATCCTTGGTTCCAACCCTTCAGCCTGGGACGACTCCTGGTGGCCAACATCACTGGGAACAGCCCCGCCACCCACCGACCACGTACGCAACCTAGGGGTCATCCTCGACCCCACCCTCTCCATGACTAAGCAGGTCAACGCCGTTTCCTCATCCTGCTTCAACAGCCTCCGAATGCTCCGCAGGATCTTCAAGTGGATCCCCACCGAAACAAGAAAAACAGTCACCCAGGCCCTCGTCACCAGCAGGCTGGACTACGGAAACGCCCTCTACGCAGGAACGACGGCTAAGCTCCTGAGACGGCTGCAACGCATCCAGAACGCCTCTGCACGTCTTATCCTCGACATCCCCCGACGCAGCCACATCACACCCCACCTGAGAGACCTGCACTGGCTCCCTGTCAACAAGAGGATAACCTTCAAGCTCCTCACCCACGCACACAAAGCACTCCACAACTCCGGACCAGCCTACCTCAACAGACGACTCAGCTTCTACACCCCCACCCGCCAGCTCCGCTCGACCAGCCTCGCCCTCGCCACAGTCCCCCGCATCCGGAAAACGACCGCCGGCGGCAGATCATTCTCCCACCTCGCCGCCAAGACCTGGAACACCCTCCCCACCAACCTCCGACAGACCCAAGACCTACTGGCCTTCAGAAGACTCCTCAAGACCTGGCTCTTCGATCAGTAGCAGCACCACCCCCCTCTTCCCCCAGCGCCTTGAGACCCTCGCGGGTATGTAGTGCGCTTTATAAGTGACATGATTGATTGATTGATTGATGTCTGATTGAGAGGTTAAGTAATTTGCCCAGAATCACAGAGAAGATAAGAAGCGCTCTTGTTTACATTGCCTGCGCTCATGTGCTTACAATGTTTGTTAGCTTTCTTCCAAAGCAGCCTTCACGCCTTTATTTATGAACGGCACCGCTTTCACTTTAAGCGCACCTTTATTTATTTGTGAACGGCGCAGCTTTCACTTTAAGCGCGCCTTTATTTATCTATAAAGTGTTTGTTAGCATCCCGCCAAAACCCCACCTCCTCGCATCTCCCGCTGGGCTGCTTCACGGAGAAGATAAGGAGCGCTCTTGACGGTATAGTCTCCAGGGTAATGGAAAGAAACCGGTCCATGATTGCAGAGTGGAACATGTTCTACGGCGTAAAACATTGACCGGTATTAAAAATACCAACCTTACCCTTGGTGTGCGGAGGGACCCCAGCCTTTCTTTTGAACCACATTTAATCTTTCCTTCTTTACGTGTACCAGCAGCCCACTCTGTATTTTGCTTGCTAGCATATCATAGTATTTGGTTATAATACACCTGGCTTTCTCAAAACACAGGTCTCTTGCACCAAGGACGTCATGTGGGATTCCATTTCTCAATTTCCGGTGGTGCTTTCAGCAGCTAACGCTGTGCACAGTGGTGAGAATTCATTAATCGGCAATGCAGCTCTGTGCCAGTTCGTGACCTTGCTTTCTGCATACATTCCGTGAACTCCATCTCAATATTCAACCATGTAACAATGTGGGTGTTCCTTTTTACTACCCTTTTGTCCCACAACTCCTGAAGTTTCGGAAGTGCTATTGCGTAATCGTTTAATTGTGAAATCTTGCATAAATGCCACAAAAATTATATTTACTGTAATGTGCGTGCTTCTTTTATTTAAATAATGTTCTTTGCTGCTGACACTTCTGATTGTGCCGCATGTTCTTATGTATCCCTGTGCATTTTGTTTTTACCTCACAGGATGCTTGTTGACAGCTTAGCATGTCAGAACACCCCTGCCCCCCAAATAGATTTTTGTAAATGTGCTTCAAAAAATATTTACATTTACAACGCCAGTAGATCACAGGTGGATATGTAATACTCCTTGGCGCCCAGGGGACTTGCTCTACTTTCTATTATAGCAAATAATGGTCTTCCCGCCATTTTGAAATACGGTCCCTGCTTCTCATGAAGTGTGAGAAAGAAAAACAGCGGGATTTGTGCACGGCAAACAAAAACACAGCAGAGAACAACACTGCATGGACCGCATTAACACACCACATACGGGGACAGCAAATTTCAAAAGCATGTTGGTAGCTGTGTTTCCTTACAGTTACTAGTCGAGAGACAGCGGTTCGTAACCCCACAATTGGACTGGGAGCGCTCGGTACAATAAAACATAGAGGGTCTAGCGACCCACCCCCTCCCCCCTACCCCCTCCCCCTGCATGACTGGAGCGCCTCACTGCACCGGCTGCTCGGCGGCTGCATTAAGGTTGTTACAGGCCGACGGCCAGTGTGTGGGGTTACTTGCTGTGAGAGATTACAATTGATCCCATTAACCAACAATAAACAATAACTATGTAACGAGGGCGGTCGGATGAAGAGCGGGATGCGCCCACAGGAAGGTGAGGAGAGTGTGATTACCTCCGACACCCCTCTTGTTTTCCTGCAGCAGGACGAATGGACTTGGCCGGACATTCGAGCCGGGGACGTGGAAGACGAAAAGGAACACCTTTCCTTTAAGTGGGATAACTGGTCACTGAACCACGCCCCCTTCGATGACGACGAGGAGGTCGGCCCTTCAAAGACGGGAGGAAGGCGGAAGTACGGGTGTGCTAGCACCGGAGGCGCAGGAGGAGTCGAGGGAGTCGAGAACCAAGGGAAGCAGACGGAAGCAACAGCAGGAGCAGAGGCGGAACGGTCGCAAGACGGAAAGGAGCCAGGAGGCCAACGTTCCCGTGTATCGCCCAGCCACGTTCCAGGAGGAGCGTGGCTTTCGCAGGTACGAGACCGCTTGACGGGCTGGGTGGGTAAAAGTGAGAGCCCGAGAACCTAGTGCATCAGTCCCCGTATCCCGGTACCCCCATCCTGAGCACTGCCCTCACCTTTGTAGAAGTGTTACGCACCGTGTGACTCCTCACTACCCCCTTCCCTTGTCAACCTAGTGAATACGTGCACTACACTCACACCCCGCTACTTTCTCTTTCCTTCCCCATCCACGCTTCCTCTGTACCGGACGGACCCGTGCTGGAGCGGCTACGAAGGGTGCGGACCTCGCCGAGGGACCGAGAACGTAGAGAGAAGACAGAAGAACAACCCTTGCCTTATTATAGACCGGTCTCACGACAGAGGCGTGTTCTTAGACCAATAAAGCCTTCTTTGACCCCCACCTGTCTCCCGTATGTGCCTCCTAACCCGCTACAAACTATTAATAACCAAAATAAATCAGGATTAACCACTTACCTTGGGTACGGAGTAGCCCGCTACCTGCAGTAAAGCGCTTAAATGACTCTACAGATGTAGTAAGCGCTATATAAATGCAATTACAATACAATTTGAAAATTGTTCGGTTATGGTGATTTATTTAAAAAATACACTCTTGGTAGTAAGGTAGGATTAACTTTTATAATGAAATGAATTGAGTTATTTATAAAGCGCAAACTGTCACTCCCAATGGAACCTCCTGGCGCCATCAGATAACGAACATCAGTCGTGGGGTATTTCGTGATCAGATGAGAGCCAGGCAAGATTCGTCAGATGTTCCGTAGATCCATGTCTTGAGGGCCTTCCTAAGCATTCATTTTATTTCAAAAATAGATTTCAGAGCAGCAATTTCAGAAGCATAGTAGTTTTTAGCTCACCTTTCAAACAGTACAAAAGCAGAAACACCAAAAATTCCTGGCTGCACAACACCCAGGAAAATGTGCTGCATGGCTAAACACTTATAAGGTCCCAAAGGCGAGACCTATTGGCTATGCCAATGCTTGTTTTTCTCTTTCTACTCTGACACTTTCCACAACCATACGACACATAATACTTTATTACTACACTTATGTCACCTACAATGAGCACTTGCCCTCAAATCTAGTTATAGCAGATTGTTCAGCCTAAAATCTGGGATTTAAGTTATGTTTATCTCAAAGACACAGAGCACTACTCTGTAGCACAATATGCTGCAAACTAGTGATTGCCAACTAACAAATGCAGTAAGTTTGACATACATTATGTGATAAACTTTGATATAATATATTGATTTCTGCAGCGAGTCAACTAAATTCTTTGAAAAATAAAAATGTAAGAAATAAAAAAATTAAATAAAAAGGTTACTCTTACTATCCCAATGATTGGGACAGCTTTTACCAGCTGAGGTTAGACAGTTCCAGAAGGGTCATGATATTGGAGTGCGAGGAACATATGAGAAGTGCAAGGCTATCTAGTGTCAACTGGACAATCTATTTTCAGTTTTTTGTGTGCAGGAAATGAAGCAATTAATGGTCTATGTAAAAAAAAAATATATATATATACCAATTTTTCTTCAGCTGTCAGATGATACTGAAGCTTAATTTAAACAAGCTAGGGACTGGGAGCAAAAATCTGATTGCAACTCGCAACCAGTATTTTTGCGACCAGTAAACAATTTTGAGAACAGACCTATGTACTAATAAGATGGTTCATAAAATTTGTGGGTCGCATTCCGATCCTGGACTACTGACCATCTCAAACCTTTTTTAAAAGATTTTTGGTAAAGGTTCATAAATCTGCAAAAGCATTCCCACCCAAACTCAGGAACGAGTCATTTTTAAATGTTTTGCAACTTGATTAGAATCATAAACATTGATACATCACATACCAATTCGCAATTCGTTAGGGATGACTAGAACACACATCTTCCAATTTGCAAATCGATATCCATTCAGAAAGCCATTTTAGGAGTTGGTAAAAGTTTACAGACTCGCAAAATGGTTTTAGCACATCCAAAGAAGCATTTTAACAGTTGCAAATACTGAATCAGAGCACTAGCAACTGTTAAAATACTTTGTACATCTGGCCTAGGGTGGTCAAGATCATTACACTACATGGTCTACATACAACCCAAAAGTAACCAAGGCCTGTGGTAACCAGTAAAAAGCATATATTTTCCACAAAAAGCATGAATGTTCAGGAGATGACTTATTTTCTTCAGAAGGGATCAGATTTCTAGTTCTTGGTTAGCATGCGTAGGGAAGTGTGATAGAAGAGCACATGCCACACATCTGAAGGCTCTTCAGTATGAGAAGGAGGTAAAGGTTTATCAGCAAAGTGTTGGCGCTTACATAACATGTTTTGGTGACACAGCAAGCCTGCTCGAGATGTTAAGAATCTAACTAAGTGGGATACAACAAAACAATCTTAGCTTGTGGAGTTTTTACCTACCTCTTTCTAAGTATCGTACTTTCAGTTAATCCATAAACTAATCCCTTCGATATTACTGAAGGCGGAAAACATATCTAGCTGTGAAGACCTATTGATTCTTTCAGGCACAATGAAGTTAAGCAGTAACAAAGAAACCAATTCAAGTGCCACAACATACTGAAGATCATATGCATGGAAAAAATGAATAGTTTACAAGGGACAAGTTATTTCTGTGAACACCAAGGTAAAGTGAATAAAAAAGAATGGACAAGAACCACTAGGATTGAGAAAAATCAAACAGACTAAACAAATATAAGACCTGAAACATTTTGAGTTAAAAGCACTATCTATATTTGGATCTAGAGGTTAGCAAATTTGGGATCCAGGTACTCAATTTCCAATTGATCTAACCTGCCAGTATATATAATGCATCTGGCATACCCAGAAGACAGCTTAATTCTTTTTAGGATATTGGCTTCATTACATGCTATTTGAACTGCACATGTTCTCAATGTGTTTCACAATATTCAAGTATCCAACTATCCTTCATATAATAATAACTTTAAAGATTATTACTGTGAGGGTGCAAAGGTGTAATATATTTCAGTAACTAAAAGCTTACATTGTCTCAAAACTTTAACCTAGTCAGTATATTTTTTAAGATTAAAATTACTGTAACACTATCTCTTCTCACATTATGATTAATGTAAATATTTCAATTCACATTACATAATGTGCCCTGAAATCAATTTTACTGTTCACCTTACTTTACACCATAAGCTTTGATAAATACCTACATTATATCTATTGAAATGAATTAAATGGAAGTTAAGGTAACTTTCTTGTCTCTTACTCATAATTAAAAAAAAAAAAAAAGACTATTTTTATATGAATGCATTTATTTCACATTAAATAAGCTCTCAGCCTAACATAAGCAAAAAGAAGATTTCTAATGTAATTAGCTTAGTGAATTAATTCTAAATTGATTTTCTTTCATACAAGGAAACCTTAAAACTCTGCTAGCAACCCCAACACACAACTATTGTATGAACTATACTGATTCTATTTATATTTGATTAGAGTTTCAATTATACTTGACACCGCTTACCCAAATCAAATTTATTCTAATAAAACTGTAAAATAAGGATATTTGGAATGGTCACACTATAATTAAACTACAATTTAGCAACAATGTCGCAGGGCAGTGAAAAACATTTTCCACGTAGAGGGTCCAATCAAATTGGATAGATTAAAGAGCGGTGAAAAGCTGAAAGAGCACTTTATTCCATTTATGGTTGAGCAGTATTTGGCTTTACGGATGTGCCCCCAGATAAGGGGGGTTTTTCCAATTACATTTGGCTTAAACCAAATTAATGTATTAAATCATTAAGTTACTAAGTTCTCGATCTTATGACACTTTGACATCATCAGAATCAGTGCATTTGAATTCTAATTCTTTTGGTAAACTGATCCCCCGTCTCGTCAACATTGACTTGTACACACTCAGATTATATTCTCACCAAGATAAACACTATTTCCTCCGGTTTTCTTCTTGAGTCTTGCTGGGCTAAAACGGTTAAATCTGTGGCCTCCTCCTTCACTCCCTACATAACTTCCCTTTGCAATACTTATCTTAATTTAGGTACTGTGCCGACAGCTTGAAAGGCTTCTTTGGTAATTCCTTTAGTTAAATAAATAAAAAAATTAAAAACCCTACTCTAGACCAGACTTATTTTAAACTACTGGCTGGCTTCTTTGCTACCTTCAATGGATAAGATTGTGGAAAGGTGCGTTACAGAATCTGAAAACACACTGATGAACACTTCTTAGCAAGGAGCCCGCATTAATGGCATCTTTCAATGACATCAGGAGGATTCTAGATATGGGAGGCTTCCCTCACCCTTCTGGACCTTTACGCAGCCTTTGATACGGTCTCTAATGGTAGCTTGCTTTGTAGATTGGACGTCATTAGTGTCACAAGCAGCGTCTACAACTGGCTCTCCTGTTTTTTCTTCAAGAGCTGTCCCAAGTTGTGACCATGGCTCACTATCATTCCACATTTAAGCCCATCAATTGCAGCAATCTATATGCTGCATCATATGCTCTTTAACATCTATGTGGCTCCATCTGATGCCCTAATTTCATTTTATAAACTTAGATTCCATGCTTATGTGTATGATGCGTAGATTTTACAACAAGCTTGATATCTGAATTTCCTACAGAGCCAGTTCAAAGTGTGCCTCTGCTCCATAGCCAGCTGGATGAATTCCAACTCTCTCAAGCTTAATTAAATAAGACAGAGGTTATCCTCTTTGAAAAGCCCTCCATCTGGTCCTACTGCTGTTGGCCTGAAACTCTTGGAGCCCCTCATACTTTTACCTACACTCAAAACCATGGCATAATATTCAATGAAAAGCTTACCTTTTAGGCACACATTATTAAGCTCACCTTAAGACTTAGAGCCAAAAGAAAAATTCCTTTCTTACTGCCCAGCTCCTCCAGAAAAACTTTGGTTGAAGCGCTTACCTCCAGGCCAGATTACTGCAATTCCCTTTTTCTACGTTTGCTCGGACAGATCCTTCAGAAATTCAGAAACGAATCCAGAACGCAAATGCCAGCCTCATCTTAGGATTGACCAAGAAATCCCATACTCTGGCCAATCTTTCCATCCTTCACTGATTATCTGTACAGATACACCAAAGCGGTCTTTTAAAGGCCTTATGTTCTTCCCACACATCCTTGTATAGCTTGTCGTCAGACATTCTATATGACCTTGCTTCTCTCTCTCTCAACTTCCACGTTTTTCAAATTCTAATCTGCTATGTGATCATTTCCAATTGTAAAAAGTGCAGCTTTGGCAGCCGCTACTTTTCTCTCAATCTAGTAGCACTCTTCCTTCATTCATCAGATCTCGGAAAAATCTTTTCAAATTTTGTAAACTATTAAAAGCTTGCTTGTATTCACTCTAGGTTGGTTCTGTGTGATCAGGTTTCCCAGAGCTAGGACACCCATTTTTAGGGTAATCACTTTCTATATACAACTCAGGTGATTACAGGAAACTGGCATGGTAGGGCTAGCCCATGCCAGCTAAAAATTAACAAAATACATTTACTCACATTGTGCCCAAGTCTGAAAAGAACATGCAGTCTCGCCAGAAAAAGCAGAGCAATTATGCTTAGGGCTGAGTACTGATCAAATACTTTGAGGGTCTTGTATCCTAAAAGGCACTTTAAAACTTCTGAGTACTTGTGAGCAAGATCTCCAGATGTAATCATATCTAGTGTTCCAGCGGATCCACATGCATGCAAATGTTAGTGAAGTAACAGCACTGATTAACACTGCTTAGCCTCTCTGGTTTAGGGCCTGCCCCTTTTAGCAGTAAATTTTAACAATGAAGTCAACGCAGTTGAACAAAAAAAATGAAATTCTATACATCTGCATAGAGTGTTCTGGGGCATTCATCCAAAGGGCATCAGCATAATAGTGCAGTGGAAAAGAATGTTATATTCTGACAATCTGTTAGATATAGTTTTTCAGAAAATTATTTTAAAACAAGGATTATCTTAATGTTAACCATAAAACGAATCCACACCAATGGTAAATCATACTCATTGTAATTAAAGTGTATTACATTATTTTTAAATATATTTAATGGCATTACCTCAATTAAAATATAATAAATTAACAGTAAACCCATTTGCCCCTTGCACTAGTAACAGTGCACAGTAGAAAGAAAAGAGGTAATGGTGTGGTTGTGGTAATCATTGGAGTTAGAGGGTTAATCGGCATGTCTCTCTAATGAGATTATTGTATCATTTCTCACTTACTCCCTAAGCTATTAATAGGGTGGCGGTATACAGCAGTTTCTAAATACAAGGACAGATAATTTGATATTCGATCCAATATTGTTCTCAAAGCAAGAACAACCCAAATTAATTTTTTTACAAGTAACTTGTTTAGGTTATGGACACATTTATGGTTATTGATGTATAACCTTTATAAAAAGATAAGCATCATAAATCAGTCTGCCAAAAAAGTACATTTTACCATATGCCTGGCAGATTTGAGGTCTTGCAACATTACTCAAACACATTGAAGCATTTAGAACAGGATTGCCCAAAGCTGGGAAGAGAATAAGTGACATCGTGTGTGGAGCAAAGGAGGAGTTGGTCAGAAACAGGAGCTCACATCAGAAATGTGATGGGGGGGTCCACTGCTCGAAAAATGGCATGCTTGCATTATGATCCAAGAAACCATTACCACACTACGGGTTGGAAAAATCATTCTGGACTAGCATGAATTGGAAATTTAAATATTTGTTTTAAAGTAGATGAGAAATCTTATAAAATAATTTTAATTCGATTTTTTACAGGTAATGGTCCATGGTTTCTGCAAGTTGTACAACTTCACCTTTAACACCCAGAAGAATTATTTTTCATGCACCTGCAATGGCTAGGGTTGGTTAGAAAGATAATTTAAGACTGTTCCTCATACCGCTTTAATTTAAAGGTATTGTGAGTGTCAAAAACTGCGTTCAGTGCTGCTGTACTATTTAGGCATGTTCTTTACTGTTTGAAGGCCTTACCTGCAAGAAACACGCAGTCTCATATAGCTGCTCTACAGTGCTTTCTTTTATTGCCAGGTTACCCGTGTATGCATAAGTTATTATGATCTGTAATGAAGATGAATCCACATTTCTCAGATGTACATGTGTCTGCTTGCTTTCACTTAATCCACTCATGAACATAGCCCTGAAAACAGAAGTAGTTTAACAGGTTAGTAAACAAATCAACAGAGCAGCAAACACTATGTTTAAATCACAACTCCATCATTACGCATCATGTCCATCACATTAAATTTTATTGTTAAAGGTTAAAAGTTAAATAAATAGCTTAGTTTGTCAAAAAAATAAACAAATGTAAGGAAAGCTTTGAGTTATACCGTAAATGAGAGAGATAGTGGAGGGTGAGAGGTTCCACTAAAACATTTTGTCTGTTTACACTAGAAGTTAAATTGAATATCATCACAAATGCTATAAAATGCTAAACATACAGGCTAATTTAGTACTTACTGCCAATGACTAGTTTCCAACAATTGCCATTAACAAATTTAGAACAATAATGCTGTGACAAGTAAAAAAAAAAAAAATCACACCACAAACAGTTGAGAAGAGGGTAGACACCTAGTAGTTTCATATTTTACTTCTAATTTTACATAACATTTTATTTGCTTTATCATCAAACTTGCACAATACAAAAATTATGGAATCTTAAAAATATATAAAGTGCAAAACGTCTGTCACATTATGAGCCAGCTCTCTAACAATATGCTGTACAAAAGCATCTAAAATGCCCACTTTTCTGCACCTGTGGAACCTATTGATAAAGGTTGATTGATATGTCCTTTTGTTGTTAATCACATAGCTTTAGAAAATGTGTTCAAGAGACTCTAGCAACACTGTTGGGTAAACAGTAAAGTGCTCCATAATCCCAATAGATCTAGCGACACTAAGTGGTCAAGGTGAATTATCAAGAGTAATCTTTATAGCTCTGGGTCCATTGAGGAAGTGCAGTTGCTTGGCAAGAGAAGCTCATGGAGGTGGAAAAAATGCAATGAATAAGACTTAATGGTTTTGTGATGGTCACTGCAAAACAGATTTCTTAAAAACACCTTTGAGAAGATATGTAAAAGTAATCACCTAGTGCATTTTTCTCTCTCAGAGGTTTATATCGCATTTACTCCTAACAAGTTGCTGCTCACCACTCTTCCTTTTAAGGTCAAAAACCTGCACTGACAGGCCTTAGCAGAACCAAAGCACAATTCCAGTCTGACTGTGTGCACTGGTATATGATAACTACATGATATTATAGATTTTCTAATGCTAAATGCGTAGTTAAAGCTAGCTGGATACAGATTTGCCATCAACCCTACTGTTATCAAGCCTTGATGGCATATTGAGGTCTTGCACGAGTGTGAAAGCTCCTGTGGCTCTCTAATTTAGTTCTAACTGTGGCTAAAGTGAAGATGATTTACAATCTGGTCCTGGGAAATCAATCACATTGGGACACTGACTCTACCATCAACAGCTGGTTGGGTAAGAGAGAAAAGGGTATGTTTGCAACACTTTCCTTGCTCCATGGTGTTGGAAACCCAAAGCAGATCTGATGCTTTACACAGACATGATCTGCTAGCAGGGAGTACGGGGTAGAGCGACATGTCTGACGGGGAGGGGGGGTGGGCAGGGCGGGGGTTGTTATCTTGTTAACCCATTGACTGTTGAGATGGACCAGAATAGGATCAAGCCTGGAGCGGTAAGGCTTCGACAAGATAGATAGAGTTGTAGATCGCCAATATCCTAGCAATACAGGCTAGGCAAAAAAAAATTGGGACAATTGCAGAAATATGGGCGGAGGCAAGGACAACAGCGAGGAAGAAATAGTTAAGAGGGTGGCATTATATCTGCCCAAGATGTTAAAGAATGTAATTTCTGTGCACTGTGTCCTGAGTGGTGATCATTATGTACTTGTGATAAATGAAAAATATTGGTTCACAAAAAAAAATGATCTGCTAGCAGGGAGGTATGTAGGACGGCCAGCAAGAGGTTGAAGAAGATACAAAGGCGAGAAGGGTCACACTGTGCCTTTTGCCACATACATTAATAGTTTTTCATGGCACATGATGCTCACTAGTCACATGCTTTGTTTATAGAGTATTCTTCTGTAAAAACTCCGGCTTCTAATGTAACCATTAGCATTTCCCTCATCTCAAGCGACAAGAAAAACTTTCAGCCCATTGTCGAAAGACTGAAGTGGTCCTTAACCTGTGGTGAGATGGGGCAAGGCTCTTCCTAACAACCCTTTTGTTTAAGAAGAGAGGTATACAAATCGGGTTGCCCACAGAGTCAGGTGGAAGACCAGGGTTATGGAATGTGCAATTACTGCTGCACAAAAGGCTTTTAGTGACTTCTGTGTGTTGTCGATCTATAACCGGAGAAAAAACACAAAGTTCAGCAAGAGAGAAGTTATAGTTAGCTTTGGTTATAACAGCTTAAAGGTTTACTGGAAAAAAACAGTTAGTGAAGTTATGGTTACAAAACAAAGTTAGCTTAACAAGCACTGGCAAAACCAATAGAACTGGCTTCTAAATGAAACCGCCTCTTCAACCACCGATGGATTTAGGAACTAAAAATTCACCATGTACGTCCTCTATCACTGATCCTTCCACTCATGCTTCCATTCAGCCGCCCACTTAATCATTCATACATTTACCCACTTTACACAACCACAATAAAACACAAAGAACTCAACATGTGCAAGATAAATTTAAAGAATAAAAGTAAAAAAAAAAGAAAATAGCTGCAACCTAAATTGAAGTTTCATGCTTGCAATAAAAAATAAAATGAAATATGGTAGCGGGGGCCAGTTTGCAATGGTATTGCACAGTGTATCATTTTACAGTTCCATCATGGCTGCCAGGTTTAGAACCAACATCTTCGAATGGTACATCAATGATACACCATTTCATGATTGTCCCCGGTTAAGAGGCAGTGGTCACGCAGAATGTAGCGTACTGCAGATGAAATGAGCAGCAAACAGACGGCCCGTTACCACAATCAGATGAACTGCAGTATCTTCTAAAAATGAAAATAAAAAGAAGAAAAGAAATGAAAGGGGGGTCTACAAAAGAGAAAACCATAAAACTAAAGGGACTGGTCCACCATCCCTGGCACTGAGGCACACACATTTTCAGGCAGATATGCATGTTCTCATACAAGTGCTATCATTTACAGAGCAAGAGAGGCAATGGCTGAAGTGGACTGATCCACGACCACCATGATGTCATGAACGGGCACCGAGTATAAATGACACTCATACAGACCAATGGCAGAAGACAACTTACCCAAAAAACGCGAAGAGAGAGATGGAGAAATCGCCCCTTTTTTGCTGAATTGTATTGCTGGTTTTTAGACTCTGCACACTGGAGCACGGCTGCCCAGTGTATGTGCTCCGATTCCTTAAACATGTAGGAATTGGCTAATCCCGGATTGGCTTCTTTAACTTCTCTTTAACGCCATAGCATATAGTAAGGATTAACAGACTCATGGTATGAAACATTGTCACCTGTGGATTGCAGCACTTAATGTGACATCTAGTAAGACAAAGGAAAACATGGCTTCAGGCCTACCATTGTAGCCGGACTGTTGGGAATTCCTAGTTGTTTTGCCCTGAGCTGAACCCTCAGGGCAGCACTTTCTGCAATTCAAACATACGACTTTGTAACCCTTCCTAAATATATTTGGGGAAAGTTTCTCTTCCCCAAATATTATAGGGCTGGACTTAGAATACAAAATTTGACCTCCCAGTGCCAGGTACTCCCACTGCTGTACTGAGCGCACTGTTCAAGGCAAAAAACACGAAAGTGCCGACAGTTACAGTCTAAAACCTGTAGTAAGACCGCTTAAAATGAGCCTTTTTAACAGGTAAAAACATCCATTTTAAATATTACTCAATCCTAGATAAGTCTTGAAGCCCACAAGTTAGGGTGCCTGGTATTTAAAAATGGGGCATTTAGAAACTTAATGTTACCATGTGTCTACAGTGACTACGCCTTAAAAGCTATTTTCACTGTGGCAGACCTGTCTTGCACAGAAAATCAGCGTACAGATTAAAATACTAATACTATATAATCTGCAACGGGACCAGCTAGAAAAATAATTAAACAATTATTTTTAATTGCTATTAACAATCCAATTCAATGGCAAAGTCATATTTTAGATAAATATTAAGCAAAAGTAACTTTCAGAAAGATACCCTTTATATGCCTGAACTCCCAAAAGGCTAATTAGCTTAAGTTTTAGTCAGTTCCCAGTCAGCATTCAAGTCCAGGAATAGGTGTGAAACGCCTCCCAAGAGCAAATAGGCTGACCTGAATGGGAAGATGACGGCTTCTCTTAACTCCACAGAATATTCACAGTGGGGACTAAAGCATCCTGTTGATATCACCTCATGAAATCCTGCTCGACAGGCCTGCTGAGCCACATGCAACACTTGGGGCACACTTCAAAGGAAGAGAACAGGATACCAAGACAATTCTTGTGTATCCCCTGTCTGGTTGCTGAAGGACCATGCTTTCGTCCTAGCAGACTTCTGTCTCTGGATTTGTTGTGGGTACAGTGCCTATTTCAAATTAGAATTTAGTGTTAGATGTGGGAGGACACTGGTGATTTCCCTATGATACTCTCACACACACTCGCAAGCTCAGGGACAAGGTTCAGTGAGGTTGAAGATTTCGCCATCTTAAAAATGCCTTGGAACAAGGGCCTGCTTGCAGTAAGACAAACAGGACCCACCTAAAAGGTGGGTAAGGTTGCCCCTGGAAGTTTTACCCCATTGGTTAGGGAGAGCCCAGGAGTCATCCCCACACACTGGATAGTGCCAGACAAATTTAGCACCCCGTGGCAACTTTTCACAACGTTGCAGGCCTTACAAAAGGATACCAGGCAGACTAAATCTGCTGCATTTGGGATCTGTGACCTGCGAGAAGGACCTGCCCTGTTGAAACAAACGGACCAATTAAAGATGGCCAACAAGTAATGCTGGTTCTGCGATAATCTTGAGTCCTCCCTGCACTACGTCACAACCTTGATGGATAGTTAGGACCTTTGGTGAAGTTGGGCAAAACCTTTACTTAATAGGAAAAAGATGATTATACCACACCAGGATACAATGCTGTGAAGGTAAGTAAGATATCAACTGTGTGAGTTTGCCCTGGGACAGGAAGTGAATAATAGCTCAATTTATGTTTGAATTTTTGTAGGAACAGCACGTGTTTACCTTATGAGACTGTTCGTTCACGTTATGAGATTCTATCGTGTGTGTAACAAATTGGAAGTACATGAACTACCTTTGAATAGGTGGGGTGTTAGATGCTGGTACTTTGAGATACACATACTGGAGACATATGTTATGCAGGTAGTTCGAAATACTTTAGTTTGAATTGGTTTCTCTATAATTGCGTGATCAGTGGATGTATGCATCGGTGGATATCTGGTATAATGTACTATGACTATCTTTATTCTAGTTACCCTGATGAAGAGAAGGATACTTAAATACACTAGTCCTGATGCCCAGAACAGATGGGAATTAAGAAAAGTTTGAAATGAAGTGAAATGACCTTTAGGTGTAGGTGTGGTGTGTGATTGAATGTGATTGGCTATAATGGTTATAGAAATAGATAAACGGTGCTAATGGTTTACACAAGGGCATACACTTTGATACATGTTTATATGAGCACATTGATGGCGTCATGGTGGTTTGGCAAAATCTGCAATCTTGGTGAAAACAGTATGTTTATGCTTGTTTTGCTGCTACAATGATATTGGAGTCTTCCGAGTGCAATGACTTTAGATTTATTATCATTATTGGTCATTTGTGAGATTCCCATGTCATCCCGGCTTTAGGTCTCGCCTGAGCCAGCGCATGCGCTGCTCTGGCGAGACATTTAGTGAGTGGGCTTTCAAAAGTCCGACCGGGTGGCATAGAGCGTGCGGTTACGCGCACAATGACGAGCAGAGGCGCCATCTGGCTTTCCTCTCTCGTCATGGTGCGCGCATATCGCACACCACTCGCCAGCCTGCTTTCACTTTTCCTGTGTCGCGCGCACCACTCGCGTCCTGGCTCATTAATTCCATGCTCCTTCACCCCCTTGCTGTTTGCTCTCACTACCCCCTCCCTGCTCACTTTCACGGCGCACAGCCGCCATCTGGCTTTCCTCGCGGCACCCTTCCGTCATGCTCTTTTTTATCCCTCCCGCTTTGCACTTTCGCGGCCGCGTCACTTTCACGGCCGCGCGGCTCTCTCACTGTTTGTGTTCGTCGACTCATAGAAGCTCACTTCTGCCTCAGATCGCTCCAGTGGTCCTGCATAAGCTCTTGATCCAACGTGCACCACAGACAAGCCCCCGATTCTGTGTGTACCTGTCTCTGCTCCACAGCCTCCTCCTCTGTGCCCCTCTAAATGTATGCGCCTGCAGACAGATCCTCTGAGTGTGCGTCTGTGTGTTTGCTTCAGATGCACTGTGCGCCCCAAATTCGGTGCAGCATTATTGCACCATCGCCAGATCCTGTGTGCCCATGCACCAGCCTCAGATTATTTGTGGGTGCACATGCACAAGCCTCAGATACCTTGTGTGTGTGTGTGTGTCTATGCACCAGCCTCAGATTCGGAGTGTGCACGCGCGGTGCTGCTGCACACCTGTCCTGCCCTTGCTTAGGGGGTCTGTGTGCTCTCATGGACCAGCTCCCGCGCCTCAGCGCATGTGTACCCGGGGTGTTGGTCACCAGGTCCCGTCGCTCCTGCTCCAGGTCTTGTATGCGCCCCTTGTGCTGCACCAGCTCCTTGTCCCGTCCGTGTACTACAGGAACTCCTTCCTCGGTGTACCCGCGCTGCTGCTCAAGCCCATTCATTCAGCAGCCAGTCACATGGTGCTCATCACAACACCCGTCCTTTAAAGGGCATCGTGTGTCGGGCGGGGGTCCCTTCTCGCCGTCACCCCGAGAGCTGTCCTGACTGGAAGAGCTCGCCTGAAGATCTCCCTTGCTCTCAGTCTTCAGCTCAGGTGCTCTGCGGCAGACTCAAGTGCACAGACATGCCCTTCAGCACAGAGCGCGCGCTCTGCCTGCCTGTCAGCGCCAGACATCCTCATTGATGTCAGAGTTAAGTTGGGGGAGTGGGCCCACACTCTTACATGCACCGGAGAACATGCATTCCCATTCGCCAGCCACGCCCCCTTTGCAGTCTTAGCTGGGGGATTTAACCTAGAATGAAGGCACAAGCTGAAGCGACGTGTATGCAAATGTACCCATTGTTTAATAGCTGGCAGACAATGGGCTCTATGGTGAACATGACATCATCGGCCAGCACAGTGTGCCCCCTGTGAGCCGACTGTGGGATGGGAGCTACTACTTACCGTGCACTGCGCCAGCACCCTGCCACCACAATACCTGCCATTATACCCTTTACATTGCTTGCAATGGCTCTGCTCACTACCCGAGGTACCCGTTTGTACTCTTTATGGGCAAATGCGTGACACCCACCATGAACATAGCCAGGTGGAATGCTCGATGTTTACTAACATTCTGTTATAGGGCAAGAGGGATGTACGTCATGCATTAGACCCCCGTCTTATCCCTGGACCACCAGTTAGAAAACACTGCCCTAGTAATTTATCTTTGTTGCTCTTTAAATTATTAAACGTCTTCTGTCTGCAGCTGCTGGGCATTTAAGTTGTTTTGTGGGTGGTCTAAGATGATGTTATGCGAAGGGCCAGATGAATTGCTGTATAATTCCTTGTCACTTCCAGTTATCATATGACAGAGTAATTGCTTCTTGTTAACTGTATAGTATCAAATCAATTCTTTGTCAAACGGTCATAAAACGGTGCTTTATTTGGTCATGTGCAGCATCACCTGTAAACCATTTGGGGTCCATAAGAGCTTCATGTTTCCTTTGCTCTTCATGGAGGGTGAATCTTCCAATCAGTTCCCTTTTCCTGTGTTCTAGTCTACCTGGTGCTAGCCTGAACTGACTTTAACCTACGTTCTGTAAACAGTAAAGTGCTTAGATTTTACTATTTGAACAATTTAAAACTGCACTTTTAAAATGCATCTTGTTACAGTATTTTAATTCCTGTAGCGAGCGGGTCAGTGCATCTTGCTTTGGGGAGAGCACCGAACTTTACAGAAGTTTATAGTACAGTTTTTCTGATCCCCTGAAACTCAGGTGGCCAAGACCTATTGGCTTTGCACCCAGAATAATGTGCTGCATGGTTAAACACTTATAAAGTCCAAATGGCGAGACCTATTAGCTATGCCAATGCTTGTTTAGTGGGTGATTTGCTGCCCTGAGGAAGGTGCACTGTGTCTGCCAGGTTTCACCGAAACACGTGTTCGCACAAAACTGGACCCACATCATAAAGATACAGAGTGTTGATATAAGTGGCTAATTTTCTGTGGCCTATAGTAAAATGAATGAAGGGAATTATTTACATGCATTTATGCAACTATAAAAGTATTACATTGGTATTACACTCTTTAAACTAAATAATTTTCTGTGTGTGTGCAATGATCCCATTGATGGTGGTAACCTGTATGTAAATAGGTTTTTAGATGCAGTGTGTGGCATGTGTGACGAGTGAGTGTGTGGCATGTATTTTACGAGGGGATCAACGCACAGTAAGAAGGAATGATATATTGAATCTGTGTTATTGTAAAATATTTTCTAAATAATGATAAGTATTATTTGTAGTAGTATACTTTGCACAGAAGAAATATATCTTAATAGAAGGGAATTTTGATAATAGCCGTTGACTCCAAATTAAACAAAGTAAGTTTATATTATTAAACAACAGAGTAATTTGTAAGGACAATATTGTTAAAGGGAGGCGGTTTCTTTTGATGCCAATAAGGCCTACAGCCTTTAACATGGACTTCACACTATAACCAACACAGGCCTACTGAAGTGTGCATAAGCTGAAACCATCATGCTTACAGTTACAAAATTACAAAGATGTACAAACCTACAGTCTGCAAAACAATACACAACCCTTCTGAAAAGGGGCTAACCGATCACGTGAAAAGCTTCTAACCCGGGTTGCATCGAGGGGGGTGGGTGGGTTAGAGGGAGGACCAAAACTAGAACATGTGCCTGCTACAGTAAACTATGGGATTTGTTATGTTAAAAAGGATTTATATAGCGAGCGTACACCGGGCTGGTTTCATGGGGCTACCCTGATAGATACCTGTGCCCTAAGGAGTTACTCATAGGCCTGTCGAAACAGCCAGGTTAAGACGTTTTCTAAAACCTAGGAGGTCGGTGCAAAAGCGAATTTCAGAAGGAAGAGAATTCCAAAGTTTAGGGGCCAGGATAGCAAACCTTGCCCCGCCTACACGCTTCAATTTAAATGAGGGAGTGGACAGGAATTGCTTATGGGCCGAGTGCAAATTGCGTGTGGGTTCATGCCTTATAATCAGGCTGTTCAAAAATGTATGACTTCTTCCATTTAGAGATTTGAAAATGAGGCAGCAGACTTTGAAGGCGCAGCGTTGAGTTATCGGGAGCCAATTTAGCTTCCTCAGAAGCGCAGTGACATGGTGGTTCCTGGGTTGATGGAAAATCAGGCACGCAGCTTGGTTCTGTACCAGCTGCAAGTGTTTTGATAGATATAAGGGGATGCCAAGATACAACGAGTTTTGCATAGTCAGTATGGGACATAACCATGGCAAGAGTCACCTGAATCAGAGCTTCCTGGGTGAGTAATCTTCGGATCTTTTTTATTTTCCTCAAATGGAAGAAACAAGTGGAAATTACTCACCCGATCTGGGACTTCATAGTAAGGTCCTGGTTGATAGTTACCCCGAGGATCTTGGCCGAACTAGAAGGGGAGGGAGGTTGACCCAATTCCTTGGGCCAAAAATGAGGGCCCCAGGGATTTTTATGAATACCTCCTGTTAGAACGAGCTCTGTCTTGTCCGGGTTAAGTTTTAAATGGTTGCTGTTCATCCATTCACTAACGAACAGCATGGTGGACTGAAAAGCGTGGACCGAATCGGGGGAGTTGCTGATAGAAAATATAAGTTGGAAATCATCAGCATAGTTGAACGTGCAAACTTGTCGTTCCTTCAGAGCCCGGATGAGGGGGAGGAGGTAAAGGTTAAACAGCAGAGGGGAAAGTGAAGAGCCTTGTGGGACTTCACATGAGATCCTAACTCTGGGAGCAGTAAACTGGGCGGTACAAACTGCTTGGGAACGGTTTTCCAGAAAGGAGCTAATCCGGCCCAGTGCAGGTCCCTGAATCCCAGCATCTCTCACACGGTCGACCAATAAACCATGGTTGACCGTGTCAAAGGCCGCGGAAAGATCGAGCAGGACAAGAGCCTGCGGGGAGCCCTTATCGGCATCACTACGAAGAGTGTCCAACACTGTCAATATCACTGCCTCAGTAGAATGTGCTGGACGGAAGCCAGCTTGGTGAGGATCGAGATATTCAGACTCCTCTAGAAACCCAGAAAGGCATCTAGTTGCATAGGCCTCCAAGACCTTAGCTAGGTAAGGGAGGAGGGAGATAGGGCAGTAATTCGTCAGAATCTGGGGGGTCTGAACCTAATTTCTTCAGGAGGGGGGACAACAGTTGCCTCCTTGAAGGTTTCGGGGACAATGCCCTGAGTCAATGACTCATTCATAAGATTAAGAGCAGGGCTAGGAAAGGCAGTAAATATTTCTTTTAAAATGCTAGGGGGGCAACAGCCCCTAGGGGAGCCAGATTTGACTTTGGATAGGAGATCAGCAAAGATCTGATTACTAGTGATAGGAAATTGCGTGAAGAAACAGGGGTTTTTAATTGTACTGGAGCTTGTTTCCAAGGTTGGACAGGCCGGGATGCTGGTCTTAATTTTAGTAATCTTGTCTATAAAGAAAGAGTTCAAAGAGTTGCAGAATGTTTGAGAAGGAATGGGTTTAATTGCAACTCTTTCAGGATTAGACAATTCATTCACGATTCAAAAGATCTCCTTTGATCTGTTGGTTGCAGTCAGAATTTTGGAGGAGAAGTAAGCCGCTTTGGCAGTCAAAATACACTTTTTATATGCTTTCATAGTGTGTAGGTAGATCCTTTTATCTTCAGCTAGATAGTTGCGTCTCCACTTTCTTTCAAGTTGCCGCAGAGCCAATTTTTGATTTTTTAAGTCGGTAGAAAACCATTTCTGAGCATCATGGCGACGGACAGAATGTATCTTCCTGAGGGGTGCGAACTTGTCACTGGCTGTTTTTAGCCAAGTAGTTAAGTGTCCATCAGCCATATTTATAGAGGGGTTAGGCGGTGGAGCGGAATTGGAAAGTGTGTTAAAAAATAGGGGTTTATCGATTTTGTTCCAGTTTCTTCTTAATCCCCCTTCGGGAATGGAAATTTTGGTCGTGGGGCTATCATTGATAGTGAATTTAATCAAATGATGATCTGACCAAGTACAAGGTAGGATCGACATAGTAGAAATGGTAAGATTGGTTGTCCAGACATGGTCTAGGGTGTGCCCTTTGATATGTGTGGCAGAGTGTACTTGTTGTGTAAAGTTAAGCCCTGTGAGTAACTCAGAGTTCAACCGATTGGGGACCACCTGAAGTCTCGTTGGCCCAGTAATTAAAATCACCAATCAGCAGAATTGTTCCATAGTTGGTTACTAAGTGAGCGACCTGCTCGCTCAAGGAGTGAGGGAATAGGGGCAAACTGTGGGGAGGCCTATAGAGCAGAGCGCAAATAAGGTGGGCAACGTCGGATTTGAAGTAACAAAATATTTGTTGCAACCTGTACCAATGTGATATCAATCCACTCTTAAAGGCCTATTGGCATTAACAAATGCTATTCTAAATAAAAATGTCATGCCTACAATCTTTGTTATAACTTTTTATAACAAACCGGTAGTGAGCACAAACTTTCCCTAAAGGCAACCGTCAGACAAACAGTCATTGTTAGACTTGGCATCTTTTGGCGTGTTTCCCCTGAGTTTTTGCTTTCTGACCTCCCGGTTTTGACTCTGTTTTGCTGGTGTAACAGTTCTGCACGCTTTTCGCACTGCTGATCAGTGGTAAAGCGCAGGTGGCCCTATGGTAAATTGTGTTATGGATTGGTGTTTCCATGATTGGATATTTGATTTACCTGTTAGCGACTAGTAAAGTGCACTGCGTGTGCCAGGGCCGGTGAATCAAATGCTACCCGGGGGCCTGCAGCACTGGTTGTGCCACCCCAGTGAGTAGGCCTGAAAACGGTAACTCAGACCTGCCATTGCAGAGTCTGCGCGCAGTTTGTAACTGCCATATCGACTTGGCCAGTGCACACACTGGCCGGTCCCTAACCTTCCCTTTTCTTACATGTCAGGCACCCCTCAGGTAGGCCCAAGGTACCCCTGTGGGCAGGGTGCAATGTATGTGAAAGGTAGGACATGCCCCGGTGTGTGTGGCATGTCCTTATAGTGAATTACAGCCAATTTCGTTTTTCACTATTGCAAGGCTACCAGTTCCCCATAGGACAGAATGGGACGTTTGTTCATAACATCTTATGAACATAACTGGCCCAGGGAATTCGGTAAGCAAATGAAGCTTCGTATGCCTGAACTCAGAATCTAAAGATGCCTCTTTTAGTGAAGGTGATTTTTACATTCTGTGTTTGAAAATACCACTTTTGGAAAGTGGGTATTTTCTTGCTCAGTCATCCTGTGTGCCTCTGCTGGAATGTGGATTGCCTGTCTGGGTTTTGGATGACAGAAGGCTGGGGGAGCAGGAGGGGCGCCAGATGGTCTAGGTAGGTCAGGAAAGGGCTGAAGAGACCTGGGTTACGATGGGGGAAGTGGGAGAATATTTCCTTGCACCTCAAAGGGCCTGCTCTGCCTCTGACAAATGCCGTCTCCACCTCCTGCCAGGAATTCACACCAGAGAAGGCAGAACTGGTCCTGACCGGGCACAGGCCCTCACTGCCTAAGAGATCAAAGGATTTTTGGACATAAATGTTGGGTCCCAGACCCCTGAACTTTAGAACTCATCTGGACAAGAAGACTGCCAAGAGGAAGAGCCGGAGAAGCTGCGAAAAGGAACGACTGCTTTGCTGGGTGCTTTGCTGGGCTGACCTGCAGTGGCTGCTTTTGTCTTGGGTAGTGAAAGGCCTGGACTGGACTTTCTGCAACCTAAATTTGTGAGTCTCTCCAAGGGCTTGAGGTAGAGCTTGCCCCCTGTTCACGAAGTCTCAGGAACAGCAAAGTCTTCAAGTTCTTCGACCCGCAGCACTGGGGACTGTGTGTTTGGTGCTGCAACCCGAAGAACACCAACTCGACGACGTCTACGACCCCACTGCCGACTCCGTGTCCTGAAGGCAACGCAGAGGGCACCGCCGCAACGCAACCCTGGTCTCACAGACGACGCCTGTTGACGCCGCCACCGAGTCACTGCTTGCACCGCGACCTGTGGGCACCGCACTCCGCACCGCCTCGCCGAAGCTTTGGCACCGCAGAGGGCACCGCCGCATCGCGACCCTGGTCTCAGATGACGCCGGTTGACGCCGCCGAGCCGCTGCTCGCACCGCGACCTGTGGGCACCGCACTCCACACCGCCTGGCTTCACGAGGACGCCTTGGCCTGCCTGCGCCGCCACTTCCCGCCGAGATAGACGCTGCTGCTTGCACCGTGGTTCGGGGGCACCGCTCGCAAGTTACACGACGCACCGCCCTCATCCCACACCGCAGCCTTGGCCTACCGACACCATCGACTCCAGTTCCTCAGCCGGACGATAGCGCTTCCAGGAACGACAACGCCGCTGCTCGTACCGTGATCTGCGAGCACCGCCTTCATCTCGCACCGCGACCCTGGTCTCACCGACTAAGCCATCTGACGCCGCCACCGAGCCGCTGCTCGCACCGCGACCTGAGGGCACCGCACGCCGCACCCGACGCCAGCGCTCCTGACTCCATCAGAGAGGAGATCGACCTGCAACGCGTGTGACTTAGAGGGCCCCATCCCCCTGCATCTCTGAAAGGTACTGTTTGCGGGTCTTCCCGACACCGTAGCTGGCCTGCGACCCTGCGGTCAGCCAGAACTGTTTTGGATTTGTGTGTTCACGACGCCGTGGTAGCCCGGACGGCGCTATCCACACAAGGAACTCTTTTTAATCAGCGTATTTTTAATTGTGAACTTTTAAGTATAGTAGTGTGGTTCTTTATCGTTTTTGGTCGTTTTAATTATATAAAAATATTGGATATTTTTCTAAACTGGTGTGGTGTCCTTGTGTAGTGCGTACACTGTATTACTGCTGGTTATGTGCAAATGCTTTACACACTGCCTCTAAGATAGGCCTGGCTGCTCGTGCCAAGCTACCAAGGGGGTGAGCAGGGGTTATTTTAGAAGTAAGTGTAACTCCCTTATCCTGACTAGAGTGGTGGTTTTTGCCTGGCTTTGGCCCGCGCCCTAGCCTATCAAGAATCCCTTTTCTAACATTGGTTGTCAGCGTTGAGGATAGGACTTGCGTTTGCACTTGACTTACAGTGATTGGTGTGCAGTACTACCATATCGCAGACCATTACGTACCACATACCAACCCGTTTTCTTTTTGGTCGATTTTTGTGATCTTGCCATGTGAACTTTCTACTTCACCATGCCGGAATCAATAGCATCATCCGTTGCATCCATGGACATTGCCTTTGAGGAGGATAGGTTGGAGCTCTACACTGAGAGAATTGAAGTCCGTTTGCAAAAACCTAAAAGTCCAAATCAGAGGCCTCACTAGGAAGGACGAGCTACAAAAGGCGCTGAGGGCCTGGGTAGCAGCCAGAGACGCAAGTGGGCAATCTGGTGACCTTAGTGGAGAGGCGGGGGAGCCTAGTCAAAGGGTGGATGTGCTTTTGGGAGGGGGGAACCCTTCCGACCAGGCAGCAGTGGCCTGTCCCCAGAGGAGCTGGAGGACAGGCGGGAAGCAAGGAGAGCAGCCACGGAGCTAGAAAAGATTAGATTGGCCATGGAGGAGAAGAGAATGCTATTGGAACATGAACGAGGTCTTAAAGAGCTGGAGCTGAAGAGTAGGCCCGGCTCGGATGGTGGCAGCAACTCGTCAAGGCAGACAGACCGAATCGTACACATCCCTAAGAATGTGGGCAGAGAGTTCAAGAAGGGGGATGACATACAGAGGTGGTTTCAGGGTTATGAGGCAGCGATACACATGAATGGGGTTCCCTGAGGAGAATTGGGGTGCAGGATTGTGGTCTCTGTTTCCAGAGGAAGCCAGGGATACTTTGACAGCTTTGGGTAAGGGGCCTAACCTCACCTATGCTGATATGAAGGAAGCCCTTCTCACTAGGTATGGTCTTCACTCCTGAAAAGTACCGAGATCAGTTTAGGTCCTGGAAGAAATCGGATGCCAACACGTGGCTGGAATGTGTGGATGGGTTTTGTCGGTCGTTGGATGGCTGGGTGAAGGGCAGTAATGTGACAGCTTTTCGGGGCTCTACAATTTGATTGCGTGGGAGCACTTGTCTGGTCTATGTTTTGCAGATCTGCGCCAGCACCTAGTTGATAGTAAGCTAACTGACCCCAGGAAGCTTGCTATGGAGGCGGACCGCTGGGTGAATACCAGGGTCCACAAGAAAGCGTTTGGGGGGGGGACTCAGTCAAAGGTGGGCAGGGTCCCCAGCAGAAAAGTGGGGGGGACAAGGGTAAAACACAGGAGTTCTCGAAAGGGCCCCAAAATAACACCCAGGGTAAAGGTTCCCATCCCACCTGAGATAAGAAGCAAGGGGTCTCGACAGGAAAGCCTGCCGAGACCGGCCCCCACAAGTGTTTTGCCTGTGACCAGGTGGGGCACATGAGGGGAGACCCCCGGTGCCCAAATGGGACACAGCCACCCACCGGTGGACCGTCCAAAGTGTTGGCTAGAGTAGCGCTGAGGGAGGAGGAGGAGGAGTCCCAACAGGAGGGTGGAGACCCCGCAGAAATGACCCTCGTCTCACTAGGGGACAGTGAGATGGTCCCAGGAGCCCAGGTGCCTCCTAACACAAAGAAATACAGCACCTGGGTGACCAACGGGAAAAGGGTAGAGGCTCTCAGGGATACTGGAGCCAGTGTGACCTCAGTTCGGTGTCACCTGGTCCCTGAGACGCAGGTAGTCCCCGGGGCATTCCACCAGGTGATTGCAGTCGACAGTTCCGAGCGCCAGTGTCTGGTGGCGCAGGTTCCCTTCGAGGGAGGGGGGATGGGGCGGGGGGATGGGGAGGGGCTCAGGTCCTTTAAGGGTAGTTGTGAGCCCTTCCATGCCTGTCGATTGTCTGCTCGGTAGCGACCTGGAGCAGTCCTTATGGAAGGATGTTGAGCTCAGGTCCCACTTGGAGATGCTGGGGTTGCCAGAGTGGGCATGCGTGTCCACTCGGTCGATGGCGGCCAGAGAGGGTGATCAGAAGGACCCGGAGCCTGAAACAGTGGCCCAGGTCCCTGCCAAGAGGAAGGGCAAGGGGTGCGGGAAACCGGCCCCTGAAGTTCCCACGGCCCGGGAGGAGGCGGACCTCGAGGGGACGCCCGGTGCCTACAGGGGAACAGGTTGCCGAACTGGGGGACATCTCTGAGCTGACCCATTGGCAGCAAGAAGGGGGTCCCACCAGGGAGGAGTTCTGCCGGGAGCAGAAAGAGTGCCCTTCTCTGGAGGGTCTGCGGCACCAGGCCGCAGCCCAGGCGACTGGTGATCAGTCCGGATCACATTGGATATATTGGGAGAATGATCTCCTGTACAGCGAGCCTAAGGTCGCGGAACCTGGGTCAGCCCGTGTGCTGGTGGTACCCCAGCGCTTCCGGACCTTCCTACTGGGTCTGGCTCACGACGTGCCTTTGGCAGGACATTTGGGGCAGGACAAGACCTTTGACCTGCTTGTCACCCACTTTTTCTGGCCTCGAATGCAAAGGCAGTCGGATGTGCAATGTCGGTCCTGCCAAACTTGCCAGGCAAGTGGCAAGAGTTGGAGGAAGGTCAAAGCTCCTCTCCAACCGTTCCCCGTGGTGGGGACACCCTTTGAAAGGGTAGGGATGGACATCGTGGGGCCACTGGATCCCAAGACAGCCATGGGCAACAGGTACATCCTGGTCTTGGTGGACCATGCCACCCGGTACCCGGAGGCAATCCCTCTCAGGACAAAGACGGCGCCAGTGGTGGGCCGGGCGTTGATGGGGATCTTTTCCCACGTGGGGTTCCCCAGAGAGGTGGTTTCTGACAGGGGGACCAATTTCATATCGAAGTATATGACATCCCTGTGGAAGGAGTGTGGTGTTACGTACAAGTTCACCACTCCTTACCAACCCCCCAAGGCAACGGTCTGGTGGAAAGGTTCAACCAGACCTTAAAAGGCATGATCAAGGGTCTCACTGAACCCATGAGGCGTAAGTGGGACGTCCTCTTACCGTGCCTTCTCTTTGCGTACAGGGAGGACCCCAGAAGTCTCTCGGGTTCAGTCCCTTCGGGCTTCTGTACGGTCACCCCGTGCGGAGACCTCTAAGCTTGGTAAAGGAAGGATGGGAGGCCGCTCCCAGGAAGACCCCCCAGGATGTGTTCAGCTACATGCTGGCCTTCCGCAACCAAACTGCCCGCTTCAGGAAACTCGCTCAGGCGAACCTCGAGGCCAGCCAGGAAGAAATTAGGAAGTGGTATGACCAGAATGCCACTCTGGTCGAGTTTCAACCTGGACAGAAAGTGTGGGTCATGGCCCCTGAGGAACCTTGTGCCTTACAGGACAAGTGGAAGGGGCCCTTTTGAGGTGGTGGAACGCTAAAGTGAGGTCACCTACCTGGTGGATTTGTAGGCTCCTCGGAACCAGTTACGGGTCTTCTACGTGAACCGCCCCAAACCCCACTTTGAGATGTCCGAAGTGAGCATGCTCTTGGCGACGGACGACGGGGAGGAAGCGGAGAGTGAGACTCTCCCGGACCTCCTGTCTGCCCAAGAGGGGGATGGGTCGGTGGATGGTGTGACCCTCTCCCGGGCCGCTGAGCAGCAGAGCGGCAGTTTGCCCCACTGTTCTCCTTGACCCCAGGTGTTACTCACTGATGTACCCACGACGTGGATATCGGTGACAGCCCCCCGGTGAAACACAAGATTTACCGGTTGGCTGACCGGGTCAAGGCCAGCATCAAAGAGGAGGTCTCGAAGATGTTGGCGTTGGGGGTGGTTGAGCCGTCCAGTAGCCCATGGGCCAGCCCCGTGGTCTTGGTCCCGAAAGCAACGGCACTCGGGGCCGCCCCAGAACTGCAGTTCTGTGTGGACTATCGGGGGCTCAATGCCGTCACGCGGACTGACGCCCACCCCATCCCCCGAGCTGATGAGCTCATCGACCGGTTGGGAGCGGCCAGATTCCTGAGTACGTTCGATTTAACGTCCGGGTACTGCCAGATCGCTCTAACCGAGGGGGCCAAAGAGAGAGCAGCATTCTCAACCCCGGACGGGCATTACCAGTTCCGGGTGATGCCCTTCGGATTGAAGAATGCCCCTGCCACCTTTCAGAGGTTGGTCAACCAGGTGTTGGCCGGGCTGGAGGAATTCAGCGCCGCGTACCTGGACGACTTTGCGGTGTTCAGTTCCAGTTGGGACGAACATCTGCAACACCTCAGGGAAGTGTTGAGGGCGCTGCAGACGGCAGGCCTCACGATTAAGGCCAGTAACTGCCAGATCGGGCAGGGGTAGGTGGTGTACTTGGGACACCAGGTAGGGAGAGGCCAGGTGGCGCCTCTACAGCCCAAGATCGACACCATCCTGGCTTGGGAGCCACCCAAGACCCAGACAGAGGTGAGGGCCTTCTTAGGACTCACCGGGTACTACCGGAGGTTTGTTAAGGGATATGGCACCATCGTGGCCCCCTTAACTGAGTTAACTTCCAAGAACCAACCGAGAAAGGTGATCTGGACTGAGTCTTGCCAGAGGACGTTTGATACCCTGAAGGCCGCCATGTGCACGGCCCCCTGCTCAAGGCCCCCCGACTTCTCCAAGGAATTTGTCGTGCAGACCGACGCGTCAGAGCATGGAGTGGGAGCGGTGCTCTCACAACTGAACTAAGAGGACCAAGACCAACCGGTAGTCTTCCTTAGCAGGAGACTACTCCCCAGGGAGCCGAGGTGGAGTGCCATAGAAAGGGAAGCTTTCGCTTTGGTCTGGGCACTGAAGAAGCTGAGACCATACCTGTTTGGGACTCACTTCCGAGTTCAGACCGACCACAGGCCCCCTCAGATGGTTAATGCAGATGAGGGGGGAGAATCCAAAACTGCTGAGGTGGTCCATCTCCCTACAGGGAATGGACTTTACGGTGGAACACCGCCCTGGCACAGAGCACACCAATGCAGATGGCCTGTCCAGGTTCTTCCGCCTTAGTGAAGAGAACCCCCAGGTAAAAGGGTAGTTCTCCCTACTTTCAGCTGGAGGGACGTGTGTTAGACTTGGCATCTTTTGGCGTGTTTCCCCTGAGTTTTTGCTTTCTGACCTCCCGGTTTTGACTCTGTTTTGCTGGTGTAACGGTTCTGCGCGCTTTCGCACTGCTGATCAGTGGTAAAGCGCAGGTGCTCCTATGGTAAATTCTGTTATGGATTGGTGTTTCCATGATTGGATATTTGATTTACCTGTTAGCCCCTAGTAAAGTGCACTGCGTGTGCCAGGGCCGGTGAATCAAATGCTACCCGGGGCCTGCAGCACTGGTTGTGCCACCCCAGTGAGTAGCCCTGAAAACGGTAACTCAGACCTGCCATTGCAGAGTCTGCGCGCAGTTTGTAACTGCCATATCGACTTGGCCAGTGCACACACTGGCCGGTCCCTAACCTTCCCTTTTCTTACATGTCAGGCACCCTCAGGTAGGCCCAAGGTACCCCTGTGGGCAGGGTGCAATGTATGTGAAAGGTAGGACATGCCCGGTGTGTGTGGCATGTCCTTATAGTGAATTACAGCCAATTTCGTTTTTCACTATTGCAAGGCTACCAGTTTCCCATAGGACAGAATGGGAGGTTTGTTCATAACATCTTATGAACATAACTGGCCCAGGGAATTCGGTAAGAAAATGAAGTTTCGTATGCCTGAACTCAGAATCTAAAGATGCCTCTTTTAGTGAAGGTGATTTTTACATTCTTTGTTTGAAAATACCACTTTTGGAAAGTGGGTATTTTCTTGCTCAGTCATCCCGTGTGCCTCTGCTGGAATGTGGATTGCCTGTCTGGGTTTTGGATGACAGAAGGCTGGGGGAGCAGGAGGGACGCCAGATGGTCTAGGTAGGTCAGGAAAGGGCTGAAGAGACCTTGGTTACGATGGGGGAAGAGGGAGGAGATTTCCTTGCACCTCAAAGGGCCTGCTCTGCCTCTGACAAATGCCGTCTCCACCTCCTGCCAGGAATTCAAACCAGAGAAGGCATAACTGGTCCTGACCGGGCACAGGCCCGCTCTGCCTAAGATCAAAGGATTTTTGGACATAAATGCTGGGTCCCAGACCCCTGAACTTTAGAACTCATCTGGGCAAGAAGAAGAGCCGGAGAAGCTGCGAAAAGCAACGACTGCTTTGCTGGGTGCTTTGCTGGGCTGACCTGCAGTGGCTGCTTTTGTCTTGGGTAGTGAAAGGCCTGGACTGGACTTTCTGCAACCTAAATTTGTGAGTCTCTCCAAGGGCTTGAGGTAGAGCTTGCCCCCTGTTCACGAAGTCTCAGGAACAGCAAAGTCTTCAAGTTCTTCGACCCGCAGCACTGGGGACTGTGTGTTTGGTGCTGCAACCCGAAGAACACCAACTCGACGACGTCTACGACCCCACTGCCGACTCCGTGTCCTGAAGGCAACGCAGAGGGCACCGCCGCAACGCAACCCTGGTCTCACAGACGACGCCTGTTGACGCCGCCACCGAGTCACTGCTTGCACCGCGACCTGTGGGCACCGCACTCCGCACCGCCTCGCCGAGCTTTGGCACCGCAGAGGGCACCGCCGCATCGCGACCCTGGTCTCAGATGACGCCGGCTGACGCCGCCGAGCCGCTGCTCGCACCGCGACCTGTGGGCACCGCACTCCACACCGCCTGGCTTCACGAGGACGCCTTGGCCTGCCTGCGCCGCCACTTCCCGCCGAGATAGACGCTGCTGCTTGCACCGTGGTTCGGGGGCACCGCTCGCAAGTTACACGACGCACCGCCCTCATCCCACACCGCAGCCTTGGCCTACCGACACCATCGACTCCAGTTCCTCAGCCGACGATAGCGCTTCAGGAACGACAACGCCGCTGCTCGTACCGTGATCTGCGAGCACCGCCTTCATCTCGCACCGCGACCCTGGTCTCACCGACTAAGCCATCTGACGCCGCCACCGAGCCGCTGCTCGCACCGCGACCTGAGGGCACCGCACGCCGCACCCGACGCCAGCGCTCCTGACTCCATCAGAGAGGAGATCGACCTGCAACGCGTGTGACTTAGAGGGCCCCATCCCCCTGCATCTCTGAAAGGTACTGTTTGCGGGTCTTCCCGACACCGTAGCTGGCCTGCGACCCTGCGGTCAGCCAGAACTGTTTTGGATTTGTGTGTTCACGACGCCGTGGTAGCCCGGACGGCGCTATCCACACAAGGAACTCTTTTTAATCAGCGTATTTTTTAATTGTGAACTTTTAAGTATAGTAGTGTGGTTCTTTATCGTTTTTGGTCGTTTTAATTATATAAAAATATTGGATATTTTTCTAAACTGGTGTGGTGTCCTTGTGTAGTGCGTACACTGTATTACTGCTGGTTATGTGCAAATGCTTTACACACTGCCTCTAAGATAGGCCTGGCTGCTCGTGCCAAGCTACCAAGGGGTGAGCAGGGTTATTTTAGAAGTAAGTGTAACTCCCTTATCCTGACTAGAGTGGTGGTTTTTGCCTGGCTTTGGCCCGCGCCCTAGCCTATCAAGAATCCCTTTCTAACATTGGTTGTCAGCGTTGAGGATAGGACTTGCGTTTGCACTTGACTTACAGTGATTGGTGTGCAGTACTACCATATCGCAGACCATTACGTACCACATACCAACCCGTTTTATTTTTGGTCGATTTTTGTGATCTTGCCAGGTGAACTTTCTACTTCACCATGCCGGAATCAATAGCATCATCCGTTGCATCCATGGACATTGCCTTTGAGGAGGATAGGTTGGAGCTCTACACTGAGAGAATTGAAGTCCGTTTGCAAAAACCTAAAAGTCCAAATCAGAGGCCTCACTAGGAAGGACGAGCTACAAAAGGCGCTGAGGGCCTGGGTAGCAGCCAGAGACGCAAGTGGGCAATCTGGTGACCTTAGTGGAGAGGCGGGGGAGCCTAGTCAAAGGGTGGATGTGCTTTGGGAGGGGGGAACCCTTCCGACCAGGCAGCAGTGGCCTGTCCCCAGAGGAGCTGGAGGACAGGCGGGAAGCAAGGAGAGCAGCCACGGAGCTAGAAAAGATTAGATTGGCCATGGAGGAGAAGAGAATGCTATTGGAACATGAACGAGGTCTTAAAGAGCTGGAGCTGAAGAGTAGGCCCGGCTCGGATGGTGGCAGCAACTCGTCAAGGCAGACAGACCGAATCGTACACATCCCTAAGAATGTGGGCAGAGAGTTCAAGAAGGGGGATGACATACAGAGGTGGTTTCAGGGTTATGAGGCAGCGATACACATGAATGGGGTTCCCTGAGGAGAATTGGGGTGCAGGATTGTGGTCTCTGTTTCCAGAGGAAGCCAGGGATACTTTGACAGCTTTGGGTAAGGGGCCTAACCTCACCTATGCTGATATGAAGGAAGCCCTTCTCACTAGGTATGGTCTTCACTCCTGAAAAGTACCGAGATCAGTTTAGGTCCTGGAAGAAATCGGATGCCAACACGTGGCTGGAATGTGTGGATGGGTTTTGTCGGTCGTTGGATGGCTGGGTGAAGGGCAGTAATGTGACAGCTTTTCGGGGGCTCTACAATTTGATTGCGTGGGAGCACTTGTCTGGTCTATGTTTTGCAGATCTGCGCCAGCACCTAGTTGATAGTAAGCTAACTGACCCCAGGAAGCTTGCTATGGAGGCGGACCGCTGGGTGAATACCAGGGTCCACAAGAAAGCGTTTGGGGGGGGGACTCAGTCAAAGGTGGGCAGGGTCCCCAGCAGAAAAGTGGGGGGACAAGGGTAAAACACAGGAGTTCTCGAAAGGGCCCCAAAATAACACCCAGGGTAAAGGTTCCCATCCCACCTGAGATAAGAAGCAAGGGGTCTCGACAGGAAAGCCTGCCGAGACCGGCCCCCACAAGTGTTTTGCCTGTGACCAGGTGGGGCACATGAGGGGAGACCCCGGTGCCCAAATGGGACACAGCCACCCACCGGTGGACCGTCCAAAGTGTTGGCTAGAGTAGCGCTGAGGGAGGAGGAGGAGGAGTCCCAACAGGAGGGTGGAGACCCCGCAGAAATGACCCTCGTCTCACTAGGGGACAGTGAGATGGTCCCAGGAGCCCAGGTGCCTCCTAACACAAAGAAATACAGCACCTGGGTGACCAACGGGAAAAGGGTAGAGGCTCTCAGGGATACTGGAGCCAGTGTGACCTCAGTTCGGTGTCACCTGGTCCCTGAGACGCAGGTAGTCCCCGGGGCATTCCACCAGGTGATTGCAGTCGACAGTTCCGAGCGCCAGTGTCTGGTGGCGCAGGTTCCCTTCGAGGGAGGGGGGATGGGGCGGGGGGATGGGGAGGGGCTCAGGTCCTTTAAGGGTAGTTGTGAGCCCTTCCATGCCTGTCGATTGTCTGCTCGGTAGCGACCTGGAGCAGTCCTTATGGAAGGATGTTGAGCTCAGGTCCCACTTGGAGATGCTGGGGTTGCCAGAGTGGGCATGCGTGTCCACTCGGTCGATGGCGGCCAGAGAGGGTGATCAGAAGGACCCGGAGCCTGAAACAGTGGCCCAGGTCCCTGCCAAGAGGAAGGGCAAGGGGTGCGGGAAACCGGCCCCTGAAGTTCCCACGGCCCGGGAGGAGGCGGACCTCGAGGGGGACGCCCCGGTGCCTACAGGGGAACAGGTTGCCGAACTGGGGGACATCTCTGAGCTGACCCATTGGCAGCAAGAAGGGGGTCCCACCAGGGAGGAGTTCTGCCGGGAGCAGAAAGAGTGCCCTTCTCTGGAGGGTCTGCGGCAGCAGGCCGCAGCCCAGGCGACTGGTGATCAGTCCGGATCACATTGGATATATTGGGAGAATGATCTCCTGTACAGCGAGCCTAAGGTCGCGGAACCTGGGTCAGCCCGTGTGCTGGTGGTACCCCAGCGCTTCCGGACCTTCCTACTGGGTCTGGCTCACGACGTGCCTTTGGCAGGACATTTGGGGCAGGACAAGACCTTTGACCTGCTTGTCACCCACTTTTTCTGGCCTCGAATGCAAAGGCAGTCGGATGTGCAATGTCGGTCCTGCCAAACTTGCCAGGCAAGTGGCAAGAGTTGGAGGAAGGTCAAAGCTCCTCTCCAACCGTTCCCCGTGGTGGGGACACCCTTTGAAAGGGTAGGGATGGACATCGTGGGGCCACTGGATCCCAAGACAGCCATGGGCAACAGGTACATCCTGGTCTTGGTGGACCATGCCACCCGGTACCCGGAGGCAATCCCTCTCAGGACAAAGACGGCGCCAGTGGTGGGCCGGGCGTTGATGGGGATCTTTTCCCACGTGGGGTTCCCCAGAGAGGTGGTTTCTGACAGGGGGACCAATTTCATATCGAAGTATATGACATCCCTGTGGAAGGAGTGTGGTGTTACGTACAAGTTCACCACTCCTTACCAACCCTCAAGGCAACGGTCTGGTGGAAAGGTTCAACCAGACCTTAAAAGGCATGATCAAGGGTCTCACTGAACCCATGAGGCGTAAGTGGGACGTCCTCTTACCGTGCCTTCTCTTTGCGTACAGGGAGGACCCCAGAAGTCTCTCGGGTTCAGTCCCTTCGGGCTTCTGTACGGTCACCCCGTGCGGAGACCTCTAAGCTTGGTAAAGGAAGGATGGGAGGCCGCTCCCAGGAAGACCCCAGGATGTGTTCAGCTACATGCTGGCCTTCCGCAACCAAACTGCCCGCTTCAGGAAACTCGCTCAGGCGAACCTCGAGGCCAGCCAGGAAGAAATTAGGAAGTGGTATGACCAGAATGCCACTCTGGTCGAGTTTCAACCTGGACAGAAAGTGTGGGTCATGGCCCCTGAGGAACCTTGTGCCTTACAGGACAAGTGGAAGGGGCCCTTTGAGGTGGTGGAACGCTAAAGTGAGGTCACCTACCTGGTGGATTTGTAGGCTCCTCGGAACCAGTTACGGGTCTTCTACGTGAACCGCCCCAAACCCCACTTTGAGATGTCCGAAGTGAGCATGCTCTTGGCGACGGACGACGGGGAGGAAGCGGAGAGTGAGACTCTCCCGGACCTCCTGTCTGCCCAAGAGGGGGATGGGTCGGTGGATGGTGTGACCCTCTCCCGGGCCGCTGAGCAGCAGAGCGGCAGTTTGCCCCACTGTTCTCCTTGACCCCAGGTGTTACTCACTGATGTACCCACGACGTGGATATCGGTGACAGCCCCCGGTGAAACACAAGATTTACCGGTTGGCTGACCGGGTCAAGGCCAGCATCAAAGAGGAGGTCTCGAAGATGTTGGCGTTGGGGGTGGTTGAGCCGTCCAGTAGCCCATGGGCCAGCCCCGTGGTCTTGGTCCCGAAAGCAACGGCACTCGGGGCCGCCCCAGAACTGCAGTTCTGTGTGGACTATCGGGGGCTCAATGCCGTCACGCGGACTGACGCCCACCCCATCCCCCGAGCTGATGAGCTCATCGACCGGTTGGGAGCGGCCAGATTCCTGAGTACGTTCGATTTAACGTCCGGGTACTGCCAGATCGCTCTAACCGAGGGGGCCAAAGAGAGAGCAGCATTCTCAACCCCGGACGGGCATTACCAGTTCCGGGTGATGCCCTTCGGATTGAAGAATGCCCCTGCCACCTTTCAGAGGTTGGTCAACCAGGTGTTGGCCGGGCTGGAGGAATTCAGCGCCGCGTACCTGGACGACTTTGCGGTGTTCAGTTCCAGTTGGGACGAACATCTGCAACACCTCAGGGAAGTGTTGAGGGCGCTGCAGACGGCAGGCCTCACGATTAAGGCCAGTAACTGCCAGATCGGGCAGGGGTAGGTGGTGTACTTGGGACACCAGGTAGGGAGAGGCCAGGTGGCGCCTCTACAGCCCAAGATCGACACCATCCTGGCTTGGGAGCCACCCAAGACCCAGACAGAGGTGAGGGCCTTCTTAGGACTCACCGGGTACTACCGGAGGTTTGTTAAGGGATATGGCACCATCGTGGCCCCCTTAACTGAGTTAACTTCCAAGAAGCAACCGAGAAAGGTGATCTGGACTGAGTCTTGCCAGAGGACGTTTGATACCCTGAAGGCCGCCATGTGCACGGCCCCCCTGCTCAAGGCCCCCCGACTTCTCCAAGGAATTTGTCGTGCAGACCGACGCGTCAGAGCATGGAGTGGGAGCGGTGCTCTCACAACTGAACTAAGAGGACCAAGACCAACCGGTAGTCTTCCTTAGCAGGAGACTACTCCCCAGGGAGCCGAGGTGGAGTGCCATAGAAAGGGAAGCTTTCGCTTTGGTCTGGGCACTGAAGAAGCTGAGACCATACCTGTTTGGGACTCACTTCCGAGTTCAGACCGACCACAGGCCCCTCAGATGGTTAATGCAGATGAGGGGGAGAATCCAAAACTGCTGAGGTGGTCCATCTCCCTACAGGGAATGGACTTTACGGTGGAACACCGCCCTGGCACAGAGCACACCAATGCAGATGGCCTGTCCAGGTTCTTCCGCCTTAGTGAAGAGAACCCCCAGGTAAAAGGGTAGTTCTCCCTACTTTCAGCTGGAGGGGACGTGTGTTAGACTTGGCATCTTTTGGCGTGTTTCCCCTGAGTTTTTGCTTTCTGACCTCCCGGTTTTGACTCTGTTTTGCTGGTGTAACGGTTCTGCGCGCTTTTCGCACTGCTGATCAGTGGTAAAGCGCAGGTGCTCCTATGGTAAATTCTGTTATGGATTGGTGTTTCCATGATTGGATATTTGATTTACCTGTTAGCCCCTAGTAAAGTGCACTGCGTGTGCCAGGGCCGGTGAATCAAATGCTACCCGGGGGCCTGCAGCACTGGTTGTGCCACCCCAGTGAGTAGCCCTGAAAACGGTAACTCAGACCTGCCATTGCAGAGTCTGCGCGCAGTTTGTAACTGCCATATCGACTTGGCCAGTGCACACACTGGCCGGTCCCTAACCTTCCCTTTTCTTACATGTCAGGCACCCCTCAGGTAGGCCCAAGGTACCCCTGTGGGCAGGGTGCAATGTATGTGAAAGGTAGGACATGCCCCGGTGTGTGTGGCATGTCCTTATAGTGAATTACAGCCAATTTCGTTTTTCACTATTGCAAGGCTACCAGTTTCCCATAGGACAGAATGGGAGGTTTGTTCATAACATCTTATGAACATAACTGGCCCAGGGAATTCGGTAAGAAAATGAAGTTTCGTATGCCTGAACTCAGAATCTAAAGATGCCTCTTTTAGTGAAGGTGATTTTTACATTCTTTGTTTGAAAATACCACTTTTGGAAAGTGGGTATTTTCTTGCTCAGTCATCCCGTGTGCCTCTGCTGGAATGTGGATTGCCTGTCTGGGTTTTGGATGACAGAAGGCTGGGGGAGCAGGAGGGACGCCAGATGGTCTAGGTAGGTCAGGAAAGGGCTGAAGAGACCTTGGTTACGATGGGGGAAGAGGGAGGAGATTTCCTTGCACCTCAAAGGGCCTGCTCTGCCTCTGACAAATGCCGTCTCCACCTCCTGCCAGGAATTCAAACCAGAGAAGGCATAACTGGTCCTGACCGGGCACAGGCCCGCTCTGCCTAAGATCAAAGGATTTTTGGACATAAATGCTGGGTCCCAGACCCCTGAACTTTAGAACTCATCTGGGCAAGAAGAAGAGCCGGAGAAGCTGCGAAAAGCAACGACTGCTTTGCTGGGTGCTTTGCTGGGCTGACCTGCAGTGGCTGCTTTTGTCTTGGGTAGTGAAAGGCCTGGACTGGACTTTCTGCAACCTAAATTTGTGAGTCTCTCCAAGGGCTTGAGGTAGAGCTTGCCCCCTGTTCACGAAGTCTCAGGAACAGCAAAGTCTTCAAGTTCTTCGACCCGCAGCACTGGGGACTGTGTGTTTTGTGCTGCAACCCGAAGAACACCAACTCGACGACGTCTACGACGCCACTGCCGACTCAGTGTCCTGAAGGCAACGCAGAGGGCACCGCCGCACCGTAATCCTGGTCTCACCGACGACGCCTGTTGACGCTGCCACCGAGCCGCTGCTTGCACCGCGACCTGTGTGCACCGCACTCCGCACCGCCTGGCTTCACGCCGAAGCTTTGGCACCGCGACCCTGGTCTCACCGACGACGCCGGATGACGCCGCCACCGAGCCGCTGCTCGCACCACGACCTGTGGGCACCGCCTGGCTTCACGAGTACGCCTTGGCCTGCCTGACGCCGCCACTTCCTGCCGAGATAGACGCCGCTGCTGGCACCGTGGTCCGGGGGCACCGCTCGTAAGTTACACGACGCACCGCCGTCATCCCACACCGCAGCCTTGGCCTACCGACGCCGGCACCATCGACTCCAGTTCGTCAGCCGACGACAGCGCTTCAGCAACGCCGCCGCCGCTTGCACAGTGATCTGCCAGCACCGTGACGAGCACCGCCTTCATCTCGCACCGCGACCCTGGTCTCACCGACGACACCATCTGACGCCGCCACCGAGCCGCTGCTCGCACCGCGACCTGAGGGCACCGCATGCCGCACCGCTGCACTTCGCACCGCAGCACCCGACGCCAGCGCTCCTGACTCCATCAGAGAGGAGATCGACCTGCAACGCGTGTGACTTCGAGGGCCCCATCGCCCTGCATCTCTGAAAGGTACTGTTTGCGGGTCTTCCCGACACCGTAGCTGGCCTGCGACCCCGCGGTCAGCCAGAACTGTTTTGGATTTGTGTGTTCACGACGCCGTGGTAGCCCGGACGGCGCTATCCACACAAGGAACTCTTTTTAATCAGCGTATTTTTTAATTGTGAACTTTTAAGTATAGTAGTGTGGTTCTTTATCGTTTTTGGTCTTGTTTTAATTATATACAAATATTGGATATTTTTCTAAACTGGTGTGGTGTCCTTTTGTAGTGCGTACACTGTATTACTGCTGGTTATGTGCAAATGCTTTACACACTGCCTCTAAGATAGGCCTGGCTGCTCGTGCCAAGCTACCAAGGGGGTGAGCAGGGGTTATTTTAGAAGTGTAACTCCCTTATCCTGACTAGAGTGGTGCTTTTTGCCTGGCTTTGGCCCGCTCCCTAGCCTACCAAGAATCCCATTTCTAACAGTCATAGAATTAAAAATACATATACAAAAATATAGTTGGTTAAATACTACCACTCTTAGGATGGCCTAACAAGAATTATAACAGTGCTAATCTTCTATCCACAGTTTGTCAGAGGGGTTAACAAACACCAAACTCCTCGCCTACTACAGTAATCTGAGAGATGCAATCTAACCACATTCCTCTCTACAGGCTTCAATACAGAGTAATAACAATCCACCCTTAAATGCCTAATAATGTTATATGCTTTTCAGAATAAAAATGTGATGCATACAGTCTTTATTATAATAATAAAGAAACCAGGTCTGTAGGCTTGATGACTGGCTTGCCACTATAACCAACTCAGTATTGCACATATGCTTTTCCATGAGGCTAGAAGTGCATGCAAACACTTTTTCAGTGAAATCACAACTTCTGCCCAATCAAGTGCTGTACTGAAAGGGAGCAAACATGTGGGCAAAGCCTTAGCCCCTCTATCATTAGTACATATGAAAGCTTTCTATTTACCACATAAGGTACAGATTCGGAAGCCATTGAAATTATCCATTTAAGGCTTCGTAAACTAACCATAACTCGGGGAACATGTCATGCACTTCTTATAACTTCTTATAACTTCTTACCACTGATGAAATCATGCTTGGTTACCAATAATCTGCTCATTTCCCTTCAAGAATTTTTTTTATTTTTTATAAACAATGTAATTGATTTTTATAAGTTACCACAAAAACAATTAAAACAGGTGCACTGGTACCCCATGTGACATGTCAGTCATACAACACTAGGTCTTGGAGAGAGCAAGTGTCTAAAGCATAAAAGTCCAGCTATTTTCCCCATATCCGGGAGTGTTTATGCTGGCAGCCACTGGCCATGTAGATGGATTTTTCCAGTGGCGCCCACCAGTCCAATCCTCTCTGCCATTCCCTAAGGGTGGGTGTTGCCTCTGGCCTGCATTTTCTGGCAATGTCACGCTTCGCCACCACCGATGCCATCCCAACCAGAGATCGATCCTTGCGAGAATTCCAGACCCCATCAAAAAAGCCCAGAAGTGCCTGAGTGGGTGTAAGGGCGATGTGGGTTTTGAGTATTTGAGTTAGGGCAGCCATAATTTGCTGCCAGTAGGCATTTATGGAGGGGCACTGCCACGCCGAAGTCGTCTGCATTGGTACAGGGACATCGGGGACATCCCGGGGTGTTGTCTCTATAGCCTGCCGCAGCCAAAGCAGTGTGAGATAGGGGACATGGAGATAATTAAGTTGTATCAAGTTGAGCCTCGAGGATATTGATTATTTCACGGGGAGGCCATTCGCTCCAAGGACCACTCAATATCGTCCAGCTGGCCAACCCAACCCTCCCATTTCTGTCTGTGGAATGGGAAACCGTCTGGAGCATTGGTCACGAGTGCAGGATACAGCTGGGAGATGCCACCTTTCTCCAACCCACTGATCAGTACCTTGGGATTTAGGGGGCTATGTTCTGGGAGAGGGAGGATTTGGGATTTATAGGGTCGTAGGGAATGCCTCAGTTGCAAAAGTATTTGTGGAACTGGGTGTTGGAAAGAGAAAAGTGTGTCTGGCGGGCCTGGAACATGCACACACGCCCCCCCCCCCCTGCCCACGTCTTTGAGGGTTGCGATGCCAATCCTGTCCCACTTGCCAAATCCGGATAGTTGGCCCATGTGCTCAAGGCAATGACCCTGTCACAGCGGGGTCTGGATGGTCAGGATGTTCCCGCACCCCATTTTCCGGGACACCTCCCGCCATGTGTGCAGTACCACTGCATCATAAAGAAAGCCTATCAAACGATCCAACCCGAGAAGTGAGAGTTCGAGACAGAATGCTGGGTGATCCCAGCCACTTGTCAGTCATTGAGAACTAGTAGTTGCGCAGCTCTGTAATAAAGCTGGAAATCTGCCATGCCTAAACCTCAGTCGTAAACTGACTTACGCAGCTTGTCGTGAGCCATCTGTGGGGGGCGGCAGGACCAGAGAAAGGAGCAGAATATGGAGGCCAAACAGCGGAAACAGCAGTCAGGGATACGGAGAGGGATGTTCTGGAGGAAATGCACGTATTTCGGAAGGGTCATCATTTTGACCATGGCCACTCTCCCAGGGATTTGTAGTGGCACGGCCCCCTAGCAAAGATGATCTGCCTTAGTTTGTTGGTTTAAGCAGTTCAAATTAAATTCCCACATCTCAGCACTATTTCCAGAGAAATGGATTTCTAAATATTTTAAAGCTGTGGTGCATACAGGCATTGGCGCTTGCCACATCGGTTTCTTGCCCCCCTCCCAAATGAAACAATGATGAATTTCTGCAAGTTGACTCAAAGGTCTGAGGCCTGCTCATACAAAGGCCAAGATTTGCATACAATGGGGTCCAGAGGTCTGGAGACAGGGGCGCTAGAGCAGGATATCGTCCGCAATTTTGTCCTCAATGCCCCCCTACTATTCCCAGCCTGTTACTCGGGCATCACACCATATTTGTCGCGCCAGGGGTTCAATCACGAAGGCAAAAAGTGGCGATAACTGGTTGGTGCTGCTGCGGATGGGGCACGGATGAGATAGGACCCCTTTCACCAGTGAAGAAAATTTATTTTAAGTAGATTACCATAGCTGCTGTAAAACAAAAACACTCACACTTCAACAGTTTCTGTAACGTAGTAACACCCACCAATATAAACATTACACCAGAATCACATGAACACAGAATGATAAATAAAAACAAAACTTACAGCCACTCCAACTACAAAAATCAATAACCGATTTACCCACTATCATGTAACATACGTCAACATATAAAATAGCACACAAGCACAAAAGTAGCATAACTAACCCCACCTCCATATATATTCAAACACAGTGCAACTTAGAAATATACAAACCCAGTAGCGCTTGACTTTATGCGAGTGCCAAGCTGCCAGCTTTGCCAATGTTTGTCTGTGAAGTACTGTTTAAAAATGTAAAAGAAAATAACATTTCAAAATACTGGAATAAAGGTCTGATGCACTTTTCACTGAATTCAGCCATTTGATCTTCAGAGTAGCCCAGGGAGCAGATTTATGGGCCTCTAGGAGAAATGTCATCCTAAGCACACCTTCCGCCTTAAACACCAGCTGAGTGAGTGCAGCAGATGGCCATTTCCCAGTGCCAAAAAAGCCTTTGTGTGCCAAAGGTTGTGCTTTCATGTACTATGTGGATGCAGGAGATAAAACAAAGATATCCTCTAAAGTATGCATGTTCTTCAGCCATTCCTCAGCAAGAAGTATCCCTATCGTGTGTGTTCCTTTTTACAGATAAGCTGAATGGCGTGAGAAGCAACACAGTACAAGGGGAGTACAAGGGAGGGAAGCACCACATACAGGAGAGAGCTTGAAAACACATTCACTCTCCAGGAGAGCTGAATGAAAAAGAATGAGGTTTCCTAAATGTGACCAGTGAAAAGGCACAAGATAGCCATTCAAAAAGATCGTAAAGAGGCTATGCTCCAGTGGATGGACAAACACAAGAAGAGGAAGGCAAACCATTGAACAAGAAGTAAGCAAATAACAGTGCCAAAGTCAACCAATGGTAAGCAACTGCGGGCTGTAAGTCCAGTGCAAGTTCACAATAGGTCTTTAGCAATCAGACAGCTTGCGCTGTTTGGTATGAGAGTCTAAAATAACTCTAACCAAAACAGTAGACCCAAAATAACTCGTTACATACAACAGTTTTACTCATTTTAAAGAGGTCATTATCAAATTTAGCATTCACATTACAAAAATCAAATCTATAGTCTACAACAGTATCATGGATGTCATCTATGATGTAATTTAACAGGTTGATAAGTGATGTCATCTGTGAGGTCATAAGCAGTGCACAATGGGGATGTAAGATATGATTAAGTTTACCCCACTATATCTGGTGAATTTTAGTGGTATAGGTTTTCTTAACTTCATTTTAACTGTAGTCGTCCTGTGAATTTCTGTTTTTTAAACATACGGTAAGGTGTTATTACCAAAGTTAATAAAACCTCACATTAACTTTTTTTAAATAATTTTTATTTTAATCAAATATCACACCCAACAGTTTCCTGTGCCCAACTCCTCTGACGTGCACAGTAAAGGTGGTCACAGGGCATGTTTTGCGCCCAACCCATCATGCACAAGAGGGGATGGGGACAGGGACCTGGCGTTTGGACAGGCTACATTTTTTAAAAACATTTTGCAAACTCTTGAAGTCTTAGCACCTCTGTGAATGCTGCGGATGCACTACAAAGGGCCAAGAATCATTTCCATTGGGTTTGTGGACCTCAGCGACCCTTATACCAGAGGGCAGGTGAACTCAGTCCTAGACGCTGGGTAACCCCATGGAAGATCAAACAAGGGTCCAAGACCCTTGCGGTGGATTGCCGGTTCACTTGGCAAAGGTTCTCAGACTGGAAGGGTGAGTTGATGGTGACACCGAGGGTTACAATCTTATCCTTAAGGTCCTCAAACACCATAGCAAGAAATCATTTTAAAAAATTAAAGCTGTTGTTCAAGGGCGGAGGCTTCACTTAAGCCTTGGAGTCAGGGGATGCTCACACTGCCCCTTATGACTTATTTCAGGACGCAGGAAATAAATAGCCAGCTCTTGCATTGCAGCTGCGTAATTTTTCTCCATGTTACAGCCAGCCTGATCAGAATTCTGAGAGGTTTTGGAAAAAGCGCCCTCGTTCAAACAGGTTTCATTTTTATTGTTTTTTTATTTTAAGTTTTGGGTTTATGGAGGTTGACGAACCAGGGTTTGCAGCCCTCTGAGGATTAACAGTCTATTATATTAACCTTTCAAGTCCATCAAAATGTTTTAAAGCAAATTATTTGAAAACTACTGAAAGGATTTACACCCAACCAAGAAAAGGCATTTCCCCAAGTAAATTTCTGCATTCATGCCAAGTTTAGTGCAATTTTGCAGGCAGTTTTTGTATTGGAGAAAGAAGAATCCTAAGGGAATTAAAAAGTGTCACTTTTTTTTACCTCACATTATGGTAGCCCACTTGACGACTCTGCAACATACTTGCCATGTAGAACCTAAATCAAATGAGCTATTTTGGGAAATTGTGCCCAGATTTGGTGAGCGGTGCCAAAGTTATTAGAATACAAAAATCCCTCTTCCACGGAAACATTAACTGGATCATAACCAAGTAATACACACCGTAATTTTTTTTTCTTATTTTCTAGTTGGGTATGGAAATAAGATAATATACATTAAAAAAAACTAGAAATTGAATGGAAAAAACATTTGAGATGCCAATGATGTCATTTAATATAAACAGTGAATGAAAGAGTCACAAGTTCTAGTTAGTTCACGAAACTAACTGGCGAATTTCTGTGGTTTTTAAATGTTAGTTTTGATCTAATTTCAATATATACTTTATATATATATATATATATATATATATAATAACTAACAAAGGAACTTCTATGGTTTTGTGCGTGTAAAGTCAATGTCAATGTTATAACGCCCCTATAGCCTTTATCTATATATACACACACACTGAAGAAAGAAAAAAAAAAAATCAAAGGTTACAGGGACGTTATAACATTGATACTGAATTTACACTAACAAAACCATAGAAATTCTGATGTTAGTTATTTCAGGTAGCTATTACTCGTACCCTAAGGTAACTAAAACTCGCGTCCTCGCCATGCACAGCTAATTACCCCACATATTACATCATTGATGACATCTTCTATGGCATCATTGATATCACTGCAACATTTTCAATAAAATTGATGAGAAAACTGTGCATGGCGTGGGCACGAGTTATAGTTACTTGAAATAACGAACAGCTGAATTATGGTTTTGTGCGTGTAAATTCAGAACCTTAACAAAACGTCCCTGTAACCTTTGTTTTTTCAGTGAATTTCTACGTTTAAAAAAATTATATTTCCTAACTATAACTTTAATAACTCCGCAACTACTGAACAGATTTACACCAGTTAACAAAAAGGTCGCTTTCTGGGCCAACAGCTACCTTTCAGCCACATTTGACGTAATTCCGTTAATCGGTTCGGGCTTGTTGTGTCTAAAATCCCATTGGGAAATTGCATGGGGGAAAATAAGTTTTGGGACCCCCCCCTTTTTTTCTCACCCCGCTTGAAGAATAACCCCGAAACTTTCAAGACTGCTTCTGAAATGAGCGTCGTACTAATTATGAATATTTTGTGAAGATTCGTCAAATGGAGCCAAAGTTATTGTCAAAACAAAAAACACTTTCCTATGGAAACTAGGTCCTAACTATACCTACTGGCAACTGCCAGTAGGATATATGTATGAATATATATATATATATATATATATATATATATATATATATATATATATATATATATATATATATACTCACTGAAAAAACCATAGGTTTCAGATATGTTATAGTTACAAATTAGCATTTAAAAACCTTTGAAATTCACTGAAAAACCATAGGTTTTAGGGACAGTTATAGTTAGTTGGACATTTCACTCGTACAAAACCCGTGAAATTCCCCCGTTATAGTTAGTTCAGCTAACTATAACTCGCGCCCCGCAATGCACTGCTGATGACGTCACATATTACATCACTCATGACATGGTCAGTGACATCACTGATGACATCACTGATGACATCTCAAATGACATCACTGATGACATCATCCAGTGACTGTTTCTGTAAAGTTTAAATATTTTTAATATATATAGGAAAAGACGTATTGAAGAATGAGTGGGAGTGTAAGTGTCTGTATGGATGATTTAGTAGGTGCGTGACTGACTCTATAAGTGAGTGATTTAACGTATCTTACTGAATGCATGGGTTAGTGACTAAACTGGGTGAATGTCTGTATCCGTCTGTCTGTTGCTGTGTAAGTGGCTGCATGGGTTTGTGAATAGCTACATGAGTGTCTATATGAGTTATTGATTGGTTGTCTGAGTATCTGTATGGGTGCCTGAGTGTTTGTGTGGGTGGGGTGTGTGCGACTCTGTGCATAGATGTGTGAGTGGGTGATTCACTGGGTGGATGGTTTCAAGAGTGCATCTGTGATAGACTGTATGGGTGGGTAAGTGTGTGTAAGAGTGTGTTAGTGAGTGAATGTATGTCCCAGTGGAACATGTGTGAGTAACTACATATGTGAAAGGCAGTATATATGTGTGTTGGAGTATATAAATAGCTATAAGCGAGAGTGAGTGATTGTGATAGTGGCTGTATGGATGAGTGTGTGCTTGTATCAGTGATTGTATAAGAGCGTAACAATGTGCTAGTATTTGTATGATTAAGTGAGCTGGTGTGTGTATAGGTGAGTAAATGGCAGTGTGTTTAATTATTTGCATGACTGACTAGGTGTGTGAGTACCTCTATGGATGAGTGGCGGTGTTTGAGTGTCTATATAGGAGTAAGAGTGCATATGATAGTCCTGTACTGAGTGACCATAAGTATGAGTGACTGTACGGGTGAGTGAGTGGATGTGTGTGTGTAGACCTAAGAATCAGTGAGTGGGTATGTAGTTATTGGTGTTGGAGTGCCTATAGTTTTGCGAATGGCAGTCTGTAATTTAGATTGGGTGTATCAAAGGTTATATTAGGGTGTGAGGAGCTGCATCAGATTATCACGTGGATGATGTCATCAGTGATGTCATTTGAGATGTCATTTGAGATGTCATCAGTGATGTCATCAGTGATGTCATCAGTGATGTCATCAGTGATGTCACTGACCATGTCATGAGTGATGTAATATGTGACGTCATCAGCAGTGCATTGCGGGGGCGCGAGTTATAGTTAGCTGAACTAACTATAACGGGGGAATTTCACTGGGTTTTGTACGAGTGAAATGTCCAACTAACTATAACTGTCCCTAAAACCTATGGTTTTTTCAGTGAATTTCAAAGGTTTTTTAAATGCTAATTTGTAACTATAACATATCTGAAACCTACGGTTTTTTCAGTGAATTTCAAAGGTTTTTTAAATGACATTTTTTAAATGTATTAATTTTTATATTAATTTTTTTCATACTGATTTACTACATTTTTAGAAACAATTTCTTTTACATATTTTATTTTTTAAATTACATTGTAATTACATTATACATTACATTACAAAAATACTTTCTCAGAATGAATTACTTTAGTTTAAATACTTAGCACATAGGCAATAGACTTTTAAGTACAGTAGTTACAGTTGTTGCAATGGGCAACACATTTTCAAACACAATGCAACATTCAGCTCAATGTGAATTTCTAGTTAAATGCAATTAGTTACTTTATGGATTACTTTTTCTAACCACAGGACTGGATCCTAGATTCAGTCCTGGGACATCTCCTGTAAACAGTTGAGTAAAAGCGTTTTGGTTACAGTCGTGATTTTTAAGGAATATTATTGTATTTTAAAAGTTGACACTTAGAAACTTTTCCTCATAGAATCACCAATGTTATCCTATGGAAGGAAATTCACTTAGCAGGTAAAAACTGTTATCGTTACTTTTTCTTACTCAGTGTTGGATCCTGGATCCAGCACTGGTGCATCTCCTGTAAACAGTTGAAAAATGCGTTTAAGTCATACAGGCGATTTTTAAGGAATATTTGTAGTTTGTGAAAATCGACACTTTGAAACTTTTCTGCTGAAAACCAGACAATGGATTCCTATGGAAGAAAAGATAAGTTACTGGTAAGTACGGTTAAAATTACTTTTCAGGGTCAGTGCTGGGCTAAAAGATGCAGCACTGGGTTCTCTCCTGATAACAGGTGAGTAAATCGGAATTCGTATTTCGGCTGATTTTAGAAGAATAATTTAAAGTTCCAAAACTCCACACTTAGAAGAATTTCCAAGTGAAACCAGTCAATGTTAGCCTATGGAAGGAAATTCAAGTTACTGGTAAGTACGGTTAAAATTACTTTTCAGGATTAGTACTGGGCTGAAAGATGCAGCACTGAGGTCTCTCCTGATAACAGGTGAGTAAATGGGAATTCGTATTTCGGCTGATTTTAGAGGAATATTTGTATGTTTCAAAAATCAACACTTAGAAACTTTTTCAGCAAAAAGCAGGCAATGATATCCTATGGAAGGAAATTCAAGTTACTGGTAAGTACGGTTAAAATTACTTTTCAGGATTAGTACTGGGCTGAAAGATGCAGCACTGAGGTCTCTCCTGATAACAGGTGAGTAAATCAGAATTCGGATTTCGGCTGATTTTAGAGGAATATTTGTATGTTTCAAAAATCAACACTTAGAAACTTTTTCAGCAAAAAGCAGGCAATGATATCCTATGGAAGGAAATTCAAGTTACTGGTAAGTACGGTTAAAATTACTTTTCAGGATTAGTACTGGGCTGAAAGATGCAGCACTGAGGTCTCTCCTGATAACAGGTGAGTAAATCGGAATTCGTATTTCGGATGATTTTAGAAGAATATTTGCACAATGGTGAAGGGAGGGGCGGGGCCTGAGGTGACATCTGTGCAAACGCGCCCGTGGCGCGTTTTAAGTTGGGGGATTAAGTCCCCTTGAATCATGTGGGTCCCTACGGGCCAACTAGCCCACCAGGAACCTCCAGTATGCGCCAGAGGCTGCGTTGCAGAGACGTGTAGAGAGGCAACACCCCTTTACACCTCTCTGCAACGCAGCTCTGTGGCGCTTTCTGGATGTACCTGTTGGGCTAGTTGGCCCCCAGAGACCCTCAGGATTGAAGGGGATTTAATTCCCCATCTTAAAACGCGCCACGGGGCCTGTTTGCACACATGTCACCTGAAGCCCCGCCCTCCCTTCACCACTGTGCAAACGCGCCCCGTGGCGCGTTTTAAGTCGGGGGATTAAGTCCCCTAAATCCTGAGGGTCCCTGGGGTGCAACTAGCCCACCAGCTACCTCCATTAAGCGCCACAGAGCTGCGTTGCAGAGAGGTGTAAAAGGGGCGTGGCCTCTGTACACCTCTATGCAAGGCAGCCCCTGACGCATACTGGAGGTTCCTGGTGGGCTAGTTGGCCCCCAGGGACCCCTAGTATTGAACGGGAATTACTTCCCATCTGCAAACGCGCCAGGGGCGCGTTTGCAGAGTGGTGAAGGAAGGGGGCGGGGCCTGCGGGCCCGATCGTTTAAAAAAAAAAATGTTGTCCTCTGAAGGGGGCTCTGTGGCCCCCCTTCCTTTTTCCAGTTTTTATGCCCTGGGGACCCCATCCCCAGGGCCTTACCCCTTTTTAAAATTAAATATTTTTTAAAAACGGGAAGGGGGCCGCGTGGCCCCCTTCCCTGGGCCTGTATTGGCCCCGGGGACCCCATCCCCCGGGCAAGGCCTCGTTTTTTTTTTTCTTTGGAGGGGGCTGCGTGGCCCCCTCCTCAGGCCATTTAGGGCCCCGGGACCCCATCCCCGGGACCGGCCTTCCGTTTTTTTTTATTTTTTGGGGAGGGGGCCGCGTGGCCCCCTCCCGGGCCACTACTTGCCCCGGGGACCCCATCCCCCGGGGCTGGCTCTCGTTGGGGACTGTGGGGGTCCCCAACCCCCACAGTCCCGCCAGCTCCCCGTGTCCTACGGGAGCCGGCATTGCTTTACACATGGGGAGCAGCTAACATGCTGCTCCCCATGTGGAAAGCAATGTGCTTTGGATATTGGAAGAGAGAGCAGGTTTCCCTGCTCTCTCTTCCAATATCCAAAGCAGTTTGCTATGGCAGGACGGGAGCCGCGAGGCTCCCGTCCTGCCATAGCAAACTACAGTGTCCCGGGGTAGGCACCCCGGGACACTGCGAGGAGCCGGCCCTGGGGGTGGCGGTCCCCAGGGCCATCAAGGGCTTCCAGGAGGGGGCCGCGCGGCCCCCTCCTTAAATTGCACAGCCCCGGGGAGGTGGTGGTCCCCGGGCTCTGGGGGTCCGTAATGGACCCCCACATTTATTTTATAAGTGCCCCGGGAGGTGGTGGTCCTCGAGGCGTGTGGGGGCTGGAGCCCCCCACACCTTATTCAAATTAAAAAAGAAGCCCCGGGGGTGGCGGTCCTCGGGGCTGCGGGAGGGCAGAAGAGCCCTCCCGCACTATTTTTGCAATAAAGCCCCGGGGGTGGCGGTCCTCGGGCTTGGGGGCCTTTGAGGCCCCCACACATAAAATTAACCCCTCACCATGCCCCCGGGACTTGGGCCACCCGGGGCAAATACATCGAAGCGCGGGAGACCGCGCTCGATTTTTTTTTTCAGCAGGATTCGCGCACCCTGAGCGCATCCTGCCGATTTTTTTTTTTGCCCAGGGGTCCTTGTGGGACCCCTGAGCAAACCTAGGGGGTCAGGGTGTTTCTACCCTGCCCCTTTGTGCGCTTTGCGCACTTAGCTTCGGTCCCTCGGTTCTACCGAGGGATAAAATGGCTGCCAACATTTCCTGAATCGGAATGTTGACAGCCAGCTGACAGCCAATTAACATGCAGCTCGTGATCGGGAGGGTACGCGGACCCTACTCGGCCATAGATATCACTATCTTTTACTTTTGATTTTCTCAGCAACTACTGAACGGATTTACACCATTTAACAAAAAGGGTTCTTTCTGAACCAAGAACTACCTCTTTGCCAAATTTGGTGTAATTCCGTTCAGCAGTTCGGGCTGTAGCCGTGTCTAAAGTTTCCTATGGAAAATTGCATGGGGAAAACGCGTTTTGGGACCCCCTTTTTCTCGGCCCCCGCTTGACGAATCCCCCGAGACTTTCAGGGTAGGAGCGGACCGGAGCGCCCCACAAAGTTTGAAAATTTTGCGAAGATACGTCTACCGGCAAGAGAGTTATTTCAAATAGAATGTCGCGGATTTCCTATGGATAATAGGTTGTAACTATAACTATCTACTGGCGACCGCCAGTAGATTATATATATATATATATATATATATATATATATATATATATATATATATATATATATATATATATATATATATTGCACAGTAGAAGTCACTGTTATTGTTCATCCACACTTTACATTGACAATGCATTTTCTCGATTTATAATTTCTGACCCCGATGGACAGATCTTCACCAAATCTGGCAATAAGCAGCTAAGGTTTGGTATGACAAATTTGATGTAGATTTGTGACGGTGAAAAGTGTTAAAGGGGAGGGTGAAAAAGAGGTGTTTTCCTATTTTTGCCCCCCATACAAAATTTTACTCACACCTACAGCCAAACGGCTAAATAGATTTACAATAAAGTTGGAATGAAAATAAAACACTCAGAAAGCATGCTTTTGTTGGTTTGGTGTAAATCCGCGCAGTATTTTTTTGACATGTATGCGTTTTAAAAGGTTTGAGCAGGCTTGAAAAGGTTAACTCATCCTGAATTTTTCCCACAAATGCAAATAGCTATATAGGAACTTAAAAAAACAAGCATTGGCATAGCCAATAGGTCTCGCCTTTGGGACCTTATAAGTGTTTAGCCATGCAACAGTTGATGTTGTTGCACCAAGGATATTGTGCTGGATAACTAAACACTTATAAGGTCCCAAAGGCGAGACCTATTGGCTATGCCAATGCTTGTTATCTTAAACCTTTTTGCACGTTTTATAGCAGCCTGTACCGTAGCTTGTAATTTTAGAAGAGCAGATTTGACATCATGCAACAGTGAAGGCCGCTGAATAGACGTAAAGGCCCATGGTGAAATAAGCTTTGACTAATACGCTGTAGTCGAAACTGTAGTTTAGTAGCTGGATAATTTACCTAATTTTATTGTAAAAGTGTTAAATTTCTTGCACATCTTTAAAGGCCTGTCCTCAACTACCCAGCGTTGAAACTCTGTCTGCGCCGCTCACAACTATTTGTTTTAAAGCGGGAGAAGTGAGAAAAACATGGGCGAGTCACAAACACCCACTTCGTTGGCGCTCACTGTACCAACTGCCATAAACAAGCATTTTCGGAAATTATGTACAATATTCCATTTGTGGAGTGCTGCAGTCGGGGCCGGAGCTGAATTTTAATCAGGGGGACTGCAGTGATGGACTGCAGTGTGTCTGCTGTTATACCGACGGCATAAATCACGGCGAGCCCGACTCTGCGCCCGCAGGCACCGGCTCCCAACTGTGAGGGCGGTTGGGAGGCAGCGGGAAAGGTCCGAGGTCCCAGGGAGAGGGGGCTGGATACGGAAAGGAACGGAGGAACCGAGGAAGCAAGGAAGAGAGGGGAAGACGAGGGAATAAAGGAGAGGAGGAAGAAAATAAGATGAGAAGAAAGGAGGAGGGGCGACGAGAGAAGAGAGGGATAAAAGGAAGAAGGGGTTTAAAGGGAGAACAGAAAAGGAGTGACCGAATAAAGACTGAGGAAATAAAGCGTGAAAGCGAGCGAAAACTAAGGAAGCAGTAGAGGCAAGCATGCAGGGTGGAAGGAATAGAGGGGAAAGATCGACAGGGAAGAAAGAAGAGAATGGAAGAAATAAAGACGGGAAGCTGCACATGGAGGAAATGAGAAATAACGAGCAGAAGGAGAAAGGCAGAAGCACAGAGAGAAAACGACTGAAGATGATGGGGCAAGGTTGCAAAGAACGAGGAATGACGTAAGAGAGAAAACAGGAGCGAGAACGAGGAAGGTGGAATAAAGAAGAGGAAATCAAATAAGAAAGGCAGTACTAAAGAAGAAGACAAAGAATACAGGCGATAAAGTGGTAGAAAATATGGAGGAAGGGGAAAAAGGAAAGGAGAAAGTACACAAAAGCATGTAAGAAAATAAAGGATGCATCGAAGATGAATGAAGAATGGGAGACAGGATAATTGACAAAGAGGAATAAACGAAGGAGGAGGAATGTGGTGAGAGCAGTAGCAATAAAGGAAAACGAGGGGAAGAGAAAGGGCAGGGCGAGAACAAAGAGTTCAAAGATGAAAACACAAATAGAGAGAGGGAGGAGCGGAGGCTGGAAGCACAGAAGGAACACAAAGTAGAGATGAAAGGAAAACAAAGAGCACAAACCAAGAAGGAAGTAGAGCGAGAAGTAAATAAGTATACCTAGAACGATCTATAGAAAAAGTGAAAAGAAAAACAATAAAAGCAACTGACTGACGAAGGAGATAGAAATGGAAGGAAAGTGAAAGAAGCCCGCGAGCGGTGCGCGCGCGAGAGCGTGCACCATGGCCTATTGCTTGCGGTTACCCGCATGGCCGCCGGGCGCGATAATTGAAAACACATGGCGGCCGTGCGGGTAACCGCACGGAAAAGGCCATGGTGCACGAGCGTGTGGTCAGCTTTTGGAAGCCCCTTACATAAAGTCTCGCAGAGCAGCGCATGCGCGCTACTCTAGGCTCGACCTAATGCTTTCAGCCATCTTGAAATTCAGGAGTCAGAACGGTTATTGGGAGGCACATGAGGTGTGAAAATGTTTTTTTTTTTTAAATTTCTTTATTGGGTTTTGAGCACAGTGTACAGAACTGAGAAAAACAAACATTACCACTCGATGATCCCGATTAGGCATGCAAGCCAAGATACAGTAAACAGGGGGAAGATTGTGTGCGCACTATACATAGATTGACTACATTTTCAATTGTACATACACCATGAGTTACATCCCGACAAATAGAGGTATGAAGGGGATCGGGTCACAGCACCACCACAAGGCCTGTCAGTCGTTCAGTCGTGTGTCTGTGGCAGCCTCCGCAGCGGCGGCCTGCTCCAGAAGGTACGTCTGCAGGGGGGACCATATGTCGCGCGGGCGGGAGGAGGGCGGCAGGAGCTCGGCATAGGTGTGCAATTGATCCTGACAATATGTAAGATCATTCAGCCAGTCTTTAAATTTGGGCGCCCTTCCTCGGCCCAAACGTCAGGCGACGCGTCGCTTAGCTAGCAAGAGTGCCAAGGAGGCATATCTGCGCATTGGTACAGCCAGAGTCCCGGTATAACCAAGTAGTGCAACTAGGGGATCGTCGGGAACATGAAGACCGGTCATCTGGTCCAGTGCAGCAGGCACCTCCAGCCAGTAACGCCTGATGGGGGGGCAGTCCCAACCTAGGTGGCGGAAGTCCGCCCCTTCCCTCCTGCAGCAGTCAGTGTCTCGCAGGTGGAGACGCATCAGTCGTGCAGGTGTGTAATAGAGGCGATGTAAATATTTATAATGAATGATGCGCAGCCTACTACTAGCAGATATTTTACCGGACTGTTGACAGCAGTAGGACCATTGGTCATCCGAGAGGGGGGAGCCAAGCTCCTCTTCCCAACGCACTTTGGACAATGGGGGGGTCCTGCGCGCAGTCTGCCTGGGTAGTGCGGTACAGCATTGAAACAACGTGGGAGGGGGTGACCTGCTTAAGGAGAGCATGTAGAGGGGTCACGGTGGGGGCTCTTGTGGGAAGCACGGGGTTAAAGCCCTAATGTCTTGGCCCAAACGGATATAGAAAAAGCGTTCCAGGGGGGTGGGTGGGGAGTCACCAAAGAACTCATCACTGGTACGAAATTTGCCATTAACATAGCTCCCCCAATGTCCGGATAGGGAGTTTTCGGAGGAGTTGGCAGCAGCCCCCCTCCCGCGTGACCGGGATGTCGAGTCTGCCAGATAGGGGTAGCAGGGGGGAGTATAATGTAGGCATATGGAGGCGTCGGGCCAGGTCTCACCAGGCGCTGGTGGTGCATTCCACTAAGGTAGAGGTTAGGTGTCTCAGGATGGCCGGAGCGCTTAAGTAGGCAGAGTATGGGGTCGGAGTCATGTATCCATCCTCAACCGCAAGGTGGGGCATGTAAGGAGGGGGATTCACCCAATATGCGGCAAAGTGGGCCTGTGCGCAGCTGAAGTATAATTCTAAGTCTGGGATTTCAAACGCTCCAGCACTAAAGGGTCGAGTGAGGATGTCCCAATGCAGCCTAGGTTGCTTCCCCCCCCCAGGTAAGCCGGATGAGTTGAGTTTTCAGAGCTTTGAAAAAGTGTCTGCTGGGGGCGTACGGGATATTAGTGAATAAGTAAAGCAATTTAGGCAGGGTTCTCCCAGCGAGTGAGAGCGGCATAGCGATCCACCTGGTGATTTTATCGGTGAGGTTTAGTGCGCGCCCATAATTAGCGGTCATCAAGTCGTTTTGATTGCGGGTTATGACTATGCCTAGATAGGTAAGTGTGTTGTCGCACCATGCAAGGGGGTAGTCAGGTGTGAAGCGGGTGGTGGAGTCCGTGAGAGGAAAAATCTGGGATTTCCCCCAGTTTATATTAACCCCAGAGAGATGTCCAAAAAGGATAAGGAGCCGTAAGATGGGGTTGAGACTGTCTTCCGGGTTGCGGAGGTATAGGGTGATGTCGTCAGCATATAAGGAAATCAATATTTGCCTCTCGGGGTAAATTAGGGCATGGTCTCAGTAATGTTGGCGGATTTTTGCGGCCAAGGGCTCAATCGCCAGGGCGAATAGGAGGGGTGACAAGGGACACCCCTGCCTAGTGCCTCTGGCTATCGGGAAGGAGGAGGATCCGGTATCGTTAACCACCACACTGGCCCGTAGGCCTGTGTAAAGAAGGTGGATCCACGCCAGAAACGGGGCAGGGAATCCCATGCGGTTGAGCACGAAGGCCAGGTAATCCCATTCCAGGGAGTCAAACGCCTTTGTGGCGTCGAGGAAGACAGCCACCGCGTTTGTGTCTAGGTCAATATCGTGTAGGACAGCGAACAGTGTGCAAAGGTTGTGAGAGGTGCCCCTGCTGGGGACAAACCCCGACTGGTCAGGGAGGATTAGGGCAGTCATAAGAGGACTGATACGATTTGCTATCAGTTTTGCTAAAATTTTAGCGTCGACGTTAATGAGGGAAGAGGGGCCTGTAGGATTCGCATAACGACGCAGGCTTCCCGGGCTTCAGGATGGATATTATAAGCACCTCCCGCATGGTCCGGGGGAGAATGCTCGTCTCGCGGGCCTCTTCATATAACTGCCGCAAAGCAGGGATGAGTAGGACCCGATATGTTTTGTAGAATTCGGCCGTGAGGCCATTGGGGCCCGGGGCCCGCCCGGACTGCAGCTGCATGATAGCAGCAGTAATCTCTTCATCCTCATGATGTGCAAGAAGATATTCTTGCTGACCGTCCCAGAGCCAGCCAATCGCAGTGTCTTGGAAAAAAGATGTGAAATCTACCGGATGTGTCCTTTGAGAGGTGTACAGGGTGCTGTAGAAGCATTGGAAAAACTATATCAGAGGTGTTCCTATGCAAGTGGCCTACCTCGTAGGAAATTTCGAGGATGGTGTTGGAGTGTCTAGGTGGCCGAACAAGGGCTGCGAGCGCTTTGCCCGGTCTCTCTCCCTCCCCATAGCGGCGGGCAACATGGTATTTCCCTCTAAACTTGCACTCCATATCGGCCGTTTCTTGATAGTCTGTGAGTAAGTCCCTCAGACGAGACTGCAGCTCTGGAGTGGGAGAGGTTTACATCTGTGCTTCGACATGTTTAAGGTCCGTTTCCAGCTTGCGAAGTGTGGTACGAATGTCTCTCAGGATGCCCCCACTTTTGGCTATGCAAATTCCACGCACGGTAACTTTAAAAGCCTCCCATATCATGGAAAAATGTGTGTGACCGAGTGTTCATTTCGGGGGGAAAAATCAGTAATTTCTTGCTTAAGTTCGGATTTGAACAACGGGTCCAACAGTGCGAGCGTGGGAAAACGCCAGCACAAGTATGGCGAATCTACGTGAGGGGGAGTGAGCGTGAGGAGTACTGGCGAGTGGTCGGAGTAGGTGCGCGGGAGGTGGAGGGCCCGGGACAGCCACGGGGTCAGTCTCTTAGAGATAAGCCAACTATCAATTCGTGACCAGGAGGCGTAAGCGGAGGAGTGGCAGGAGCCCCCTCTATCGTGTGGATGGAGACTTCTCCAGGCGTCTACAAGGTCGTGGTCTGAAATGATGTGATTGAGGGCATAATGTGCATTGGAATAGTGGTGGGGTTGTGGGTGTGAACGATCCCGTGCCGGGTCTAGGGTGACATTAAAATCAGCGCCACACACTAAGTGCGTTGAGCCGGTGTCCAGGATCTTGCCCCATAGGACACGGAAGAACTCCGGGTCGTCCGTGTTCAGGCCATAGCAAGAGATAAATGTTATGGATTGAGCGGCTAATCTGCCCCAGGAGATGCTATAGCGACCTTGCGGGTCGCCGTAGGCCCTCACAGGGGTGTAGGGAAGCGTGTTTCTAATAAGAATAGCGGTGCCACGTGCATAGGTGGAGTATGAGTAAAAACAATGATATGTAGCCCAGCGGGATGCAAAGGAGGTGGGAGCAGAAGGACCCAGATGTGTCTCTTGGAGCGCCGCGCAATGTATGTTATGGCGGTCTAAGTAAGCAAGAATATGTCGACGCTTGCGTGGGTCGCCCAGTCCGCTCACGTTCCAGGTTAGGAGGTTATACTTAGGGGGGTCAGGACGGTTCTCCATGGATGCAAGTCAGAGGTAATACGAAGAGAAGTGTAGTCTCGTTAGGTGGATCAGCTGTATGTGCAGCGTCGGTGTCCGTTGGGTCATCAATAAGTGGCAGTGAACAGAACTCCCTTCCTCCCCCCACCCACATCAGCAGCCCAATCATGCTGTGGCACATTTCCCCTCCCACCCTCCCCCAAATCCCGTGTGTCCATCTCCCAACCGGGGAGGGTAAACAGTACACAAAGATAATACTAAAGCGGAGCAGTGTAGGGGTCACCTAAAGGGTAGAGGCTAAAGGGCGAACCAGAGACACCTCGCGACAGTGAGGGTGCTCGGGGAGCAGGATAGAGTCTCAACTTATCAAGTGGACTGCAGCAGTAGACTAAGTTCTGGAGCCGCTGTGGCTACAGCCCCGGAGGGGCGTTCATAGTGTGTGGGCAGTTAGTGTCATGAGGCATCATATTTTCAGCAATAAGGTGGTGAAGCCCATGGTGGCTGCAGACTTCATGAAGGCATTGCGCAGGAAAGAAACAATAAAAGGGAAGGGCTTGGAGGATAACGTATCCTTCATTCTACATCTGAGGCGCCACCAGCATCGGCAGGATGAGAAGATGGAGATGCTCGATCTCTGGGTCGCTTAGAGACATGTTGGGGATTCGTGAAGAAGTGGAGCTTTCCCTTGGTGCGTGACTTTGAGGCGTGCGGGGTACAGCATAGTATAGGGAATACCCGCTTGTTGGAGCTTTTTCTTCACCGGGAGAAATTTTCTGCGCGCCTCCTGGACAGCCACAGTGAAGTCGGGATAAAGCGACACCTCTAGACCGTCGAAAAGCAGCTTACCTCGCTCCCGGGCCAGCCGCAAAGCAACATCACGGTCTCTGTAGTGGAGTACTCTCGCAATGATGGGGCGAGGAGGGGTGCCGGGTGCGGGGCCACAGAGCGGTGTGCCCTTTCAATGATGAGGACCACCGAGAAGGCCTCCCTGCCAAAGAGCGCGATAAGCATGCGCTCCACGTGGTCCTCCATCTTGCCCGTGGCTGTTGACTCCGGCACCCCTAGGATTCGCAGGTTGTTGCGCCTCGAGCGAGATTCCAAGTCCTCGTTCTTTGCCGCTATTACCTGCAGGATTTTGTCCATGTCGAGCGTTTTGTCTGTGGTCTTGGTGGAAGACTCCTCAAATCAGAGATCCGGCGCTCCGTCTCCTTGATGCGTTCCTCGTGGTGCTCTGCTTAGTGCGTAAGGTGGTCTAGACGGGCGTTCATAGTGTCCATTTTTGTCTCTATAGAGGCCAAGCTGGATGGAATCCCCAAGAGGAGTTCCTTCAGGTCCTCCGTGGAAGTGGGTCAGGAGTAGGGGCCGCCGCCTGGTCATCCTCCGCATCAGCCTGCGTTCTGGTGGATTTGCGGGCCTCAAAAGGGAGTTTCGATTGCTTTCCGTCAGTCTTCCCCATGGCGGCAGCTGCAAGTCAATAAGAGGCAGACAATGGGTGTACTTGATGCAGGCACGGGGTGCCTGGAACAGTGTGGTGGCGGGCCACGTGGGTGGTGGCGGGGCCTCGGAGCGACCGGCTGGCGGAGCGCACCACGCGGACCGCAGCAAGAGTGGCCCCAGACGGGAGATGACCTAATCCGCAATCTCAAGGGCCCCCGGCGGCCAGTCAGTGTGTGGTTGGAGCCGGTGGAGCGGGGACGTGCAGGACCGAGGCGGGGAGGAGACAGCTGCAGGATGCAGAGGGCGGAGGCAGGCAGCAAGCAGGCCGTCCCAACAGGCCGGGCAGGTAAGGGGGCAGCGTGATGCGGTCCTACAAGCAGGAAGAGCTCTGGTGGAGAGTGCTGCTGGCCCTCCAGGGTTCTGACAGGCCGCCACATGGATAGAAGGAGCAGAGGCGCCGGAGGTGCAGGGCCCGTGTGGTCGTAATGGTGGCAGGGAGACTGGATTAGTTCACCACCTCGTGGGAGGTGCCGGCAGGCCGGTAGCACAGGTGGAGAGATCCAGCTGGCCCAGCAGGGTTGCTGAGTGTGAGCGCGAGGGCAGTTGGAAATCGGTGATTCAGCAATGAGGCCCCAGGCGGCCGCGGAGCACAGTCTTGGCAGAGGCCGAGGGCAGGAGGCCACCCGGGCAGGTGGCGCTGGTGCGTGGAAGGCGGGTGCTGTGTGCAGCTAGACGAGGCCCCCGCAGCAGGCACACTCAGCGGGCAGTTTGTCTCTGCGGTCCGCGGCGTTCTTCGCTCCAAGAGCGGGCGTCCCCGTCAGCAGGGGTGTGCGCCGGGAAGAGGTGCGGGCCGCTGGGGCTCCGCGGGTCGGAGCGGGTCTCACGGAGTCTGAGGTGCAACGTCAGCCCCCAATGCGGCAGTCCAGGCGCGGTCGCTCTCAATGGCACAAGCAGCCCGCAGCGGCCCAGGAAGGAGTAGATGGCCACGGGGGGAGGGGGGGACTCGCCACCAGCAGGGTCCTCGGCCCGGCAACGGCTCCGGCGGGATCCAGCACCTCAGGCGGCCACCATCTTAGGCCCCACGGCCCGGTGTCTAAAGAGAAGCGGTGCGGGGTCAAACAGCAGCACCTGGCAGTATAAGTTACCCCGGTAAGTGGCGGAAGGGCTCTGCTTTCATATTAGCTGCATTTTGGGCGGTGAGAGACAGCAGGTGAGCAGGATTGAGCTCCGAGCTGCAAGAGCCTCACGCAAGTGCGGCCATCTTGCTTGGTGCCCTCTAGCGCCCCCGAGGTGTGAAAATATGTGCTTTTAAAATCACATAAAACGGGTTCAAATCACAAATATCTGATAGCCATTTTAAGTGCTGCAAGAAAACACGATTGTTTGCTGAAACTCACTATTTGTTTTTATTAACATGCTGAGTTTTCAGCCAAGACATAAAAAGTAAGCTATGAGAATATTAATTTTCAATTCATTAAAAAAAAAAAAAAAAAAAGGCACAACGCAGGGATACAGCAAAGTCTTGTGCCCAGGGTGTGAAAGCAGTGGGTACACACCACAGCAGGTTGGCCCAGGGCCTGAATCCAGCTATGCTGTGCACAGCCAAATGGCTGGAAAAGAAGGGGTTTGAAGTTAGGCACAACATTAGAAAATAATAAAGATCACTGGAAGAAAAAAAACAGAATTATGGTTTGAGCTCAAACTCCTAAAATCGCTGAAATTCATTGTTTATGGTCATCAATGCAAACGTACAACAGTGCTTCTGCTGCCCGCCATGCTCATAGCATCAATTTAGAAATTGCACAATCAAAAACAGCTATGAAGATAACTTATGCCACTCCTTGTGCCATATCTCAAAAAATAGAAGGGGGACTAGGGGCTGGTTATGGTCCAGTACCCGTGCTCCCGATAGTAGTCACAATACCAAATGGAGGGTAACTGTTCCAACAGTAGGGGTGCTGTAAGTCACCCACTCACCGTAACAAAAGAGAGATAAGAGAAAAATGAGGAGGTGAAAGAAAAGTCCTAGGTATCGGAACCACTAGTAAGAGGCAAGCACGATGTCTTGTCTCTTGTTGCCCTCACACACCCCAAAGGATGTCATGCTTCATCATCGGGTGTCTGCTCCTCGTCGGGCCGGCGCTGCAATGCCCTAAGGGTCCCCCGAAGGGTCTCTTTGTCAGAGATCTTTTGTTAGAACCGCCGTCAGATGAGTGCGGGTGTGTGGGGAGGCGTCCTATGTGAAGGGTGAAATGGTGTGTGCAAGTTAAAACTGGCTAAGGGTAACCGAATTGCTGCGATTTATTATGAAGGTACCCTTGTCAGAATAAAAGACCCCCAAAGGTCGTGAGTTACTCCTGCAGGCGTAATGTGCCCAAGTAACTAAAAGGTCAATATGTTTCGCGCCTCACTGGTCGAAAATATTCGTGGCGCTTCGTCAGGACCAAAAACCGTGGTGTGACAATCAAAGTGAGTGGAAGGGTCAAGGACCCAATGAATCAGGGCGGGCCAAGTCTGTGGCTAGCTACAGCAAGGCTAAAGCTAAAATAGTTAAACCGCTCCTGAAAGAACTCAAAGGTATGAAGGAAATCGCTCCATAGGCTAGTGCGTGATGTGTCCCGCACCTTAACGGGAGTTTCCGTCGGTGTACTGGCTCTCAGTGCCTACCCGCCATCACGCCTCGCTGCATACTACTCCTTGTGCCAGCCACTATGTAAAGAATTGATGACCATGGATAGGGATTTTCAGTGATTTTACGTGTTTGAGCCACGCATATCATATATATGGGTGCGATAAAGGAAGTACTTATTGCCGAAACGCGTTACAGCTTGAAATAAACGTTCAGTGATTTATACCCTATCCTGCTGTGTCTGGTTATTGATCAAGAACTGGAATTGGTGTAAAATATATATATATATATATATATATATATATATATATATATATATATATAGCTCCTGCTCGTCCAAAGAAACGGGCACCGACACTACTGGGGGTCCGTTCTTTTACATTTTTAGGCTTTATTTGCAACATAATATGGCATGACGCGTTTCGGCAGTCACAGCTGCCTTGTTCACAATACCACAATTTATATATTTTTTTTTTCTCACACAAAGATGAAAGGTTACAGGGACGTTATAGTTCGGGTCGATTTTACTCATACAAAACCAGTGAAATTCAGCCGTTATAGGTACCCGGGTTAACTAACTCGCAACCCCGCAATGCACTGCTTATGACCTCAAATATGACATCAGTGATGACATTAGTGATGACATATCCAGTGACTGTTTTTAAAAAGTTTGAGTGTTAAATATATACTAGGGTGTATTGTTGAATCAGTGGGTGTACGAGTGATTGTATGTATGACTCTGTGGGTGCATGCCTAACTTTATAAGTGAGTAATTAGGTGTCTCAGTGAATGTATAGGCGAGTGACTGTGTGTAAATGTGTGTATCTATCTGTTAGTTGATGTCTAAGTGGGTGTATGAGTGTTAGTGGGTACATGACTGGCTATATGGTTGATTGATTGGTTGTCCGACTACCTCTATGGTTGTCTGGGAATCAGTGTGTGTGGGTGAGGAGGTGTGCGACTGCCTGTATGGATGAGTGAGTGGGTGAGCCAGTGGTGTATGGGGTACTGTGTGCGTGTCTCAGAAGCTGTATGGGTGAGTGAGTGACTGCATGGCTGTGTCGGTGATTGAGTGCATGTGTCAGTATGAGTGAGTAACTGTGTATGTGAAACGCATAATAGGTGAGTGACGGGGTATAAGAGTGACTGTATGCGTGAGTGAATATGAGAGAGGCTATAAGGACGAGGGCATTCCTCTGTCACTAACTGTTTAGGTGGGGGAGTACGTGTTACTATTTGTAGGAGTAAGTAAGTGGATGTGTGTGTGTAACTGGGCGAGTAAGTGGCTGTGTGATTGACTGTATGGGTGAGTGTCTAGGTGTGTGAGTAGTTATATGGCTGACTTACTCAGTGTGAGTGCCTATATGGGTGTATGAGTGGATAGGTCAATGGCTGTATTAGTGAGTGAGTGGTTGTATGAGTGGCTATATGGGTGCGCGAGTGGATGTGTGAGTAAATCTATAAATCAGTGAGTGGGTGTGTAAGTACTGGTATGGCTCTGTGAATGGGTTTGTGAATGGTTGAGTGGGTGTATAAAAGATTCTATAGGGGTCTGAGTTGATGCCTCAGATGCTGTGGATGATTACATCAGTGATGTCACTGACCATGTCATGAGTGATACAATATGCGAGGTCTTAAGCATTGCAGGGGCGCGAGTTATAGTTAACTCTGGTAACTAGAACGGCTGGATTTCTCTGGTTTTGTAGAAGTAAAATCTGACCCCAACTATAACGACCCTGTAACTTTTGTTTTTTTACTCAACCACGATCACCCTGAAATGTTTCAGAAAGGAGATAGATTAAAAAAAACAGTTCATCCAATATCGGATCTTTGCTCTTCTCTAAATAAAAAACAGCTGAAAGCAATTACACCCCACTTGGCAAGAAATCAAAACTCTTCTCAAAGAAGTGCTTTTTAAAAAACATTTCGGGATAGGCTTGAAGGTTTTATGAAGTTAGAGGTATGTAGATTGTAAGTCTGTGGAAAGTCAGAGATCCACAGACTAAATTAAAAAAAAATATTCAAATCTATCTGGACAAGGGAGCGTTTTTCCCTTCTCCATTTCAAGTCCAATGCCCAAAGCTTCTGACTGACAACACCGAAAAATCTGCTGTGATCGCTATTACAGGACTAAGTCACTACATCCTGCAAAACAAAGAAAATAAAAGTACACACACATCCTTTGAAGAAGATAAAGCATCCAAGCTCCCTGGCTCAAAAATAAAAAATAGGACGTTTTGCTGCAGTGTTTGCGGATACTTGAGCCTGTCTAAGGTCCACAAACCCTGTTTCAAAGTCTCATCACCTGTTCCTGTTTGTCATCGCTTGGGGTTGCATCTTTAAGCATCCAGTTCCATCTGCCTCAATCCAGTGGAGAGCCGTCGCGGACTGCGACCGCAGGGGACTACATGTCTGGAAATCCCCACTTGTAATCTCACCTCTGGCAATTTAGTGCTAATTAAGTGTGTTGCAGTCCCGCTGTGCGGGACGTGCACGGGGCAAAGCCTGGGCCGAGTATGGGCGCGCCCTCCAGAGCCCGGAGGAGGCTGGGCCACCCCTTGTGGCTGTACTTTCTGGCCTTAGTGTGCAAAGGTACTTTTTTTCAAACTTACTGTACCCCATAAAACCTTTAATGTTATATGGCCTGGAGGGGTTTCTGAATGGAGGCTGCATTGTTGGTGAAATGTCTCGTCGCATTGTAGTCAATCAACGAACATACTTGACTAAAGATTGTACCCTGCACCTGCATTTCTGTAGACTAACAACATCGTATGTTCCTTTGTATCCTCTTAATCAGCTCATTACTTGTTTAGTAAAATGGGCTGTCGAAAGGCATCAGATCTAGCACAGGGCATCGTCAAACATTCCAAAAGGTCCAGTACACCTGATAATTGTATGCTTAGGGAGATCAACTTGCTAAATGGGTAAGTGGAGACACTCATTAGCTCAGATACATTACCTCCAGTAGAAGACAGACGTGACCCGAATAACAAAAATATTGTAGCCTCCCACGACACCCCGGGTGCTATTCCCAAGTTAAAACACCTGCGTGTCCCCAAAGCAAATGTTAGATCGGCTCCCAAATGCAAGAGCATCGCTCCAAATATAGCAAACTATTTTAAAGGCCAAACCACAGATACACAACTAAAGGAATCACCTACAGTCCCAGATTTACCCGATGCTGACCTAACCAGTGGTTCGAGCATGCCGAAATCAGCCACACAGACCTACTAAACCCCGTGCAGCAATATATTCCTCCCACTTGAAGTGCAGACACAGATCGTCCCATTGCACAGGTCACATGGAAAATCCAGTTCTGCACAACCTGACGAACAAGTTACTTACCTTCGGTAACGATATATCTGTAAGAAACATAGGTTAGTTATAGATACCTTACCTTAGAATTACCCCCAGGCATCAGACTGGATCCGGAGAATTTTTCGTCAGCAGTACCCCTGCGCGTCGAAAGGTGGCGTCGGTCGGCTCCGCGTTCGCCGTTGGCGTCGTAGTCGCCGGGATGACGTCGCTGTAGCTACTTAGACGCCGCCCACGCGCGCTGACGTCAGTTCTTTTACACGACATTCCACATCAGAAGCGCAGAGCCATGCAAGACACTGACCACTGGTGCACAAAACTAGGGCCCTGAAAGGGATTCCCTGACCCTAGAAATCAGTTCGCAGAACGGGGAGGATGGGTCGGGCGGTAAGGAACATATAACTAACCTATGTTTCTTACAGATATATCGTTACCGAAGGTAAGTAACTTGTTCATCTGAAAGAAACAGTTAGTTATAGATTCCTTACCTTAGAATAGACACCCCAGCAATACCAACCTCGGAGGTGGGTCCGCGAACCAAGTTCACACCAGAAAGTCCTGGAGAACAGAACGGCCAAAGAAGCCGTCTCTCCGGACTTGGCTGTCCAGTCAGTAGTGTCTAGTGAACGTGTGCAGAGATGCCCACGTAGCTGCCTGACAGATGTCATTAAGGGGAACTCCTCGTCCCAAAGCAGTAGTAGCTGCCGTCGCCCTGGTGGAATGGGCGCGCAGCCCCACTGGAGGCTCCTTCTTTGCCAAGGAATAACAAGCCTTAATGCACAAAACGACCCACCTAGAGATGGTCCATTTGTGCACGGCCCGACCTTTCTTAGCGCCAACGAAGCCCACAAAGAGCTGGTCATCCACCCGGAATTGTTTGGTGCGATCCAAATAAAAGGAAAGCGCCCGTTTTGGATCCAGACGGTGGAGCCTCTCTTCTTTTTTTGAAGGAGGCGGAAAGTAGGTGGACAAAGTGATGGTTTGGCCAATGTGGAAAGAAGTAAACACCTTGGGAAGAAAGGAAGGTCTGGTTCTTAGTACAACCTTGTCCGGATGAACAGCCAGGAAAGGAGGTTTAGAAGAAAGAGCTTGGAGCTCACTCACCCTGCGAGCAGAGGTGATGGCAACCAGAAAAGCAGTCTTTAAGGTAAGACGAAGAGGACAGTTATGAAGTGGCTCAAAGGGAGCGCACATAAGGTAAGTTAGAACCAAGTTCAAGTCCCACTGAGGCATTACGAAGGGAATAGGAAGAAAAAGATGATTAATGCCCTTTAGGAAGCGATTTACAACAGAGGACTTGAAAAGAGAAGGCTGATTAGGAAGCCTAAGAAAGGCTGAGATGGCCGAGAGGTAGCCATTAAGAGTGCCCAGAGCAGAGCCCTGCTGGGCCAAAGAAAGAAGTAACAAGAGAACATCAGAAAGAGGGGCAAAATGGGGATCCACAGCCTTTGGTGCGCACCATGCCACAAATTTGTTCCATCTACAGGCGTATACCGTCTTAGTGGAGGGACGCCTGGCTGCCAAGATGCCATCAGACTTCGGGAGGCAGGTCAAACAACATCAACTGCCACCGCTCAATCTTCACGCAAGGAGGTGGAGGCTGGACAGGTTCGGGTGGAGGACAGTCCCCTGCTGCTGCAACAGAAGATCCCCCCCGAAGAGGCAGCCTGATCGGAGGATCGATGGACATGTGTAGCAGCTTGGGATACCAGACTCTTCGTGCCCAATCCGGAGCCACAAGAATGACTTGGGCCCGGTCGCGCTTGATCTTCGTCAGCACTCTGGGCAGAAGTGGTATAGGCAGAAAGGCGTATAGAAGACCGCAACTCCACTCGCGACGAAAAGCGTCACCTAGCGAGTGCCGCCTTGGAAATTCCAACGCGCAGAATTGCTGAAATTGCGAGTTCTCTTCGGTGGCGAACAGATATAACCAAGGCTCTCCCCACTGCTGAAAGACCTTACGCCACCTCCGAGTGAAGACGCCATTCGTGATCCATCATGCATCTGCGGCCGAGTTCGTCCGCTCTGACGTTCAGTGAACCCGCCAGGTGTTGAACCACCAGGGATATGCCCTGATGTTCCGGCCATGTCCAGAGACACAGAGCCTCTTGACATAGGGTCCACGACCCCACCCCGCCCTGTTTGTTGAAGTACCACATGGCGGTGGTGTTGTCTGAACACCTGCACTACTCTTCCCCGAACAGAGGGAAAGAATGCCTTCAGTGCAAGACGGATCGCCCGAAGCTCCATAAGGTTGATGTGGAGCCCGGACTCCGCCGGAGAGCAGAGGCCTCTGATCTCCGCCTCCCCCATGTGGCCGCCCCATCCCAGAAGTGATGCATCAGTCACCACTGTGAACTCTGGTTGGGGAAGGGAGAGTGATCTGCCGTCAACCCAATCCTGTTTCGTTAGCCACCACTGCAATTGGTGTGCAGTGCCCTCCGAGATCTGGACGCAATCGGACAGGTTCCCCTAAAGTTGTGCCCACTGGAACTTTAGGTCCCACTGCAGAGCCCGCATATGCCATCTGGCATGGTCCACCAGCAGGATGCAGGAGGCCATCAGTCCCAGTAGCCTGAGGGTCATCCTGGCCGAAACCCGAGATAGAGGCTCAAAGATCGGAATCATAGCCCGAATATCCCGGACTCGCTGTTCGGGAGGATAGACCCGAAACTGCGTCGTGTCCAGAACCGCTCTGATGAAGAGGAGCTTCTGAGAGGGAGTCAGGTGTGACTTCGGCATGTTGATGGAGAACCCCAGCGAATGCAGGAGGTCGGCCGTAGTCTGGAGGTGGGAGACAACAGCCTGGGGCGAGCCCGCTTTTAACAGCCAGTCGTTGAGATAGGGGAAGACTGGAACCCCTGATCTGCGCAGATGAGCTGCGACCACCGCCATCACTTTCGTGAACACTCGAGGGGCGCTGGTAAGGCCAAAGGGGAGCACGGTAAACTGAAAGTGCTTGTGGCCTAGCGTGAACCACAGGTAACGCCGGTGGGCCGGCAGGACGGGGATGTGAAAATAAGCATCCCGGAAGTCCAACGCTACCATCCAGTCTCCAGGGTCGAGGGCAGACAGGACCTGAGCTAGCGTCAACATTTTGAACTTCTCCTTCCGGAGGAAGTGGTTGACGTTCCTGAGATCCAAGATAGGACGCAGGCCTTTGTCCTTCTTGGGCACCAGAAAGTAGTGGGAATAACAACCACGACCTACTTCTGGGACAGGAACTCGCTCGATGGCCCCCTTGGCCAAGAGTGCCGAAACTTGATTTTGGAGAAGGGCCAGATGATCCTCCGACATGCAATGGTACGGAGACGGAATGGATGGAGGGGTAGTCTCGAAGGGGAGGGAGTAGCCCCTTCGGACTATTTGCAAAACCCACCTGTCCAACGTGATGATGCGCCAGTGGGGGAGGTGATGGCGAATCCTGCCGCCCACTGGCGTTTGGTGGCCCTGAAAGGTCAGGCTAGGAGGGTTTGGAGGCTGCTGCAGAGGGGGCTGTGGTGGACAGGCCCCCAGAACCACGGTGGTGGTTCTCACGTCCCCGGCCGCGCAGGGGCTGAACAGCTTGCGCTGGCCTGTGGCTCTGGACGGGACCCGGCGGGGCACCCCTTCCGTAGCCACAAAAGGGGCGAAAAGCAGACAGCGCAGGGTGAGTGGTGGAGAGGCCCAAGGACCTGGCCGTAGCCTGAGAGTCCTTAAAGCGCTCCAGCGCGTTGTCTGCCTTGTCGCCAAATAGGCGACGGCCATCCAAGGGCATGTCCATAAGAGTGGATTGGACATCCCCTGAAAAACCAGTCGACCTCAACCAGGCGTAGCGTCGAAGGGCTACCGACGTGGAAATCGTCCTGCCTAGTGAGTCGGCGGTATCCAGCCCACAGCGGATGGTAAACTTCGCTGCGTCTCTCCCTTCGGCAAATGCACGGGAGTACACGGCCCGGGCCTCCTCCGGGCACTGGGGCAGCACTTACACCCACTCCGTGTGGGATACGGTGGCGCAACGGCCCAACAGACATGCAGTGTTTACCGACCGCAGTCCCAAGCTGGAGGAAGAAAACATCTTCCCAAGATGGTCCAGCTTTTTGGAATACCTATCAGGTGGTGCGTTAGGGAATGCGCCTTTGGAAGTGGAGGCTTGGACCACCAAGCTCTCAGGGGTGGGGTGTTGGGAGAGGAAAGTGGGGTCGCCCGGTGGCGTCGGGCAACCATCCTATCCACAGGAGCCCCTGTGTTGGGCCTGGACCAAGTGCCCAAAAGGATGTCGGTAAGGGCTTCATTAAATGGCAGCAGGGGCTCCGAAGAGGTCGCTGCCGGTTGAAGCACCTCTGTCAGGAGGTTAGTCCTGACTACCACCGTAGGTAGCTCGAGGTTGAGAGCCTCGGCCGCCCTACGCAACACCACAGCGTAAGACGGTCCCTCCTCTGTAGCCACAGTAGGAGGAGACAACATGCCCAGACCACTGGCTTCCCCCAGTTCCTCTCTCCAGTCCGGTACATAGCTCAACTGGTCAGTTAAAGGGTCTCTATACCCCCCCCCCCCCAGTCCTCTTCACCCTCCTCTGGCTGCCAGGGTAGAACAAGGGCACAAAAGTACCCGTCGGCGCCGGATCCAGCGTCGGTCGACGCCGGCTCGGCTCCGTGTCCACATCGGGATGGAGGCCCGGGTCAACGCCGGCTGGGGACACAACCGGCGTCAGCTGCGGACGTGGTGCCGGTGGAATCGGCACCGGGGGAGGTGTAATGAAGTCGACCGGCGCCGTTCCGGATCCAGGCCTGGACCCAAGAGGACCCTGCGGTGCCGGGGCCAGAGCCGCCGAAGACCCAGGGTCCCCAGCCGAGTCAGCGGGTCCCGAAGGCGCACGGGCGGAGTCGGCCTGCCCAAAGATGGCATGCATCGCTTCGTAAAATTGGTGAAGCTGGGCAGGGGTCGCTCCGGGTCCCGGGAAGGAAGGGAAACCCAGAGTCGACCCTTCGGGCTCCGCACGCGGAGCCACAGGAGGGGCACCACCCACATCCCTCGTCGTGTCGGCCGGGGAGAAGTCGAAGAGCGACGATCTTTCTTCGACTTCTTCTTGTGCTTCGACTTACCTGACCCGAGTGCGAAGACTTTGAAGAAGAATGATTATGATGACTCCGCGACCGGTTCCTCGACCTCCCATGCGACCAGGACCTCAAACGGCGCGGAGCCGACTGCCGGGCCTCGAGAAGCTTTCGGGACCGCTCCCGCAAAGACTTCCGATTCATGGTCTGGCAGTCGGAGCACGACTTGGAGTCGTGGTCGCGCTTCAAGCAGAACAGGCACACGCGGTGCGGATCCGTCACCGACATCAGTCGGCTACATGAACCGCAAGCCTTGAAGCCGGGCATCCCTGACGTGCACCAGGAGTCGCAGACTCGAAAACGGTGTTGACAAAAGTCGGCAAAAAAGTCAGTCAAACAGTGACTGGTGGTACCGCTCTCTCCCGATCTGCGCTGGCTGGTGCGGAAAAAGAAAGAACTGATGTCAGCGCGCGAGAGCGGCGTCTAAGAGGCTACCGCGACATCATCCCGGCGACCACGACGCCAACGACGAATGCGGAGCCGACCGACGCCACCTTTCGACGCACAGGGGTACTGCTGACGAAAAATTCTCCGGATCCAGTCTGACTCCTGGGGGTAATTCTAAGGTAAGGAAACTAGAACTAACGGTTTCTTTCAGATACTCTAGTTGCAGAGCGTGTATCTGCCCCCCTAGCACACCAAATGGCATAACTTAACAAGCATTGGCATAGCCAATAGGTCTCGCCTTTGGGACCTTATAAGTATTTAGTTATGCAGCACAATATCCTTGGTGCAACAACATCAACTGTTGCATGGCTAAACACTTATAAGGTCCTAAAGGCGAGACCTATTGGCTATGCCAATGCTTGTTTTCCTTTTTGACTTCTAAAACATAATTTCTGATTTGAAAGCACATAAGAAAACAGATCTAAAGATGCCCAGTTGCATCAAGCTTGCGGTAATTTGTACGCAATTACAATGGTTTATGCGACAGAGAGAAGAGTGTGGAATACTGAATATTAACAGTACTTGGGAAGGACCTTTCCTTCTGTAGTATTTATTAGTTTGCATGTAAAGTCAGTTCGTTTCGATGGTAAAGGGCCAGGGTAAGGTCCGATGTGACAGCTGGCTCTCTGCTGGTGTTGATCAGAGCTATTTCCAGCCGCCATCTTGGTTAAGAATGACCTAGAAGCAAATTGTCAACTATGGAAACCAGAAGACCTGGTTTACACTCCTTGCTTCTCTACTTGCTAAACTTGTTAGATCTTGGGCAAATCACTTCATCTCTCCACACCTTCATCAAATTTGGAGCCCTCAGTTGCAGCCTTACCTCTAGCATTGAGAGCTATAGAAAAGATGCAGACATGCAGAACCCCAAAACCACTTCCAAGTAGGTCCTGCTGCACCCGGGTCTTTGCGTATGATGTGATATCATTTGGTGACTTTAGGTTCTCTTGCTCTGTTATCACCACCTAACCACACCTCGATGCTGCCCATGAGGTCCCTGATATATATTAATGACCTGCCTTGAACAGTTTTTCTCCCACGGCCTTTGATAAAGCCATTTCATCTTCTCCCAAAGGCAATATGCACTGCCTTTGGGGTGGGCTTTCTATGGAATGGTCGATTTCTATTTACATATCTCACAACTTATAGCAGCTGCAATAAACTCATTTTACATTTCGCTCTGAACCACGTCTAAATCCGCTCATGAGTGGACTGGAACAGGGAGAAGGCAGATACCTAAAGTTAAAAAATGACTGTAAATAGCTGAACTCACCAACTGAGGGACAGAGGGCAGCTGCAAAAGGTATCATAAAATGGTAGCCCATGATACTTGGGCCCCATCTTCCTGGATCACCTGCCATCAGTTTAGTAGTGGCTGGATAACACAAGCATTGGCATAGCCAATAGGTCTCGCCTTTGGGGCCTTATAAGTGTTTAGCCAGAGCTATTGACTTTGCCAATGTCTTCAAGCTGTGCTGTAGAGAAGTGTGGCTGCTGTGCAGCATGCTGAAAAGTTATAATAAAAAAGTGTCAGAAGCATTTTTGTTACTTTATATATGACCAAGAAGGCATTATGTAAAACTGAACGACCATATTAAAAAAGTATTTACAATAAAAAATTCTCAGTTTTCTTTTGTTCTTGCAATGCTGGCAACTTGTTTCTGCCTATTGCAATGGTTGTTTGTTAAAGCTTTTTTTTTGAGGGGGCATAAACAATCGGAGGGTGAAGGTTGGGAACTAGTACCTGTATTATAACACTAGCAGCGGCCAGACGCTAGGGGAGAATCAACAGATGCCAGATTTCGAGAGCAGGCTGAGGTGGTGCTGAGTGATGCTGATGTGGTAGTGGTGGTGGTGGTGACTGTTGCGGAGACGATGCTGGGGTGATGCTGAATGATACTCAGGTCTTGCTGAGCGATGCTGCGGTGGCCCCCGAGCGATGCTGCGGTGGCCCCCGAGCGATGCTGCGGTGGCCCCCGAGCGATGCTGCGGTGGCCCCCGAGCGATGCTGCGGTGGCCCCCGAGCGATGCTGCGGTGGCCCCCGAGCGATGCTGCGGTGGCCCCCGAGCGATGCTGCGGTGGCCCCCGAGCGATGCTGCGGTGGCCCCCGAGCGATGCTGCGGTGGCCCCCGAGCGATGCTGCGGTGGCCCCCGAGCGATGCTGCGGTGGCCCCCGAGCGATGCTGCGGTGGCCCCCGAGCGATGCTGCGGTGGCCCCCGAGCGATGCTGCGGTGGCGCGGAGCGATGCTGCGATGGCGCGGAGCGATGCTGCGATGGCGCGGAGCGATGCTGCGATGGCGCGGAGCGATGCTGCGATGGCGCGGAGCGATGCTGCGATGGCGCGGAGCGATGCTGCGATGGCGCGGAGCGATGCTGCGATGGCGCGGAGCGATGCTGCGATGGCGCGGAGCGATGCTGCGATGGCGCTGAGCGATGCTGTGATGGCGCTGAGCGATGCTGTGATGGCGCTGAGCGATGCTGTGATGGCGCTGAGCGATGCTGTGATGGCGCTGAGCGATGCTGTGATGGCGCGGAGCGATGCTGTGATGGCGCTGAGCGATGCTGTGATGGCGCTGAGCGATGCTGTGATGGCGCTGAGCGATGCTGTGATGGCGTTGAGCGATGCTGTGATGGCGTTGAGCGATGCTGTGATGGCGTTGAGCGATGCTGTGATGGCGTTGAGTGATGCTGTGATGGCGTTGAGTGATGCTGTGATGGCGTTGAGTGATGCTGTGATGGCTCTGATTGATGCTGTGCTGGCTCTGATTGATGCTGTGCTGGCTCTGATTGATGCTGTGGTTGCGCTGAGTGATGCTGTGGTGTTGCCGAGTGAGAGATAGAGTGAAGATATAATGCACAATTAGAGAGGGTGGTGAGAGAGAAAGGGTGTACATAGAATAAAGAGTGGAGCGGGATAGAGAGAGAAAGAAGGGGAGAAAGAGTGAATGAAGGAGTTTGAAAGAGAAACCGATAAAGGGGTGAGAGAGAATGAAAGGCTAAAAAAGATAGAGGGGAGAGTTAATTAAGTAGAGAGAGAATTAGAGAGGGAGAGAGAGAGAGAAGGAGAGAGACAATAAGAGTGGGGGGGTGTGGAGTTTAAATAGAGTGAAGAAGTGACGCGGAAAAAGTAACCTTAAATATAGCTTTGTGCTTTGCGCGAATAACTATAAAAAAATAAAAAAAAAGAGTGAGACAAAAATACTGGTAATTAGGCTGTGACTCCCAATATAAAACAAATAGCGATATAAGGTGAAATCAACCCACCGAAGCAATATTTCTAACTAGACAAAAAAAAGCTTGCATTTCAATGCTAATCGCTGTTGTTTTTCATGTGACTGTAGTCCAGGGCCGTCAGTTGGTAATGTGAGCTGCTGCTGCGATTGAAACATCAGAGTCCAGAGAGTTAATGAGCCATGACGAGGAAATGAGGAAGAGATAGGAAACACAGGTGGCAGCTGCGCGCGTGCACGCCCATCGTGAACGCAAGCTGGTCGCCAGTCGAAAGCCAGTGTTTGCACTTCCAAAACCCACTTACTAAAACTCTCGGCCAGACCAGCGCAAGCGCTGGTGCAGGCCGAGACCTAAAAATGTAGTAGGGAAACACAAATCCATGGTATTTCATCTGTCCACCCTTTTAAATAAACTAATTGCTGACAAAAACATCACTACTGTAACATCCATGCACTCTAAATTCAGCTCAGAGAGGAAGTCTGAGCAAGGACACTTAATTTTCTGAGCCTGGCCACCCGCTTCATACTAAAGAGCATAGGTCCGTTACTAAATTGCAGGAAAAGCCAAAAGGGAGTGGGGGACTTTTAAGCTGGCTACAAATGTCTTACCTAATCTACTTATACTCCATCTGAACCTAGGCAGGCGGCCGACTGGTAGCCGCGCCGTAGGATGCGCATTGCAAACAGTAGCTCTCAGAGGGACACCTCTGCCCCACATAGAAGCTCAATATTAATGACCAATATCTCCAAACTTGCCCAAATCCATAACAAAGGAGAGGACCCGCTCATAAACAAATCCATACATTGGATTTGGAAAGTGAGAGGAAGTCGCTCCCTAATAAGAGAGGACATCTTGAGTGCCACCAGATGACCGCAAAACGGCTCCAACTATAATACTATTGTGTTCATACTCCTAATCTATTTCCTTGATAGCAGGATCCCGACAATTGGATAATAGTCATCAGAGTATGACTAACTTACCCTCCAACTCCTCTGTATCTCTCCAGGATGCTCGCCCTCCTGTTGCTCCCACTGGCCACTGTGATAAACCCTTTCTCCTGCCATATTTGAAATGTGAGGCCAGGACAATGGTAGATGTTCATCCTCTTTCCACTAACCCTCAGACTTTGGACTCGGCCTTTATTATTTCATGGAACATGGCTGGCATAAAATCAAAAGGCGTGTCCCCGGACTGGAATGATTTTATGGAGCTAAATATCAACTGCCTGTTACAGGAAACCCGAGCCTTGGAAGTAATTTTTAAACCAGGCTGTCTCAACTCTTCAATACCCGCCAAATGTGGCTCTGTAGGGCGACCAGTAGGAGGCTTGAAGACATGGATCCGATTAGATCTGGACCTCTCTGTCAAACAACTTCAAATTGATGGTCCCGATATCCTCGCTGTTCGTATTAAGCCAGGTAACAAACTACATTGACATCTAGAATGTTTATGCCAGAGGAGACAAGGGAGGTCTCTAGTCACAAACCATCTCCCTCCTGGAAGAATTCTTGGAGAAACATCGAGGAGAAGCGCATCCAATTATAGCAGGTGACTTTAATTCCACCTTCGAGTCCCTAGACACTGATGACATATCTTGGGGTGGATGAGGATGAGATTTGGGGTGTACCACAGCTTGACTTGCCCCAGATACACAAATAGACAGAGGCAGCCCTTCAGTTAAAATCACTTACACTAGAACATGGTGTGAGATCCGTAAATGGAAGAAACAAATCAGATAGGAAGGGGGCCAGTACTTTTAATACTCCACCTTACTCAAGTCATAGTGACTAAATTTTAATTGATCTTCAGCTATGGTCATGGCCTAGTGATACGATTGTTGCCCATAGGGCTGAAAGCACTCACAATCCTCTGTCTTACTATGAAATCACTTTGCCCCGGGATGATAAATCAGTAACACTTTGCAGTTAACACTAGAGATATTCATCCCTCTAACAACACCGTATCAAAAGGTCGCAGTCAATAGAGACCCCGACCATCTAACCGCAATTGGTACCTACCTGCAGTTAAGCTTAGCAGAGATGTACGGATGGACTGCAAGGGGAATAGAGGCCACAACTAATACATTTTGTAAAGAAAATGTTAACTTATTTCACTATCCCAGCCAGCAAACCCCCGAAAAGAAACTAGATCTAACTTGGTATAACAGTGAGTGTAGGCGCCTTCGTCGTCATTTGCGTGAAGCACTGAGAACCATGGATACCCCTAAAAATCATTCAGGCAGGAAACTGGGAATGCGATGATGGAAGATGGCTGGACCTGAAATCGGCCTGCCTTGCTAAAGACTCAACCAAATTCTGGGCCCTAATAAAATGGGGCAGAGAGGGCCGCTCAATTACTTTACAAAATTTTGTAGCCCCCGCTGTTTGGGTTGAGTATTTTGAAGCTTTGTACTCGCCACTCAAGCTTACTACTACAGCAGAAGACTTAGTGATTGTCCCTTGCCCAGATGATCTTACTGCACCGTCCGATCTTTTAAATTGGCAGAAGTCACTCTTGCTTTGGAGGCGGTAACTAGAGGCAGGGCCCTCGCCCGGACGATATCCTGGCAGATCTTTTTTTTTTTGCAGGACAGGAAGAATTGGCCTAGATATATCCTCTTGGCTAACGCCATTACAGGTAGAGCTCCCATTCCAGAATCCTTGAGCAAGCTGAAGTTATCCCGATACATAAGAAAGGAGACAAAGTCTTGCCATGTAACTACCGGCCAATTAGTGTAATTGACTGTACGCAGAAAATCTTTGTGCACCTCCTATTTGCAGAATACAGGATTTGGATTGACTATAATGATGTCCTATCTCCCTTCCAGACCGGATTTCGCAGGAGGCTAAACACTACAGACCAGGTCTTTCGGTTCCTCCTACTATATTGAAGACTGTTGTGATCAGCAGAGGCAGCCTCTATGTTGATCTCAAATCGGCCTTCAACCTGGTTCCCCACAAGAAACTGTGACAAGTCCTCTCTCATATGGGCATGCCGTTCTATTTTTTGACCACCCTCACTCGCATGCATGAGGATAATATGCGCAGGTTCGCTGGGGGCAACAGGGAGTGTTCACCGAACGATTTCCCATTCTCAAAGGGATCTGTCAAGGCTGTGCATTGGCCCCCACTTTATTTTCTTTATTTTTAAACAACATTGTTCAACACCTTTCTAGCTATCCCACAGACGTACCAACTGCAGCTGGTGCTAAAACACCTATCTTACTGTTCGCGGACAACACTTTGCTCATCTCTAAGACACCCAGCAGTCTTCAGCAAGCGTTACCCGGGGAATGGAGATCAACTCGGCAAAGACCAAGTTTATGATCCTTCAGAAGCTCAAATCGTTCAAGGGCAGACTAGAGCTGGGGGCACCCAGCTAGAGAGGGTAGATGTTTTTACTTATTTGGGGGTCACTTTATCCTCAACTCCAGGGGGTTCTTTCCGTCTCTCAAACACAAACAGATCACTGGTGCCATACTTAAATAGCATAGCTCCTCCCACTACAAACCCATTGCCCCAGCCCTACATATTTATGAATCCTAATAGTAGGCTCTGCGCTTTATGGTCCTGAATTGCGGGGGTTTTGTCCAATTTATCCTCTCTTGTAAGCTCTGAGAATAAATGTTTAAGAAGCCTGGTCTGCCTTCCAGCAAGTACTCCTTTGCTTCCATTAATGCTTGATATGGGCAGGAACTCTGTCGTCGATAAAGCCAGACTCAGTCCCTTACTGTTCTGGAGAAGGCTCTGGTCTCAACCCGAATTGGCACAATATAGACTGGCATTAATGGATGTCTTAGAGACGGATACATATAACAAAATCCTATGGCTTCACCAAATTAAAAGATTTGACATTTATTGGTTTATGCTCCCTATGGGATCATCCTCCATTTGCCTTATCCATTAAAGTGGCGACCTTCAAAAAACACTATTGGCTTTGGGTTAGACAAACAGGGGTTTCTTCGGTTGTCAACTCATCTTTAACTGGAAAATTTCTAGACTTTTAATCAAATAGTTTCTTGGAGCCATACTGGGACGCTATCATCGACCCGTTGGACAGGAAACTATACTTCCAATTTAGGGTTGGCATCTCTTACAATTCTTACCAGCAAATGGGCCTCAAATGGTGACCCACTGTGCCCCACTTTTAAGATCTCTAAAGAACCACTAGCCATGTGTTTTTTGCCTGTCTAGGATATACAGCACCCCATCAGAAGTGAATTACATATCACATTTGCAATAGCATCTGTAATATCGAGGGTGAGGTCATAAGCTCTGCATTTTGTGTGCACGTTATGGTTTGCATGGCACCTGTGCAAGTTATGGACTCGGAAGCTAACCATAATTGGTAAATTGTAGTGGTTTTTAGGTTTTGTAGCCTAAACTTCAATAACTTCTTTGTTTGTGTTTTTAAGTACATCTATAAATATATATAAATCCACAGTAGCAGTCCTCAACGTGAAGTCATCGTTCTGCTGCAATTCCACAGAAAAGGCCATTTTTGATTCGGATCGGCAACAAATTTAGACCTTGCTTAACATATGCAGCTAATTCCAAATATTGCGCTGTTCCGTCCTGTTTTAGCTCCGATACGGAAATTTGCTCACCACAACAATAAACAAGCATCTGCAATGCAATAGGTCTCACACTTACGTGAGTTTGAGCTATTGGCATTGTAAATAACAATGCTTTTTATTTATGTTTTGGTTTTTAAAACAAATGAAAGGCATTGTCATTTACAATGCCAATAGCTTAGACTCTCGCAAATGCAAGACCTATTGCATTCCAAATGCTTGTTTGTGCGTGTGTGCGTGAGCGTGTGTGCGTGAGTGTGCGCGCAAGAGAGTGTGCGCGCAAGAGAGCGCGCGCAAGAGTGCGCGCGCAAGAGTGCGCACACTCGCGCGCGCAAGAGTCGCGCGCGCAAGAGTGCGCGCGCAAGAGTGCGCGCGCAAGAGTGCGCGCGCAAGAGTGTGCGCGCAAGAGTGTGCGCGCAAGAGTGTGCGCGTGTGTGTGTGTGTGTAAGGGGCACAGGGAAGCAAACGATCGAGCAATGTGGCGGGCAGGGGGAGAAAAGCAAATGAGCGAGAGCAACGTTAAGCTGGGGGTGAAAGCACACCCTTTACAGATAATCTGAGCAGAGGAGCATAGCGCAGAGAGCTGCCACTTTGTAACTGGAGAACTGCTCAGTAAAGTGCTTCAATACCTTCCAGTCGGGTTCGCGCTTGAGGTTACAGGAGTGTGTCCAAACAGACATTTGCAGCCACAGGGTTTTTCTTTTTTGGATCCATTTCACAGAGGAACAAATTGAGAAAAGCGGGTAAGAGCCCTTTGTTGAAGTCATGGTTTATAGCAAGTGAACGGAGGAGCAAACCTAAAGCATATTCATGTTTAACATATATGCTTGTTCAGAAAATAAACACGCAAGATCTAGCAGAATTTACATCACGCACCTTTGACCTCCCTAAAGGCATCGCTGAGTTGCCCCCTTCTGTCTCCCATGGCCCCTGAGGAGCTCCCAGTTTGCTACGAGTTAAACAAGCCGGTGGTCACAACTGCGCATGAGAGACCCTCCTGCAGCAAGACAAGCTCATTAAAGGAAATAGTTCTTACAGACTAAACAAGACATACCATGTAACAACCGAAGTAAAAGGGCCAGTCCTCATGGGAGGTTACAAATAAAGACAAGGCGGTACTAAGGAGGGACTAACAAGCCTAATAAGAAATCAGAAGCCAGCATTTACGAAGGACAATGACACAAGCCAATGGCAAATATGGGCGGAGAGTGAGCGGGGCTTCAAGTACATACTCCAATACAGCATGGCTTGCAGAGCAGCGCATGCGCTGCCCAGGCTCGACCTAAAAACAACTGAATGGCATTGGATTTATGCCAAACTTGGCATTAATGCAAATCTTTTCAGATGCCTTTGGTGGACAGGTGTAAATGAGGGACAATAAAAGTTTCTTTTTCAAATAAAGTTACCACCATTTGAAAAATCTGTGTAAAATGTGCCAATTGGTAAATTAAGCTCGTTGCAAGCAGTAGATTTAATGCAGATCAGGCAGGGGGTAAAGTTAAAGGGTAGTGAATAATAAAGTCTTTTGGAGGATCAGACTGAAATTTGGCAGACATGTTCACCTTGCTCTTATTATGTTGAGTTCCATGTAGATCCATCAGGAAGGGGATGCACTTACAAAGGAGGTGGGGGTGTGGGAGGTGCTAGGGTATCAAAACATGTGCAATTCCTAATTTTGGTGCCATTTGATTAATCTGCACCAATGTTGGCAGAGCAGTTGGTGGTGCAAAAAAACAGAGGGTGGAGGGTAATGTAATTTGTATACAAAATTAACACTGATGAATCTTCATTAAATTTGGCAGGAGGTTGCATGTCAAGTTTCACCCAGATCATACAGGGTGGAACATCCACCATCATAAAAAGCACACCCTACCTTCGTACGTACAAATATACACCAACCTTCCTATGGCAAGAAAATCACCATACATCTCCAAATACCCCCGTCACACAAACAAATGCACCTACTCACCGATCATTACGGGGCAACACACCCACCACTATACATCTAAGCATTTTCTGAAAATGCTCCTTTGAAAAATAAACCTCTGCAAATTCTGTGAAAAAAAACTAAACAGCAAGTTATGATTCATTTACTGCATTCACTTTTCCAATTTCGCTGTTAAATCCTTAGAGACTCCCTCCCCTTCCCCCCCCCAAAAAAAAAGGTTCAAGGGATTTTAAGTTTCAACTGCAAAACCTTCAAAACTTTGAAATGGCCATTTGTGGTATATTAAGAAAATAATAAATTGCTTACCCTGCATGTACTGCTCGCGACATCTGATGTCAATGAGGACTTAAACATTACAACACTAATGTGTATAGTTAGGTCAGCGTTTCCATAGCAGAGTGTGTATACATTTTCTCTAATAACTTTGATGGTGTTTAACAAATCTACACGAAGCTTAATAATTGTTTTTTATTTTTATAAAGTTCTTCCACCTTGGCTCCTTCATGGAAAGTTTTAAGTCCATCTGTCAAATGGGGCCCAAGAAAAACAGGGGGTCCCACAATGTTGATTTCCCATGTTAATACTTATAGGAAACTGTGTTCTCAGACACAGAAAAAACTGGTGAACATAATTAATGAATTTGATTTGACAGTAAGTTATAATCTTACCCAGAAAGTGAGCTTTTTGTGATTTGGTGTAAATTTGTTCAACTGTGTAAGAAATTAGTGTTAAAAGTGGGACTCTGGTTGGGTACTTCACCGTCTGTCCCACGAGGCACTGTGGGAGTACTGCAGGAGCTGCTGTACAAGTTTACATCCCACTGTACCGTGCCAGCTTCCTCAGAAGATAAGTTGTGCATAGCAGGGGATTGGACCACCAACAGTGGGACTGGGCGCAACAGGAGCTAGCCCTGTGCCTAACCCCAGTTGTACACAAGCCAAAAGGGTGTGCAGTGGGCCCGTGCACAGCTGGGACGCTGACTGCAGGTTGCCAGAGGAGGTTGCACGCATACTCACATTCAAGTATTATCAAAGCACAGAAACTTACTGGGAAAACCAAAAGGTTAATGACATTTCCACCTAATGATCCTATAATTGTTTTTTTCCAGTGAACTTCTATTTTTTTTTTTATATTGTTAGTCACTATCAATACATTAAAGGCAGGCCTACTGGTTTTGTCTAGTGGTTATTGCAATGTCTGTAAATAATTTGAATTAAGCATTCATAATGAAACCAATATTAATCAGGTGCAGGAATCTATCTTTTACACTTTTCCAAGCCACACGATGCAGCCATAAGACTAACCACAAAGGGTCCCTGTATTCCTAAACTGAAGAGCAAGGCTCCACCTTTGGGAATGTTTAAAAAAAAAAAAAAAAAGATCAACTTTTCCTGGGGTCATGTTATATAGACCTCCAGGAAACACTTTTTTTTTTTTGGGCTGCTGCACTCCCTGCAGCGCCCTATTACATTTAATAAAATAAAAGTGCTGATGGTTCCCCTGCACAGATTACAGCATAAATCAAAAAAAAAAAAAACACAAAAAGGAGGGAGGTAGAAGCGTCTTCACGCTAGGTGCAATAAGCTTCCAAAGCTCAACTTAAAGGTAATCATAGGGAGTGCACCCGCGCCATTCTCGGTGATCATTAGTCTCTCTTCATTTGGTACCAATTAATAGTAATAGCAAGGCCTCACTGACCACTTTCCTCAGTAGAACATTATCACCAATGGCGTACTTGTGGTCATTGGCATCATTGGACCTCTCATCCACCAGGAGGTTGAGTCTTTACCATGAGACATGGCAGGATTCGAGCAAAGAGTGACTTAAAATTGCTTCCTGTTCTTTAAGAAAAATGCTTTTAATCCGAAGTTAAAAAGAGAATAGAGGCAAGGTTAAAAAACAAAAAGGGATGTGTATAGGACATTAGGTCGTCCTACACATCTAATAAAGAAAAGAACGGGAGGTTGACATGTTTCAGCCAACTTGCGCCCAAACAAGGGTCGGTGGCTTTCCTCAGGACCAAAGTTATGTATATCAGATCCCCACTATACTTGGTGAGACGATTTGTCCCCCTGGAACTTATTTTTATGGTGCAATTCGCATATACCTTTGGGTTAAAATCTTCATAGCCCCATGAAAATAAACAGAGAGAAGGGAGAAAACCATGTAACTGCTGCATTTATATACTCTTCACTCAGAAGAAAAACAATGCATTATGCCTGGTAAAGGGCATACATAACTAGTGTGAATGTTCAAAAAGTGTACTCAATGGCTTCACATAAAGGGCCAGAGTATGATCTTGCTAGGAAAGCCCTCCGTACGACTCGGATCCGGAGGGCTTTCCTAGCGAATTGTGCTCTGCGAGTCCAGGCATGATGCACCCGTATGGTGACGTACTCGGTTCGCTCGGACTCCCATTGAACTCTATGGGAGCCTGTATACTGAACGCGTACACAGGCTCACATAGCAAAAAGGGGTGGGTGGGGAAAAGCGTACACCCTGTGGCGGGGCACCCCATGGTGCCCGCCACACTGTGCATGCATGGGAAGGAGGGACCCATGGGTACCCCCACAGGACAGATTCGGAGGCCCCCTGGTGAAGGGGGGCCCGCTACAGCCCCCCGAAGTCAGATTCCCACAGCCATTTCGTCTCGCTGAGACAGTCGATACGGCTGTCCAAATCGTACATCGTACTCGCTCGTTCAGAAGCCGGCTCCATTGCGCGGCACTATTAGTCTGCGAACGAGTCGGACTGACAGGATCGGGTTCGGAAACGATTCGGTCGACGCGGACGAGATCTTCGCATCGTACTTGGTCGTTCGGAACAGGGAACGATTCGGTCAGAAACATAGGCTCCGTATCGGATTTGCTCGTTCCAGAACCCGTCTGGAGGCCTTTCTAGCGAGATCGTACTCAGGACCATAATATTAATAACGGGGTAGATAAAGGATTGGGGGACAGTGGGTGCGTGTTATTTAAAAGTGCATCTGTGTCTATACTATTTATGTAATGTAATGTAAATAGGTACTTATAAAGCGCACGGCTACTCCACAGAGTGTCCCGGCCCTACAAGACCACAAGACACACAACAAACTCTTGCATGATAAAGGGCAGCAGACCATGTTATTGTAAGAAAAGCCAGGTCTTCAATTGCTTCCTGAAGGTAAGAAGATCTTGCACCTGCCTGAGGGAAAATGGAAGACAATTCCATAACAGGGAGGGCAGTACTTGAAAGGAACGACCGCCCAGTCGGTAGCGGGAGAACTTTGGGGTAGTCATCAGAACCTGCGATGAAGACCTCCGGGCTCTTTGCGGCACATAGTGCTGAATCCTTTTCCCGATATAGCCTGCTCCAGTATCATGTAGGGCCCTGAAAGCCAGAACTAGAGCTTTAAACTGAATCCTCTTCCGGACCGGCAACCAGTGAAGGGACTTCAGATGGATAGACATACGTGCTCTGGGACCTATAATGAGGATTGCTCTGGCCGCCGCATTCTGCACCACCTGCAGGCGTTTAATAAATAATCCGGTAGGCCCAGATACAAAACGTTGACGTAGTCCAGCCTTGATACAATCAGGGCTTGGACTACAGTCTTCCTGTACTTGACTGGTAACAGGGGAGGCATTTTTAGCAGGCCAAAGCAGGTACCGGCAACTGTTTGGATCTGAGCCTTCATAGATAAATTAGCATCTAGCTTGACTCCTAAGTTCTTCACAGTGCTTACTGGGGCTACAGGCGGGGACATATCCTGAGGCCACCACTGACGCCATGCTTCGCAAGGTGAGTGCCCGAAGAAAATGATCTCCGATTTCTCCGGGTTGCACTTCAGTTGATTCCGCCTGAACCAGGAGAACACCTCAGACAGACAGATGTTAATCTCGGCGCCTCTAAGGTCGGCGCCCTTGTCCCAAGTGAACAGCAGTTGCGTATCATCAGCGTATGATCCTATTTTAGTGCCGTGAGCCTCGGCAAGCAGAGCAAGGGGAGCCAAATAAACATTAGAAAGTTTCGGGCTCAGTATGGATCCCTGAGGAACCCCTACCTTCATGGATGGGAGCCACAAAGGGAGGGGACCAAATTCTTTGCTGTCGATCTCTTAGAAAGGAAGAGAACCACTTGAATACCGTGCCACCAATGCCACACTCCTGGAGCCTCTGTAATAGCCGGTCGTGGGGCACGGTATCAAAAGCGGCGGAGAGATCCAACAGTATCAACACCGCTTTTCCCCCTTTATCTAGTGTCTCTTTAATAGCTTCAGAGACTTCCAATAGGGCTGTTTTCTGTGCTAAAATTCGCTCTAAAACCCGACTGACTGATGGAATACATGGTTGGTTTCCACATATTCAGTGGTGAGTAAATTCACATATTTTTCCAAAACTTTGGAAAAAAAGTGAAGAAGTGATATCGGCCTATAATTGGAGGCCACCATAGGGTCAGCCGAAGGCTTCTTTAGTAGAGGGAGGATTTTAGCAATTTTCCAGCTATCTGGCACCTGCCCCTTATGCAGTGAGGTGTTCAAAATCCGATTGACGGCTGGATTTATAACCTCAGCTATAGATGACAGTACTTTGGCCTGACATGGTTCCGAGGGCGAGCCCGACTTAAGGGTTTCCATTATTTCCAGAGATTTTTCCAGGGGAATTGGAGGAAACTGGTTGAAGAGGGGGCCAGTCACAGGATTGACAAGAGGTGGTGGCCCGGTCATTACTTCCTTCACCACGAGCGGAGTCTCAAAGGAATTTTGAATAGTTTTAATTTTGTCGTGGAAAAAACACGCAAGATGGTTAGTCCACTCACTGGGTGGGGGAGAAGGGTATATCCACCGCACTAGGGGAAGAGAAATTTTTTACAATTTTAAAAATTTCTTTACTCTGGTTTCCTACTGACTCGATTTTGGAAGAGAAGGAAAATGCTACTTACCAGTACGCATCTGTTCTTGGCATGTAGAGCTGTAGATTCATATACTTGTGCATAGATCGCCATCTGGTGTTGGGCTCGGATGTTTGCACTTTGTTTTTGTCTTGGAAGAAGTCTTTGTAGTTGCGAGGTAGGTGACCCCCTCCTTAGGGTGATAGTGCGCATGGCATCGACTCCATCTCCAGATTGTTTTCGCCATGAAGGGTTTTGATGGAGTTAGTAAGAAATAGAAAGATGTCCATGTGTAATGTATCTAAGTAAGATAGTACTGGAACAGATAGAGGTATCCGGGGAGGAGGGTGGGCGTATATGAATCTACAGCTCTACATGCCAAGAACAGATGCATACTGGTAAGTAGCATTTTCCGTTCGAGGCATATGAGCTGTAGATCATATACTTGTGCATAGACTACACAGCAGTTATCTCCTTAGCGGTGGCTACCTCTATCTGTTGCAGTGGTCTGAAAAAGTGTTCTTAATACAGCCTGGCCCAAACTAGCTTGTTGTTTCGCTTGCACATCTACACAATAGTGTTTTGTGAAAATGTGCGGTGTAGACCAAGTTGCTGCTTTGCAAATGTCATCTAGGGGAATGTTCCCTAAGAATGCCATAGAAGCCCCTAGTTTACGTGTGGAATGAGTTCTAGGGGGAATGGTTAATGTGCGTTTGGCTTTAAGGTAGCATATTTGAATGCATTTAACAATCCACCTTGCAATCCCCGCTTTTGAAACTGCTATTGCAGCGAGATGTAGTCTTATGGATGTATATGCTAGGTTATATTGTTGCAGATGCAAGAGATAACAGATAATGTTTTGAATAGAAGCATCTAGTGGATTGATTTTGTTATTTGTACAGTAAATTACAAATAGTTTCTACTTTGCTGCGTAGCATGCTCTGGTGGTAGCACCTCTAGCCTCTTTTATGATGTTCATGCAGTCTGGCGGGAGATTGAGGTAACCAAACTCTAAGACTTCAGGTGCCAGATCGCAAGGTTGAGTTGACTGGGATCTGGATGTCTTATCTCTCCATGGTTCTGAGTGAGAAGCTTGGGTGAGAGGCATAGCTTTTGATGAGGAACTACTGATAGTTCCAAGAGGGTTGTGAACCATGGTTGTCAGGCCCATGTTGGAGCAACCAGGATCACTGTGTGGGAATACTGTTTGAGCTTCTGAACCACTAATGGAATTAGCGGGAGAGGTGGAAAAGCGTAAGCAAATTTGCCTGACCAGTTCATCCATAGCGCATTGCCTTTGGACAATGGGTGTGGATACCTGGACGCGAAGGTTGGGCATTTTGCGTTCTGGTGTCTGGCGAACAGATCTATTTCTGGGTGGCCCCACATGTGAAAGTATGGAAGAAGAACTTGAGGATGAAGTTCCCATTCGTGGATCTGCTGTGTTTGACGACTGAGCAGATCTGCAATCTGATTGTGCACCCCTGGGAGGTGTTCTGCCAGGAGATACATGTTTTGCGGAATGGCCCTTCTCCATATGCTTCGAGCTAGGTGTAAAAGCTGTAGAGAGTGTCTCTCCCCCCTGTTTTTGTATGTAGTACATTGCTGTCATGTTTGTACGGACAAGGACAGTCTTGCCTACATGATGGAGTTGAAAGGATTTTAATGCCAGAAAAATTGCTAGTAATTCCAGGTAATTTATGTGGCGTTGTTTTAGCTGAGGGGTCCATACGCCCTGAATAGTATGGTTTTGAAGAGGAGCTCCCCAGCCGGTGAGCGATGCATCTGCTGTTAGCACTATCTGTGGAATCTGGTTGAGGAACGGCCGTCCTTTGGAAAGGTTTTGTGTGTTCCACCACTGCAGGGAGCGATGTGTGCGGCTGTCCACCAACACCAGATCTGTTAATTGACCTTGAGCCTGGTTCCACTGACGTGCCAAACACTCCTGTAAGGGACACATTTGGAGTCTTGCATAAGGAACGATGAGAAAGCAAGAGGCCATCATCCCGATTAACTGCATGAACACTCGAGCTGGTAATGCGTGTTGAGGCTGAAATTGTGATATTAGAGCTTGGATGTTGCATATCCTGACTGGGTTGGGGTATGCTAGAGCTTTTGAAGTGTTTATTATAGCTCCTAGATATTGTTGTGTGTTGGACGGTTGGAGGTGGGACTTGGTGAGGTTCACCGTGAATCCCAATTGGTGAAGCAACTGGATTGTTTTGTGTGTGTGTGTGTGTTGGACACAGCTGTTGTGCGACTTGGCTTTTCTGAGCCAGTCGTCCAGATAAGGGAACACGTGAATATGTTGCCTTCGTAAATGAGCTGCTACTACTGCGAGGCACTTTGTGAAGACTCTGGGTGCTGTGGTAACCCCGAACGGGAGGACTTTGAACTGATAGTGTTGACCGTGTACTACGAACCTGAGATATTTCCTGTGAGCGGAGTGAATGGGAATATGAAAGTAGGCATCCTTTAAATCCAGAGTGGAGAGAAAGTCGCCTTGTTGAAGCAGTGGTAGCACCTGTTGGAGAGTGACCATGTGGAAGTGGTCTGACTGAATGTAAAGGTTTAACGGTCTGAGGTCCAATATTGGCCTGAGAGAGCCGTCCTTTTTTGGAATCAGAAAATATAGGGAGTAAACCCCTGTGCCTTGCTGAGGCAAGGGGACTGGTTCTATTGCATATTTTTGTAATAGAGAGAGAACCTCTTGTTTTAGAAGCGTTAGATGTTCCGAGGACATTGGACGTTGTCTGGGAGGAATGCTTGGGGGGGTGGAGGTGAGTTCCAGGCAATAACCATACTGGATACTTTGTCTTACCCACCTGTCTGTTGTGATGGAGTTCCAGACAGGTAGGAACTGTGAGAGACGTCCCCCGACAGGAGTGGAATGATCGGGGGGAAGTGGAGGGAAGTCACTGCTTGGTGGTAGGGGAGCTGAGGGTGTTGTTACCCCGGCCTCTTCCCTTATTGTTGTTACCCCTGTAATATCCTCTGGAGGAGGTAGTTTGATTGGGATTTTTGTATGATGAAGAGGGATGTTCTGAGCCAGTGGTTTTGGAAATAGCCCTGTAAAAGGAGCGACGAAAAGAGCCTCTAGGGGAAGAGAATTGCAAGGCCCCATGGACTTGGCAGTCTCAGTATCTTTTTTCATCTTCTCTAAAGATGTGTCGACTGTGGGCCCAAAAAGATGCTCTTGGTCGAAAGGCTGATTAAGAATAGTGGATTGCACCTCCTGCTTGAATCCGGATACGCGGAGCCAAGCGTGCCTGCGTAGTAAAACGCTGGTATTAATAGCACGAGATGCTGTATCAGCCGCATCGAGGGCACATTTTATAGATGTGTTGGTTATTAGTTTACCCTCCTGTATAAGGTCATTAGCCTCAGGTAGATGTTGCATAAGCTTTTCAAGCTCATCATAGTGAGCTCTGTCATATCTGGCTAACAAAGCTTGGGCGTTGGCAACCCGCCAGTGATTTGCAGCCTGTGACGCAATTAGTTTGCCAGATGCGTCTGAGTTTTGATTCTTTATCAGGAGGAGGGGTGTCGCCTGTGCTCTGTGAATTAGCCCTCTTGCGTGCATTAGACACCACAAGAGAATCTAAAGGGACCGGACCTCTGATGTACACGGGGTCATTGGGAGCTGCCTTATATTTTTTGTCCACCCTGGTGTTTAGGATTCTGGCTCTAACCGGGTCTTTAAACACTTCTGGTGCATGTTTTAGCATGCCTTTTAGCATTGGTAGGGTGTGTGTGGACTTTTGTGAGGGTGCAAAAGTTTCTAATAAAAAATCTTCCTCTAAGGGATCAGAGTGTAATTGTACCCAGTGGTATTGAGCAGCCCTATTAATTATTGCGCAAACCCAATATTATCATCTGGTGGTGATGGTCTAGAGCATGGGTACTCTCAAACGTTCTCTCGGGGCCAAATTTACAGTGTGGTTTGTGGCCAAGGGCCGCACCGGTGGGGGCAGGGTCTGTGGGGGAGGGGCGGGGCTAGAGCACAAAAAAAACCTGTGACCATGAGGTTGAACACAGGCTCCTGCAGTGGACGCATTCGTACACTGAGCCCCCGGACCCCTCTCTCTCCCCCTCTCTCTCTCTCCCTCCGTGTCTCTCTCTCTCTCTCCCTCCTTCCGTCCGTCCCTCTCCCTCCTTCCGTCCGTCCCTCTCCCTCCTTCCGTCCGTCCCTCTCCCTCCTTCCGTCCGTCCCTCTCCCTCCTTCCGTCCGTCCGTCTCCCTCCTTCCGTCCGTCCGTCTCCCTCCTTCCGTCCGTCCGTCTCCCTCTGTCCGTCCGTCTGTCTGTCTCCCTCCGTCCGTCTCCGTCTGTCTGTCTCCCTCCGTCCGTCTCCGTCTGTCTGTCTCCCTCTGTCTGTCTGTCTCCCTCTGTCTGTCTGTCTCCCTCCGTCTGTCTGTCTCCCTCCGTCTGTCTGTCTCCCTCCGTCTGTCTCCCTCCGTCTGTCTCCCTCCGTCTGTCTCCCTCCGTCTGTCTCCCTCCGTCTGTCTCCCTCCGTCTGTCTCCCTCCGTCTGTCTCCCTCCGTCTGTCTCCCTCCGTCTGTCTCCCTCCGTCTGTCTCCCTCCGTCTGTCTCCCTCCGTCTGTCTCCCTCCGTCTGTCTCCCTCCGTCTGTCTCCCTCCGTCTGTCTCCCTCCGTCTGTCTCCCTCCGTCTGTCTCCCTCCGTCTGTCTCCGTCCGTCTGTCTCCGTCCGTCTCCCTCCGTCCGTCTCCCTCCGTCCGTCTCCCTCCGTCCGTCTCCCTCCGTCCGTCTCCCTCCGTCCGTCTCCCTCCGTCCGTCTCCCTCCGTCCGTCTCCCTCCGTCCGTCTCCCTCCGTCCGTCTCCCTCCGTCCGTCTCCCTCCGTCCGTCTCCCTCCGTCTGTCTCCCTCCGTCCGTCTCCCTCCGTCCGTCTCCCTCCGTCTGTCTCCCTCCGTCTGTCTCCCTCCGTCTGTCTCCCTCCGTCTGTCTCCCTCCGTCTGTCTGTCTGTCTGTCTGTCTCCCTCCGTCTGTCTGTCTGTCTCCCTCCGTCTGTCTGTCTGTCTCCCTCCGTCTGTCTGTCTGTCTGTCTCCGTCTGTCTGTCTGTCTCCCTCTGTCTGTCTGTCTCCCTCCCTCTGTCTGTCTGTCTCCCTCCGTCTGTCTGTCTGTCCGTCTCCCTCCGTCTGTCTGTCTGTCCGTCTCCCTCCGTCTGTCTGTCTGTCTCCCTCCGTCTGTCTGTCTGTCTCCCTCCCTCCGTCTGTCTGTCTGTCTCCCTCCCTCCGTCTGTCTGTCTGTCTCCCTCCCTCCGTCTGTCTGTCTGTCTCCCTCCCTCCGTCTGTCTCCCTCCGTCTGTCTGTCTCCCTCCGTCTGTCTCCCTCCGTCTGTCTGTCTCCGTCTGTCTGTCTCCCTCCGTCTGTCTCCCTCCGTCTGTCTGTCTCCCTCCGTCTGTCTGTCTCCCTCTGTCTGTCTCCCTCCGTCTGTCTGTCTGTCTGTCTCCCTCTGTCTGTCTCCCTCCGTCTGTCTGTCTGTCTGTCTCCCTCCGTCTGTCTGTCTGTCTGTCTGTCTGTCTCCCTCCGTCTGTCTGTCTGTCTGTCTGTCTGTCTCCCTCCGTCTGTCTGTCTGTCTGTCTGTCTCCCTCCGTCTGTCTGTCTGTCTGTCTCCCTCCGTCTGTCTGTCTGTCTGTCTCCCTCTGTCTGTCTGTCTGTCTCCCTCCGTCTGTCTGTCTCCCTCCGTCTGTCTGTCTGTCTGTCTCCCTCCCTCCGTCTGTCTCCCTCCGTCTGTCTGTCTCCCTCCGTCTGTCTCCCTCCGTCTGTCTGTCTCCGTCTGTCTGTCTCCCTCCGTCTGTCTCCCTCCGTCTGTCTGTCTCCCTCTGTCTGTCTCCCTCCGTCTGTCTGTCTCCCTCCGTCTGTCTGTCTCCCTCTGTCTGTCTCCCTCCGTCTGTCTGTCTGTCTGTCTCCCTCTGTCTGTCTCCCTCCGTCTGTCTGTCTGTCTGTCTCCCTCCCTGTCTGTCTGTCTGTCTCCCTCTGTCTGTCTGTCTGTCTGTCTGTCTGTCTCCCTCCGTCTGTCTGTCTGTCTGTCTGTCTCCCTCCGTCTGTCTGTCTGTCTGTCTCCCTCTGTCCGTCTGTCTGTCTCCCTCCGTCTGTCTGTCTCCCTCCGTCTGTCTGTCTCCCTCCGTCTGTCTGTCTCCCTCCGTCTGTCTGTCTCCCTCCGTCTGTCTGTCTCCCTCCGTCTGTCTCCCTCCGTCTGTCTCCCTCTGTCTGTCTCCCTCTGTCTGTCTGTCTGTCTCCCTCCGTCTGTCTCCCTCCGTCTGTCTCCCTCTGTCTGTCTCCCTCTGTCTGTCTGTCTGTCTCCCTCTGTCTGTCTGTCTGTCTCCCTCCGTCTGTCTGTCTCCCTCCGTCTGTCTGTCTCCCTCCGTCTGTCTGTCTCCCTCCGTCTGTCTGTCTCCCTCTGTCTGTCTCCCTCTGTCTGTCTGTCTGTCTCCCTCCGTCTGTCTGTCTCCCTCCGTCTGTCTGTCTCCCTCCGTCTGTCTGTCTCCCTCCGTCTGTCTGTCTCCCTCCGTCTGTCTGTCTCCCTCCGTCTGTCTCCCTCTGTCTGTCTCCCTCTGTCTGTCTGTCTGTCTCCCTCTGTCTGTCTGTCTGTCTCCCTCTGTCTGTCTGTCTGTCTCCCTCCGTCTGTCTGTCTCCCTCCGTCTGTCTGTCTCCCTCCGTCTGTCTGTCTCCCTCCGTCTGTCTGTCTCCCTCCGTCTGTCTGTCTGTCTGTCTCCCTCCCTCTGTCTGTCTGTCTGTCTCCCTCCGTCTGTCTGTCTGTCTGTCTCCCTCCGTCTGTCTGTCTCCCTCCGTCTGTCTCCCTCCGTCTGTCTCCCTCTGTCTGTCTCCCTCTGTCTGTCTCCCTCTGTCTGTCTGTCTGTCTCCCTCTGTCTGTCTGTCTGTCTCCCTCCGTCTGTCTGTCTCCCTCCGTCTGTCTGTCTCCCTCCGTCTGTCTGTCTCCCTCTGTCTGTCTCCCTCTGTCTGTCTGTCTGTCTCCCTCCGTCTGTCTGTCTCCCTCCGTCTGTCTGTCTCCCTCCGTCTGTCTGTCTCCCTCCGTCTGTCTGTCTCCCTCCGTCTGTCTCCCTCTGTCTGTCTCCCTCTGTCTGTCTGTCTGTCTCCCTCTGTCTGTCTGTCTGTCTCCCTCTGTCTGTCTGTCTGTCTCCCTCCGTCTGTCTGTCTCCCTCCGTCTGTCTGTCTCCCTCCGTCTGTCTGTCTCCCTCCGTCTGTCTGTCTCCCTCCGTCTGTCTGTCTGTCTGTCTCCCTCTGTCTGTCTGTCTCCCTCTGTCTGTCTGTCTCCCTCTGTCTGTCTGTCTCCCTCTGTCTGTCTGTCTCCCTCTGTCTGTCTCCCTCCGTCTGTCTGTCTGTCTCCCTCCGTCTGTCTGTCTGTCCCCCTCCGTCTGTCCCCCTCCGTCTGTCTGTCTCCCTCTGTCTGTCTCCCTCCGTCTGTCTGTCTGTCTCCCTCCCTCTGTCTGTCTGTCTCCCTCCGTCTGTCTGTCTGTCTGTCTCCCTCTGTCTGTCTGTCTCCCTCCGTCTGTCTGTCTGTCTGTCTCCCTCCGTCTGTCTGTCTGTCTGTCTGTCTCCCTCCGTCTGTCTGTCTGTCTGTCTGTCTCCCTCCGTCTGTCTGTCTGTCTCCCTCTGTCCGTCTGTCTGTCTCCCTCCGTCTGTCTGTCTCCCTCCGTCTGTCTGTCTCCCTCCGTCTGTCTGTCTCCCTCCGTCTGTCTGTCTCCCTCCGTCTGTCTGTCTCCCTCCGTCTGTCTGTCTCCCTCCGTCTGTCTCCCTCTGTCTGTCTCCCTCTGTCTGTCTCCCTCTGTCTGTCTGTCTGTCTCCCTCTGTCTGTCTGTCTGTCTCCCTCCGTCTGTCTGTCTCCCTCCGTCTGTCTGTCTCCCTCCGTCTGTCTGTCTCCCTCCGTCTGTCTGTCTCCCTCTGTCTGTCTCCCTCTGTCTGTCTGTCTGTCTCCCTCCGTCTGTCTGTCTGTCTGTCTCCCTCTGTCTGTCTGTCTGTCTCCCTCCGTCTGTCTGTCTGTCTGTCTCCCTCCGTCTGTCTGTCTGTCCGTCTCCCTCCGTCTGTCTGTCTGTCCGTCCCCCTCCGTCTGTCTGTCTGTCCCCCTCCGTCTGTCTGTCTGTCTCCCTCTGTCTGTCTGTCTCCCTCCGTCTGTCTGTCTCCCTCCGTCTGTCTGTCTGTCCGTCTCCCTCCGTCTGTCTGTCTGTCCGTCTCCCTCCGTCTGTCTGTCTGTCCGTCTCCCTCCGTCTGTCTGTCTGTCTGTCTCCCTCCGTCTGTCTGTCTGTCCGTCTCCCTCCGTCTGTCTGTCTGTCCGTCCCCCTCCGTCTGTCTGTCTGTCTGTCCCCCTCCGTCTGTCTGTCCGTCCCCCTCCGTCTGTCTGTCCGTCCCCCTCCGTCTGTCTGTCTGTCTCCCTCCGTCTGTCTGTCTCCCTCCGTCTGTCTGTCTCCCTCCGTCTGTCTGTCTGTCTCCCTCCCTCCGTCTGTCTGTCTGTCTCCCTCCCTCCGTCTGTCTGTCTGTCTCCCTCCCTCCGTCTGTCTGTCTGTCTCCCTCCCTCCGTCTGTCTCCCTCCGTCTGTCTGTCTCCCTCCGTCTGTCTGTCTCCCTCCGTCTGTCTGTCTCCCTCCGTCTGTCTCCCTCCGTCTGTCTGTCTCCCTCCGTCTGTCTGTCTCCCTCTGTCTGTCTCCCTCCGTCTGTCTCCCTCCGTCTGTCTCCCTCCGTCTGTCTCCCTCCGTCTGTCTCCCTCTGTCTGTCTCCCTCCGTCTGTCTGTCTCCCTCCGTCTGTCTCCCTCCGTCTGTCTGTCTGTCTGTCTCCCTCCGTCTGTCTGTCTGTCTGTCTGTCTGTCTCCCTCCGTCTGTCTGTCTGTCTGTCTGTCTCCCTCCGTCTGTCTGTCTGTCTGTCTGTCTCCCTCCGTCTGTCTGTCTGTCTGTCTGTCTGTCTCCCTCCGTCTGTCTGTCTGTCTGTCTGTCTGTCTCCCTCCGTCTGTCTGTCTGTCTGTCTGTCTGTCTCCCTCCCTCCGTCTGTCTGTCTGTCTCCCTCCCTCTGTCTGTCTGTCTGTCTCCCTCCCTCCGTCTGTCTGTCTGTCTCCCTCCCGTCTGTCTGTCTCCCTCCGTCTGTCTGTCTCCCTCCGTCTGTCTGTCTCCCTCCGTCTGTCTGTCTCCCTCCGTCTGTCTGTCTCCCTCCGTCTGTCTCCCTCTGTCTGTCTCCCTCCGTCTGTCTCCCTCTGTCTGTCTCCCTCTGTCTGTCTGTCTGTCTCCCTCTGTCTGTCTGTCTGTCTCCCTCTGTCTGTCTGTCTGTCTCCCTCTGTCTGTCTGTCTCCCTCCGTCTGTCTGTCTCCCTCCGTCTGTCTGTCTCCCTCCGTCTGTCTGTCTCCCTCCGTCTGTCTGTCTCCCTCCGTCTGTCTGTCTCCCTCCGTCTGTCTGTCTCCCTCTGTCTGTCTCCCTCTGTCTGTCTGTCCGTCCCCCTCCGTCTGTCTGTCCGTCCCCCTCCGTCTGTCTGTCTGTCTCCCTCTGTCTGTCTGTCTCCCTCCGTCTGTCTGTCTCCCTCCGTCTGTCTGTCTCCCTCCGTCTGTCTGTCTGTCTCCCTCCCTCCGTCTGTCTGTCTGTCTGTCTCCCTCCGTCTGTCTGTCTGTCTGTCCGTCTCCCTCCGTCTGTCTGTCTGTCCGTCTCCCTCCGTCTGTCTGTCTGTCTCCCTCCCTCCGTCTGTCTCCCTCCGTCTGTCTGTCTCCCTCCGTCTGTCTCCCTCCCTCCGTCTGTCTCCCTCCGTCTGTCTGTCTCCCTCCGTCTGTCTCCCTCCGTCTGTCTGTCTCCCTCCGTCTGTCTCCCTCCGTCTGTCTGTCTCCCTCCGTCTGTCTGTCTGTCTGTCTCCCTCCGTCTGTCTGTCTGTCTGTCTCCCTCCGTCTGTCTGTCTGTCTGTCTGTCTCCCTCCGTCTGTCTGTCTGTCTGTCTGTCTGTCTCCCTCCGTCTGTCTGTCTGTCTGTCTGTCTGTCTCCCTCCGTCTGTCTGTCTGTCTGTCTCCCTCCGTCTGTCTGTCTGTCTCCCTCCGTCTGTCTGTCTGTCTGTCTCCGTCTGTCTGTCTGTCTGTCTGTCTCCCTCTGTCCGTCTGTCTGTCTCCCTCCGTCTGTCTGTCTCCCTCTGTCTGTCTGTCTCCCTCCGTCTGTCTGTCTCCCTCCGTCTGTCTGTCTCCCTCCGTCTGTCTGTCTCCCTCCGTCTGTCTGTCTCCCTCCGTCTGTCTGTCTCCCTCTGTCTGTCTCCCTCTGTCTGTCTGTCTGTCTCCCTCCGTCTGTCTGTCTCCCTCCGTCTGTCTGTCTCCCTCCGTCTGTCTGTCTCCCTCCGTCTGTCTGTCTCCCTCCGTCTGTCTGTCTCCCTCCGTCTGTCCTCCGTCTGTCTGTCTCCCTCCGTCTGTCTGTCTCCCTCCGTCTGTCTGTCTCCCTCCGTCTGTCTGTCTCCCTCCGTCTGTCTGTCTCCCTCCGTCTGTCTGTCTCCCTCCGTCTGTCTGTCTCCCTCCGTCTGTCTGTCTCCCTCCGTCTGTCTGTCTCCCTCTGTCTGTCTGTCTGTCTGTCTGTCCGTCTCCCTCCGTCTGTCTGTCTGTCTGTCTGTCCGTCTCCCTCCGTCTGTCTGTCTGTCTGTCCGTCCCCCTCCGTCTGTCTGTCTGTCTCCCTCTGTCTGTCTGTCTCCCTCCGTCTGTCTGTCTCCCTCCGTCTGTCTGTCTCCCTCTGTCTGTCTGTCTCCCTGTCTGTCTGTCTCCCTCTGTCTGTCTGTCTCCCTCTGTCTGTCTGTCTCCCTCTGTCTGTCTGTCTCCCTCCGTCTGTCTGTCTGTCCGTCTCCCTCCGTCTGTCTGTCTGTCCGTCTCCCTCCGTCTGTCTGTCTGTCTGGCTCCCTCCGTCTGTCTGTCTGTCTGTCTCCCTCCGTCTGTCTGTCTGTCCGTCTCCCTCCGTCTGTCTGTCTGTCCGTCCCCCTCCGTCTGTCTGTCTGTCTGTCCCCCTCCGTCTGTCTGTCCGTCCCCCTCCGTCTGTCTGTCTGTCCCCCTCCGTCTGTCTGTCTGTCTCCCTCTGTCTGTCTGTCTCCCTCTGTCTGTCTGTCTCCCTCCGTCTGTCTGTCTCCCTCCGTCTGTCTGTCTCCCTCCGTCTGTCTGTCTCCCTCCGTCTGTCTGTCTCCCTCCGTCTGTCTGTCTCCCTCCGTCTGTCTGTCTCCCTCCGTCTGTCTGTCTCCCTCTGTCTGTCTCCCTCTGTCTGTCTGTCTCCCTGTCTGTCTGTCTCCCTCTGTCTGTCTGTCTCCCTCTGTCTGTCTGTCTCCCTGTCTGTCTGTCTCCCTCTGTCTGTCTGTCTCCCTCTGTCTGTCTGTCTCCCTCTGTCTGTCTGTCTCCCTCCGTCTGTCTGTCTGTCCGTCTCCCTCCGTCTGTCTGTCTGTCCGTCTCCCTCCGTCTGTCTGTCTGTCCGTCTCCCTCCGTCTGTCTGTCTGTCTGTCTCCCTCCGTCTGTCTGTCTGTCCGTCTCCCTCCGTCTGTCTGTCTGTCCGTCCCCCTCCGTCTGTCTGTCTGTCTGTCCCCCTCCGTCTGTCTGTCTGTCCGTCTCCCTCCGTCTGTCTGTCTGTCTGTCTCCCTCCGTCTGTCTGTCTCCCTCCGTCTGTCTGTCTGTCTGTCTCCCTCCGTCTGTCTGTCTGTCCGTCTCCCTCCGTCTGTCTGTCTGTCCGTCTCCCTCCGTCTGTCTGTCTGTCTCCCTCTGTCTGTCTCCCTCCGTCTGTCTGTCTCCCTCCGTCTGTCTGTCTGTCTGTCTCCCTCCGTCTGTCTGTCTCCCTCCGTCTGTCTGTCTCCCTCCGTCTGTCTGTCTGTCTGTCTGTCTGTCTCCCTCCGTCTGTCTGTCTAACTCCCTCCGTCTGTCTGTCTGTCTAACTCCCTCCGTCTGTCTGTCTGTCCGTCTCCCTCCGTCTGTCTGTCTGTCTCCCTCCGTCTGTCTGTCTGTCTCCCTCCGTCTGTCTGTCTCCCTCCGTCTGTCTGTCTCCCTCCGTCTGTCTGTCTGTCTCCCTCTGTCTGTCTGTCTCCCTCTGTCTGTCTGTCTCCCTCTGTCTGTCTGTCTCCCTCTGTCTGTCTGTCTCCCTCTGTCTGTCTGTCTCCCTCTGTCTGTCTGTCTCCCTCTGTCTGTCTGTCTCCCTCTGTCTGTCTCCGTCTGTCTGTCTGTCTCCGTCTGTCTGTCTGTCTGTCTCCCTCTGTCTGTCTGTCTCCCTCTGTCTGTCTGTCTCCCTCCGTCTGTCTGTCTCCCTCCGTCTGTCTGTCTCCCTCCGTCTGTCTGTCTCCCTCCGTCTGTCTGTCTCCCTCCGTCTGTCTGTCTCCCTCCGTCTGTCTGTCTCCCTCCGTCTGTCTGTCTCCCTCCGTCTGTCTGTCTCCCTCTGTCTGTCTGTCTCCCTCTGTCTGTCTGTCTCCCTCTGTCTGTCTGTCTCCCTCTGTCTGTCTGTCTCCCTCTGTCTGTCTGTCTCCCTCTGTCTGTCTGTCTGTCTGTCTGTCTCCCTCCGTCTGTCTCCCTCCGTCTGTCTCCCTCCGTCTGTCTCCCTCCGTCTGTCTCCCTCCGTCTGTCTGTCTCCCTCCGTCTGTCTGTCTGTCTGTCTCCCTCCGTCTGTCTGTCTGTCTCCCTCCGTCTGTCTGTCTGTCTCCCTCTGTCTGTCTAACTCCCTCCGTCTGTCTGTCTGTCTAACTCCCTCCGTCTGTCTGTCTGTCTAACTCCCTCCGTCTGTCTGTCTGTCTAACTCCCTCCGTCTGTCTGTCTGTCTGTCTCCCTCCGTCTGTCTGCCTCCCTCCGTCTGTCTGCCTCCCTCTGTCTGTCTGTCTCCCTCTGTCTGTCTGTCTCCCTCTGTCTGTCTGTCTGTCTGTCTGTCTCCCTCCGTCTGTCTCCCTCCGTCTGTCTCCCTCCGTCTGTCTCCCTCCGTCTGTCTCCCTCCGTCTGTCTCCCTCCGTCTGTCTCCCTCCGTCTGTCTGTCTGTCTGTCTCCCTCCGTCTGTCTGTCTGTCTCCCTCCGTCTGTCTGTCTGTCTCCCTCTGTCTGTCTAACTCCCTCCGTCTGTCTGTCTGTCTAACTCCCTCCGTCTGTCTGTCTGTCTAACTCCCTCCGTCTGTCTGTCTGTCTAACTCCCTCCGTCTGTCTGTCTGTCTAACTCCCTCCGTCTGTCTGTCTGTCTAACTCCCTCCGTCTGTCTGTCTGTCTGTCTCCCTCCGTCTGTCTGCCTCCCTCCGTCTGTCTGCCTCCCTCCGTCTGTCTGCCTCCCTCCGTCTGTCTGTCTCTCCCTCCGTCTGTCTGTCTGCCTCCCTCCGTCTGTCTGTCTCCCTCCGTCTGTCTGTCTGTCTGCCTCCCTCCGTCTGTCTGTCTCCCTCCGTCTGTCTGTCTGTCTCCCTCCGTCTGTCTGTCTCCCTCCGTCTGTCTGTCTCCCTCTGTCTGTCTCCCTCTGTCTGTCTGTCTGTCCGTCTCCCTCTGTCTGTCTGTCTGTCCGTCTCCCTCCGTCTGTCTGTCTGTCTGTCTGTCTGTCTCCCTCCGTCTGTCTGTCTGTCTGTCTCCCTCCGTCTGTCTGTCTGTCCGTCTCCCTCCGTCTGTCTGTCTGTCCGTCTCCCTCCGTCTGTCTGTCTGTCTGTCCGTCCCCCTCCGTCTGTCTGTCTGTCTGTCTGTCTCCCTCTGTCTGTCTGTCTCCCTCCGTCTGTCTGTCTCCCTCCGTCTGTCTGTCTCCCTCTGTCTGTCTGTCTCCCTCTGTCTGTCTGTCTCCCTCCGTCTGTCTCCCTCCGTCTGTCTCCCTCCGTCTGTCTCCCTCCGTCTGTCTGTCTCCGTCTGTCTGTCTGTCTCCCTCTGTCTGTCTGTCTCCCTCTGTCTGTCTGTCTCCCTCTGTCTGTCTCCCTCCCTCTGTCTGTCTCCCTCCGTCTGTCTGTCTCCCTCCGTCTGTCTGTCTCCGTCTGTCTGTGTCTGTCTCCCTCTGTCTGTCTGTCTGTCTCCCTCTGTCTGTCTGTCTGTCTCCGTCTGTCTGTCTGTCTCCCTCCGTCTGTCTGTCTCCCTCCGTCTGTCTGTCTCCCTCCGTCTGTCTGTCTGTCTGTCTGTCTCCCTCCGTCTGTCTGTCTGTCTGTCTCCCTCCGTCTGTCTGTCTGTCTGTCTCCCTCCTGTCTCCCTCCCTCCCTCCGTCTGTCTGTCTGTCTGTCCCTCCCTCCGTCTGTCTGTCTGTCTGTCTCCCTCCGTCTGTCTGTCTGTCTGTCTCCCTCCGTCTGTCTGTCTAACTCCCTCCGTCTGTCTGTCTGTCTAACTCCCTCCGTCTGTCTGTCTGTCTAACTCCCTCCGTCTGTCTGTCTGTCTGTCTCCCTCCGTCTGTCTGTCTGTCTGTCTGTCTGTCTGTCTGTCTCCCTCCGTCTGTCTGTCTGTCTGTCTGTCTGTCTGTCTGTCTCCCTCCGTCTGTCTGTCTGTCTGTCTCCCTCCGTCTGTCTGTCTGTCTGTCTGTCTGTCTGTCTGTCTCCCTCCGTCTGTCTGTCTGTCTGTCTGTCTGTCTGTCTCCCTCCGTCTGTCTGTCTGTCTCCCTCCGTCTGTCTGTCTGTCTCCCTCCGTCTGTCTGTCTGTCTCCGTCTGTCTGTCTGTCTCCCTCTGTCTGTCTGTCTCCCTCTGTCTGTCTGTCTCCCTCTGTCTGTCCGTCTCCCTCTGTCTGTCCGTCTCCCTCCGTCTGTCTGTCTGTCCGTCTCCCTCCGTCTGTCTGTCTGTCTGTCTCCCTCCGTCTGTCTGTCTGTCTGTCTCCCTCCGTCTGTCTGTCTGTCTGTCTGTCTCCCTCCGTCTGTCTGTCTGTCTGTCTGTCTCCCTCCGTCTGTCTGTCTGTCTGTCTCCCTCCTGTCTGTCTGTCTGTCTGTCTCCCTCCGTCTGTCTGTCTGTCTGTCTCCCTCCCTCCCTCCCTCTGTCTGTCTCCCTCCGTCTGTCTGTCTGTCTGCCTCCCTCCGTCTGTCTGTCTGTCTCCCTCCGTCTGTCTGTCTGTCTCCGTCTGTCTGTCTGTCTCCCTCTGTCTGTCTGTCTCCCTCCCTCCGTCTGTCTGTCCGTCTCCCTCCGTCTGTCTGTCCGTCTCCCTCCGTCTGTCTGTCTGTCTCCCTCCGTCTGTCTGTCTGTCTCCCTCCGTCTGTCTGTCTGTCTCCCTCCCTCCGTCTGTCTGTCTGTCTCCCTCCCTCCGTCTGTCTGTCTGTCTCCCTCCCTCCGTCTGTCTGTCTGTCTCCCTCCCTCCGTCTGTCTGTCTAACTCCCTCCGTCTGTCTGTCTAACTCCCTCCCTCCGTCTGTCTGTCTAACTCCCTCCGTCTGTCTGTCTGTCTAACTCCCTCCGTCTGTCTGTCTGTCTAACTCCCTCCGTCTGTCTGTCTGTCTAACTCCCTCCGTCTGTCTGTCTGTCTGTCTCCCTCCGTCTGTCTGTCTCTCCCTCCGTCTGTCTGTCTCCCTCCGTCTGTCTGTCTCCCTCCGTCTGTCTGTCTCCCTCCCTCCGTCTGTCTGTCTGTCTCCCTCCCTCCGTCTGTCTGTCTGTCTCCCTCCCTCCGTCTGTCTGTCTGTCTCCCTCCCTCCGTCTGTCTCCCTCCGTCTGTCTGTCTCCCTCCGTCTGTCTGTCTCCCTCCGTCTGTCTGTCTCCCTCCGTCTGTCTGTCTCCCTCCGTCTGTCTGTCTCCCTCCGTCTGTCTGTCTCCCTCCGTCTGTCTGTCTCCCTCCGTCTGTCTGTCTCCCTCCGTCTGTCTGTCTCCCTCCGTCTGTCTGTCTCCCTCTGTCTGTCTCCCTCCGTCTGTCTCCGTCTGTCTGTCTCCCTCCGTCTGTCTGTCTGTCTGTCTCCCTCCGTCTGTCTGTCTGTCTGTCTGTCTCCCTCCGTCTGTCTGTCTGTCTGTCTGTCTCCCTCCGTCTGTCTGTCTGTCTCCCTCCGTCTGTCTGTCTCCCTCCGTCTGTCTGTCTGTCTGTCTGTCTCCCTCCGTCTGTCTGTCTAACTCCCTCCGTCTGTCTGTCTGTCTAACTCCCTCCGTCTGTCTGTCTGTCCGTCTCCCTCCGTCTGTCTGTCTGTCTCTCCTCCGTCTGTCTGTCTGTCTGTCTCCCTCCTCTGTCTGTCTGTCTGTCTGTCTCCCCTCCGTCTGTCTGTCTGTCTCCCTCCGTCTGTCTGTCTCCCTCCGTCTGTCTGTCTGTCTCCCTCCGTCTGTCTGTCTGTCTCCCTCCGTCTGTCTGTCTGTCTCCCTCCCTCCGTCTGTCTGTCTCCCTCCCTCCGTCTGTCTGTCTCCCTCCCTCCGTCTGTCTCCCTCCCTCCGTCTGTCTCCCTCCGTCTGTCTGTCTCCCTCCGTCTGTCTCCCTCCGTCTGTCTGTCTCCCTCCGTCTGTCTCCCTCCGTCTGTCTGTCTCCCTCCGTCTGTCTCCCTCCGTCTGTCTGTCTCCCTCCGTCTGTCTGTCTGTCTCCCTCCGTCTGTCTGTCTGTCTGTCTCCCTCCGTCTGTCTGTCTGTCTGTCTCCCTCCGTCTGTCTGTCTGTCTGTCTGTCTCCCTCCGTCTGTCTGTCTGTCTGTCTGTCTGTCTCCTCCCTCTGTCTGTCTGTCTGTCTGTCTCCCTCCGTCTGTCTGTCTGTCTGTCTCCGTCCGTCTGTCTGTCTGTCTGTCTCCCTCCGTCTGTCTCCCTCCGTCTGTCTGTCTCCCTCTGTCTGTCTGTCTCCCTCTGTCTGTCTGTCTCCCTCTGTCTGTCCGTCTCCCTCTGTCTGTCCGTCTCCCTCCGTCTGTCTGTCTGTCCGTCTCCCTCCGTCTGTCTGTCTGTCTCCCTCCGTCTGTCTGTCTGTCTCCCTCCGTCTGTCTGTCTGTCTCCCTCCGTCTGTCTGTCTGTCTCCCTCCGTCTGTCTGTCTGTCTCCCTCCGTCTGTCTGTCTGTCTCCCTCCGTCTGTCTGTCTCCCTCCCTCCGTCTGTCTGTCTGTCTCCCTCCGTCTGTCTGTCTGTCTCCCTCCCTCCGTCTGTCTGTCTCCCTCCCTCTGTCTGTCTGTCTCCCTCCCGTCTGTCTGTCTCCCTCCGTCTGTCTGTCTCCCTCCGTCTGTCTCCCTCTGTCTGTCTGTCTCCCTCCGTCTGTCTGTCTCTCTCCGTCTGTCTGTCTCCCTCGTCTGTCTGTCTCCCTCCGTCTGTCTGTCTGTCTCCCTCCGTCTGTCTGTCTGTCTCCCTCCGTCTGTCTGTCTGTCTGTCTGTCTCCCTCCGTCTGTCTGTCTGTCTGTCTCCCTCCGTCTGTCTGTCTGTCTGTCTGTCTCCCTCCCTCCGTCTGTCTGTCTGTCTGTCTCCCTCCGTCTGTCTGTCTGTCTGTCTCCCTCCGTCTGTCTGTCTGTCTGTCTCCGTCCGTCCGTCTGTCTGTCTGTCTGTCTCCCTCCGTCTGTCTGTCTGTCTCTCCGTCTGTCTGTCTGCCTCCCTCTGTCTGTCTGTCTCCCTCTGTCTGTCTGTCTCCCTGTGTCTGTCTGTCTCCCTGTGTCTGTCTGTCTGTCTCCCTCCCTGTGTCTGTCTGTCTGTCTCCCTCCCTGTCTGTCTGTCTGTCTGTCTCCCTCCGTCTGTCTGTCTGTCTGTCTCCCTCCGTCTGTCTGTCTGTCTGTCCGTCTCCCTCCGTCTGTCTGTCTGTCCGTCTCCCTCCGTCTGTCTGTCTGTCTCCCTCCGTCTGTCTGTCTGTCTGTCTCCCTCCGTCTGTCTGTCTGTCCGTCTCCCTCCGTCTGTCTGTCTGTCCGTCTCCCTCCGTCTGTCTGTCTGTCCGTCTCCCTCCGTCTGTCTGTCTGTCCGTCTCCCTCCGTCTGTCTGTCTCCCTCTGTCTGTCTGTCTGTCCCCCTCCGTCTGTCTGTCTGTCTCCCTCTGTCTGTCTGTCTCCCTCCGTCTGTCTGTCTCCCTCCGTCTGTCTGTCTGTCTGTCTCCCTCCGTCTGTCTCCCTCCGTCTGTCTGTCTGTCTGTCTGTCTGTCTCCCTCCGTCTGTCTGTCTAACTCCCTCCGTCTGTCTGTCTGTCTAACTCCCTCCGTCTGTCTGTCTGTCTGTCTCCCTCCGTCTGTCTGTCTCCCTCCGTCTGTCTGTCTCCCTCCGTCTGTCTGTCTCCCTCTGTCTGTCTGTCTCCCTCTGTCTGTCTGTCTCCCTCTGTCTGTCTGTCTCCCTCTGTCTGTCTGTCTCCCTCTGTCTGTCTGTCTCCCTCTGTCTGTCTGTCTCCCTCTGTCTGTCTGTCTCCCTCTGTCTGTCTGTCTCCCTCTGTCTGTCTGTCTCCCTCTGTCTGTCTGTCTCCCTCTGTCTGTCTGTCTCCCTCTGTCTGTCTGTCTCCCTCTGTCTGTCTCCCTCTGTCTGTCTGTCTCCGTCTGTCTGTCTGTCTCCGTCTGTCTGTCTGTCTCCGTCTGTCTGTCTGTCTCCGTCTGTCTGTCTGTCTCCGTCTGTCTGTCTGTCTCCCTCTGTCTGTCTGTCTCCCTCTGTCTGTCTGTCTCCCTCTGTCTGTCTGTCTCCCTCCGTCTGTCTGTCTCCCTCCGTCTGTCTGTCTCCCTCCGTCTGTCTGTCTCCCTCCGTCTGTCTGTCTCCCTCCGTCTGTCTGTCTCCCTCCGTCTGTCTGTCTCCCTCTGTCTGTCTGTCTCCCTCTGTCTGTCTGTCTCCCTCTGTCTGTCTGTCTCCCTCTGTCTGTCTGTCTCCCTCTGTCTGTCTGTCTCCCTCTGTCTGTCTGTCTCCCTCTGTCTGTCTGTCTCCCTCTGTCTGTCTGTCTCCCTCTGTCTGTCTGTCTCCCTCCGTCTGTCTGTCTCCCTCCGTCTGTCTGTCTCCCTCCGTCTGTCTGTCTGTCTGTCTCCCTCCGTCTGTCTGTCTCCCTCTGTCTGTCTAACTCCCTCCGTCTGTCTAACTCCCTCCGTCTGTCTAACTCCCTCCGTCTGTCTGTCTAACTCCCTCCCTCCGTCTGTCTGTCTAACTCCCTCCGTCTGTCTGTCTGTCTAACTCCCTCCGTCTGTCTGTCTGTCTAACTCCCTCCGTCTGTCTGTCTGTCTAACTCCCTCCGTCTGTCTGTCTGTCTGTCTCCCTCCGTCTGTCTGCCTCCCTCCGTCTGTCTGTCTCCCTCCGTCTGTCTGTCTCCCTCCGTCTGTCTGTCTCCCTCCGTCTGTCTGTCTCCCTCCGTCTGTCTGTCTCCCTCTGTCTGTCTCCCTCTGTCTGTCTGTCTGTCCGTCTCCCTCTGTCTGTCTGTCTGTCCGTCTCCCTCCGTCTGTCTGTCTGTCCGTCTCCCTCCGTCTGTCTGTCTGTCTGTCTCCCTCCGTCTGTCTGTCTGTCTGTCTCCCTCCGTCTGTCTGCCTCCCTCCGTCTGTCTGTCTCCCTCCGTCTGTCTGTCTCCCTCCGTCTGTCTGTCTCCCTCCGTCTGTCTGTCTCCCTCTGTCTGTCTCCCTCTGTCTGTCTGTCTGTCCGTCTCCCTCTGTCTGTCTGTCTGTCCGTCTCCCTCCGTCTGTCTGTCTGTCTGTCTGTCTCCCTCCGTCTGTCTGTCTGTCTGTCTCCCTCCGTCTGTCTGTCTGTCTGTCTCCCTCCGTCTGTCTGTCTGTCCGTCCGTCTCCCTCCGTCTGTCTGTCTGTCCGTCTCCCTCCGTCTGTCTGTCTGTCTGTCCGTCCCCCTCCGTCTGTCTGTCTGTCTGTCTCCCTCTGTCTGTCTGTCTCCCTCCGTCTGTCTGTCTCCCTCCGTCTGTCTGTCTCCCTCTGTCTGTCTGTCTCCCTGTCTGTCTGTCTCCCTCTGTCTGTCTGTCTCCCTCTGTCTGTCTGTCTCCCTCTGTCTGTCTGTCTCCCTCCGTCTGTCTGTCTGTCCGTCTCCCTCCGTCTGTCTGTCTGTCCGTCTCCCTCCGTCTGTCTGTCTGTCCGTCTCCCTCCGTCTGTCTGTCTGTCTGTCTCCCTCCGTCTGTCTGTCTGTCTCCCTCCGTCTGTCTGTCTCCCTCTGTCTGTCTAACTCCCTCCGTCTGTCTGTCTGTCTCCCTCTGTCTGTCTAACTCCCTCCGTCTGTCTGTCTGTCTAACTCCCTCCGTCTGTCTGTCTGTCTAACTCCCTCCGTCTGTCTGTCTGTCTAACTCCCTCCGTCTGTCTGTCTGTCTGTCTCCCTCCGTCTGTCTGCCTCCCTCCGTCTGTCTGTCTCCCTCCGTCTGTCTGTCTCCCTCTGTCTGTCTGTCTCCCTCTGTCTGTCTGTCTCCCTCTGTCTGTCTGTCTCCCTCCGTCTGTCTGTCTGTCTGTCTGTCTCCCTCCGTCTGTCTGTCTGTCTCCCTCCGTCTGTCTGTCTGTCTGTCTCCCTCCGTCTGTCTGTCTCCCTCCGTCTGTCTGTCTCCCTCCGTCTGTCTGTCTCCCTCCGTCTGTCTGTCTCCCTCCGTCTGTCTGTCTCCCTCCGTCTGTCTGTCTCCCTCCGTCTGTCTCCCTCCGTCTGTCTCCCTCCGTCTGTCTGTCTCCCTCTGTCTGTCTGTCTCCCTCTGTCTGTCTGTCTCCCTCCGTCTGTCTGTCTCCCTCTGTCTGTCTGTCTCCCTCTGTCTGTCTCCCTCCCTCTGTCTGTCTCCCTCCGTCTGTCTGTCTCCCTCCGTCTGTCTGTCTCCCTCCGTCTGTCTGTCTCCGTCTGTCTGTGTCTGTCTCCCTCTGTCTGTCTGTCTGTCTCCCTCTGTCTGTCTGTCTGTCTCCCTCTGTCTGTCTGTCTGTCTCCGTCTGTCTGTCTGTCTCCCTCCGTCTGTCTGTCTCCCTCCGTCTGTCTGTCTGTCTGTCTGTCTCCCTCCCTGTCTGTCTGTCTGTCTCCCTCCCTCTGTCTGTCTGTCTCCCTCCCTCCGTCTGTCTGTCTGTCTGTCTGTCTGTCTCCCTCCCTCCGTCTGTCTGTCTGTCTGTCTCCCTCCCTCCGTCTGTCTGTCTGTCTGTCTGTCTCCCTCCGTCTGTCTGTCTGTCTGTCTCCCTCCGTCTGTCTGTCTAACTCCCTCCGTCTGTCTGTCTGTCTAACTCCCTCCGTCTGTCTGTCTGTCTAACTCCCTCCGTCTGTCTGTCTGTCTAACTCCCTCCGTCTGTCTGTCTGTCTAACTCCCTCCGTCTGTCTGTCTCCCTCCGTCTGTCTGTCTGTCTGTCTGTCTGTCTGTCTGTCTCCCTCCGTCTGTCTGTCTCCCTCCGTCTGTCTGTCTGTCTGTCTCCCTCCCTCCGTCTGTCTGTCTGTCTGTCTGTCTGTCTCCCTCCGTCTGTCTCCCTCCGTCTGTCTGTCTCCCTCCGTCTGTCTGTCTGTCTGTCTCCCTCCGTCTGTCTGTCTGTCTCCCTCCGTCTGTCTGTCTGTCTCCCTCTGTCTGTCTGTCTAACTCCCTCCGTCTGTCTGTCTGTCTAACTCCCTCCGTCTGTCTGTCTGTCTAACTCCCTCCGTCTGTCTGTCTCCCTCCGTCTGTCTGTCTCCCTCCGTCTGTCTGTCTCCCTCCGTCTGTCTGTCTCCCTCCGTCTGTCTGCCTCCCTCCGTCTGTCTGTCTCCCTCCGTCTGTCTGTCTCCCTCCGTCCGTCTGTCTGTCTGTCTGTCTCCCTCCCTCTGTCTGTCTCCCTCCGTCCGTCTGTCTGTCTGTCTGTCTCCCTCCGTCCGTCTGTCTGTCTGTCTGTCTCCCTCCGTCTGTCTGTCCGTCTGTCTGTCTGTCTGTCTCCCTCCGTCTGTCTGTCCGTCTGTCTGTCTGTCTGTCTCCCTCCGTCTGTCTGTCTCCCTCCGTCTGTCCCTCGTCTGTCTCTCCGTCTGTCTGTCTCCCTCCGTCTGTCTGTCTCCCTCTGTCTGTCTCCCTCCCTCTGTCTGTCTCTCCGTCTGTCTCTCTGCCTCTGCTCTCCCTCCGTCTGTCTGTCTCTCCCTCCGTCTGTCTGTCTGTCTCCCTCCGTCTGTCTGTCTGTCTCCCTCCGTCTGTCTGTCTGTCTCCCTCCGTCTGTCTGTCTGCTCTCCCTCCGTCTGTCTGTCTGTCTCCGTCCGTCTGTCTGTCTGTCTCCGTCCGTCTGTCTGTCTGTCTCCGTCCGTCTGTCTGTCTCCGTCTCCCTCCGTCTGTCTGTCTCCCTCCGTCTGTCTGTCTCCCTCCGTCTGTCTGTCTCCCTCCGTCTGTCTGTCTCCCTCCGTCTGTCTGTCTCCCTCTCTGTGTCTCTGTCCGTCTCCCTCTGTGTCTCTGTCCGTCTCCCTCTGTGTCTCTGTCCGTCTCCCTCTGTGTCTCTGTCCGTCTCTGTCCGTCTCTTAGTCTCTGTCCGTCTCTGTCCGTCTCCCTCCCTCTCTCAGTCTCTGTCCGTCTCCCTCCCTCTCTCAGTCTCTGTCCGTCTCCCTCCCTCTCTCAGTCTCTGTCCGTCTCCCTCCCTCTCTCAGTCTCTGTCCGTCTCCCTCTGTGTCTCTGTCCGTCTCCCTCTGTGTCTCTGTCCGTCTCCCTCTGTGTCTCTGTCCGTCTCCCTCTGTGTCTCTGTCCGTCTCCCTCTGTGTCTCTGTCCGTCTCCCTCTCTGTGTCTCTGTCCGTCTCCCTCTCTGTGTCTCTGTCCGTCTCTGTCCGTCTCCCTCTGTGTCTCTGTCCGTCTCCCTCTCTGTGTCTCTGTCCGTCTCCCTCTCTGTGTCTCTGTCCGTCTCCCTCTCTGTGTCTCTGTCCGTCTCCCTCTCTGTGTCTCTGTCCGTCTCCCTCTCTGTGTCTCTGTCCGTCTCTGTCCGTCTCTCAGTCTCTGTCCGTCTCTCAGTCTCTGTCCGTCTCTCAGTCTCTGTCCGTCTCTCAGTCTCTGTCCGTCTCTCAGTCTCTGTCCGTCTCTCAGTCTCTGTCCGTCTCTCTCAGTCTCTGTCCGTCTCTCAGTCTCTGTCCGTCTCTCAGTCTCTGTCCGTCTCTCAGTCTCTGTCCGTCTCTCAGTCTCTGTCCGTCTCTCAGTCTCTGTCCGTCTCTCAGTCTCTGTCCGTCTCTCAGTCTCTGTCCGTCTCTCAGTCTCTGTCCGTCTCTCAGTCTCTGTCCGTCTCTCAGTCTCTGTCCGTCTCTCAGTCTCTGTCCGTCTCTCAGTCTCTGTCCGTCTCTCAGTCTCTGTCCGTCTCTCAGTCTCTGTCCGTCTCTCTAGTCTCTGTCCGTCTCTCAGTCTCTGTCCGTCTCTCAGTCTCTGTCCGTCTCTCAGTCTCTGTCCGTCTCTCAGTCTCTGTCCGTCTCTCAGTCTCTGTCCGTCTCTCAGTCTCTGTCCGTCTCTCAGTCTCTGTCCGTCTCTCAGTCTCTGTCCGTCTCTCAGTCTCTGTCCGTCTCTCAGTCTCTGTCCGTCTCTCAGTCTCTGTCCGTCTCTCAGTCTCTGTCCGTCTCTCAGTCTCTGTCCGTCTCTCAGTCTCTGTCCGTCTCTCAGTCTCTGTCCGTCTCTCAGTCTCTGTCCGTCTCTCCAGTCTCTGTCCGTCTCTCAGTCTCTGTCCGTCTCTCTAGTCTCTGTCCGTCTCTCTCAGTCTCTGTCCGTCTCTCAGTCTCTGTCCGTCTCTCAGTCTCTGTCCGTCTCTCAGTCTCTGTCCGTCTCTCAGTCTCTGTCCGTCTCTCAGTCTCTGTCCGTCTCTCAGTCTCTGTCCGTCTCTCAGTCTCTGTCCGTCTCTCAGTCTCTGTCCGTCTCTCAGTCTCTGTCCGTCTCTCAGTCTCTGTCCGTCTCTCAGTCTCTGTCCGTCTCTCAGTCTCTGTCCGTCTCTCAGTCTCTGTCCGTCTCTCAGTCTCTGTCCGTCTCTCAGTCTCTGTCCGTCTCTCAGTCTCTGTCCGTCTCTCAGTCTCTGTCCGTCTCTCAGTCTCTGTCCGTCTCTCAGTCTCTGTCCGTCTCTCAGTCTCTGTCCGTCTCTCTCAGTCTCTGTCCGTCTCTCAGTCTCTGTCCGTCTCTCAGTCTCTGTCCGTCTCTCAGTCTCTGTCCGTCTCTCAGTCTCTGTCCGTCTCTCAGTCTCTGTCCGTCTCTCAGTCTCTGTCCGTCTCTCAGTCTCTGTCCGTCTCTCAGTCTCTGTCCGTCTCTCAGTCTCTGTCCGTCTCTCAGTCTCTGTCCGTCTCTCAGTCTCTGTCCGTCTCTCAGTCTCTGTCCGTCTCTCAGTCTCTGTCCGTCTCTCAGTCTCTGTCCGTCTCTCAGTCTCTGTCCGTCTCTCAGTCTCTGTCCGTCTCTCAGTCTCTGTCCGTCTCTCAGTCTCTGTCCGTCTCTCAGTCTCTGTCCGTCTCTCAGTCTCTGTCCGTCTCTCAGTCTCTGTCCGTCTCTCAGTCTCTGTCCGTCTCTCAGTCTCTGTCCGTCTCTCAGTCTCTGTCCGTCTCTCAGTCTCTGTCCCTCTCTCAGTCTCTGTCCGTCTCTCAGTCTCTGTCCGTCTCTCAGTCTCTGTCCGTCTCTCAGTCTCCCTGTCTGTCCGTCTCTCAGTCTCTGTCCGTCTCTCAGTCTCTGTCAGTCTCCGTCTCCCTGTCTCCGTCCGTCTCCCTGTCTCCGTCCGTCTCCCTGTCTCCGTCCGTCTCCCTGTCTCCGTCCGTCTCCCTGTCTCCGTCCGTCTCCCTGTCTCCGTCTCCCTCTCCCTCCGTCTCCCTCTCCCTCCGTCTCCCTCTCCCTCCGTCTCCCTCTCCCTCCGTCTCCCTCTCCCTCCGTCTCCCTCTCCCTCCGTCTCCCTCTCCCTCCGTCTCCCTCCCTCCCTCCGTCTGTCCGTCTCCCTCCCTCCCTCCGTCTGTCCGTCTCCCTCCCTCCCTCCCTCCGTCTGTCCGTCTCCCTCCCTCCGTCTGCCCGTCTCCCTCCCTCCGTCTGCCCGTCTCCCTCCCTCCGTCTGCCCGTCTCCCTCCCTCCGTCTGCCCGTCTCCCTCCCTCCGTCTGCCCGTCTCCCTCCCTCCGTCTGCCCGTCTCCCTCCCTCCGTCTGCCCGTCTCCCTCCCTCCGTCTGCCCGTCTCCCTCCCTCCGTCTGCCCGTCTCCCTCCGTCCCCGTCTCCCTCAGTCTCCCTTCCTCTCCCTCCGTGTCTCCCTCTCTCTCTCCCCGTCTCTCCCTCTCTCTCTCCCCGTCTCTCCCTCTCTCCCCGTCTCGCCCTCTGTGTCTCCTTCTCTCCCTGTGTCTCCTTCTCTCCCTGTGTCTCTCCCTCTGTGTCTCTCTCTCTCCCTGTCTCCGTCTCTCTCCCTGTCTCCGTCTCTCTCCCTGTCTCCGTCTCTCTCCCTGTCTCCGTCTCTCTCCCTGTCTCCGTCTCTCTCCGTCTCTCTCCCTGTCTCCGTCTCTCTCCCTGTCTCCGTCTCTCTCCCTGTCTCCGTCTCTCTCCCTGTCTCCGTCCAAACAGGAAGCTTCCCAAAACGCCCTTTTAAAAGTCAGCTGTGAAAGCGCTTACAGCGGACTTTTAAAAGGGCGTTTTGGGAACCTTTCCGAAGGTGCCCTGACATCACAGAGGCCGGCAGTAAACACAGAAGATGGCCGCAGGAGCATACCTAGTGAATACCTATTTAATACGTATTCACTACGTATGCGCCTGCGGTCATCTTCTGGGTTTACTGCCGGCCGTGGAAACTGCAAGACAAGGTCCGTAGGCCGCCAATGAGGGCTGCCGGGCTGCACTATGAGTAACCACTAGAGGGATAGAGGTCCGGGATCTGTATTGTAATCATCCCAAGGATCTACATCGTGTGGGATGGTATGTGCGTCATCATCCCCATCTGGTTCTCCATCCCCATCATTATAATCATCTTCATCATCCTGTGGTTGAGGTGAAAATGTATGTTGTGGGGAGTGTGCTGGGGAAATTAGCAAATTAGGATCAGCTGGAAAAGGAGAGGGAGGTGGAGAAGTATTAGTGCCCATTTCTCTGTGTTTAATGGGTATTTCAGAGTCTGAAGTGTCCAGTTTCCTCTTTTTAGGAGGCTTGGCGACAACATGACCGGTTTGTGGGTCAATATGTAGTGTTTTTTGCTTTGGATCTGAAGAATCTGGCACAGACTTGTTTGGGTACAATGTCCTTTTTCGGTGCCGAAGGTTTAGGGTCAGAAAGCTCTTTTGCCTTTGTTTCTGAAGCTTTCTGCGGGGTCTTGGACTCTTTAGCTTTTGGTTTAAGAGCTTGTGGCTCCAAGACCTTTTTCGGCTCCGAAGGTTTTCGGCTCCGAGTATTTGTCCTTTGTTTGTTTCGACTCCCAGGACTTCGGCGTCGAGGCTGTTTTTGGTGCAGAGGAAGAAGGGTGTGGCACATCTCTGGTTTTGGGCTTCGGTGCCGAAGGTGACTTGTCGGCACTGGAACGGGGTTGGCCCGAGCCAGAAGGCTTTTCTTTTGGTTTCATAGCCGGGCCCGAGGGCGGGGCGTCTGAAGTGTGTTGCCGGTGTCGACCTGAGCCAGAGGGCGAAGGAGTTACCGGAGCCTTTTGTTTTGGGTTGGGCAGAAGAGGGGTCTCGGTACTCACGGACCGCTGAGCTGGAGTGCTTGCCTCGTCCTCTATGTCGGAGTCGTCGGCTTCGGAGACGGAGATCTCTCCTTCATCAGTTTCTGTTCTGTCTGGGCTTCGGGATCTGCTCCGAAGATGTCCGGAACCGACCTACTTTTGCGGGACATTTCGTGACGTCGAGCCCGACGGTTACGGATGGTTTTCTTCGACCTGAAAGATGCACAGGCCTCGCAGTTCTTGTCCTCGTGCTCCGGGGAGAGGCAGAGATTACAAACCTGGTGTAAGTCCGTGTGTGGGAACTTAGCACCACACCCGGGGCATTTTTTTTAAAAGGATTTCTTTCCATTGACTGCTGGTGTGATCGGCGCGGATAGGCCCAACGGCCCGCGTCGAAGATGTAGGTCGATGATTTTATATTTTTCGAAGATGCGCGGCGAAAGGAAACGCGATCGAGACAATACCGTCGAGTGGAGAAGGATTGCGCGTCGAAGGGGGTTTGAGAAACGACACCGACCCAGAGCGCAGCGAATCACATCCGAACCCGATGGCGGAAAAAAACAATCTGGAGATGGAGTCGATGCCCATGTGCCCCATCACCCTAAGGAGGAGTCACCTACCTGGTGACTACAAAGACTTCTTCCAAGACAAAAACAAAGTGCAAACATCCGGGCCCAACACCAGATGGCGATCTATGCACAAGTATATGATCTACAGCTCATATGCCTCGAACAAAATGTTTCTTTTCCTCACAAATTTTGTTATAGTGGACTTTTAGGGTCAGTTTGTACCTAGTTTTGTCCTCGGGTTTGAAATTAATACGCCACACTCTCTCCAAGCGTGTGCATGCACTTTTGCTCTAAGGACTTTTGTAAACCACGGGGCAGAGGCACGGCCAGTTGTAGCCACGCGCGTGGTGGGAGGGGGGGGCCGAGCTCCAATGCACGGCGACGAAGCCAGTTCTCCAAACAGAGCACATCACCCTCAAGATTGCCACTAAGGGGAATTGGGTGCTGCCTAAGTGCACCACTCCTAGCCTCAGGAGTGATTAGGTGAAATGGTCTATAACTACAGGGGCGGGGTTTGGCGTGTAATTGTGGGCAACACGGATCCTTGCGTACTCTAAAGCCAAGGAAAAAGTGATCGGACCACACTAATGGGAGGGGCGCGTCAATCTCTATCTCAGCATTAGAGAAAATCTGATCCAAGATGTGTCCCTTCTCATGGGTAGGGCGATGGACATAGGGTACAAAGTTAAAAATGTCTAGAGATTCCCGCAGCCTAGTAGGCTCCTGTTCGGCTGATTTGTCCATGTCGATATTAAAATCTCCTAGCACCAAGCAATGCTTAGATTTGGTGGCAACAGGAGCGATAACGTGACTGATAGACTCGATAAATTTCCCTGCAGGGCCGAGAGGCCTATAGATTAGTACGCCTGCCACAGATTGATGTGCAGACGCAACAAAAAGGAAACCGAGACCTTCGGCCCCATCTACCTCCTCTATGGGTAATAGGAAGCAGGAAACAGTATTTTTGAAGATTATGGCAACGCCACCCCCTCTACCCACTGGCCGATCCTTTCTGAAGATCAGGTAGCCTGGGGGAATGGCGCTCGTAATGGTAGGGTTGGAGCCTTCATTAAACCATGTTTCCGTTAAAAACACTAAATCAGGGTTTGTGTCAAGCAACAAATCATAAAGTAGTAACTCATGTTTCTTTACGGAACGGGTATTCAAGAGCAGAGCTTTTAACTGACCATCCACCCGATGTGGCTGATCTACATGGGTGCCATGGCTAAGCTTCGCCTTACTCCCCACATCAGTCATACTGGGGGGGGGGGGGGGAGAAGGCCACCCAGTTTCAGTGCATACAGGCAAGGGTATTAGCATCAGGGTTGAGATCAGGGTGGGAGCGGCAGCTCACACACTTACCGATGTCTAGTAGCTTTGCTCTACTGTAGCGCCGTAAATTCCCATGTGAAGTAGGCCAACTGGCAGCATGGCCGGCGCCGGCCGCCTCCGGGACGCTGACGGGCGCAGACGGGCTTGCCCGCTGCGCGCGTTTGCGCAGTCTCCCTCTTTATGGTGCCCAGGGTTCACAACTAGACCGCTGACTCAACAAAATGGCGGTTCTAGTCCTCGCAACAGTAAGCAGCCCACTCAGGGTTCGATTCCCGCCCTCCCACCTCACATCAGATTCAAGCAGTGCAAATAATGCGATAACAATTGTATTAAAAGCAAAAAACGACTCTCGTAGGTTGCTCCGCGGAATTTCTAGTTGGGGTTACCACTGGGGCATACGTCATGTATTTTTTAACACAAGGTTAACCATTTACCTGTATCGAAAAAGTACTTGCTCCCCTCATAGCCCGGGAAGAAGAAATCCACTGTAACGGAGTAGTACGAGAATCAAGTTTGCAAAGTGCTCAATATATTTACACTGGTGAAATCACAAGCATACCCAAAAGACGGAGAAAATAGGGAAGGGATAGCACTTACTGAAAAGACTTTACTAAGTCGTGGAGTGTGCTCTACAAAGTCACGTTTCGACTGTGCTTAAAAAACAGGGAGAGAAGGGATACTGAAACCATTTAAAAAGGAACACCAATTTTTTTTTTTCCTTGTTTTTATTTTTTTATTTTTACAAACACCATACTAAGTTTTAACCCACAATGTGGCATTCAATGGTGTACACAAATAAAGGCCAAAAAGCTAATCAGTCCACCTATCAAGATATAAAATAGCAGTATGTTCTAAGCGCATCAGGGGGATGTGCTCTTTTTGTGCTGGGTTGCCGACTTGCAACTGGGGACGCTATTAAATACGCGCTTCCAGGCGCATGGAAGGATAATTAAGCACATCAGAAGCCGTTACTCCAAAACAGGCGTACGTCGCATTGACTACATGAAAGACATCCTGATAGATATAGAGAAGTTACTAAAGGGACACGTACCTGCAAGGATAGTTCTATTCTGTGTATTAGAAAAGATATCAGTAGACCTCATACTCCAGGTCGGGATAAACAAGAATTATATATATCCAACTGGAGTACATGCTGTCGAACTGTACAAAATCAAAAAACATTGTGCTTGGGTAAAACGCGTTTTGGGGCCCTCCCCTTTACTCGGCCCCTGCTTGATGGATCACCCCAATATTTTCCATGAAAGAGCGGAGGTCGTTAACCTTTGGGGGTTTTTGGGGGGGGAGGGGGGGGAAACTTTGTGAATATTCATCAAACAGAGCCAAACTTATTAGCAAACCAAAAAATGCTTTCCTATGGAAACATGGCCCTCCTAACTATAACTACCCAGGGGTGAATGCCAATGGGTAATATATATTTGTATTTATTTATTTGAAGGTCCAGCAGGTGCATATTGCAGTTTGGCCACTCTGCAAAAATTGTTTCTAAAAAAATACTTTCACACTTACTTTTTTTTAAATTTATTGCTCCGAGTGGAGTCTGCCATCTTGGATCGGTAAATAAAAAAATAAAATAGCACACTCACCAATCAGGAGGCACATGCGTGTGGTGATGCATATGCGCACATACATCACAAATGTACTCTCAATGATACTTACGCATGTATCACACTTTTTTTTTCTACTGTTGCACAATACTGGAAATAAGCATTTTGCTTTGTTCAGATGCTGCATAGCATCGTTTAAAAGCATTGGCAAAGCCAAAAGGTCACAGTGATGCGAGCTACCGGCATTGATAATAGCTGTTATATTATAATAGCAATGCGCTGTCAGTTACTTTCTATCAAAAAGGTGCAGATGCTCCTTCCATATTCCTAATAACAGTATTTGCCAAAAGTTGAATCCGTTTCACCAGAATTTCTGAACTGGATAGCAGCCACTGGTTTACTAAATAATTGAGTTTTATGTGAATGAACAGTCCTAACCTTCTCCAGGAGCAAGTAATGATTCTTTTTCTGTGTCAACAGAAATCCCCAACAAAAGCACAAAAATGTACTTGTTAGAGAATTAAGGCCACCTTCCTTTCCTGACGAGAGAGTTAATTGAATTTGTATTCACCTCAGCGGCATACAAAAACCTTTGTTTTGCTCCAGAGGCTGAGCCACCAATGGGGAGATAAATAAAGTGCAAAGCGAGATAGACTTTCTAAATAGAGTACCTTTCCAGGTAAGCAGACATTCATTTCTGAGATTTTGTTTACTACTTGAGACAAACTCCAAACTGGAGGCTACATTAACCCAGCAACCCTTTTTTGGTCCCAGGAGAATGATTGAAGATTTCAACTGAGTAGCTCAGGGTGCTTTTTGAGACACTAACAGTCCTTTTGAAGGCAATGCAGCTTATCTTCTGACAAACATCAGAAGATCAAATGGCATGCACCTAATCACTTACGCAAGCACCAGACACTTAGATAAGTGTACTAATACCACATAGAAGTTAAGATCCTTTAAGACCCTGATACTATAGAGTACATTACTTAGTGGATACTGGCTAGGCGGAGGGTCCAATATCCACCCGCGCAAAGCACCTGGGAGACAACACTAACCTTCATTATCATATATGTTTGTATGGAAGGTCGCAAGAGCAATGCAGTGCCTTTCAGAGTACAACAGCACTGCAAAAACAACAAGGTGATAAAAGTAATGTAAAAATGTGTTCAACCACTGATGATTGCACTGGGCCGCATGCCAGACCATTGTCCCCCCCCCCCCCCACTCCCACTATTCCATTCTAGACAGAGGCACATCTTATACAAATCAGACTTGGTCCTGCTCCAATAAGAGTAGTCCAGCCCAAATTGACAGACCAGGTCTCCTCCAGATGGAAAGGCAAGCAAACCCAGACCAATTTCAGACAGAGTAATTACCACTTGCTGAGATTAATTCAAGCATTTCATCTATCAATTTTTTTGTATTTTTCATTGCGATACCCCAAGTGCAACGAGTATGCCCAGATGTGGGTCCGTGCTCAATGCCATCTTCTAACTATACATGGAGCCACTTGGTGCATCAAGATACACAACTCTACTTAAAAGTCTCCTCTACTTTAGTTATCCAACGTCTCAAACACTGCTTGCACATAAGCCAGACCTCGATGGCCAGTGCCTTCAACTCAACCAATACAGAATTCCTTTCATTTGCAAAGAAAAATAAAGATACAGTACAAACCTGGCTCAATGATAAGAACCTTGACTTCTTCTAACCTAGACTTTCACTGAATGCCAAATCACTTGGATTCGCCCTGGATACTTACACCTTACCCTCAGGCAACGCATTGACCAAAAAACACACCCAAATAAAAAAAAAGGACGGACCTTGGTACCAGCTCTCTCGTCTAAAAAAAGTCAAACCATTGCTTCCAGGAAGGTACTTCATAACTCCTTCAAGCCTTTGTACTCTCTCACCTAGATAGTGGTAATGACCTTCTCCGTGACCTCTCAGACTCCAAACTGTTACCACTTAGGGGCATCCTACATGTCTAATCCAGGGCCTGAAGAAACATGATCACTTCACTCCCATCATGAAGGAGATCCATTGGCTACCCATGCCGGCTGCACCATCTTCAAAACCAGCTGCATCACTTACAAATTTATCACAAACAGCAGCCATGCTGATTTGGCAGACAAGTTCACCATCCCTGGTGGATCCCAGCACACCCATAGCCAGGACACTGTACACTAAGTGTAAAAAAGAAAAAACAAGACAGCAGGCGTTTTCCTTCTATGTACACAGCATCTGGAACAACCACTCCATATCCATCAGGACCACCCCAACACTACCCAAATTAGGAAAGAGTTGTAGACTCGCCTCTTCAACCAAAACTACATCAAAATTATCCACAACCCAGCTTCCACTCCTCTAACTCGTTGACTTTATACTGGTCTTTGACCATGTACAGTGCACATACATACATACTGTGCTTTTGGAATCAAGCTACAACAGAATCTAGAGGCCCAAATAAGCTGAAATTAGTATGGGGTTGCTTGAGTACCGCTTCACAGAGGACCTGACTTGGCAGTTAAGGTTGGTCTTTACCGATCAGAGCAGAACCAAGGCTGATTTGCTTATGGCTGGGTCTAATCTGAGGTGGCATGATGGCCACACAAAAAAAGAAAAAGATGGACTGGGATGCAGCACCAAGTTATTAATAGTAGCGTAGAGAGATGAATTCAAGCATTCCATCCATCACGTTTTTAGGTTGAGCCAGGGCAGCGCATGCGCTGCATGCTGTATTCAGGTATGGACATGAAGCTTCGCCCACTCTCCGCCCATCTTTTCAATTGGCTGCTGTGACTGTCCTTCCTAAATGTTGGCTTTTGATTGGTTAATAGGCGTATGAGTCCCTCCTTAGTACCTCCCGGTCGTCTTTTGTAACCTCCCATCAATACTGGACCTTTTATGTGTCTCCTTACGGTATTGCTTGCATTAGCCCTTCGGGAGTATTCTTTGCCTAATTAATCTAAAGAGCACTGCTGGGATGCCAGCTTTAGCAACAGCAGCCCCCTTTTTTTTTTTTCCAGTGCGCTATGAGCCCTTTCAATTTCACAATGGAACGCGGCTGCATGCCTTTCTTTTTCTCTTTATTTTTGTATTATTCGTGTGGAAGCCCAGCCTGGTTCGGCAGCGGCGTATGGCTCTGTAAGTCCCTCGTCACACCCCATCAGCTCCTGGGCTCTGCCCTCTGTGCAGCCGCACAGCAGCGCAGCCTGGCTTCAGCACAGGAGAGGGGCTGCATGCGTGCGCGGAGGGAGGTTGTGATTAAATGTGCAAATCTCCTCAGGCTTTGTTCTGGGCGGAGCAGAGCAGCAGATGAATTCATTCAAGGTTCTGAACCTGGGAGCAGCCACACTACACTCCGGTCAGTGGCAGGGGCTACATTTCTCAGCAATTCGAAGTAAACATGTATATTTCAATTATCTCCTTTGTTTATAAAAAAGTGAATGCGAAAAAGAGGTGCGGGAGCTTGAGAGTGCATGCATGATACTTTGAGGTATTTCAGTCATGGATTTGTGTGGTTTAGTCGGCTCCCCATACGGCGCATTCACTTTAATGTCGGCCATGACCCTTTCTTCAGACAAGCCACGTCTAAAGAAAGGTGGGCGGCCGCTATTAAAGTGAAACTGCGGCATGGGGCACATTTACAAAAAAAAAAAAAAAGCATTTGTTTGTCAACTTGACAAACAGATGCTTTTTTTTTTTGTAAAAGTGCCCCATGCCGCAGTTTCACTTTAATAATGGTTGTGCCCCTTTCTTTAGACGAGCCGGTCTAAATAAAGGGGCGCGGACGCCATTAATGTGAAAGCGCGGCATGAGGTGCTTTTCCACAAATTGCATTTGCAATGCAATAGGTCTAGCATTTGAGAGAGTTTAAGCTATTGGCATTGTCCTTTACAATGCCAATAGCTCAAACTCTCGTAAATGTGAGACCTTTTGCATTGCAAAGGCTTGTTGTATTTTTCTTTCAAAATACAACTGCAGGTCACATCTTACAACCAACCCATTAGATGTGATAAGGTATGTACTTTGACCCCCATAGGTAAACCTAGTCACACATATGCATGCGCGCAAAAGCTCTAAGGAGCCTAACTGATAGACATAAGCTGTATAAAAAAAAATTGAAACAAACCACAGGAAGCATCTCCATTTGTCAGACATGTTTCAGTGCGACAAATAATCCCTCTCAGAGTAAAAGCATTGGGCAATTGCCTTCAACCACCAACTTGCACAGCTGGGGTATGAGCAAGTGCTGTTGGAGTTAGAATATTGAGCCAGCAAGAGTTGTGACCCAAGAGATGACCTCTCTCTCATTTCAAGAGGTCATGCGGAAGGCTGCGTCAAGAAATGCCTGAGATACAGTAGCAAGCAACTCTTGCACTGAATGTCCGATTATGGCCAATTCTGGTCCATAATACTTAGGAAACATTAGAAATATGAGTGCTGGCAACTCTGTATGGAGGTTTCTTGATCCCTCTTTGCCTTTAAATTGAATTACAAGGACTGACCAAACCAGATGTACCAGCCACTACAGAGTGCCCAACTGGCTCAAAAGTGTAGCCTCAGATTTGTCAACATCGAGCAACAGCACACTACTGCAAGAGTGGCCTGCTCTATGATGCGTTGCATAATTCAGTCCAACTGGTAACACCAACCACCTCCCGAACCCCTTTCATAGTTCATGCTCTTCTATGTAGGCATGTAGTTATGTGGTATTTGAATAGCAGGAACGTAGACAAAGGCAGAGGAGGGCTGTACAGGGTCAAAGACCAGGATACAGTCAACAAGGAATTTGAGAGGTAGTAGGTTTGTGGACTGTTACTGCATCATGATGTAGTATTCTGTAAAGAGAAATCTATCCAATTCTTTCCTGAATTGGAGCAGATTTGGGGCTGTCCTGGTGGAAACAGATCTTGTTCCAGATCCTGGTTGCATAAGTGAAAAATACCTATTTTTTCATTTTCAAACTTCATTGTCTCCAGTCTGGTTGTGTCCTAGCTTTGGGTGTGCTCATAGCTACCAGACGTGGTGAGTTTGTCAGCCTGACAGGCGGGGATACAGGTTGTGATGGCTTTGTAAATGATGCAACTGGTTTTGAGATGGTGCAGGCTGGCATGGGGAGTCAGTGAAGCTCCCTCAAGATCGAAATGATGTGGTCATATGTTTTCAGGCCCTGCATAAGACATGCTGCGACCTGTATGTTGTGCTTAAGGGGTGGTGCGCCAGTGTGATAGCCAGAAGGCCATGGAGCAGGGCAGATTTCACCATCCTAATGCGACAGTATGTCTTGAGTAGCAGTTCTGAAGTTGCTCTCTGAAAAGAACCGTTTCATTTTGTTCAGTAGAGACAATGGAATCAGGCCATCTTTGTTTACTTGGTAATGTGCTCGAGATTGAAATCCAGGTGCAAGTAACTTGGCATTGGGTGAAAGTTGGGGTTTGAGGACATCAAGGTTCATGTAATTGAGTCAGGTTTACACTATTTCTGGGCAAATAACAGGAAGTCTGTCTTGGTGGGGTGATTCAGGTAGGTGCTTGATATCCAGGTCTGGATGAGGTGCTGGATGTCTAAGGCAGAGGAAAATTTCAAGTAGAATTGTGTATCTTGGGCACATTAGTAGAGTCTAAGGTGGTTATCGGTGAGTAGAGTTCCAGAAAGTACCATGTATGGAACTCTGGGGGAAATTACAGGTAATGGGGCTCTTCTGGGACTTCAAAGTGCCCATGTAAATGAAGTGTTGCAAGTAGAAAAAGTAGGAGGAGAACCATTGTAGCATACTGCTGGTGAATCCCAGAATTAAGGGTATGGATGAAGGTGGGATGGTAGACCGTGTCAAAGGCAGCTGGCAGGTTTAGAAATATCAGGAGACATCATTTGTGGTCAGGTTGGCACCACTTACAATGGGTTACGGTAGCTGTCTCCATGCTGCAGAGTGAGATGAAGCAAGCTGAGCAGTCATGCAGGAGATGGACACTGAAGTGATCTTGGAGTTTCACGTAGTGTTTTTAATTATCTTTCTGATAAAAGGTAGATAAGTGATGTATAATTGGCAAGGTCATCTGGCCCTAGAGTAGGAGTGGGCAGATCTGGCCTGTCATGAGAGTTACTTGGAAGATGACCTGAGTAAGCGAGGCACTGACAATAGTGAGTAGGGGTGAGAGCTTCTCCAGAGACATTTAAAAAGGATATGGTTAAAATATTTTCATATGAGGTGGCTTTGAGGGACTTGATCATCTTTGTGAGAGTCATGAGAAATAGGGATTTGAAAGATTATCATTGCAGAATGCTATTATAAGGGGTGAGTGTAAGAGGAGAAGCCGGCTAGGTGTTGCCAATGTGCAATGTGTGAATGTCTGTTTATTTTTCACTTAAGAAGTGTTTGATATCTTTACATGGGTCTGTATTGTATGTAACTACACATTCCTCATCACACTATCACCAAAACCCCCAGCCTGTAGCATGGAGAGTCTGCACCAGCACATGTGCAGAACAAAGGCAGGATGCAGGTGTCTTAAACACCACATTCTGCTTTTTAAATCTTGCCCGAGACAGCACATGTGCTGCCGCTTGAAAGATTTTGTTTACTTACAGGAGGCTTATAGCCTGTCCATTACTTACAATTGGTTGACTTTGTCATCGCTCATTTCCTTGCTTCTCTTTGGTTTGCATGTGCTGGCTTCACTTCCTCTGCATTCGTCCCTCCCCTGGAGCATGGCCCAAGTACTGCTTCCTTGCCCAGTCAACTACCACTGCTTGTGCTTTCAGAGTCTACTTTTTTCTTTTAGTTGCAGCACTCAATAAGAGAGCATGTGTTTGCAGGTCATACCTTCCCCCGCCCTCCCAAGCTCTGCCACACTGTATAATGTCCCTTCATACAGTCTAGTTACATAAAGTCAGTTATTTTTGTCCACATAGAGGCTTATGTAGGGTACAAAACAGATGGGTCTGCTGCATAAAAATCACAGAAAGAACACAAACAAGAGATGTCTATTCCTTTAGAGACAGAAACTGCCCTTTATAACCCACAGAATAATATAGGTGGAGGGTATACAAGACCAAAGCGAGCACCAGAAAACAGAAGCGGGTGGGAAAGAAAAAGGTTAAATGAAGAAAAGTAACATTTTCAAAAAAAGAATTTGGACGTAGAAGTTTCCTCATCCAAATGAATCATTAATTTGCTTTTTCTGCAATAGGTTACTTCTCAGAAACCCCTGTCCCTCCCCCCAGCAGCAAGACCTTCAGATGCTGTTACTCAAGCATCATTTGTGTAGATTTTTCAGGCTCGCAATCGGTGGCAATTAATAATTTTAGTTTAACAACTGCCAAAACAAGATCTTGCACCTACCTGAAATAAGAGCTGCATGTTGCAAGGACCATTTTATGACATGGAAATTCAGTGCCCTCCACAATTAATACTATATCAGTTAACAACTGTTGTTCATAGAACAATTTCAACTGCTCCAGCAAGGACACAGCATACTCAGTATTGATCTGCCTTTCGTCCTGGCTGGACATGACTGTTTTCCATTAATATTCCCAGCTCCAAATTAGAAAAGCCAGGACCGTATATGAACAGTTCAGCCTGCGTTTTTAGGAGTGGAAGAAAATTGCGCAGTAGCTTCCACCTGCAATGTGATTAGAGCTCCGAGTGACACATTTTGCGAGGATCTCACAGGCTGCTGAATCGGAGCGTTGCAGACTTCCGAGCAGGAGGTCCTAGGTCATTCTGCATTGATTTGTTGTCACAATTCACTCCCCAGAGGCTTTGATAAGGAGCCTGCAGAGTTGCTCTCTCCAAATGCTATGCCACAGCACATTTAGCCCAAAAAAAAAAAGGAAAAGAAAAGGTGAGGCGCGAGGTAGATGCACGAAAACGTCCGATAGGCAGCTTCAGTCAGAAGCTAAAAGGAAAGGAAAAAAAGGATTTACTTTTCAATCAAGACACTGCAGCTACAATAAATCAGACATTTCAAAATAACTAGGGCTAATTATTACCAAAATGTAAATTAAAAAATTGACCACTTTCCAAGATTTTAATAATCTCGTTGCCCCGTTACTAAACATAACCATGCAAATACATATAAATACTCACATTTTAATCACCAGACCAATAACTTTGTTAATTGAAGACGTTCGTGCTTTCCATTAACCATACTTTAAGTATGGAGCATAAATTGATAACTTCAGCAGGCATGACAACCATCCTGAACACGTAGCACATCGGTATGTGCCCTGTTTGAGACCATGCCAACCGACTGTAAATTGTGTATGCAAAAGGGTTTACACCCATTTAAAACAGCATTGTAAAATTTTATTGCAATCTATATGTTGCATGGCGCTCTGAAACCCAAAAGGGAAGTCGCAGGTTATACAAAACATGCAAAAATAAAAAGAGAATCCTCGCTAACTGTTCCAGCATTAAGGCATGGAACAAAGTAGATTCTATGCACAGTCACAACTCCTCCAGCATGTTACGGAGATGCAAGCCTAAATTAAAATAAAACAAGCCAATAGGTCCGGCGAGGTCGGTCAGCGTATTGGCAATTTTTGTTTTGTCATGGTTTCTGCAAAGGTTTATTTTTTAGGAAGCTGCTTAGGGTCTCGTCCAAAAAAAAAAAAAAAACATTGATGCAAGTCAAAGTATTTTTTGTTCTCAAAATAGCAGACATTACCGTACCTTGGCACTGAAGGGAACTACTTTCTGTGTAGATGTGCTCCTTGTGAAAGGGTAGCATGCTATAACTGATAGTGAAGTCAGCCAATGGCTGAAGTGGGCTGAGGCACTGCTCTCTGATGCATGATCAAGTGGGCTGGAGAAAAATGTGAATCAGATAACCACAGACAAATGGATGAAGTGTGCCTGAAAACCCCTATAATTAACTGTCACATATAATTATAGTAAAAACCAAATGGGCTTTGCTAACAAACCTAGGGAGAGAGGAAAGCTAGAAGGAAGGAAAGAAAGAGGCAAGAAAGGAAGGCAGAACGAGAGAAAGGAAAGAAAGCAAAAAGGATAGAAAGATGAAAGGACAGGGGAGGAAAAAAGCAGAAAAGAAAGGATGGAAGAAAAATGGAAGGAAAAAAGAAAAGAAATAAAGGTGAAAGGAAGAAAAAGTAGAAAGGAAAGAAGGAAATAAAGAACCAGTTACTTACCTTCGGTAACCCCATATCTGGTAGAGACTATCTAGCCACCGATTCTCTTACAGTAGAATATTCCCCAGGCGACAGACTGGATCCAACAATATTCGAGCAGTACCCCGGTCTGCCGGTACGTGACATTGTTTGGCTCCACATCAGCCACGCCGGAAGTGACGTGGACGTCTGTGCACGCCACCCCAATGCGCTGAGGTCAGTTTATTTTCACGACTTTCCACGCCAGAAACACAGAGCCATGAGAAATGCTGACATACTTGAGTGGACTGATAAGGCAAGGGGAGGATGGAATGCCTGGTAAGGAATCTGCGACTAGAGTCTCTACCAGGTAAGGTGTTAATGAAGGTAATTAACTTGTTCATCAGATAGAGATTTATAGCCATAGATTCTTTACCTCAGAATAGATACCCAAGCAATTCCTTCCCGGAGGCGGCTCTGCAAAACAAATGAAATTCAAAAGACCTGCAGGACCGAACGACGGACCAGACCATCTAGACAGTAATGCTTTGTAAACGTGTGTAATGACACCCACGCTGCTGCCTGACAGATGTCAAGGACAAGGATGGTGCACGCTAACGCAGTGGTTGCAGCCTTGGCTCCAGTAGAATAAGCATGCAAGCTCTCAGGGGGTTACTTTTTGGCCAATGCGCAGCAGGTCTTTATGTAGAGCACTATCAATCATGAGATGGTCCGTTTCTGCACTGCCTTCTCTTTCAGACAGATAATCTTTAACAGTGCCCAAAGCAGAGCCCTGCTGGGCTAGAGAAAAAATAGGGGGAAGGGTGTTTCGGGTCAAAAGCTGTAAACGGTCGCCACTCAATCTCCACACATGAAAGTGGAGATTGCGCACCACCTCCGGGTAGGGACGCGATTCGCGATCTGTTGCGCATCAATGGCGGTGTTAGTCTACCCTGGCATTCATAAAGCCTGACAGGTGCCGAACCACCAGGGAAATGCCCCGAACGTTCCAGCCACGTCCAGGGCTTCCTGACAAAGGGTCCACGACCCCACCTCACCCTGCTTGCTGCAATGCCACATAACGGTGGTGTTGTCCTTGAACACATGAACTAGCCTTCCCTTGTTCGAAGGAAGAAAGGCTTTCAATGTCAATCAGATCACTGAATAGTCCAGAGCTTCAGCAGGTTGATGTGAAGCCCAGACTGCGCCGGAGACCAGAGCCCTCAGATCTCCACCTCTAACAGATGGCCGCCCCATGCTACAGTTCACTCCGGTTGGAGAAGGAAGAGTGGGTATGCAGCTGACCCAATCGCGGTTCATTAACCACCACTGCAGGTATTTTGCAGGTCCTCAGAGAACTGAACCAGGTCGGAGAGATTCCCCTGATGCTGTGCCCACTGGAACTTCAGGTCCCACTGCAGAGCACTAATGTGCCGAAGGGCATGTATCACAAGAAGGATGCAGGAGGCCATGAGGCCCAACAGCCTTAAAGCCAGCCTCGCCAAAATCCAGGATAGAGGTTTAAACATCGGAATTATAGCCTGAATATCATGGACTCACCATTTTGGGAGGACAGGCCCAAAACAACAGTGTGCCCAGAACGGCCTCGATGAAAGGGAGCGTCTGAGAGGGAGTCAGGTATGCCTTCGGCATGTTGATGGTAAAACCCAGCAAATGCAGGAGGTCTGCCAGTGGAGGTGGAAAACTACTGCCTTGAGCAAGTCTGCCTTTAACAGCCAATGATCGAGGAAAATTGGACCCCCAGACTTCTGCAAACACCATCTCTTTCGTGAACACCCTGATGAGGTCAAAGGGAAGCATGGCAAACTGAAAATACTCTCTGCCAACCGTGAACCACAGATAGCGCTGTGGGCCAGCAGGACAGGGATGTAGAAATATGTGTCCTGCAAGTCCAACTCCACCATCCAGTCTGCAGGGCAGGAAGGATAAGAGCATTTTGAACTTCTTTATCAGGAAGAGGTTGAGAAGGGGCAAGATTAGGTTAGGTATAAGGCCTCTGTCCTTTATGGGCCCCAGAAAGTAGAAGGAATAGCAACCACAACCTACTTCTGATGCCGGCAACCTCTCAATGGCAAAAGAGCCAACACTTTCTGATGGTGCAAGGAACCGGAAGTCAAACGGAAGTAAGTAGGTGGCATTGGTGGAGGTGGCTCCAGAAAAAGGATGGAGTAGCTCTTCTGAACCAACTTGTCGCATGTTATCGCCTTCTAGTGAGGCAGGAAATGGCAAGTCCTGCCTCCCCACTAGGTGCCCCTTGTGGTATGAGAGCAAACTAAAGGAGTTTGGAGGCTGCAGCTGTTGGAGGAAGCGGGAGGGGGTGGCCTTACCCAACCTCTGGCTGGGGTGGTCCCACGTGGTTCGTGGCCACGAAAGGGCTGGGAACCCTGTTGGCCTTGGTGGCTGGACGGGAAAGGACGCAGTTGGTAGCCCCTACAATAGCCTCAGAAGGGGCAGAAGGCAGACTGGTATTGGCGAGAGGCTATGGATATACCCTAAAAGCGCTTCAGCACAGAGTCAGCCTTCTCACCTAAAAGGAGAGAGCCATCAAAGGGCATGTCCATGAGTGAAGCTTGGACATCCCCAAAAAAGCCAGTGGTGACAACTGAAGGTCCAAGACATCAGCTACTCTCCGCACCACGATTGCAAATGAGGCACCCTCCTCCAAAACCACGGTGAGGCCAGTGTCTGGTGAGGTGTCCAAACCACTGGCATCCACCAGTTCCTCATACCAGTAGTCCTCTAGGTCATCAAGGGGATGATGGTAACGATAAGGGTCTTCAGTCCCCTCCCAATCGTCACCCTTTCCAGGCCCGTCAAAAGGAAAAGACGCTGGCTCAGACGCGGAAGGCATGGTATTGGTCGGTGCCGGAGTTGGCGCCAGGCAACGGCCATCTGGCTCCATGTCGGAGTCGGGTATAACAATGGGGCCAGGCACTGGCAGTGCCAGGAGCAGCACTAGAAGAGATGTAGAGGAAGGTTGTGATCTTGCATGCCACGCTGCTCTGGATTCAGCACCAGGCTGACACAGCTGGTGAAGAGCCAGTGAGGATCCCTACCGTACCCATGGGGTCCGAAGGTGCGTCAGAGGGGCCAGGCCACTCAAATCTGAAAGGCATAACCTCAAAACTGAGTTGGGATGGGGCCGCTCTGGTAAACTCAGATAGGCATGGAGCCGACCAGGACACAGGTTCCAAGGCTGATCGAGGCCCTAAGTGCAGACTCTACAACTGAACTGGTGCGGAGAAGTAAAAAAAAAAAAAGCTTCCACTGCTTTGACTTCTTTTTCTTGTGGAACTTACCAGACGATTTTGATCGAGACGACGATCGTTGGGAGTGGCTCCACGAGCAGTGTTGGCACCTTGTGTGTGTGACCGGGATCCAGAGCATCACAGGGTCTTTCAAAAGCAAGGACCTTGAGTGCCTTGTATTTCATGGCATGGCAGTATTTGCCTGGGGAATATTCTAAGGCAAGGAATCTGCAGCTGGAAGTCTATCAGATAAAAGTGTTACGATAAAGGCTGGATTATTAAAGAACCATTGGTGAAATTAAGTCTATAATGAAAGCGTTCTGAAGAACTGCCCTCTTATGAATTCACATGTCGAATATTAAAGCTTTTGGTTTGAGTACTGCATGCATACTAAAAAGAGCTTAACTTAATACAGAACAGTTTCAAATGGACTGTGCTCACATCTGGTATGAAGCCTTTGTGTTTAGTACCTGGTGGGAAAGCAAGATGCAAAACTAAAGTAATTATAAAGTAAAAACAAAAACACAGGCACTGAAGGGAACTACCTTGTTTGCTCATTGTGAGAGAGTGGAGTGCAGTAGTCACTCAAAGAGAAGTTAACCAGTGGCTGAAGTAGGCTGACCCATTGCCACACGCTGTGTACTATAGTGGGCAGAAGCAACATGTGAATGACACAATAGACCAATGAATGAAGAGAGGTAGCTGGCAGCCCCTTTGTGTGTATTATACATATACGTTTAGTCAAATCAAAAGGTCTTGGCTAAGATTAGGCCTAAAAATGGAGCTGAGTCAGTCTACAACAGCTGCTCAAATGCTTCAGGGAAATATTTTTCTAAGACCCGCAGTAGACCATATGTTCCCATTACTTACTCTGATGCATGGAGGTACTCTGAGATGTTCGCATCAGTTTCATATTTTCCTATCCTTACATTGGTGCAACCACTGATTCAATTTTCAGCATCGCTTCTTGCACCAGTGACAACTCACTTTTTTTTAATCCTGCTTCCTGCTGGTCTAAGTTACATCGAGGACCTAGAAACTAACCGCTTCCAAGGTCTCAAGAGGGGAGATTTACACTCACCCAAGGCTCAGCTCATGCAAACCTCCTACAGGACGCAAAAGCAGTGTTCCATGAGAGAACAGCTCAGGCCATCCAGGATGGACCAAGGGTGTCGCAGACTGCACTCTAGATAGCTGCACTAAAGGCAGCAATGGTGTAAATGATACAGGGCTCATGGCACAACAGCCTGAAATTATATCAGTGACGAAAAGGGTTCCTGTCACAGGCAAACGCAGGTGGGAGCACTACAATATATACCACCTCCTTATTTCCGTTAAGTCGCGGATGATCCTCTTCACTGTGGTTTGATGTAAGTGGCTAGCTGGTGGTGGAGTAGGAAAGCAACGGGGGGGGGGCATCAATGGATTTCTGGTGATCTGTGGAGCCAATCGACAGCACAACCAGAAAAGAGTTGCCAGTTTGGGTGGGTGAGACAGACAGGTAAGGACAGGCACAGTACTGTTTGTTGCCTCTCATGGCACACCTCCACTTTTGTGAACTGCTTATATGGGACATTCAAAGTGGGAGAGGGGAGTTGCTACCTCTCTATGAACTGTGATTGCTGTACGGGAGCGTGTTGGCTCTTCTCAATGCTGACAAAGACTTTGAAAGGACTACTTTGGTGGCTCCTCATGGCACCAGCATCCTGAAGAAACCTTGCTATGCAGGGTTCATTCAATCTGATGCTCAATGCAGCAATACAGGGGCTGTGCTGCAATATTATGGGCCAAGCTCTCTGTGTAGACACAACAGAAAGCAAAGTGATGTTGTCAAAGCTTGTCAATCATAAGTGCTACTTCTGTGGAAGGGGAGCCGTGGGAGAACATTGTTAGCACGGCAAGTCCATTGAGGATGCATACCAGGAGTTGTATATTCCTCTCCTGGGCGGCTGCCACACAGGTTAATCTCTAGACTTGAGGTGCAGTAAACGTATGTCTGTACGGCACAGTCTTCACTTGTTTTGGAACTTTGGAGCACTTGGATATCCTGCAAAACACACAAGATGATGGACGGAATGCTGCACATTGGCAAACATTCACCCCCAGTCACAGATCTGGGTTTAATCCATCGTTATTTTGCTTCACCACGCCACCCCAGTTCAGACATAGCCATATGCAAATCAGTCTTGACCCTGTGCCTCATGGGAACAGTCCAGACCGAACTGCCAAGCCATGTCTTCCCTGGACCGGAATCAAGCATCCTAGGACCGGTTTCAGGCTATCAGCCTTCATCAGCCAGGATAGCTTGACTCCAGTGGCGTAGTGAGCACGGGACCCACGTCTGGGCATACCCTTCCCACTTAGGGCGAAATGCAAAACACACAAGATGATGGACGGAATGCTGCACATTGGCAAACATTCACCCCCAGTCACAGATCTGGGTTTAATCCATCGTTATTTTGCTTCACTTGGATATCCTCCCTGCCACTGAGAAGGGCTCAATGCGGTAAAAGACTAGACGAACAAATAATTAACTAATAAAATGGATAAATCTACCAGCCTTGCATCTGACCAACACAAACCCACCAAAGATAAACTCTCCAAAAACCTTTTCAACCACAGGAATCAGCGTTAGCTGCAGTCTCTATAGAACACATGCTTGCTATAAAGGAGACCAGATCTTCACTTGAAGCTTACATAAACATGGTGGCAACAGACCTTTACCTGCACAGGTAGACTTGTGGATAATTTCCGACCAAGTGACGCAGATTGGGAATACGACAAAAGAAGATTGAAAGAGGTGGTCTGACTTTGCATCACAGTAGTGGTACTTTAGAAGGTGATGGGATGTGGTCACTATCAAAAGAAGATATTGGATAAGGACTGCCATTAATTTGAAGCACTTGGCACAGGTCATTGGGGGAAACTCAGAGGGGAAAAGATCCGGAGTAGATTTCTCTAAACAAAAGAAGACCTTTAATACGGTCTGTTGAGGCCACTTGTTCAGGGTACAGCAGCGCCTAAACTTTGGACGAAATACAATGGGACCCTAAAGCTGCTCTATAAATGAACAGTTGCATGTGTCAAAACCAATATCGTGGTATTGGGATGCTGGAAAGAGATGCTGCCGTGGCGGATGATTGTCCCCCACTCCATTTCACCCTGGCATTTGAACCACTAGCATAGAAATGATGTGCCTCCTATAGTTAAGGCTATAGAAGTAGGCACACAGGAGCATGTTCTCTGTTTATGCAGACACACTGTTTGCATATGTGAGAGATCCAGTGATTGTGGACTGCCTCATGGAGATTTTGAAACTGTTTGGCTGTATGACTGGCCTGAAAGTAAATGGAGCTTAACTGATCCAACAGGATCACTGTACTCCAGTCTGGCTGGTTCCCTGCCTGCTTTGCATAGGCACTTTTACCACTGATTAGCAGGGTTGAAGTGCACAAAGTTGCAACGCTTTAAAAAATATAGGGACTAGCAAAAGGCGAAAAATACAGGGGAGTTATGGAATGGCACACAATCCCTGTCTCAAGGGTGATCCACTATCTGTGTCATGTATGGACTTTCCTGGCACAACTCTCCTGTCCTTTGTCTCTGTGACTGCGCAGGCAGCACCTCCATGTCAAAAGCAGCCTCACTATGGTCAGTCTTGGAGTGCCCTCCCCTCAAAAATAGTTCTCCTACTGTGGATAGCATCCACCTCTTACCCCTCAATTCTCATCTGGGTCACCGTACCATACATTTAGTGACAAAGCCCCTAGAAATCTGCGTTTCTGGGGTGACCTGGGCGACATCCACTACCTGCTTTTTTTCACGTGCGTGGGAGCTCATTGCCAAGGATGCAGTCAATGGGCATCTGGGGACTGGCAATGACCATCCTCAGGCCAAGTACCACCTTCCCATTCTAACAACAACATGACCACAGGGTGCAAAAATTCCTGCCTACGAGCCTGGCCCACCCTAAAAAGCTGTCCTGACAGACATTGTTCTGGGGAAAGAAGACCCGCTACCACCATGGTCTGGCTGGCGCAGGTATCCTGAAGAGCAGTGACAGGGACCCCATTCACTCGAACCTCCTGCAAGTGAAGGCTACAATCCTCCAGGATCACCAGCTTACTTTCTGGGTCCACCTTCTAACTAAGGGATACTATCTACCCTCTCCACCTGGGGACAACCTCACCTAAGGTTACACTGGCCATCCCTGTGGAGTGCCCACTATTGGCTTCTCTTGGGTCCTAAGAAAGGGCTGGATAAACGGGCAATCTGGGCTTCCACCCATCAAAACCTACCCACCACCTCCACTCTAAAGGAGAATGGGACTTCTTTCCTTCAAAAACCTTTTGAGGCCCTTTGGGGAATTTCTCTGCATTATCCTGGCCTCGCTCTGTAGAGAGGAGCTTGAACCACCCTTCCTATGGTTACTCCCAAATAGCTTCCTGGCCACTCTAGTGCGGATCCAGAGGTCAGATTCCCTCCCAAGCTCTCTGGACACAGTGAGCTTGGTGTCTATCAGGTGCTGGCATAGCTCTGTAAAATAAGGAATCCAAATGTACTCTTTCATCATCAAATTGTAAGCCCATCATAATATTTTACTTTGCTGCCCTTCAGCCAATCGTTCAGCACCATACTGGAAGATTCCACAAACATCAACCAGTGACTGGTGTGTTTGCTTCTGGTTATTGCTGGACTGCAAGCAAAACTTTTCTGGGGTTAAGCAAAATCTTAGAATTAAGGGATTTCTTCATGAGGGCAAATTTCATCTGGTCAGCTACATCTAGAGCCAATAAGAAAACCTTCCCCGCAGTGGACATGTACTTCCACCGACTAGGCCCTTAATTCCCCTCTAGAACTCCATGCATATGTAGAGCCACCTCATCTGCTACAAACCACTGATCTATGTCATCCCCCACCATATAGTTAGGTGGGGAAACAGCTTTCACAACGCGGCCTGAACCGTATCTATGTATGTATCTATGTATGTATGTATGTATGTATGTATCTATGTATGTATGCATCCATCCATCCATCCATATATATATTATTACAGGAAATCACGGAACACTCTGCGATTCACAGTTTTCACTTTAATTTGGCAGACGCGTTTCAGCAATTATGCCTTTCTCAATGCCATAGTGTTCCCATTAACCATTTCACCACATTTAAAACACTCCTGTCTCCTCTTCATAGGACAGGAAAAAGTGATGTAAGAAAAAATGGACTGCATTATGCTCCATTTTATCTATTTACTCAGTCCGCCATTTTGACATGCATAGTTCATTCATAATCTCTCAGTGAGTGTGCCTTAATACTCGTAAATCTCACTTCAGTAATGATAGTCACTTAGTAGAAACAAGTTATTCAGGGCACCAATATATCCAATTGCATGTCCGATATTTCACTCACCAATGTGGCACATTGGTGCCCTGAATAACTCGTTTCTACTAAGAACCTCTCCTTTACTACTAACATAAGTACGGAAGAGGTACACTTTCTAGATCTAGCTATATATGTGAAGGACAATGCAAAAAGACATTTAGGCAGCCTACATCAGGGAACTCTATACTGCATTCAAGTAGCTTCCACCCTACCAAACTAAAAACAGCATTCCCTATGCAGAGAATCTTCGCATGAGTCTCAATTGTAGTGATGAAGAAACACTGTAAGGGATACAGGATGAGCTTAATGAAAGACTTCGAATGAGAGGGTATAATAAGACAGTCTTACATATAGCTAAGGAGAAAGCAAATGCTAAAAAGAGAGGATCTACAGTTCAAAACTCGGAAAAAGAAGCCAGCTGTAGGAGATCCTAGTCAAACCAGATTGATTACTGGATACTCTGTTTATCATCAAAAACTTAGGGGCATTCTATCCAAGCATTGGAAACTCATTAGAAGTGACCCTGTTATTGGTCAAAACATACCTAGAATTCCCTTAATGTCATTCAAATGGGCAAAATGAACTAGTGCTGAATCGCCCACAAAAGAGCCAAGGGGAGACATGGTTAAGGGGAAGTTCGGGATTTCAGAAATGCCATAGATGCAAATTCTGACTTTACGGGCAAAACAAATCAAAGAAAGAGTGATTCCAATGATAATCAATCCCTGAGGAGTCACAGAGTGTTTTAAAAAGAACCCTCACTCACCAACCTAGTTGGTGACATGCTTCATCATTGGGTTCCCACCCGAGGGGCCGAATGCCTCCCGGGTGTGCTACAACGCCTGATTACAGCGGAGCAGGTTTTTTGGACTGTGCAGGAAGTGAGAAATCACACCATGGGGTTAAAATTACCTTTACTTATCCTAAACAAATTTTAATAATGGAGAAGTAAGGTAAGCTTGAAAGGTGGTGATAACGGATGTTTAGTTGGTTAAATTGACCAGTAACATCCTAGGTGAGAAAGTGATGGCCAGTCCACATGTTTCAGCCTCCTTACGCAATTAGCGTGGCTTTCGTCAGGACCAGATGTGCCACGGGGGTATGCACACGCTAAGGTGCACCCTCAACTGTGGCATAGTTTACCGTGAACTTACGGTTTTAGACCTTCAGTGTTGTCTGAAGGAAAGCGAAATCTGAAAGAGGAAGCACATATAATATTTATGTCATCTTGTTAGTTGGCTGTGGCGATGTCTCACACAGAACGATACAATGACCCTTGTGCTGACATACGTGTTGTTCATCCGTGGACTCAGCAGGCTATGGTGTCTATCGTGATCAAAGTGAAGTGCGACGGTATTTAGCACTATCCATTTAATCAATTTAGAGATTGTGTATATATCAGGTATTGCGTAAATTCAGCAATTTACTCGGTGCGCTATGCTATATTTAGAATCCTTCAGCAACTCGTAATTTACGTGTTGCTGGTTTGGCAATCTCATTGAGATAAAGAGGGAAAGTTAAAGACCAATACTGACTTGTTTTGGTAAGAATCGTACACACTCAAGCACGGGGGAGAAAATAGAAAATTAAAAATTAAAATAAGGCTTACATGGGCTGTAGAAGACTCCGACCCCATGGATCCTAGCGGGGGGTGTCGGTCTGTATTCACACACTGTGGTGGGGGGGCAAGGTAATGCATTAAGCAAATGCGAAAACTGCACGCAAATGACATACCTCAAAGGCAGGAGTATTCTGCCTGATACTCACAACTCCAAGACTAAGCGTCCGCTCGGCACCTGGACCGAACCCGATCAGGGACCCCGCGTATTTAAACCGCCATGATTGTGTTCAGAGTCGTGTGGCGTCACCATGCCGAGCGTCACCACACGGTGCAACCGCGTCATTACGTCAGCGTGCGGGCGTCTGTTGCGCTGATTGAACAGACTAGAATGCTGACCCCATACCTCAGTTGAGTTGAAATATCGCTAAACTTTAATGATCAATATCAGGCTGACAGAGGAAGACAGTGTGTCGTCCTTACCTGATGCACGTGCCTGAATTGGGGAGTGCCTAGTAAAATGTAAGAATAAAAAGTGGTGAGAAAAAATGAGGAGTCACATGTAATAGACTATTTCTAGTGTCTGATTGTAGTTTCTTGAGACAGACAAGGTAGAGAGGTGTGCGATATGGCCTATCGATAACAATGAAAGTGGTGCCCAGATTCACATTAAGTTTGATCATGTATAGCTAGGCTATCTGGTTTTAGGTTTAAACCTATAATAACTGATAAAACCCCACGAAAGGAAAATAGCCATCACCAGTGTAAACATATAAAAACTGAAAAAACACCTTCACAACCACAAACTAAGTGCCATTCAAAGAAAGGAAAAGATGAGTGAAAGTCATTTTTATTTCTTCCTGAAGGGGCCAATACAATGTAACTTTGTTATGCAAAGCAGCAGCAAGAAATACTGGGCTAACATTATTCTACTTGAGTTTTGTTTTTTCGGGATGTCACTAAAATATTGTTTCTTCTTCATTCTGCTTTTTTCAGTTTTGTGGTCTTTGGTCTAAAGATGCAGTGTTTAGAAGCATGTTTTAGGTCTTATTTAGTTATTTTAATCATATTTGATATTTTGGCTACATTTGATTTTACTAAAATGGCTGGTTTCATAAGAATCTTTCCCAATATGTACCATCACATTTACCCACAGACAGAGAATGGGTGAAATCCTTTGATACATCAGCCCCCCTTTTCTAGTGAGTCAGTATTGATTGTAGGTGAATTGCCACACACCCCATACTTTAAACATTCAATGCAAGGTGTAGTGACAGGTATATGTGAAAAGAGTTGTCACCAAGCATCTGAGAGAGTGGTGAAAACATGACACCAGGCGTTTGGTAAACATGGAACGCAGTGTCACTTGGAATTCTGCTGCAAAAAGTTCCTACCAAGTTCAATAAAGATTGGAGTGATATCGTTTGTATCTGCAGTAATTCAGCTATGTATATGAAAAAGTTGTATGATGACCTACCAAAATCGATACCTGAGCTGAAGTGCTTCCCTGTAAGAGATCCTCGTCACTTGCTAGATGGTATGCTGAAAGCATCTTTGCAATCTTCACAGTTAATGAAGAATGCAATTGGCTTTGTAGTCCATTTTGGTGCCCCGTTTCATTATGCCCAGGAACTAAAATGGAAATATTTCTCATTTTGTGCTTTGTGTGGCATCAAAGAAAGAGTCATCCTAACTGTGTCATTTAGCCAGTGGTTCTCAGTCCTAAAGGCTGTGAATGCTATATTATCCATGTGGCGACCGTTTAAAGAATCTTTGCTTAGTGATGATGCCAAAGGCAAGAAATGTGATGATCTTTGGTCACATATTGATAGTGATGTGAAAAAGTACAGTCTACTGCATGATTAAGTTTTTACAGGAAAACAGGACTGCTGTAGTAGACATAATCAAAGTACTAGAGTTTGAAAACGCCCTTGTCTACCAAGTATTCAGCGTAATTGGTGTAGATGTTAAACATCTCCTAGAGAGTAGGCTGGGAGACACTTTTAGTGACTTTGGCACTGCAACATTCTCCAGGTTAGAATTCTTGCCGCTTGGTAAGCAAAGAAATGTTGAGGAGCAATTCAGGAAATTTTATTTTACAGTCTATGGGAAATGGCTTGCAATGATGCATAGAAACGTCCCTTCACCAACCATGGCATTTGAAGTTAACGAAGCCTCACTGAGGTACTCTGCACAAGTTCTAGATCCCTTCTGAATTTTCTCCAGACTTTGAAAAGTACTTCTTCATTTTTGACCGCTTCAATAACTGAGGGCATATGCGCCCAATTTTATGCATATGTTGCAGAACACGTCCTAGAGAATCACAATCTTCAGGTGCTCCAGTATTGGCATGGAAAGCTATGTCATTGGCCAGAGTTAGCAAATTGTGTACTGGCTGTTTTGGTGTTGCCCATCTCAAGTGCCAATGTTGAGAGGGCCGTTTCACAGATAAACGTTTACATAGGAAGGAAAGAGCGAGTGTGCATGACCAAAGACTCACTAAAGAAGTATTGTATGGTGTACTACAATAGGTTTTATTTGTAAAAATGTACTTGAACCTCATATACCCTGTACACACGCTGTCTACACACATGCACTAACATTACATAAACACCGGAAAAACACTGTTTCTGTTGTTTTTAATGGCGCAAAAATGTGTAACCACTGATAACCACTGTTTTTTTAGGGTATTGAAAACACTGAAAAAACCCCACCAGAATTTACCAAAAATAGAAACTGAAAACAGGAAAGCCTATGTATAGCCTAGATCCAGTTAGCAGACCTACTCACATGTACTGCCCTTAGTGTGTGTATATGTGGCAGACATTGGATAGTTGGTCACCATCCTGATTAGGCTTCTAGTGGGGATTAGAAAATGGCTAGGATGGTTGGTCATCAACATAATTTGGGCCCCTAGTAAGGGTTCAGTCTGTGACCCAAGAACCAGCTAGCATTACGGGATTTGAGAGGAAATCAGATTACTTTCGCATGACAGAATTCCAGGGGATATTATCATTTAACCCCTGTTTGTGCGTGGACAGTCTGTAAATCCATCGCTGTTCTTTTTCAAACAGGAGTCTGGTGGTGTTTGCACTGGATTTTATCTGTTCGATAACAGTCCATTTAAGGTCATTGGTGGTATGATTGTTCTGTAGGGAGTGTTCCGTCATGCGAGTCGTGTTCTTTTTACAGCTGATGTTACTCCTATGCTCGCAGATACGCTGCTTCACTTTCCTGCTGGTCATTCCCAGGTATCTGAGGCCACAAGGGCAAGTGATCAGATATACCACGTTCATGGAATTAGTTATGTGATCGTAGTGTCCAGGTTTTGTTAGGCTCAAGGTCTAGTTGTTTGGTAGGACATGTCAAGTGGCAGCCGCTGCAGTTCCCGCAGGGAAAATGCCCTGTCACACTGGGTAAACCCCATGAATTCAGGACTGAGGGGTTGCGGTCGCAGTTTGTTATTCTGGGGCGGGTGGACACCAGGGAGTCCCTCAGGCTTCAGGCTCTTTTAAATGAGAAGAGAGGTTTCTCCCATTTCTTGTTGTTGGTCTGTAAGATTCTCCAGTGCCTATTGATCGATTTTGTCACTGCATTAGATACTGTGCTATAGGTGGTCACACAGGTCAAAGGAATTTCCTTATTGGGCCTCGGATTGTTCTCTAGTTGAGCCTCCCTAGGTTGATTTCTGGCACGTTTCTGGCTTTTGTTAAGGATTGTTTCAGGGTATCCTCGGTTTTTCAGTTTTTTAGTTAAATCAATGGCTTGAGTCCGATAGTCCTCAAGTTTGCTGCAATTTCTTCTTATTCGGAGATATTGTCCGTAGGGTAAGTTCTCTCTTAGAGCCCTTCGGTGAAAACTAGACTGGTCTAGAGTTTACCACATTCTTTGGTGATCGTGACATCCAAGAACACCATTTCCTTCCTATCATATGAATGGGTGAACTTGAGGTTGGTGTCACGATTGTTAATCCATTCCAAGAATTCTGTCAATGTATGTTCCGGTCCTTGCCAAATGACAAGGACATCTATGTATCTCTTCCAAAAAGAGATACAGGTGCCAAAGGGGTTGCTGGCAGACAGGATGTACTTCTGCTCACAATCATGGACATATAGCCCTGCCACACTAGGGGCAAAGGTACTGCCCATCGAAGTACCTGTGATTTGGAGGAACAGGTCCCCCTCATACTCAAAGTTTTCTTTGAGTGTCAAAGTTGCACACTCAATAATGAATTGTTTCGGTGTGCGGAAAACCCAACTGGCCCCCGCCAGGACATTGCTAATTACTTTGATGGTGTCATCTTGTGGGATGCTAGTGTAAAGACTCTCGATATCCAGGGTCACCAGAATGGTGGAGTCCTCGTCCACTGTGATATCATGTAGCATGCTAAGGAGGCTCAGTGTCCTGCAGGTAGGTAGGAGTTTGCTGTATAAGGGGTTTAAAATGAAATCGCAGAAGCAAGACAGTGGTTCCAACAGGGACCCGATCCCCGAGACGATGGGGCGGCCAGGGGGAGGGGTACTGTTCTTGTGCGTTTTTGGCAGCGTGTAAAAGTACGGGGTTGTTAAAAATTCTGCCTCATGTTTGGAGATATGCCCATTAGTTTCTGCATAGTCCACCAGGTTTTTAATCTTATTTTTCAATTCAGGGGTAGGATCAATGGTTAGAGGGGTGTAGTTTTTTCGGTCATTCAGTAGACGTCTGCATTCTTTCTGGTACTCAGATTTGTCCTGTATAACCACCCCTCCTCCCTTGTCAGCAGGCTTGATTACCATGGTGTTGTTAGTTTGTAAATGTCGTAGGGCTATTTGACTCTTCCTTACGCAGGTTTTTGAAGCTCCCCTTGTCTTCAACTGCTTCAATATCATTGAACACTGCCTGCTCGAATGTGAGCATCTCTACAGATGTGGTATGGGGTGGAGGACAAAAGGTAGATTTTAACCGTAGTCCTGTCTCACCTGTAGGGTTGGTGTCTTCCCTAGCTTCATGTTTTTCAAAGTAAGCTTTTAATCTCAATTTCCTGAAGAAATCGGATAGTTCGCAGTGCAAATTGAATTTGTCGAGACGGGCCGTTGGTACAAAACCCAGGCCCCGATTGAGTACTTTCTCTTCTGTGGATGTAAGGGTGACTGAGGACAGGTTGGTGATCAGACTCTCTGGGTGCTTGTGCCAGCCTGTTGTTCCCGCGCCTTGCTGCGAGTATTGCTCCCCACTGGGTCGTCTTCTTCCCAATGAACTTGGTTCATTCCTCTCCTCCTGCCTCTTCCTCTACTGCCTCTCCCTAAACAAGGCGGTCTGTAAGTGTTCTGGGGGGAAGAGAGGTGGTTGTGGGGCATGTAGGAAGGCTGGATTCCGGCCCATCATTGGGTATTGATGGTGTGGATTAAAATGGTTAGGGATGCCTCCCCCTCCTGGTGTAGGGTATGGGGGCCAGTGCTGTTGTGTGTTATTAGATCTATTTCTACCCCTTTGTCTGGACTTGAAACTCCCTCCGCTAGACTCACTGTTGGTGGAGGAGGAGTCGTCAGAAACATCGGAGTTGTAGGTATTTTTGGTTGGAGGGACAAAGTCTGGGTGTGTATAAGGATAGGTTTTGTCAAAGGAAAAACGTTTCAAGTCTTTCTGAAACTTCTGAATCTTAGATTGTGTTAGATTCTCTTTATATTCGTTAATTTCCTTGTTTAGTTCCTATAAATATAGCATAGTGCACCGAGTAAATTGCTGAATTTACGCAATACCTGATATATACACAATCTCTGAATTGATTAAATGGATAGTGCTAAATACCGTCGCACTTCACTTTGATCACAATAGGCACCATAGCATGCTGAGTCCACGGATGAACAACACGCATGTCAGCACAAGGGTCATTGTATTGTTCTGTGCGAGACATCGCCACAGCCAACTAACAAGATGACAAATTATATGTGCTTTCTCTTTCAGATTTAGCTTTCCTTCAGACAACACTGAAGGTCTAAAACCGTAAGTTCACGGTAAACTCTGCCACAGGTGAGGGTGCACCTTAGCGTGTGCATACCCCCGTGGCACATCTGGTCCGGACGAAAGCCTCGCTAATTGCGTAAGGAGGCTGAAACATGTAGACCGTCCATCACTTTCTCACCTAGGATGTTACTGGTCAATTTAACCAACTAAACATCCGTTATCACCACCTTTTAATCTTACCTTACTTCTCCATTATTAAAATTTGTTTAGGATAAGTAAAGGTAATTTTAACCCCACGTTGTGATTTCTCACTTCCTGCACAGTCCAAAAAACCTGCTCCGCTGTAATCAGGCGTTGTAGCACAACCGGGAGGCATTCGGCCCCTCGGGTGGGAACCCAATGATGAAGCAGGTCACCAACTAGGTTGGTGAGAGGGTTCTTTTTAAAACACTCTGACTCCTCAGGGATTGCTTATCATTGGAATCACTCTTTCTTTGTTGATTTATTTAAATAAAAAAAATAAAAGGGGGGGGCCAAGAGTGGTTTCACCTCAATTCCCTTTCTCTCTCTGTGTTTATACTTTACGGGCAAAACATCAAGGAAATCCAGACACCCCTACGAAATACCCCTATAACCATACGCAAAGCCTATAACTGCAGAAGTGAGTATGTGGTCTATGTGCTACAATGTTCATGTCCGAAAATGTACGTAGGTAGTACTATCCACATGGTCCATGTCAGAATACTACAACGCCTACGAGCTATAGCCAATGAGGACAAGAGCTACCCAATTGCCCGTCCTATACATGAACATCATAGAGGCAATGCAAATGAATTGGTCTAATATGTTATAGACTCAATCCCAAAGAATTCTAGAGGCGGGAAAAGAGAGTTACAATTAAGGAGACTAGAATCGCGATATATAGTAGTCTTAAATAGCAGAATTCCGAATGGATTGAATTCAGATGAAGATTTATATGTGCATTTGTAAAATATCCTCACTGTCCTGCAGTAGCCATGAGTAGAGTGCCTTTATTTAATATAATGAATTAATCTCATGGTTAAATTGGTTTTCTTTTTTTCTTTCGTTTAAAGAAACTTTAGATTTTGACACTATGTTATTATCTCTTTCCATGTATATGGAATATTATATCAAGGTGGTATTTAATTTCATTATGTTGCATTTAAAAGAATAAGATAGTTGGGTACTTATACATGAAGGTTTGAATGATAATAGTGTGTTTAGAACTCCCACAGGGTGAAATCTATTAGACACAGTTGTGTGTATAACAACTGCATGGTCGCCCACTTGGAGCGTGACCCAATAGAAGCGACTAGGAGGTGTGGATATGAATTAAGATGCTGACTATTCACCCACTTGGGTGGGGTTTAGCTACTTTGAAAACATACCCAGTGAACTTGGAACTATATTTGAAGCGGGCTGCCCTTTGATAATGTACTTACTAATTGTATGCGACATTCACCCAATGGGGACTTTGAATAATAATTTGACATTCCTAACCATGGTTTGATGTTCCCAAATTTAAAATATGTACCCACCAGATAAACTGTATTTCATTTTAAGTTATGCAATTCAAATTTTGTTTTGTACTTACTAATATAAAAAAGAAAACAGTGAAGTATTTCTTTTCGTCCCACGACAAGAACACATCACCCAGCACCTATGAGACCTCCACTGGCTCCCCGTCAACAAAAGAGTGACCTTCAAGCTGCTCACACACGCCTACAAAGCCCTCCACAACACCGGACCCAATACCTCAACAAAAGAATCTCCTACGCCCCCAAGAGAATCCTCCGCTCCGCTGAACTAACCTTGGCTGAAATCCCCCTTATCCACAGAGCCAGAACGGGAGGCAGATCCTTCCCCTACATCGCGGCCAAAACCTGGAACGAACTCCCCCTCAGCATCGGACGAAGCCCCACACTGCAAGCATTCAGGAGAAGCCTCAAGACCTGGCTCTTTAAATGACCGGAGCTGCCCGAAACCCCCCCGCCCCCCTCCCTACAGTGCCTTGAGACCCTCACGGGTGAGTAGTGCGCTCTACAAATCCCCGATTGATTGATTCCCATGCTTTTGGGCATGGTCACCATGGCAGTATAAAGTAATTGTGCAATGGTGTCTATGCTATGTGAGCAAGGTGCCATCGAAACGCATCAGAGCCTTCTGTTGAATAAAACTTGATGAAATTCTCCCCCAGCGTGTGGGTGCCTGGTTTTCTGTACGGCAAACACAGGAGTGGAAGCGGAGATAGATAGATATTGTATTGGGGGGAGGGGCGGGGGGAGGAGAAGCTTTCCTGAATCAAAGAAAGCCTGCACTCAATGATAGGAAAGTGGCCATACTCCTTAATTACACTAAGTTGCACAGAGAAATGATTCCCGCTTGTACTTTCATCCACTGGCACAGAAATACCAAATGGTTATTGCTAATAGGAGACGCGTTTTCGCTGGCTAAGCAGCCCTTTTCAATCCAAACATAGCCATTTTGAATGCTATTTATATGCTAATTAAACGTTGAATATAGAAGAAATACGTCACTGTCCCCACCTGCAATCTTCGTGCTGATAGAATTTAATTTTGACATTCGTAAAATACAGTGTAAATGTCCATAATTAATTCTGATATTAAACCATAAATGGGTAAATGTTGCTTCACTAGACACATGATATCACCATTTTATAACAATAGCTCGTTCAGTTTATATATTTGCAGTGCAGGAACAGTCTCACCAATCAATTTATTTTGTGAGCAAAAAAAGGGCTTCGCCATATGTAGTCTCTACCGCTTTTATAATTCCCATTTTTGGCTCCATGCAAGCCAATCCTCAAAAAGAAATGTCGATGTCCCGTCCTCACCACTCAGTCGTTGACTATGCGGTGGCCTGCTCCTGATATTGGTGTTCATTCGAAGAGAGAAGGTAGCAGAACCTTCGCTCTTCGAATGAACATCTCCACGTTGGGAAGGCACACACTGTTCCGTGTTTTAATTAATTAAATAAGAATATTAGCAGTCGAGGAGTGCATCGCGTCCTTCTTCGGGCCGGTGAGAAGTTTTTTTGATACATATATAGATATAGATATGTATGCATGCATTGTAATGGACACGTTGTGGCGGCATGCGTGGTTCCGTCGTACAACCAGCTAGGCACCAGGTATTTGGGGATGTGGATGAATTTGCCTTTTGTAGGCACTTCACTTTTGCTGTCATCAGCCACAGTAAACTCACATATCCTCAAAAGCAAGGGTAGCCAGCTACAATGTCAAGACCCTCTCCACCTTCCTCTCCTCCAATTGGGTCATGCTGCAAGAGGACACTGCTCTCGACACAGCAGGTGATCTAGCCCCTGTGGGCTCCACCTCCTCCTCTTCTTATCCCTCACACACTTGCTCCTGGTGGGTGGAGTGCCACATGTGCATTTCCTCCCAGGCTCTGAGGGGAATCAGGTGGTAGTCATTCTTGAATGCCTTCATTAGCCTCAACCCTCTATGTTTGCACATTCTTCTCAGATCAGTCATGCTGAGGCTCTCCATGTTGCCCAGATCCCCTTCCATTGTTTAAAAAATCACATGTGCAAAACTGGAGTGTAGGAATTAAATTTAAGAACAATCAAAAAGTGATCAATTAAAAATCAGAAGTCACTTTAAAAATAAAATCGATTTTGATGTGAAATTACAAAAGAGATTTTAGATTTTAACTTAAATCACTGAGTGGTACTGCAAGACAAGTCCTGGATCACACCACTGAACTACAATATAAGAAATTGGATTATTATTTGGAGTCGGTGACTACCCACCTCAGGGAATAATCACAACCCTTGTCAAGGTGAACCCTCAAAGCCATTAAATTAACCTGAGCTCAACCCTTCGTTAGCTATGACACAGGGCAGATATCCCTAGCCAAGGGCAATGCGAAAAGTATTTATACAGTACGAAAGCAGTAACAAAGATGAAATGCAAAAAACACCAAAATCTCAAACTGAATTAGAAAAATAGAGTAAAACTTACCAAATTAACATATCTAAAAAGGGGACAGAGGATACAAAATTTTAAAGTTTTAAGTAGGAATAGTGCCAAGAAGCATAAATTGCGAAGGATAGTCAATGATCACAGAAAACCAGGACATGGGCGCGATTTGACGCTGACAGCGATGGATACACTAATCAGGTTCATCCTGGTCAAATATTTTACCTTCTGACTTTGGTCTTTAAAGTCCCAATCCACCACAGGAGTTCACTACTAACAGGACCTCAGAGGGGGCAATTACGAAAGGGAAGGAGGGGGGGGTGGTACTATGGAAATCCTACTGTACTCTCACAACCAATACTAAAATCCAGTTTAGGTCAGTCACTGTACCCACGATAAACAGAGCCAGAAGTTGCCTCACAGAAAAAAAGCTGGGATTTCCAGCAACCATACTGTGGATACTCGCGAATTATTTTGGCATTGTGTTTCCCGGCCTTTCGAGTATGCCCCCAGTGTTAAATGTAAACCAACAGACTTGTCAAGCAGGATTCGACATTCAAACAGAATGTTTCACTAATGTCAAAAAGGATGCTCACAGCCCCATGCTGCATGTACTGTCAAGTTCAGAAGAGTCATCTCTACCCATTCAGGTCAGCCTATTGTTTGGTCCTGGGAGGCACTTATCTTTTCACACTTATTCAAATGCTGATTACTGGGGGCACAGATAGGAAAGCAAATGCAAATTTAGACTCCAGGTAACTCAGGCAGGGAAAAGATACATTTCTATTTTACTTAAGATTTATGAGAACTCTGACTTCACTATTAAATTGGATTTTTGATAACTATTAAAAATAGTTTAATTATTTTTTCTAGCAAGTCGCATCCCTAAGACACTGTATTAGTATTTTTTTCTGTACTCTGGTTTTCTACATAGGACAGCTGGGCCGGCCACAATGAAGAACAAGTCACTTACCTTCATTAACGCTCTTTCTGGTAGATACTCTATGTAACTGCAGAATCCTCACCTTTTGAATATTCCCCAGGCATCAGACTGGATTCACAGTCTCAGCATCACCAATTCAGACCCGTGCGCACAGATGCCATTCCACTACAGAAATGACGTACAGAGCCTAAACAGGCCCTACTCTCGCACACCGTTAGTTACTTTCGAGGCAGTCCACATCCCCAGAAGCAGAGCCCCACTAGCAAACTTGTTGTGACCAGTGTGCAGATTACCAGACTTAGGTTCTTATTATTGGATTTGGAGTTCAGTTCACAGAACAGGGAGGATGAGAGGGTCAGTGAGGAATCAATGGTTAGATAGACTGTCTACCAGAGAGAGCGTTACCAAAGGTAAGTAACTTGGTCTTCTGATAGAGACTTCTAACAGCAGATTCCTCACCTTTTTAATAGATACCAGAGCAGTGCCTATTTGACGGTGGGTCTGGGACTTGACTCAAACCAAAAAGTCCTGTAGGACCGAGCAGGCAAAATGCCCTTCCTAGCAAACCTGGCTGTCCAGACAGTATAGCTTGGTGAATTCATGCCCCATATAGCCGCCTGACAAACGTCCAGGACTAGAGCTCCACATGCCAATGTAGTGGTAGCAGCTTTGGCGGAATGAGCATGCAGCCCTTCTGAAAGCTACATATGCTGCTTTTTTTGGCTAATGCATAGCAGATCTTAATGCAGAACACGATCCAACAGGAGATCGTCCGTTTCTGCTTAGTCTTGCGTTTTTTCATCCTGCTGAATCCCACAAAGAGCTGATCATCCACCTGGTGCTCTCCAGACAATCAATGGAAAAGTTCAGTGTTCTTTTGGGGTCCAAGCAATTGAGTCTGTCCTCCTCCACGGGGTGAAGAGGAGCACAGAAAACCGGCAAGGGGATAGTTTGAGCAACGTCAACTTTTGGCAAGAAGGATGCTTGAGTCAAGAGGACCAATTTGTCTGGAAATAAAGTAGTGTACAGCGGGTTAACAGACAGCAGATGTTACAGCCAGGAGGAACACCTTCTTGACGGTGATAAGCTCTAAACAACTGTGAAGCGGTTTAGAGGTACACCTCAGGGAAGCGAGGACCAAGTTAAGCTCCAACTGTAGCATGAAAAAGGGAGGGGCGGGGGAGAAACCTATGCTGTAGGCCTTTCAAAAAAAACATCACAACCGGTGATTTAAATTATGAGGGCAGGTCTGGCAAACGCAGAAAAGGCTGAAAAAGCCTGAAATGTACCTTTTAGCTGTGCCCAGTGAAAAGCCTTGCTAGGCAAGGGACAAAACAAACAACAAAACGTCAGATAAATGTGTGGTGGGGGATTCTAGCTGCTGTGTACCGCACTGAGCTACAAACGTGTCCCGATGACAGGCGGACACTGTGTTGGTTGAGGGACACCCAGCTTTCAAGATGACATCAACCACCTTCGGAGGAAGGTTGAAGGTGTTCAGCTGTCGCTGCTCAATCCCAAACATGAAGGTTAAGATTGCGAAGGTGCAGATGTAGGACCCGGCCTGGTCACTGCAACAGCATATCCTCTTGAATGGGCAACCTGAGTGGAGAACAGATGCTCATACCCATAGAGAGATACCATACACTCCGTGCCCAATCTGGAGTCACTAGAACCATTTGGGCTCGATCTTCTCACTTCGAGCAGAAGAGGTATCCATGGAAATGCATGTCTCCTAACGGGAGATGCCTTAGAAACGCTACACACAAAACTGCTGACGCTGTTCAGTTGTGGCGGTGGCGAAGAGATCGTACCAAGGTTCTTCCCGTTCCCAGAAGAGACCTTGCCCCACCTCTAGATGCAACTGGATCCAGAGGTGGGGCAGGGTCCGCTAGGCATTGGTGGCTGAGCTTGTCCACCTTGGCATTGAAGGCCCAGTGATGGACAGGATATTTCCAAAGGCGCAGTGCCTTCTAGCAGAGGGTCTGTGACCCCTCTCCACCCTGTTTGTATCAATATCACATGGCAGTGTTGTCTGTAAGCACCTGTACCAGCCTCCCCTTGATGAATAGAAGGAAGGCCTTCAATGGGTCCAGGGGCCAGAACCCCTCTCTTTTCATCGCGTTTGTCTTACACTAGTGACCGGTTGAAACAGATTAATAGGGCCTCGGGCACGTCCTGTACCCACGCCTACCAGCCGGAACAGCTACCTGCATTGTGCCCAGACTGTAGGTGTCCTCTTAACATTAGTCTCCCAGTAGCCACCATCGCAAAGGCCCAGTATAAAATTCTCCTACTGAACTGCAGATCCCTGCCTAAACATACGGCAGAGATCTGGTTGCTTCTTAAAGATGCCAACCCGGATGTCTTGTTTCTAACAGAAACCTGGCTTAACGCCAGCTCTGAACCAGATATTGTGCAATCACTTCCACCAGGTTTCTTGATGCAGAGGGTGGACAGACCATCCGGCAAAGGTGGGGGGATCGCTATTATTCATAAGGAACAATATACCTGTTGCCTGCTTGGGAATCCCCTTCTAGACTGTGAGAACGCTCACTTTTCTCTAGAACTTACACCTTTGGTCTCCCTCACAGGCATTCTTATCTACCGCCCACCGGGAGCGCTAGGCGCCTTCAACAAATCACTGCTGGAAGCAGCGGTCAATTTGGCAAGCTCAGCGGCAAATCTAACCCTGCTTGGAGACCTCAATCTTCATTTTGACGACCCTCAAATGCTTCTGAACTGGCCCATGACCTCGCCTCTTTTCAGTTGCGACCAAAAATCTTTCTCCCTACTCATGTTAAAGGCCACCTTCTGGACCCGGTGTTTTCCAAGTTAGATGATCTCAAAGGGGAAGAGCCCTTACCCCTCCCATGGACGGATCATTTTTTAGTCTCCCTCGCCTGGTCATCGAATGCCCCCGAAACCTTAATACAACCTAAATGGACTCGAGGTCGTCTTTGGTCCAAACTCCCCTTGGAGAACTGGATCCAAGAACTGGAACGTACCTGCCCCATATCCGATCCATGCCCAGTTAAAGCCAATGATAACTTCGTGAGCTGGATTTCGGATACTTTGGATGTGGTCCTCCCAAAGACAATGATAAAAAAGACCAATGGTCCCCACAACTCTCCTTGGTTCTCAGCAGAGCTGCGCATTTTAAAACAGCACTGTAAGGTCAAAGAAAGGCTCTGGAGGAAAGATTTTTCGTCCAGTAAGAAGCTGGAATATAAGGCGGCTATCAGCGCCTACAAAGTAGAGATAAAAAAAGCCCAAGCAATCTTTTATGAATCTAAGATTTTGTCAGCTTCTAACTCACCCAGAGAAACTTTCAATGTTATTAAAAAGCTACTTAAAGCCCCGGACCCGCACATAGCACCAGACCTTTCCGGGACACACTAATAAACTGGCAGATTATTTTTCCACTAAGGTCATAAACATCCTCAAATCACTGCCGCATATGGCAGATATAGGCGATACCTTTAATAAGCACCTGATCCCCGACCCACACCCTTCGCAACCTACACTTGAGGTTTTCCCCCCCCTCTCGTCTGAAGTTTGCTGTACCCGGTTATCCAAGGTGAATAGTGGATCACCTAAGGACCCCGCACCAATTTACATACTGAAACAGGTGGGATCTACAATTGCCCCCATCCTGACTGATCTAATCAATGCATCTCTGTCCTTAGGAATAGTGCCCCCTGCCTGGAAAGCAGCTATGGTGAAAGCTCTGTTAAAAAAACCTAATCTAGATACGGCAGATTTAGCTAACTACCGTCCCATATCTCTCTTACCAGGCATAGGAAAGATGACAGAGAAATATGTAAATCAACACTTATCAGGCTTTCTCGAAATGCATAATTTGTTGCACTCTTCGCAAACAGGCTTCCGTCCGCGTCAGAGCACTGAGACGGCCCTGTTAGCAGTGGTGGAGGAAAGCAGGAAAATACTAAATTCAGGAGGATCCTCGGCCATCATACTCCTCGACCTGAGCGCAGCATTTGATAGGGTGAACCATAGGATTTTGGTTCACCGTCTCAGGAATCTAGGAGTAACGGGCTTAGCACTGAAGTGGGTGGATTCTTTCCTAGAGGAAAGATCCTTTCAGGTATTTGAGGAGAACACAGCATCTAATCCCACCCCTCTAAAGAACGGGGTGCCTCAGGGTTCCACGCTCAGTCCTACTCTTTTTAATGTATATATGGCTCCATTGGCTTCAATTATTGCCCCTTCCGGAATTCGTATGGTAACCTATGCCGACGATACCCAATTGGTGGTTGCACTCAATCAAATGGACCAAGAAACTAACACCCTCCGCTCCTGTCTAGAAGACATCTCAAACTGGATGGACACATCCCAGCTCAAGCTCAACGGGGGGAAGACTGAGCTTATGATCTTAGGCAACCCCCTCTGCTTTAAATCTAGCTCCATGTGGCCAGCGTGTATGGGACCACCTCCTACCCCCAAGCCAGAAATCAAGAGTCTGGGCATCTGGTTGGACCAGGATCTGAGCTTTAGAGCTCAAGCGAGGAAGACGGCTGGCATCTGTTATGGCCTACTTAGAATGGCCCGTAAAGTGCTCCCTCTGCTCCCCCTACAAGCAAAAAAAGTACTGGTGCAATCACTCATACTTTCTAGGCTGGACTACGGTAATGTGCTGTACTTGGGCTCCCCCACTACTGTAGTCTCTAAACTACAGTCTGTGCAAAATAGTGCTGCCAGACTTTTAACCGGAACTAATAACCGACATTCGGCTAAACCAGCACTTGCATCCCTTCACTGGCTCCCCATCCAGGAACGCATTAGATTTAAGGCACTTTGCCTAGTACATAAATCCATGCAGGGGATTGGCCCCTCCATCAACTCAGCCATGATTCGCCCCTACAAAGCTAAGTGCAATCTTCGATCTGACAATCTCTACCTGGCCGAAGTACCTAAGATCAGGAGGGCCAGGAAGGGAGGACGGTTGTTCTCCTATAACGCCTCTAAACTCTGGAACTCGCTTCCACTCCAGTTACGCCTAGTCCAAAACCATGGGTCCTTCCGTAAACAACTTAAGACCCTCTTGTTCCCTCAGCCCGCATAATCCCTCTTTATCCGGCAGAAGTCAGTCCTAGCGCTGGGATGCTCGCGGGTAGCCATGCGCTTTATAAATGTGTCTTTCATTTCAAGCACCAATTGATCGGTTCGCAGCCCAAGGAGGTGGATATGGAGCCGGGACTCTGTCAGGACCAGAGGGGCTATTTATCTCCACCTCTCACAGGTGGCCTCTCCAACCCCGAAGGAATGAGTTGGTCACCACTGTCACCTCTAGTGGGGTAGAGAGAAGGGTCTGCTGTTGACCCAATCGCAGTCTAGAAACCACTACTACAGCTCTCTTTCAGACTCCCATGAAATCTAGACGTAGCCAGAGAGATCCCCTCGATTTTGGGCCCATTGAGACTTCAGATCCCACAGCAGTGCCCGCATATGCCATCTGGTGTGCTGGACAAGCAGGATGCAGGAGGTCAATATTCCCAGCCGCTTCAGAGCCGACATCACAGGGGTTTAGGACAGAGGCTGAAAGTTTAGGATGATAGCCTGAATGTTCAGAGGTAAAGCACGAAACCAGACCATGTCCAGAATCGCTCAGAGGAATAGTAGCATCTGTGGAGTGGCCAAAGGCACTTTGATAGTAAACTCAGAAGATGACAGGAGGTTTGCTGTAGTCTGGAGGTGGTTGACGACTGCATGGGGAGTGCCCGCCTTCAACAGCCAGTCTTCGAGGAGGGGGGAAGACTGGGACTCCGGACCACAAAGTGTGCTGCTTCCATCACAATCACTTTTGTGAACACCTGAGGGGGCACTGATGAGGCCAAAGGGGAGCACAGCAAACTGAAAATGTCCTTTTGCCACCACAAACTGCAGATAGCGCCAACAGACCTGCAGGGCGGGGATATGGAAATAGGCGCCCCGAAGATACAACCCTATCATACACTATCCAGGGCAGAGGGCAAACGAGATTTAGGCTAGTTGAGCATTTTGAATTTGTCCTTCCAGAGGATGGCGTTGAGGGGGCACAGGCGTAAAATAGCACGAAGGCCTTCCTCCTTCTTTGGCACCAGACAGCAGCGGGAATTACAACCGCAACCCACATCTGGTGCAGGTACCGTCGGGAGAGCCCCTTTAGCCAAAAGGACTTGCACTTCCTGCCACACGACGGACAGATGGTCTTCAGTCAGCTGTTCCGTGGCTGTGGAAGGTGCGACAGAGTAGCAATGAAGGGTAAGGTGTAACCCTTCTGGACTATCTTTAAGACCCACCTGCCATGATGTTATGGTCTGCCTAACCGGCAAGAATTGCTGGATCCTCCCTGCAAACGGGTGGCTGTGCTCCACTAAGAGCTGAAGGGGTTGGCAGGTGGGACAGTGGACTGAGAGGCACACAGATCATGCATTCGGACTTCGTGGCCACCATGGCCTTGGCAGCAAAAGACTGGGGACCTTTGCGAGCCTGGCATTATAGGGTACCTCTGCCAAAAACGCATAAGGAACAACGGGGATGGTGAGATCGGGAAGATAAGCCTAGAAAGCATCCTGTGGCCCTGCTCTCTTTGAACAGCTCTAAAGAATCAGCCTTGTAGTTTAGGATTTGATTTATGTAGAATGCATTTGTTCGCTCTCTCAATTTATTTTGTACCGCACTTTTCCATTGGACTATACTAATAGCCACAGTTTGTCCCCTTATTACTTTCTTGAATTTAAATATTATAGTATGAAATACCTCCTCATGTTAAGAACAAAACAACAATCATGAACATTCTGCGCCATCTTGTCTGATGAAAGTTACTACGTGCACATAAACTACAGTCATTCTGATTGACCACAGCCATTTTGTACTCTGTTGGTCACCTTCATTTCACCCTGTCCGCTCAGCCTTCTGACTCTCTGACCAAACCTGATATGTGTGCTGGGGGCTATAAACTATCTCCACGACAAACATCAACATCACCTGCTGCCTCAAACTCGTCTTTCCTCTCATCCCTGCACAGACAGGTTACAAACCCCAAACAGACTCTTGCAAACATGGTTTATTGCACTGCACACAGCAAGACTTGTTTTAGCCAACAATGGGACCTGTTTTTATCAACAGAACGGACTCTTAGATCTGGCCGGTCTCACTCGTTTTTAGACCCTGAAGCAAGGTCCAGCTGCAATTAAATTGTCTGTTTTTGACCCGGGCGGGAGGAGAGTTAATGTTGGGCTTGTGTAACCATGTTGATGAAACAATGTCGGGCTTGTGTGACAACCTGCCCGGGGCGGAGACTCCAAGCTTGTAACCATGATAAATGAAACAAATACATTGTGTAAAACCTGTATAAAAGGAAGAGCCAAAAGCATTGCCAGCAGAACACCTCACTGAGACATTCCGGTGTCTCAGTTGACGCGATCTCCTCATGAGAAATAAACCTTCTTCTTGTCTTCCAGTTTCCAGCGCCTTGCCTCATTATTTTGATAGCGAACCCAAAGTGAATTAGAGGTGGAACCCTGCACCGGGCAGCATTGAGGGTCTTAGAAGACTCGCTGCCTTTCACACTCCTACCCAATTGTCAACAACTATATAGCTCATGGCCTCAGGAGTGATATTAAGGGTCTGAGATTGCTCTATTATTCTATATGTTTCATATTAATTGCTCAACACTTCTTACCTGATATTTTCTATAATGTAACCTATGCTCCAAATGTGCGCTACAGAGGTCAGAAAGTGATCAAATGTTGTATCTTCTGTAATTATCTCTGTATTACAAAACATTCTTATCCAAAGAAAATGTTATTCTTTGTAGATGAGTCAGGTTTTCATGGACTGCATTAATATATGTATGAGACATTATGGTTGTGTATCTGTATTATGATGTTTCTAATCAAACTTAACATCTTCTAATCTTTTCTTTAATCACATGCTCATATTCATATCGCTTTTCCAAAGGGGTCAATCACTTTATTCATATACTCTGTAATTTTCCCTCCATTATTATCAATAGCTAAAATATCCACCTAGGTGATTCTCACCCAAATGTTTAATTTGGGCATTCAAGGTTTTCGTTTTCTCAATAAAGACCAATTTTGAATATCCATTTCACCACTCCAAGATGGTCACCTTATTACAGAGGTAGTGCATAGGTTTACGGGGTTGGTCATGTGCTCCAAAGATGCAGTTCAAATTAGCAGAGGTAGCACCAGCTGCCGCTTGCCAGTTGCCAGACTGCAAGAGTAACTTTCTTCTGGGCTATGAACTCCAACTTTGAAAATTAATTTGGGCATTCAAGGTATTTTGTTTTCTCAATATTAACACTTTTTTGCCTTTCATTTCACCACTCTAAGATGGCCACTATTTTACTGAGATAGTGCATGGGATTGGTCATGTGCACCCGCGCTTCAAGTAGGAAGAGCTAGCACTAGAGGCTACTCACAGGACACCAGACCGCATGGAATGCTTTTTCCTGGGGCAAGGACAGACCCTCCTTTTCCCTGAATTTGTGACCAAGTATCCGCAAGTAAGTCCATGTACGCTTTCAGTCCTGGATTTTATTTCTCTTTTGCCCTGTGTTTATCAGGTTCCTTTAACTTATTAGGCTCTCCATATATAGGTTTACTAATCTCTAGGTTACATAATTTGATTACCGATTGGGATATCTGGTTTTTCAACAAGACTATAAGTGGCTATGTTCAGGCATTTTGAGATTTTCTTCAATTTAGGCCCCCGATTCCTTTGTAATATTGGATTCTATCATTTTCTGATAGGAAATTCTAATACTTTGGTATCACTTTTCAAGAAACTAGAGTTTTACTCACAAGTAACTTGGTTTTCATAAAAGGTATTGGTTTCTAATTCTATGATTAGCCCTTTGCATAAATATTAGGATTATCTCAGATCTTCTACCTAACCAGTAGCACACTCTGGTAAGAATTCACCGCTAATAATCATACTAATCTAGCTGTGACCTAGTTGTCTTCCTATTAATAAAAGTTACATGCTGATTCTTTCCACACGTTCATTTATCCTGCCTGTTAACAATTCTCTATCAAATTTCCTTGCCCTATAATCCTATGGTTGTGGTTCTACACATACATGCCTCATAATAGTTTATAAATTAGTTATTTAATCTGGTTTCATGGAGTGGCATGCATCACTTAAATTTCCTCATGAAATGTGTCCATCATTACTGATTAATGTTCATTTGTTTTTCTCTTTGTTCTTTTGTTTAATATTCTGTGTCTTTTCGTCGTCTTTCCGGTTTATTTTTGCAACTTTTTCTTTTGGACTGGATATGTTGTGTATTGTTATGTTATCTTGTTGTTCTCCAAGTGAAATATGTATGACAATTACATTTTGTTACTTCTGCCTTGAAAAGGCCCTAGGCTAATTTGCCACCACAGGGCGAAACGTGTTGGCTGGGCTGGATTGCATATATGATCTCTAAATATTGATAACATGAAATATGCACTGAATAAATAAACAGGCCTTATATATGGATCACCTAATTGACTTTTCCTTGAAACTGATGTTGGAACTATTCTAAGGAACTTATCCTACAAGTCTTTTTAAATCAGCATTATTTGGTTTAGTAAAGTCTCCGCATTACACTTATAAATAAACCGTACACATCTTTTGGAAAACGGATGCTGTTGACACTATGCCAAATGGCATGAGCAAGTGTTGATACACTGCAAAAGGCGTCCCAAACAGTTAATGACAAACTTATAAATTGTCCTCCAACTGACAGATAAAAAATACCTCATCCATCCATATACTTAAGAACCTCTTGTATTTTGAGAAAGGGATGGCAATGGACACATAATTTTGTTGTGTGAGCTTAGTTAGCATACAAATGCAAATCACCAGACTTCTATTTAGCTGCAACAATGGGAGCATATGGTGGTTTGAGATTAAAGGTCCAGATTTTCTTTTAACTGTTCGCGGACATGTTAATGGAATATTTCTAACTTCAATCATGCTGGTATGGTATGATTCTTCAAGACTATCATGTTTAAAAGTAAACAAGCAACCTAACTGATCCTAAAATATTTCTTTATATCCCTAATTTCTTCAACTGCGATTTTCTGCCAGCATTTTAGCTTTATCAGTTCCTGGTAATAGAAAACATTCCCAAGTGACATGCGTTTTTCCACTGTAACCCCTCTGGCCCGTCCTATACTTTAGTGTATATTTTTCTCCTAAAGAAAACAATAAACCAACAAATCTATCAGATTTTGTACAAAAGTGAGGGTTTTGTTAAAAGGGCTGCAGCTTCATACCTGCCTACACACTCATGCACCTTGACCGAGATTAGGGCAATGGGTAGTCTAGCGTCAAAGGGAAAGTACACCTATGCCTATCTCACTGATACACAGTATTTTACAATTATCTGTGTGCCACACAACTTCCTTATCTCAAACATAATTTACATGCACTAACCTCCCCGACAATGCAATTTTGGCAAAATAATCAGACAGCACAGATTTTTGTAAGAATTTTGTCGCACCTCCTATGATGTGCTTCCACTGCAATGCCTGAAAGACCATTTTACAACTCAAAAGTATGCCGAATGTGGGGAGTAGTTTGCTGGCCCAAGGTGGAAGTCACAATCTAACTAAGCTCCACGCTAGCCCACTAATAATTATCCTAAATTATCCAGTCCGCATCTTAAACATCCTCCCAATACAGAGAATAGGTGCCTGCACACTGACAACCGAAGAACCCAAGAACACTAAGGTGGCAAGAGGGAAGCCCACGCAACAGGGCCATGCTGCGCCTACCAGAACAGCTGGAGGGGCCCTAATGGATGGGCAGTGAGGTCCGAAGAGTCACTTGGAGTCCCGGCATGAAGGGGGGCCATGTGTGTTGCAGCAGGCAGACTGCCCCCTCTCAGTCACCAAGGCACATTGATGTGGCCGAGAGGTGATTGGGGGACGGCCCTGGTCAGGCCTTGCTGAATCATGCGGCGGCCTGCCTAGGCCGGGTTCCCATAGTACGACTTCAGATGAAGGGCAGCGCAGCGAGGCAATCCCAGATCCTCCTGGAGCAGAGGCGGGTGGGGGGTCCAACAAATACCCTGACAGTAGGCACCTCATGGCCTATCTCCACATTCCCTGTGACAGTCCGAGGAGGGGGGTTCACGGTAGCCCTTGCCAGACCTTGACAACGGGGCGACATGGTGGCCATCTGGGTTCCTTCAAAAGGAAAGCAGACATCCAAGTACAGGCTACCTGCTCTCTGCAGCTCGGCGGAGCAATCTTTGGCAATGATAGGCAGGTGAATGGGCACGTCCTCCTTAGCAGCGAGAGATCGGCCCTCGTGCTCGGGTGAGGGGGGTGCAGGAGGCGCTTCCGTCAGGAGCTGGTGAAGGCAGTGGAGGGCCGGATCGTGCACACATGGGAGGGTGGGGGGCAGCTGCAAAGAAACAGCATAAATGCCCTAGAGTCAGAGTGGTGGTAAAGGAAGACCCTGAATTTGTGCCTGAAGCACCCCACCTCACCCCACCCCACTCCCCAAGAAATAATAAAAAAAATCGCCCATGTGAATGTAAAGAATTATGGTGGAGTTGAGTTGGAGCTACAAGCTGAAGGGGGCAAACTCTACTTACCTGGGTGGGGGGGTTGCATGTTCAGATGCCCATTGAATGAATCCGGTTGCTTTGAGGTGGTATAGAATACGGGCTTGCAGGGAGTTGCAAGGGTGGAAGATCACGGAGTGCAACAAGAACAACCGGGTCTGACACACCACACATAGTTAAGAGGTGGAACAATGGTTGTTGGTGTAGTGGACATCCTCCCCCACCTGGGTACCATTCAGAATCAATCGAGCATGGTCAAAGACAAGGCGCAACACACTAAGGTGTAATACATACATTTGCAAAGCCACTGCGGCCCAAGGATGAGCAGCTGACAGACTATTTCTCTACCCACTATCCTCCAACCCAAGTAACCTTTAAGAGATGATTGGGGGGAGTGTGAGTTGAGGTCTCCCACCTCTAACAGGATGTGAGGAATTTATCTGACTGCACAGAAGAACCAAGACTCTGATCTCTACAGTAGAGGATGGCCTACAAACCACTACTGGGGAACCAGAAACACAGTGAATTGGTAGGTAAGCAGGAAAAAGAACAGAGATGCAGAGGGTAGATCAAAGAGAAGCAATCCAAGACTGGTGGGCCCAGCCGCGTCAGAGTACTTAATTATTTGATAGAGACACTATTGTTTGGGCGGCTTGCCAAACTCCAGACCTGCGGCTTGAATTGACCATAATCATGATTTTCCTTGACTACATGGTTAATATCCAGTTGCAGTGGAACTTCTTCTTTGAGGTCAAGCAGAAACTGAGAGCCATGACTCTTCAATACATGCTAATCTGCCCCACAAAAACTTTTTTTATTCCAGCATAAATCATTCTTCTTCGATACTCCTTAAGCTGCATAGACATGGGTGGAAGATCAGAGGCAGTCACATGGTTCCTCTACAACCTAGCAGTTGCTGAGAGGCTAAAGTGACCTGGAGAGGAAATCCCTACAAAGGGACCCCAGAAAAAAGGGAAAGTTAAAATGCCTTTGGGTGTCCTCTATATCATGGAAATTTATTAACGGGCACCCAGGGACAGATTAAAAACAAAGGTGAACATATCGGGATAGTTAATGCTTCCCTCGTCTATGGGTCAACATGCTTCAGCTGACAGGGATGCTTAAACCGGTTTCATCAGGACCTTCCAGGTCCATTATACCAAATTTTAATTATCCATGTGAAATTCACAGTCATCATTCAATGTACTCACACATACTCCTGCTCCCTCCACCATCGGTGGGTCCCCTTAAGAGTTACGGACGGTTCCCCCCTGCACAGTAATTCTTCTACAACACTGGAGTGAGTGTCTCTGCCTGATGTTGGTCTGAGACTCGTTTACTGGTCTCCACCCTGCATCACCCCCACCCTCTCCCCCCACCACAATTTTTATCGACATTCACATTAATGTTGAGGTGATACATGATAACATACAACAGCACTATTTCTGATGTGTAAATTGAATGAAAAAATGATTAAAAAGATTTTTTTTTTAAATGTACTCACACATACAATATCATGTATTTCCATTATTTTTGGGGTGTTTCCCATGTTTGATAATTCGGAATGAAACAGTTTTTAATTAAGAGAATCAGTTTCTTTTCCCACCTGTGAGCCTCTGCACACTTTTTTGCAAAGGTTATTTACCAGTGCTGCATCATAGTGATTCTTTTCACATTCATTAATTCACTGACAAACGGCTGATGACCCTCACCTGTTCTTGTTCCTTTCCCCCTTTCCCTCCCCATATTCTATTTTTTCCGCCACCTTGAGATTAGGGAAGGATCCTTCTTAAAGAAGTGAGAGGAGCGGACAGACTAATAAGGGCCATATGCACAGCTGGATGTTCCCAAAGCATTAGCCTGACCTATAATCAGAGTATAAATGCCTCCCACATTGATAGATACTAGTCTGAGGGACTTTTCCTGGTTACTTTGGCTGTGACTGTGGGCAGAGATTTTAATACATTGATGGACCCAAAACGGGACTAGAGATGCAAGAGGTTGCTAGCTCCATGCGTCTTTCCAGCTGGGCAAACTTACTTGGTTTCAGTGATGTATGGAAGGTGAGAAACCAAGATATATTAGATTACACCTTCTATTCCTATCCGCAAAGGTCTCACTCCAGGATAGATTACTTCTTTGTTTCTGTGGGGGTACGTTTGAGCATCACTGGTTTTGGAATACTACCTCAAAACTTGCCTGATCACTCACTTTGGAGTTAACGATGGGGCCTTCAAAGGGAGAGCGAAGCAAACACTGGAAACGCAATCCCTGGTGGTTCCTCAATGAGAAATGCTAACATTTCACTAGAGAGCAAAATGATGACTGGCTGGTATTAAAAACGATCCCTGAGAAATCACTGCTTGTTGTCTGTAAGGCCCTAAAGGTGGTCATACGGGGTAAAACTGTATCCCACCTGTGCGGAAGGAGGAAGGGCAGAGACAGGGGAAGCCAGAGGAGATCGAGCACCAATTAGCTACCTCCTTGCAGCACAGAATTTACACAAAAGAGATAAGACAGGGAAATTGATTTATTGGCTAGCGAACAAAGAATCAAAGTTTGTAGTAAAAGTCTACAACTCAACAGATCAGTTGGTTCACAGGAGACAGCAGATACCTTTTCCAGTTATTATGAATCCCTATGAGTCAAGATCACCAGGGTTGTCAGAGCAGCAATGTCCAATAGCAAGAGAGTAAATCCTTCAAAACTTTTTGCCACTGACAAAGAACAGTTAGATCGTCTGCTAACAGAGAAAGAACCGATGTAGACTATGCAGGGTAATCCCACAGGGAAGGCTTCAGTTCCCAATGGTTTCCCCTTAAAGTTCTTTAAAAGTAATGCTTCCTGCCTCTTACTTCCCTTATTGGCCATGTTTGAGGAGGCCCTGTAGATTAGTAGGTTGCCTGAGAACTTATGTGGGGCTATGACTGCTGTTCTTTTCAAGTCAAATAAACTGCCAACAGAATGTGTGACATACAGGAAGATTTCCTTAATAAATGAAGTGAAAATAATAGCGAAGGCACTAGCCAACAGACTGGTGAAGGTGGCAGGCCCCCTGGTTGATAAAGGTAAACAAGCATTGGCATAGCCAATAGGTCTCGCCTTTGAGACCTTTTAAGTGTTTAGCCATGCAACAGTTGATGTTGTAGCACCAAGGATATTGTGCTGCATAACTAAATACTTATAAGGTCCCAAAAACTAGACCTATTGGCTATGCCAATGCTTGATTTATAGGACTTGTGCCCCGAGTGTAGGACTCTGGGTAGATGTAGTTAATTAATACGTTCTGCCTAGATTGATTATACAGGTAGGGTACTGCTTTAAAAAAACAAAAAAGTAAAGTACTAGATGGTTGTTTGAAAAGAGCATCTTATTGGTGCTGTTTATCTTATGTATCCTTAAGGGGTGCCTTATATTATAAGGACAGATTCTATCCTTAAGCCTCGATGAGCAAAAGTTTTTAAAAAGTGCTTATGTTGTATAATTGCACAGAGTACTGTGTTCTGACCTATGTTACTGGCACTTTTAGGTGACGCTGTATATTTCATAAAAGTGGGTTAATTTCTAATTACTATTTGTGACCGAATCATACCTGTCTGGCGTGGGTATCTATCTGCTGATAGTCATGAGGGGTGTGTTTAGTACAGAACTGTACTTCAATTTCCACAGTATTGCAAAGCTTGCCCAGTAGCAAACACCTGCCCGATCACAGCTGTGCCGACCTCCTTGATCACTCGTTGGTTAGAGAGCAGAAGTTATCGCGTAACCAGCTTTTTAATGATGTAACTTTCTGCTGCTACTGATGGTAGGGACGCGTGCTCCCAGTGGAAAAGCACGCCCTGTAATTAGGTGCTCTTTCTGGGGTTGATAGCGTGCAACTCAAATGGGTCCCTTGTGTACTTCATTCTCAGTCTGGTGGCAGTGACACCCCTGGTACAACACATGAACGTCATCGTCCATTTTCCACGGAGAATTGAGATAATTTGGATTTACATGGTGAATTTTGAGTGAGGGGAGTGAAGACGGAGGTTGGCACTGGGTCCTGCTTTGCTGATCTACTGCCTGGGTGAGAAGGACTGGAACGGATTACCCTTTGAAAAGACAAAAATACGTAAACAGTACCCGCATGGAAATATTATAAATTGGCATTTGGGTAGGAATCCCGTTGAAAACGCGAAGTTTCCGAAAAGATGTAAAGAGCACCTCTGACCACTTGAGAACATGGAGCAGGCCAGCCCCGTACCATGTATGAAAGGTGGACTCCTTGTTCAAGCAAGCTGGATGTGTCTAGGTACGGAGGGCGGGTTAGGAGAAAAAGAAGCGCCCAAGAAATATCCACGGACTATCCTGCGCTCTAGAACAGCGAAACGGCAATCGCTTTGGGCGACGCTTGATGTGCCGACCCGCTCTTCACTGCAAATGCGCCTCAGAAAGTTCCTGTGGGGCAAAGTCCAGTCCGATTCATTCAGCAGAGGGGGCAAGTCTATTGACCGCAACATATCCCATTCAGACAGGCTATCGAGGCTTGTGTTTGCTGACTATATGGGCTACAACCGACGCAGGATATCCCGGCCTGCGGTCAGCTCGGCCGAGACGGACAATCGCTCGCACCTCACGTCTGGCCGCTAAAGTTTACCGAAGGCGGGCAGGGGCAGCAGCTACATGCTGTGGCAGCCAGGAGCGCGTGCATTCTCCAGGAGCCCTCGGCCAATAAGCAATCGATTGAGCGTCCTTCAGCCTATCCAAAGAAAGGGTACAGTCTCTGAGGGCCAACTGCCAATGAAAGCAGCTGGCGGCCAAGTGGCGGCAAAAGTGAAAGCAGCTACAGCGTCCCGCGAGTGGTGCGCGCGCGCGCTTGGGAGAGCAGTCCTCACTTTACAAGCACTGCACTCGTGCTTGTGGCGCGCCGCTGCTCGCTCCCGCAAGGTGGATGCCGCCACAAGCACGAGTGCAGTGCTTGAAAAGTGAAGACCGATGGCTAAAAGCCCTCCTAGAGCAGCGCATGCGCGCTGCCTAGGCGAGACCTAAAAATGGGTCCATGCCCGAGATGGGGACTAGACACGTCCCTCATCTGCAACATGTGGTGCTTGAGCACCTGGAGGAACCAACAGCTCTAGCAATACTAGACTTTCAAAAATGCTTTTGACTCGGTAGAGTGGCCTTTCCTTTATGAGGTACTTAAGGGAATGAACTTTGGGCCATACTACGGAAATTGGATTCAGGTTCTGCCCCACTCCAAGTGCAAGAGTATGAGTAAACGGAACGATGTACCATAAATTTCAGATAGCACACTGCACCCGACAGGGCTGCCAACCATCCCTTCTCCTTTTTGTCTTAACAATGAGGCCTTTGGCTGAATGAAGAGATAGCACACGTACACGACAGGGGTGACACTTCCCCTCTCTCCTTTTCTAAGTAACAATGGAGCAGTTGGTGGTATGAATAAGTGGTGATGCCTATGTACGGGGTGGGGAATGGAGAAATGGCTTCGAGGACTGCATCAGTATATGTGGGCAATGTCTTTTTTCATACAACAGCATATTGTTAGTGTACAGTGACGCATCTGGTCTTAAAATGAACTGGACTAAGCCACGTGTTGTCCTTCTGATTGGGGGATGTGGAGAGGTGCATTAGCAACATACCACACGTTTAGGTACAGTGGGGTAGCTTTCTCTATCTGGGAATGTTGATATCAACAGACAAACAATAATGCTGGTTCTTGAACATAGCTCACCTGACCGAAAAGGTCAAGGAACACATGGGCATCTCGAACAAAGTTCCTTTATACATGATAGCAGAATTACCAGTACAGAGTTCCCCATGGTTGGTTCTCGAGCCTGTAGTCAGTCTAAAATGCTTACATGTGGGTTGAGTTTCCTTCAGGGGTAGAGCAAAAGAAATGTAAACAATGAACCTCCAGTGCTGGGCTCGGCACAGAGGAAATACCATTAGATTACTGGTCGTCTAATCTGCTCTCAATTAATGACTGGATTTTTGGGAACAGGATCAGCACAGCGCTCTGACTGGAGATTGAGTCCCTGGGTAAAAATGGTCCATGGTCACTGCTGTATCTGTCCAGACTCCCAGGTTCGTTGCCATCTGCAACAGTGATACCCTTTGAAAGCTTGCGTAAACGCACTTCGGTGGATGAGATGGGATAAAAATGTTGACAAGAGAGATACCTTTGTGACAGGGAACATGGCTCTAAGAGGTCTCACAAGTGAGCAGATTTCGGGGTTGGAAATTACTGGGAATTGAAAGGAGATGTTTCGCCATTAAACCACGTTATCCTACAAGCAACTGACAGAAGAGTTTGGGCTCTACACATCAGTTTTTTCTATATTTGACATTAACCCGTTGCATGCTTCTGTCGGCCAACGGCCGTCGCGAGCACTACCTCTGTAGTGCTGCGCACGTCTGTTGGCCGACGCGGCCCCGCCCACTCCGCTAAACCGCCGCACCGCGGCGGAATTGCCGCCGCGGTTAAGTGGTTAAGGAATGCCTTGGACGGGTATAAAAATAGGCTGTGCCCCATGCCAGAATTCAAACTAACCATGGAAGGGATAAAATATAAGGGGGTTTCTTAAATATATAAAGCGCTGGTGATAAATGTACAAGGTCTGTTTATACCCTAGGGAAAAGATGGGAGCAGCTCTGCGCCCAGATTACAAAAGAGGAACTCATGCTGGCTATACACCGACTCAAACCGGCCAAAAGTCTGGCCTCCGAAGGGCTCCCTGCGGAATTCTATCGGCGGTTTGCCGCACTACTAGCAGATAGACTAGTAGAAGTGTATAATGAGGCGATGGAGACTGGATCTCTATCACCCTCAATGCGGGAAGCGCTGGTTGCTATGATACTCAAGAATGACCTGCTCCTATCAAACTCCTATAGACCAATTTCGCTCCTAAATATTGATGTGAAAATACTCAGCGGGATTCTGGCGGAGAGTCTCCTCCTGAGGATACCCAGTCTTGTCCATTCAGATCAGGCAGGGATCATCACGGGAGGGAGCACTGCCCATAACTTACGATACTTAGCACATATCTGGCACGCTCTGGGATTACGGGAGAATGATTATGCCATAGCTATGCTAGATATCGAACAAGCTTTCGATTCTGTTGATTGGTCTTATACGTGGCAGGTTCTCTGTCGAATCGGGGTGGGAGAGCGCTATCTCAAATGGGTGCAGCTACTGTACTCTGCCCCTACGGCCAGAATCAGGATACGAAAAATGGTGTCTAAACCAATCACTCTGTCATGGCACCCGCCAGTGGTGCCCACTCTCCCCTCTATTGTTTGATGTGGCCCTGGAGCCTCTGGCGGCTCACCTACGAGTGGAGTTGGGACCCTGGGGTATCAAACTAGGACGACCAATCATGTGGTCTCCCTATACGCGGATGACACGTTGGTGTACCCATCGTGTCCAGCGTGCTCAGTACCCTTTCTCCTTATGGAGATGCAGAACTTTGGGGACATCTCGGGATTTCATATCAACCTGGGGAAGTCCAAGTTGGTCTCTGTGGGGAGGCTGGCCACTATACCTGTATCAGAACTGCCGCTGGTCGAGCCGTCATGGGTGGGCGAGGGGACACGATATTTGGGGATTCGTTTGAGACACAGCCTCTGCCTACCTGGATCTCAATATTGGATGGGTGATTGCAGGGGTGCGGGGTCTGTGCGGTTTGGGGGGGTGGATCTGCTGTTATCGCTCATAGGGCGTATTGCAATTGCTAAAATGATTGCCCTACCTCGCTGCCTCTATGCAATGCAGCACTCGCTCTAATACCGCAGCATTATTTCCTTACATTAGAGAGTCCAATGACAGACCTCTTATGGGGACAGAAAAGTAGAAGGGTGCGACTGACAACGCTGCAAAGAACTTGGGCAGGGGGAGGACTGGAGGTCCCCCGATTGGAGTTTTATTACATGGCCTCCCAGTTGCAACATGCGGTCCACTGGCTGGATAGCGAGGATAATTGGGAGAAACGTCTCTTGGCGGGGACATGTGGAGATGGCCCGCTAGCCGAGCTCTTGATGCTTGGGCGCGGTGCCCCCCAGGAGTCTCCATACATTGTGCAACATGTAGCCGCAGTATGGGAAGATGTGGTGCGCTGGGTGGTACGGCATGCCCCCTATGCTCCGGATATGCCCTTGTGGGTGCTACGCCCCTTTGCTAATATAGCTGACTCCATGTCGGTGCGCCGCTGGAGGGAAGGAGGATGCCAGACATTGGGTGACATCCATGTAGCCAGGAAATTTATCACCCGGGAGGAAGCAAATCTCACCTTCAGTTTAGGGAGGGGTCAATTTGTGCAATACGAAAATATATCTAGTGTAGCCCGAGAGATTTGGCCCATGTTTCCTGATGAGCCCCCCGTCACCAACACATTGAAAGTAATGTTGTATATGGCGCAAGGTAGACTGTTGGTCTCCCACCTTTATAGAGCTCTGAGGGACGACCTGCCGAGTGAGATGCTTAGGACCCAAGCAAAATGGGATGCACTCGTAGATGAACCCCTAACGGAGGGTGAATGGAGGAAGGTCCATGAGGAGGTGCAGAAGGTTTGCGCTAACACGGTTTAAGCTACTCCAATACAACGTAGTACATCAGGTATACCTCACTCCACAAAAGCTGCACATAATATACCCGTCCCGCACAGATGAATGTCCGAGATGTAAAGAAAGTGCAGAGGACTTCCTCCACATGATCTGGTCCTGCCCACTACTGCTCTCCTACTGGGAGTAAATACTCGCACGTTTACAAGGGGCTACGGGATGGAGTATCCCTAGGACGATTAGAAAAGTCTTGTTAGGACTGTTACCTGCGCCGAAACATAGAAAGTTGAGTCAAAGGTTTGCTCTCTTGGGGCTCGTCTTGGCCAAGAGGCGGGTGGTGATTACATGGATGCGTCCCCGTCCCCCACGGCCTGAGGAATGGATCAGAGATGTATGTGAATGGGCGACTTCAGAATCGGTGCGAATGAAATTTGTGCGAAAGGATGATAAGGTGGAAGATGATCTCATGGCATGGGCTTCTATGTTAGAGGAACTCAGAGATGAACGGGTCCCCGAGACCCACGGGACCCCAGGAGAGGGGGCTCCCTTCAGGGGGGGAACAAGTTGGGAACAGTCCCTAGACTGAATATGGTAACCCTGGGACCTCTGTACAGTGTTTAATCTCTCTATGCAAACATATACCCTGACACGGACTGGAAAGGGGATCGGGGTTGGGGGGGAGGTTCTCAACGTGATGCTTTTTGTGACACGCTAAGAAGGACTATATCGGTTGGGATATTGTTTAAAGATGACGATACATTTACAAAAAGATCACATATCCTGATGTAATGATTGTATTGTTGAATATCACTAAAGAAATGTAAACAAAAAAAAGGAAAAGATGGGAGCAGACTTAGGGGAACTAAGGAGCAAGATTGGGTGGAGAACAAAATGGCTGCTGGACAATTGGTCATCCCTGTCCGACACCACCTAATTAAGTTCAGATACTTCCACTGGGTGTACCACACCTGACAAAGTAGAAAGAGGGTTCTTTTAAGGTTAATACCTGTAGCTCACAAACACGTCTTAATGAAGTGATAGCAATTAGAAATGCAACCTTCCATGAAAGAAATTGTAGTGCACAATTGTGTAATGGCTCAAAAGGTGGGCCGATAAGCCTGGTGAGAACAATGTTCAGGGTCCAGACAGGTGCAGGTGGTACCCTGGGTGGTATTATTCTTTTAAGGCCTTCCATAAAAGCCTTAATTACTGGGACTTTAAATGAGGATAAATGTTGTCTGTTTTGTAGATATGCAGCTACTGCTGCAAGGTGTAGTCGAATGAATGTGTAGGCTAATCCAACTCGCTGGAGATGCAAAAGGCAACAAATAATATTTTGTATAGATGCATCTAGTGCACGGGTACTCATAGTACGGCCCGCGGGCCGCCAGCGGCCCGGCCGGCCTTCATTGGCGGCCCGCGGATCTTGTTGCCATATACCAGTACCTTCCTGGAAGTAAACAGAGAAGATGGCCGCAGGAGCATACGTAGTGAATAAGTTTTCACTACGTTTGCTCCTGCGGCCATCTTCTCTGTTTACTGCTCGCCTCGGATTGGCCCGCCTCGGATTGGCCCGCCTCCGACACGTCACACACGGCACCCGGCGGGAAGCACAGGCCCTTTAAAAGTCAGCTGTAACTAGCGCTTTTACAGCTGACTTTTAAAGGACCTTTTGGGGAGCTTCCTGTGTCCGTTGCGATGACGTCCTCGCAGCCCCGGAGAATCTTTACTGCAGCCTGTAATCACACGGAGAATCTTCAGTGTCACTTTACCTGCAGGTACGTTTAACAATGCCAAGTTTTAAGGGCCAAAGTATAACTATGCTTTCATTCAGCCCATGTTTCAGATGTTGGTGAACGCTGCCAACCTCGATGCTATGAGTGCCACTGCAGTCAGCAGGTAGCCCGTATGCTTGCGACCACTGGCTATCAGCCTGGTTTTTAGTCCTCCCACAGTCCTTGTGAATAGGCACTGCTTTTGTTGCCATGTTATAAGCCGGTCTTGTAGTTACACATGCTTCATGTATCATCAGGCCCTATCAGTGTTGCCATATTCTAAGCAGGTCATGAAGCCAGTACACACTGATTGCGGCTTGCAGTCAGGAAACCCTCCTTATTGCGGCCATTGCTGCCATGAAATAAGCTAGGCTTGCACTGACAAAACCGGATCGTACGTGACTAAGATTTGGCCTGTCTTTTTTGTGGGTGAGATCAAGCAACGATGGAAGTAAATCTTCAACTCCACAAACTGCCGCTTTTGCCCCTACCGGAAGGAATCACTGGCTCACGTTATTTGTTGCTGTCTTGGCTTTTGTAACAGAAAGATATACATTTCGACTTCTATCCTTCAGGCATCTCAATATTATATCATGCTCACTCGCACTGAAGAAATGTTTTAACCCGAACAAGTGTTTACATTTGACCTTTCAGATAAAATTGCACATCACCACAATTTTTAATCAATTAACAATATTGTAAAATGGTTAATTCATTATTGTTTTGGATTGCTTGATATTTAACTATTAATAGCTTTTATTAACCATATAATAAAAATTGATTCGATTAGTTATGTTGGGGGACTCTGCAAGTGTTGCCATATTATAAACCAGGTGTGCTTTGCCAATGCTTGCTCTGGCTGGTTAGCGATTCTATCCAAAGGTTCTGAAGTTTTTGTTTTCCTCTTATTTCTGGTAGGGGCTGTACCACATTTTAGTTGTTTATGAAAAGGTGTATGCTCATATAGTTTTTCAAAACAGATTGAATTCAGCTTAGTTGGAGAGTGGCAGGGTTATTCTTTTGCTCCTGTTTGCTGCTGCTTTTCTTCTCCCGTAAGAATTTTTTTTAACAAATAGGACTTCTCTCTTTTCTTTGTGAAGTGAATTGTCCTTGATTGATGGGTGCATATCGGTTGATCCTGTTTTAAAGTAGCTTTGTGCGTGACCTTGAATGTTTTATGTTTTAAAGTCGTGGCAGCTTTGCCTTGCATCCTTGTTTTTACTTTCAGCTAGCTGGAGATATTTAAGAATGCAGCAAATTGGGGGGTGTGGCCAACAGCATGGCCGGGTAGCCGCGTCTTCCGCGAGCTCCGCTGGCTCCGACTCAAATCCTGACTAAATCCTGTTCCTCCTAGCCGCTGAACCCACGTACCTGAGCCGGAGGAGGTGGTGCATGTGACTGCGATCCTAGCTGAAAGTTCGGGGGCTTCTCCGCGACCAGAATCGGGGCTTTTCTCGGTACGACGATCAGCACGCAGCCCACAAGATGGCGGCCGGAACGGATCGACGGAGGGGCTGAGACCGAGGGGGGAAGCCTTCGCTCCTGTGTAGGTGGCGGTGCTGGGCGATTATAAGCTGCGGTCCCAGGGGCAGATCCTGTCACCAACTTTTCCCCTCCTGAGGCAACAACGCGACTGGCGACTTCGGCCAGCAAGCTGAGAGCGCCCACGGCGACCGCAAAAGACCCGTAGAGCATGCAGAGGTGGGGGCCTGAAGAAGAGAGCACTCGCTGTGACCGGTGCAGCCTAGCCTATCCGATTTAGACTCTGCGGACGTGGCTCGAGAGCGGAGCCGGGAGACCTGGCCTGGGGCCCCAGATCTCGCACATAACTGCGGTGAGTGGCGCACTTCACTGGGCGCGCGCTGCCTGGGGGCACTGGAGGACTGAGGCACGGTGCGCTCCCCCGCTCCCTCTACATGGCGGCGTGCCCGGAGGATTGAGGCTTTCCCCTTCTCTGCCTCTCGCCTGGGGAACGGTGAGGTGGCTAGGGCCTGCAGTGGTCGGAGAGAGACGTTGAAGTATTGAGGAGCCCTCCGGCCCCCGTGGCAGTTTGTACTGGCAGTGGATTTCGACGGGGAGGCGCCCTTTTTGATGAGTGTGGCCTCCGGTGTCCCTCACCTCTGCTGCGGCTAAATCGTGAGGGCCTGGACTTTCTAGTGGCCCCCTGGAAATCAACCCTGGATCTCCCCCTTCTCTCACTCTCGCCTGGGGGACGGTGAAGTGGGGGGGGCCCGAAACAGACGGAGATCCATACTGGAGTATAGAGAAGCCCTCCGGCCCCCGAAGCAGTTCGTGCTGGTTGTGGACTCAGAGAGGGGGGGAACCCTTGTCGGTGACAGTGTGGTCTCCGGTGTCCCCCACCTCTGCTTCTACCGTGTTGTGAAGGCCTGGGGTTTCTTGTGGTCCCTTTGAAACTAACCCTAGACTTCGACGTCTGGCCCGTTGGGCTGCCTGGACGGACAGTGGGGGGACCACGGCGGTGCCGTTTTTCAGTGCTTTGGGCCCCAGGTGGGAACACTGCTTGCCCTACCGGTCCCGGGACATTCTGTGCGGGACGGGTTGGGACGCCGGTGGACAGTCGCACGGGGGCACTATCATATGAGCGGTGTTGCTTGCTCCCTCCTTTCCTGGGCTGCCTGCTGTGTCGGACGTGGAGGGTGAACTGGCTGATGCCAGCTGCATCGGCGGGGTCTGGACGTCAGTGTGCTACGGGATAGGGTCCCTGCCTTTCTGCTTCCACCTCTGCGAGTCCCAAACGCTTGGCCCCGGCGCTGGTCCTTATCCTGTTCAGCCATGATGGCAAAAGATAAGGATTCCAAGACGGCCAGACAGGGGAAGATGGATCGCTACACAAAGGTTCTCCCCGCGCCCGCCGGGGCAGAGGGGGGCCCGGCCCCACGCCCGGACACAGAGGAGATCCTACACGCGATCCGCGCCTCTCGAGAGAGCCTGGAGGGCAAGTTGGCCGAGGTGCAGACGGAGGTCTCCTTTCTACGATAAGACCTGCGCAAGGTCTCTGAGCGAGTGACAGAAGTCGAGCAACGTGTCTCGGAGATTGAAGACACCTCGCGGACTGCAAGCAAGGTTGTAAGGGATCTTCAGGCTGCAGTGAAGGAGGTAATCTGGAGGGTCGACGATGCTGAAAACAGGGCCCGCAGAAACAACCTGCGCTTCGTAGACTTTCCGGAAAATGCAGAGCGTGCGGATCCGGGACATTTTGTCCTGACTTTCCTTAAAGATGCCCTCCCGGCAGTGCAATTCTCCTCCTGCTTTATCATAGAAAGGGCGAACAGGATGCCAGGGGTTAGGCCGGAGCCCGGGGCCCCTCCCCGGCCGTTGATAGCTCGATTCTTGAACTTTCAGGACAGGGATCTGATATTCAGGGAGTTGCGGAAAAAGGGTGAAATCAAGTATGAGAACACGAGAGTGATGGTATTCCCGGACTATTCGCATGATGTTCAAAAGCAACGGCGCACCTTCGACCTCATCTAAGTGAAACTTCGTGCCCCTGGGATCCAATATATACTGCTGTTCCCCGCCACACTTAAAGTCATCTTCCAGGATACCGCGCATTTTTTCCAGACACCGGAGGATGCGTGGTCTTGGATTGAGGAACGGCCTCAACTGCGACGGGGGACGCCCTCTCCTGCTCCCTTGACTGCCACCAAGCAACCGAGCCCTGGCTGGGAGAGGCCCCAGTCAAAGAGACGAAGGCGAAAGATCAAACGCCTGACATCAGTTGGGAGCACACCAGGGAGATCATTAAGGCCCAGAAACCCGAAGGCCAACCTGTCGGACTCGGACGACGATACAGCCATGGAATGTGCGTGGAGGACTTCCTTGAGATCCAGCGGCCATGGAGACTCTGACCAGTCGGAGAACCTCGAGTCTCGGACGCCACACACCCTCTTCTGGAGACTATTCAGCACCTGAAGGCCTCGGTCTCGGGTCCCCCGGGCGGGGACCCCTGTTCGCTGCAGCACCCACGCAATGGCGAGGAGGAATGAAGTAATGGGGCCAGACGCCCTCACAGAGACACTATCGTTCTTGCGACATTGAGGACACTTGAACCATTGGTTGCGAAGAAGGGAAGTATACAGCGGGTTGTGGGTGTTTTTCCCCTTTTTTTATAGTGTTATATAGTTGAGTGGGCGGGGGAAGGGGGGTGGGCTACAGACTACTGGGTGGTTTACCTGCACCAGTGTTGTCCGGTTGACTAATTAAGGGGTGGTGGGGGTGCCTGCAGAGTGTGGGGCGGGGGGCATGACGGGTGTTGTTCGTTATTTTGGACTCCATGTTTGGGGTGAGGGGGGGGCTTGTTTTGAGAAATTGTACACACAATGACATTGAAGCACGGTGGCGAAACGATGAGGTGGCATACATCAGGTTATTGCGGAATCGACAGCAGTGGGGAGGGGGAAACGGACCCGCTGATGAGTTGGACACAGTGCACCACCACGATAGCTACATCTAATACAGGAATGTACTCGATCCTCTCCTGGAATGTGAACGGGATGGGGAGCAAGGTTAAGAGGGGACTAGTGGCCGCATGTTTTAAAAGGTTGAAACCTGATGTCATTCTCCTACAAGAGACACACTTGAAAGGCACTCAATGCGGGTTCCTAGGCAGAGGTGCTTATAAAACTATGGCCAACGCTGGATTCTCCACTGGGGCGAGGGGCGTGGCAATTCTCATCAGGAAAAACCCGCCCTTTTGAGTAGAACGCACTTGGACAGATCCCAACGGCACATATGTAGCGATCAAAGGGGTATGGAATAGCAGACATATCACTTTTATTAGTGTATATGCACCACCCAAGCTCCAAAGGCAAACGATGGACAAGCTTGCAGCGATTTTATTAGAGGCTGGGTCAGATACGCACATTATAGGGGGAGACTTTAACGATGTAATGGACCCTACGAGTGACCGCACGACTGTCCCAACGGGGAACCCCAAAGAGACGCCGCTCAAACGGTTTGCAGATACATTAGCGCTCACAGACACATGGCGTAGACAGCATCCTCAGATCAGGGCCTATTCCTTTTACTCGGGGGCGCACAAAGCCTTTTCAAGGATAGATTACATATTTGCTCCAGCGGGGGAAACTTGGGGAGGTACACAAGGTAGAATATTTGGCAAGGGGCCTCTCAGATCATTCACCCTTGTGGCTCACGGTGGGTACCCGTACACATCGACAGAATGGGGAATGGAAATTAACCCGTGGGACCTTAAAGACCCTCAGGTTGCTAAGGAGCTCAGGGTGGACACGGAGTTGTATTTTAGTGAGAATGTGGGGTCGGTGGATTCTGCCATCACACTATGGGAGCAATTATAAAAATGGGGTAACCCAAAAAGGTCATGGACCTGGGCTCAATTTGATACGAAAAACAATGGTCCTAGACCTCAATTGGAGAGATATGATTCTATCAATACATAGTAATCCTTTTACAGTTTAGGAGCATGTGCGAAATCAGCTCATCGTACTTAATACAAAACAGTATAAAAATGTGCAACAACCGAGTTTCAAATTAACACGAGTTTTTATTTGTTCATAATCCAAAAAAGGAAGAAAGGCAGTAGATATCTTACTGCATTAAAAGGGGAAAAAGGGTTGCTCCAAGGGTATGTGCGAAAAGAAAGGTGCTCTGGTGAAAAGAGAAAAGGAAAGGAATTCCAAATAGTGTTCAGGAAAAGGAAGGAAGTTAAGACAATTCATATGTTTTATACATTTTTGTATTTCGAAAGTATATGAAAATAGAAGTTTTGTGAACAAATAATCATATGCGGTCAGACTATATGTAGAGATTGATATTGGTCTATCAATCCACCATATGAATTGTCTTAACTTCCTTCCTGATTTCGCACATGCTCCTAAACTGTAAAAGGATTACTATGTATTGATCGAATCATATCTCTCCAATTGAGGTCTAGGACCATTGTTTTTCGCATCATCACACTATGGGAGGCTTACAAACCGGTGCTAAGAGATGGGGCACAAAACATTATAGCACACAAAAAACGGAAAGAGGAAGAGGTGATCACAGGGTTGGAATCCCAATTACTGCAGCTCGAGTCAGGCGAGCACGGGTAGTGATCCCTCCATGCTACGCAGTCTACAACTCCTCCGACAGGAATATTTTTCACTGGCCAAAAAAGACGCACAAAATGCGATACGAGCCATGCACCGGCGCCTATATGATGTAGGTGACAAGACTGTTAGGTTGCTGGCATGGCTTAGCAAGAAGGAGCTTGACAGTAGATGGGTTTCACAGATTCAAACGGAGGATGGTCAGACTCATCTGACCCCAATCGCAATAGCCAACGCCTTTGCAGACTATTATGAGGCCTTTTACATGCAATGTAAACTAGCCGAGATGTCACACATACAAGTGTATCTTCGCGACTTACAGCTCCCCAAATTAACGGACAATGAGTCCAAGACATTAGATGACAAAATCACAAAGGAAGAAATCGCGTCAGCGATCGGCCAAATGAAAACTGGAAAGGCCCCAGGACCTAATGGGCTCCCTCCAGAATTCTTTAAGCAACACGCGACGCTTTTTGGCCCACACCTCCTCCAACTATACTTGGAGGCGCATAAGACGGGAAGCCTCCCCAGAGACTTGCGGACGGCCACGATTGCAGTTATCCCCAAAAAGGACAGGTCACCGCAGGCTTGTAGCTCATATCGCCCTATCTCCCTCAAACATGGAGACCAAGATACTAGCCAGAATATTAGCAAACAGGCTCGCCGTAGTAATTACTGGCCTCATTCATAGGGACCAGTTCGGCTTTATGCCCAAAAGATCGACAAGGCTCAACCCGAGGAGACTACATAATTGGTTAGAAGGGTTGAGGGTGGGGGTGGGTAGGGTTAGGGTTTTGGATCTTGTTTTTCTTACATTATTATTATTATTTTTCAGTGTTTGCTGTCTCCTTCATTTTGTCCATAATTGTCCTCCTTACTCAAGTGCCTTGCCTATTTCTTCAAGTGATGATCTTCGCAGTGCTTCCCGCAGTGACATCCGCACATACACAGGTGTTGCCACATTATCTGAGATGCCCTATAGAAATGACGTATATTTTTACACAGGTACCTTATCTTCTTATTCAAGGTTAGTGTCATACTGTACTCAGTGCACCATGATGACTGGTAAACACCGAATATGTTCCATGTCTCTCTGCTTGTGTGCCTTGCCTTTTATCTTAAATACTATGTCTCGTTATGATTTCTTATTACACAAAGGTGAAACCACATTGATACGTATACCCTATGTAAGGGACAAGCCTCAACACTTAAGTATCATGCCTTGTGTCTTGAACCTACTGTTCCACAATGATAACCTTACAGATATAGGAGGCACCCCCTTGTGTAACATGACACATATGTGACACGCACACATGGCTAATCAATTTCACGCAAATATGTCCACTAACTTCATTACACACACAAAATAGGACTACAATCTCTCATCATATAGTGAGTAAACCGCGCAAACATTACTACAGAGCTACAATGTTGTCAACGCACTTATGATGCCGCAAATTTCCACAGGTGTCATAGTTAATAACAACCTCAAGATAGTCTCACTAAACGTTAAAGGCCTAAACCGCCCTGTTAAACGAAGGAAGATACTTGAGTACCTTCACAAACAGAGGGGTGACATTTTCCTTCTCCAAGAGACGAAGATCGACTCAAAACAATTTAATTCACTTAGAAATAGGTCTTACAGCGACATTGCTGGTTCTGACGCAATAGGAAAGAAAAATGGTGTCCTGACTCTAGTAGCAAAGAAATCAAACATCGACTTGGTGGCAAGCACATCCGCTTTTCATGTAGTGAAGCGTCTGTCAGAAAATGGCAGCTTGTTTGGGCACACTAGAAAATGACAGTTGCTGGCTCCTCGGAATTAAAAAACAAAAAATGATGATATTGTATTTGTAGGACCACAATGGGTAGGCTTGCAGCGGAAGAGCGGTTGAAGTGAAATCAAGGGGGGAGGGGGGTTTGAGTGAGGGTTTAGCAGCACATGAGAGAGAGTAAGGTAACATATGCTCCAGGGGCTCCTCACTGTGTGAGGAAATCCTATACTGTGTGTATAGCTTGCACTCCTGTCAAGTGCTGTCACAGTTTTTGTGTGAAGAAGGTTCATCGCTGCTGCTTTTGCTGTATTGTTTATGCCTATAGGCAGGGCTAATGGAATTATGAGATTGTGACGCAGTGGCGATTTTCACATAATTATAGATTTGCCTCATTTGCCACATAGTCCAGCATCTGCTGCATAATCTGCAGATTTTACCCCCCAAAAATGTGGTTTTTAGCTCAAACGGTTCAAAAGTTACTAAAAACGCAGTGACCGGTGTAGCCGTACAGTGGGAAGCCCTGTGCAAAGTTGTACTGGTCACCTTTCTGTTGCTTATTGCTATATTTGTGTGTTAAACTGGTACTAAAGAGGTGCAACTAATGCCCAGACAGTGTTGACAAGTTTAAAATTGACAATGAATGAAGTAATACTATCACAAAATGTGCGCATTTTCTTGCTGCATAATTTACTCAACCTTGCTGCATAATTTGGCTTTCCACTGCCGCATAATTCCAGTGGCCCTGCCTATAGGTGAAGCTTGCACCTCTAATGACTATGTCTTATTTTCTGTGTGAGGGGAGCTTGCTAAGTTCACTGGAAAGTGCTTGTTTTCGGAGTGAGAAGCATGCACTTTTAGTCCAAGCTGCTCAAATTCAGTTGTGTGAGTGAAGATCGTACTGTATGCTTCTCTAGCACGGTGTTTCTGTAAACAAGCGTAGAGAAATTTGGGCAAAATGTACCTAACTACACTGCTGCGGACTTACAACTTTGCTGTGTATAATGGAAACATGCAGTCTTTGGCTCTTATTACGAAAGGCTAAACTTTGGTGTGAAGATACCGGGATGCTGTAATTAAAATGAGTAGCTGGTATCTCTGCAGGAAAGTCCAATGATTAGATTCCCCTCCCCCCCCCCTGAAATTGGGAATAACTGCTCGGACGTGTTACTTGGTGCTTTACCACGCAATTTGTCACCATTTTGCCAAAAAAAACACGACAAACTTTGTCTGTTCTGAGCAGGGGGAGTGTGGGTTGGAGTGGGTGGTTGTAGGGCGGTAGAGCCGGGTTCCAGGTCGCACTTATACCTGTCCAGCAGAAGCACTGTCTGCTCCACCCGGACTGCTGCAGGGGAGGAGAGGTGACCGAGAATGTTTGTGCCCCTGCCTTGCAACATTAGCCACAGGCAAGGAATCAACCGGTCCGGAGTTTGAAACCCGATCATTTATGGCCCGGAAACACTTGTAATGGCACGTTGGGAATAAGGGAAAGCAACCAACAGCAGGGGGGGGAGATGCGCGGCGCCATGCAGAAATAAAGGCGTATGTTGAAGGGCAGCGCTCACCTCGGGTTCTTAAATTGAAAGTGAAAGCGGCGCTGTTTATAATTGAATAAAGGCCCGCCCGTGGCTGCGGCAAATTATTACATTAAAAGATGGCATTTAACACCCTAACCCCATATCATGCTGTGAAACTCAATTATAGTCTATGGGTTCGTTGTGGTTTGCCTGCAGCGATGCTGGATTTTTTACAGGCAGTGTCCACGGCTGGCCCCACTTGCGCGCGCCGCCTTAAATCCCAGCGAGAGTCCCTGGGTTTCTGCCGGCCTGCATAATCAGCAATAAAAAACAAGTGCGGCCGCAATTGTCGATTTGCTATATAAACTGCAGATTTTAACAAAAAAATTGTTTCTTTCTAGCTCAAACATTTCAAAAGTTAGTAAAAATGCAGCAACATGTGTTGACGCTTAGTGGAAGGACCTTTACAAAGGTTGACTGCTCATCTTTCTGTAGCTTATTGCTATACTTGGGTGTTAAACTGGTACTAATTACTGATGCCTAGACAGTGTTTACACGTTTAAAAATGACTAAATAATGAAGTAAGACTATCACAAAATAATTTCCCTTTTTTTCTTGCCGCATAATTCCAGTGGCCCTATTAATACGGTATGCTTCTGTGTGTCATTCACTAGACTCTGTGGCAAGACCACAGTTGCGGTGGTAGGCCTTCAAGTGTTTTGACCTCGTAGAGTAGCCGAACTGATCAATGAAATAACAAATACATCTGCTAAAAACTGAAAGTGCTTGGAAACGTACTAACTTTTAGCATTGACATCTACAATTGACATATTTGCCACGTGACTGGCTGGTGGTCATATTAATTAAGCTTAAAACATTCATCCATTTGGCAGAATATCGTTATACGCGGGGCTGACCCTTGAACTCCTTCCACGCGCAGGCTCTAATGGAGCAGCGCACGTAGGCCTCTTCTTTATCGGCTCCGATAACAACTGACCTGCAACCCCAGCCTTCCTTCAGGAAGCCTGCTTCTCAGAACCAACTATTTACAGAAGGGCTCCTGGAAGGCAGGCGTGGCTGGGATTGCTATTTCGGACAGTTGTGGCGCAGCTGCCTTCCCACGTGTTCCTTCGGAGATACAGTCAGCCTCAGGCCTTCGTACCCTGCACCTAGGGCGTGGGGGTAAGGGGGGAGGGGAGTGTTGCCTTCTACCCCTGAAAGGCCAACAGGCCGAGAGCTGGGGAAGAAGAGAGTGGACCTGGTTGAATAAACAGGTGGTTAATTTATTGCACTAATAAAGCGTGGCTCGACGATTTAAATCACTGGTCTCCCAAAGAGGCCAAAAAGTGAGAACGGATATGTGAATTCTACATTTGAAAACAATATTGGCAGACACCCCAAGAATGTACAATGAATGAAAGAATGCAAATGCTTACGAATTTTATAATAAATCAATAATCAATGGCTTATAAAAATAGATGGGCGCGTGTGTGGGGCACGTCATTCGTGACAGAGGGCAGGCTCTGCTTTCGGCAGCGTCAGAGGAGCGGGGGCGAGCGCGGCAGCCTGCTGAGCTTACCACACGCTCGTGCACAATGGCCTTTTGCTTGTGGTTACCCGCACGGCCGCCATGTGTTTCCAATTATCGCGCCCGCGTCTGGGCACGATAATTGGAAACAGATGGCGGCCGTGCGGGTAACCGCACGGAAACGGCCATTGTGCACGAGCGTGTGGTCAGCTTTTTAAAGCCCCTTACATAAAGTCTCGCAGAGCAGCGCTTTCGCGCTACTCTAGGCTAGACGCACAAGTTACTAACTTGTGTAACGATATATCTGTAAGAGACAGTAGTTAGTGACAGATTCCTTACCTTAGAATATCCCCAGGCGTCAGGCTGGATCCGGAAAAGTTTTTTGCGTAGCAGTACCCTTGCGCGTCGGTAGGCGGCGTGCGTGCGGCTCCGCGTCCGTCGTCGGCGTCGTGATCGCCGGGATGACGTCGCGGGCAGTACTTAGGCGCCGCCCCTGCGCGCTGACGTCAGTTCTGTACACGACTTTCCGCGCCAGGAACGCAGAGCCATGCAAGAAGCTGACATAGGTGTCTGAAAAATACTAGGGCCCTGAAAGGGATGTCCTTAACCCTAGAAATCAGTTCGCAGAACGGGGAGGATGGGTGGGCGGTAGGAATCTGTCACTAACTACTGTCTCTTACAGATATATCGTTACACAAGTTAGTAACTTGTGCATCTGAAAGAGACACGTTAGTGACAGATTCCTTACCTTAGAATAGATACCCCAGCAATACCAACCCTGGTGGTGGGTCTGCGAACAAAGATCAGACAAGGAAGTCCTGGAGGACAGAACGGCCAAAGAAGCCGTCCCTCCGGACCTGACTGTCAAGGCAGTAATGCTTTGTAAACGTGTGCAGCGAGGCCCACGTAGCTGCCTGACAGATAACCGGCAGCGGAACACCGCGGCCCAAGGCCGTGGTAGCAGCCGTTGCCCTGGTGGAATGGGCACGCAGCCCAACAGGAGGCTCCTTCTTAGCCAAAGAATAGCAGGTCTTGATGCACAAGGTAACCCAGCGGGAGATGGTCCTCTTGTGCACCGCCCGACCTTTTTGGCGCCCACGTAGCCAACAAAGAGCTGGTCATCCACCCGGAAGTGGTTTGTGCGGTCAATATAGAAAGAGAGCGCACGTTTTGGGTCCAGACGGTGGAGCCTCTCTTCCTCTGGAAGGATGCGGAGGCGGAAAGAAGGTGGGCAAAGTGATGGTCTGCCCAATGTGGAAAGCAGTAACCACCTTTGGCAAGAAGGACGGACGCGTCCGAAGAACAACCTTGTCTGGATGAACAGACAGAAAGGGAGGTTTGCAAGATAGAGCCTGGAGCTCACTCACCCGCCGAGCGGAGGTGATGGCCACCAGAAAGGCTGTCTTCAGAGTCAGAAGACGAAGAGGACAGTTATGTAGAGGCTCAAAGGAGCGCACATTAAAAGGTAAGAACCAAGTTCAAGTCCCACTGAGGCATCACAAACGGAACAGGAGGGAAGAGGTGAGTAATGCCTTTTAAGAACCTGTTAACAACAGGGGACTTGAAAAGGGAGGGCTGATCAGGGAGCCTGAGGAAGGCCGAGATAGCACAAAGATAACCCTTGATGGTACCCAGGGCAGAACCCTGTTGGGCCAAAGAGAGAAGGAACAGAAGGACCTCAGAAAGAGGGGCAGAAAGGGGATTCACAGCCTTTGCTGTGCACCATGCCACAAATTTGTTCCACCTGCAGGCGTATACCACCTTAGTGGAGGGACGCCTGGCTGCCAGAATCACATCACAAACTTCGGGAGGCAAGTCGAAAGGAATCAACTGCCGCCGCTCAATCTCCACGCAAGCAGGTGTAGACTGGACAGGTTCGGGTGGAGGACCGTCCCCTGCTGCTGCGACAGAAGATCCTCCCGAAGAGGCAGACGGATCGGGGGATCTACGCTCATATTGAGTAGCTCGGGATACCAAACTCTTCGAGCCCAGTCCGGAGCCACAAGAATGACTTGGGCCCGGTCGTGCCGAATCTTCTTCAACACTCTGGGTAGAAGTGGTATAGGCGGAAAGGCGTACAATAGACCGCAACTCCACTCGTGACGAAAGCGTCGCCCGAGCGAGTGCCGCCTTGGAAATTCCAACGCGCAGAACTGATGACATTGCGCGTTCTCTTCGGTGGCGAATAGATCTAACCAAGGCTCTCCCCACTGTAGAAAGAGTCCTTGCGCCACTTCCGAGTGAAGACGCCATTCGTGATCCATCATGCACCTGCGGCTGAGTTCGTCCGCCCTGGCGTTCAGGGAACCTGCCAGGTGTTGAACCACCAGGAACATGCCCTGATGTTCCAGCCATGTCCAGAGGCGCAGAGCCTCCTGACAAAGGGTCCACGACCCCACCCCGCCTTGTTTGTTGCAGTACCACATGGCGGTGGTGTTGTCTGTGAACACCTGCACTACCTTCCCTTTGACAGAGGGAAGGAATGCCTTGAGTGCAAGTCGGATCGCCCGGAGCTCCAGAAGGTTGATATGGAGCCGGGACTCCGCCGGAGACCAGAGGCCTCTGATCTCCGCCTCTCCCATGTGACCGCCCCATCCCAGAAGGGACGCGTCCGTCACAACTGTGTGCTCTGGCTGGGGAAGGGAGAGGGATCTGCCCATGACCCATTGCCGGTTCGAGAGCCACCACTGCAACTGTTTTGCAGTCCCCTCCGAGATCTGGACGTGATCGGACAGGTCGCCCTGGTGCTGCGCCCACTGGAACTTCAGGTCCCACTGCAGAGCCCGCATACGCCATCTGGCATGAGTGACCAGCAGGATGCAGGAGGCCATGAGGCCCAGCAGCCTCAGGGTCATCCGTACCGAAACCCAGGATAAGGGCTGAAAGATCGGAATCATAGCCTGAATATCCCGGACTCGCCGTTCGGGAGGATAGGCCCGAAACTGCGTCGTGTCCAGAACTGCTCCGATGAAAAGGAGCTGTGGAGAAGGAATCAGATGCGACTTTGGCACATTGATGGAGAACCCCAGCGAGTGCAGGAGTTCGGCCGTAGTCTGGAGGTGGGAGACAACTGCCTGGGACAAGCCCGCCTTCAGCAGCCAGTCGTCGAGGTAGGGGAAGACTGAAACCCCTGCCCGGCGCAGATGAGCTGCGACCACCGCCATCACTTTCGTGAACACCCGAGGGGCACTGGTAAGGCCAAAGGGGAGCACGGTGAACTGAAAATGCTCGAGGCCTACCGTGAACCGAAGGTAACGCCGGTGGGCCGGCAGGACGGGGATGTGGAAATAGGCGTCCTGCAAGTCCAACGCTACCAACCAGTCTCCGGGGTCGAGGGCAGTCAAGACCTGAGCTAGGGTGAGCATCTTGAACTTCTCCTTCCGGAGGAAGCGATTGACGTTCCGGAGGTCCAAGATAGGACGCATGTCCTCCTTGTCCTTTTTGGGCACCAGAAAGTAGTGGGAGTAGCAACCACGCCCTACTTCTGGGGTCGGAACATGCTCGATGGCCCTCTTGGCCAAGAGGGCCGTGACTTCCTTCTGTAGAAGCACCAAGTGATCCCCTGACATGCGGTGGAATTGAGGTGGCATGGCTGGGGGTGGTCTCGAAGGGGAGGAGTAGCCCCTTCGGACAATGTCCAAGACCCACTTGTCCGAGGTGATGGGGCGCCAGTGGTGAAGGTGATGGCGGACCCTGCCCCCGACTGGCGTGCTGTGCACCTGAAAGGAGGGACTAGGAGGGCTTGGAGGCCGCGGACGGGTTGGAGGTGGTGGCCTGACCCGCACGCTGGTTGCCCAAACCGCCACGGCGGTATCCACGTCCTCGGCCACGCGAAGGCGCTTGCTGCGCGGGCCGTTGGCCGGGCTGTGGACGTGACTGGGCGCCCCTTCCGTGGCCACGAAAGGGGCGAAAAGCAGACGTTTGCGGAGGGCGCACAACAGCAAGGCCCAGGGACTTAGCAGTAGCCCGTGAGTCCTTGAAACGCTCCAGCGCATGGTCTGCCTTCGAACCAAAAAGACCGACTCCATCAAAGGGCATGTCCATGAGAGTATTCTGGACATCCCCTGAAAAACCAGTGGTTCTCAGCCAGGCGTGGCGACGCAGCGCCACCGTCGTTGCAAGCGATCTGCCCAGCGAGTCGGCGGTATCAAGGCCACAGCGGATGGTATATTTAGCCGCATCACGCCCTTCCGCAATAGCGCGGGTAAGCAGTGTCTGGACCTCCTCAGAACACTGCGGCAAAACATCAGCCACCGAATCCCACAGGGAGTGGGTGTATCGGCCCAAGAGGCAAGCGGTATTAACAGACCGCAAGCCAGCACTGGAGGAAGAGAAAGCCTTCTTCCCAAAGTGATCCAGGCGCTTGGATTCCCTATCCGGAGGGGCGGTAGGGAAGGCTGTTTGGGAGGCAGAGGCTTGGACAACCAAGCTCTCAGGGGTGGGGTGTTGGGAGAGAAACAGGGGGTCGCCCGGAGCCGGGCGATGGCGTCGAGCCACGTTCCTATCCACAGGAGCCCCTGTGGTGGGTTTGGACCAGGCACCCAAAAGAACGTCAGTGAGTGCATCGTTGAACGGCAGCACAGGCTCCGAAGAGGAGGCCGCCGGCTGAAGCACTTCAGTCAGGAGGTTAGTCCTGACGGCCACTGTAGGCAACTGGAGATTTAAGGCTCCAGCAGCTCTACGCAACACCGTTGCAAAATTAGCCCCCTCCTCCGTTGCCACGGGAGGAGACAGCATGCCAGAGTCGGGGAGGTATCCAGCCCACTGGCATCCCCAAGTTCCTCAACCCAGTCCGGGTCAAACTCGCACTGTTGTGTGAGAGGGTCGTCAGACCCCTCCCAGCTCTCCTGGTCCTCCTCAGGTTGAAAAGATGGAGGAGGAGGGACATAAGGGACCCAAGGCCTCATCGGCGCCGGAACCGGCGTCGGGCGACGCCGGTCCGGCTCCATGTCCGGACCCGGGAGAACCGGGGAACGACGCCGCCCGGAGCCCCGGACGGCGTCGGAAACGGCACCGGGGACATCGGCGTCGGCGGAGGCGTGGTTAGGTCAACCGGCGTCGATGGGGGTTGCGGCACCACCGGAACCGGGGTCGAGGCCGGGGCCGGAGCCGAGGCCGGGACGAAGGCTGGTGGGACAGGCGACGCCGGGACCGGAGTCGACGGCGACGCCGGAGCAACCCCATCAGGGCCCGCTGGGCCCGAAGGCGCACCGGAGGGGACCTTGAGGCCCGAAGAGGCGGGCCATGGCCGACAGGAATTTCTGTGCTCGGCCGGAGTCGCCCCGAACCCGGGAAGGACGGGTAATGCGGGGGCAACTCGACAGGCACGTCCGGGGCCGCGGGGACGGTGCCGACAGGGACCTCAGCCGAGTCGCGCGACCGGCGAGGCGAAGTCTTAGAGCGATGACGCCGCTTAGACTTCTTGTGCTTCGACTTACCGGAGGAGCGCGAAGACTTGGATTCCGACGAACGGCGGGGACTCCGCGTCCGGCCCCTCGACCTCTCCCGGGACCGGGGCTTGCTGCGGCGCGGAGCCGACTGCCGGACTTCAAGGAGCTTTCGAGACCGCTCTCGCAAAGCCTTCGGATGAAGTTTCCGGCAGTCAGGGCACGACTTCGTGTCGTGGCCTCGGCCGAGACAGAAGAGACACTCGAGGTGGGGGTCCGTGATGGACATCATACGACCACATTCCTCGCAGGGCTTAAAGCCGGGCATCCCTACGACACCTTAGGAGTCGTGAAGACTCGTTGAAGAGAACAGTGAAAAATTTCACAAAAAGATAGTCAAAAAGTGACTAGGGCACTGCTCTTCCCGGATCTGCGCTTACTGGCGCGGAAAAGAAGAACTGACGTCAGCGCGCAGGGGCGGCGCCTAAGTACTGCCCGCGACGTCATCCCGGCGATCACGACGCCCGACGACGGACGCGGAGCCGCACGACGCCGCCTACCGACGCGCAAGGGTACTGCTACGCAAAAAACTTTCCGGATCCAGCCTGACGGCTGGGGATATTCTAAGGTAAGGAATCTGTCACTAACGTGTCTCTTTCAGATCTAAAAAAACCATTCACAGATGCAGAGCTGGTGAAGAAATGTTTCCTTTCAGCAGCCGAAATTTTATTTGACAACTACACTAATAAAGCCAGCATTTTAAAGGAAATCGGTGCATTGCAGCTATCAAAATCCACGTGTGCACGCAGAATAGAGGCAATGGGACAAAACGTCCAGGAGCAGATGATCAAAGCAGTCAGAGTCTCCGTTCTTCAGCATTGCCATGGATGAGTCCACAGACATAGGCGATGTGGCCCAGTTATTAGTTTGGGTGAGGTATCTGGACCAATCGCTTCATCCGAAAGAAGAGCTCCCGTGCCTTCTACCACTGCAAGGGCACACAAGAGGAGAAGATATACTGGACAGCATGTGCAACCACTTTAAAACAAATGACATACCACTGAACACTCTTGTCAGCATAACAACCGATGGGGCTCCTGCCATGGTAGGCCATGACAGAGGCTTCGTATCTATGCCTAAAAAGAAGCTCAAAGGACAGACTGTGCTAGACTACCACTGCATTATTCACCAAGAAGTATTGTGTGCAAAATTAGAGCTCGGAGAACTGAATAATGTCCTAAAAGTTGCAGTGAAAATTGTTAATTTTATCCGTGCCAAAGCTCTGAACCATAGACTTTTTAAAGCAATGCTGCAGGAATCTGAAGCGGAATATACAGACTTCTTGATGCACACTAACGTGCGTTGGCTAAGCAAAGGGAAGGTTCTGGAACGGTTAATCGCATACCCGATAGGGACCTATGGGATGGTCCCTATCGTGCGAGTAGGTATAATCTCAGTGGGTAATTTAGTGGAAGAACATCGAGCTAAACTGAAAGCCTTAGGGTTATGTAAACAAGGGGAGGTAAACCAGAGTCAGTCATTTTGATTCAGGCCAACTAAAGGTAGGAATCTGCTAAAAGTAGGAACTGCAGGTTGTTTTGAAGGAAAAGGTCTAATGTTATCCAGTGGTGGAAATTTAAGCTGTAAGCATCAATAAAAAAAAAAAACAAGCAGGCGGATATTAATACCCGTATCCTTTATAGGCAGCGAAGCAGTGCTCCGAATTAGACACCTGGCCAGGACAGGAGCCCTACAACTGATTACAACACAGTCCCCTTCTAGAGTTTTAGTCATGAGCCCAACCCACCCAACCCTTCTTGCAAATATATCTTTGTAGTCAGTAGGATAAAAAAATTGTAGTTATTGACCAACCAGTGACAGATTATGTTTTTAAGTTGGAGGATAGATGCCATAGTGTTTACACTAATGTGCGGTACCCCTGTCAGGATTGCTACATAAGGACAGCAATCTGGAGGTAAATTTAGGCAAGGCAACCCTTCTCTCGGTTGTGCCCCCACTTCCCTCTGCTAATCCCAACTCTGTAGGATTAGCTTGACTGCTATAAAACGTCCCATCTCCCGTTGCATTCCTTGGAGCATGTAGTACCAAAGGTTGGCGGGGCTGCTGAGGAGGCTTAGTAGAGCTAGGAACCTGACATTCGGGAGCCGGACACTGGGGAGGAGCCTCGCTACCAGTTCCAACATTCATACCAAGGGGTTCAGGAACTATAGAGTGGAGGGAATAGACTATTTCACACTGCCAACAGCTTTTGAAAGTTCTGACACAGCAGACTCCAACGAAAGCAATCTTTCCATAATAGGGGCAATACATTGTGTATTGGTCTCTCTAAATTGGCTGAACACATGGGCCCAATCCGCATTAGTAACAACCAGAGTCTCTGAGTTAGCAGAACTATCTTGGTTCATTGGTAGGTGAGTTGGGCCTTTAGCTGGGCCAGTGCGCTTCGGTTGCCGCTTTCTCTTGGGTAAAGGTGGACAAATGCTATTTGGAGTTTCCAATAAAACGTGTAGGCATTTCTGGGTCACCGGAGAAACATTGGGGGAGCTATAATTATCCTCCACACGGGGCTGGACTTGGGATACAGTCTGTGAACCTTGTGCTGGCCTACACTAGAGTGGAGAGCACGTCAGACGCCGCAACGTAGCCGAGCGGCAGTCGAGCAGAGCCGAGCAGTGTGCAGAGCCTCCAGCCCTCTGCCCCGCACCTCCGCCCATCGCCCTACACCTTCGATTTCGGGCGCTCTTCCCGGGTTGACAGCTGGCCCGCGATACCGCCGTCCCGTTTGGTGCCGGGGGGCAGTGTGGAATAGTGGAACAGCGCCGCAGATTAGTGCGGCCCCCTACAGGTAGCGAAGCGGTGCGGCGCAAGGCGGCAGGAGGAAGGAGGTAAGGAGGGCGAGCGCTGCAGTCATTAGTAGGCGGCGGCGGAGTGCGCACCCGGCGGCCCCGCGGAAGCGGCCTAACTAGGTTGGGTGCGGCTTGCGGGGGCTGCCTGAGAGCCCTGCTCGCCTCCCTGTCCCTCCCCCCCGCTCCCAGTGACTGCGCACCCCTCTCAAGTGACTTCAGGATCCCAGCCGCTCCTCAGGTCCCAGGGCCCAGGCAAAGAAGGTTGTGCTGGCAAAGGCCCTGGCAGAGTACTAGGGCTCTCCCTCACATCTAAGGATAGTCTACGTTCAGCCAACACAATCTCAGTAGAAATGACTCCTACTGCTCGAGCCAGAAAGGAGTCCAAAGTAGTGCTGCTGGTAAATCGGATAGCAGCATCTTTAGATCCAAGTAACGTTCGCTTTCCCATTATAAGAGTTAAAGCGTCACAAGCACAAACTCAGTGGGCCAACAGTCAGAATTACTCGATCAACAAATATCCAATAAGCATGATGCAGGGATAAGGGCTAATGGTAAGAGGTTAGTGAGGACTTACTCAACAAGCATTTGCAATGCAATCGGTCTCGCCTTTGGGACCTTATATGTATTTAGCTAAGCAGCACATTAGCCTGTGTGCTGAAACATCTACTGTTCTTTAACACGGAGGGAAAGTAAGCACCAAACTGGGTGACATGCCAGGTATGGGAACACATGGAGAGAAATATTGCCTTACAGCGGGAAATGGTAAAGTCTAAAGCTCTGTTTTTAATATAAAACCAGGGCCTTCGGTGGTCATATCACTGAAAATACAAGATTTGAAAAAAATGTGTTGTCTACGGGTGCTTGTGGAAGACAATTTATATGGACTGGAATCCAGAGAATGCTAAAGTGATTCTGGTATTTTACTGACCTCTACTGGTCGTTTTCTATCAAGACAGTTAAATAGAGGCAGTTGAACAAGCAGAAAGCAATTCTGGTATTTTACTGACCTCTACTGGTCATTTTCTATCAAGACAGTTAAATAGAGGCAGTTGAACAGAAAAAAAAAAAAGTCCCTAAGCGGAAGCAGACAAGTCCTAGGGCTGATCTCCAGAGCCCACAAAGTACATACACATATAAGTATATACTAAAGTATATACAAGAGGTCTTGAATGCTCGACTTAAAAATGACATTATACTGCCTTTCCTTTAGAGGGTGGAGGGTTAAAGTCCTTCCTCTGATGGCCCATACTGTGCTGGCCCACTAGAGGAAGTATTCTGTTGACTGACCCAACGGGGGCTTCGTAGACAGATTATTTAAGGTCTGCCCATCTCTAAATGAGGGGGGTTAACTGAGGGTATGGCAAGCAGGGTACTCCAGTGTGACGGAGTACCTTGTCCACCAAATTATAAAATCGGGCCCTTGATCTTTAGTTCCCTGAATCTACTTTTCTAGGGACTCCCATGCTCATCTTTGCATTCTCAAAACGAACTTGGTTATGTAATTAACATCTAGTTATTGTATCCTTCATAATGAATATGCATCTATTTGATCTGCATTTCAGGTTTATTGTATTTACTATTATATTTTTGCCTCACAGACGTGCTATATTTACATACTAATTTTAATGTAAAGTGCTCTGAAACCCTATATCTGGGTCTTGTCCATGCTACAGAAAATCACCAAATAAATAAACAGGTATTTTCTTTACTACCTCTTAGACCGCAAGTGTCATAGAACAGTTAGAGAATTTAAGTCAGTCCCAGAAGATGATAGGACTTTCTGGTGTTTTGTGTTTTTCATTAACATAAATGGCCCAAACGTCACCTCTTTCATATTATTTGCAGAAGCAATAGTTCTGATAGGACATTGAATTTATTAAATGTGATTAGTTTGTCAACTGTATTTAAGTTGTATAACTTTTATTACTCTGTACATTAAGTATTGACCACTCTGCCTAGCTAACCTTGGAAAGTCAACTGTACAAAGTGAGGGCTTTTTGACATCAGTATCAAAGAACAATGCCCACCATATCAATGCAAAGTACACACTACTGTCTTAGGACTCAGAAAGAAGGTGTAAAAGATGGCACAAGGGTCACCTCTATTCCCCATGTTCTTCAAAGTGATCATGATTTGTCATGTGTCCCTAGGAACGTTCGGCTCAGCTTACACTCCTACACCAATGCCACTCAAAATCTACCCAAAGTGTCCCAATGGCTTTCAACCACATTGCTATCTTGCTAGCAGACTAGATCAAATAAAGCAGCCTTCAACTGACTGCTTTCATGATGGAGATCTTCATCTTGGATCATAGTTACTTGCAGAAATTCCTCAACCACTCGCCCCTGCATTCCTCAATGATCCCATTTCCCTGGCCAGCCATGGCAAAAGTCCCAGCAATACAGCTGGACAACGACCTCGGGGAGTCCACCCAAAAAGGAGCAATTACCAAATATGCCTTTCACCAACATATAGTTCTAAAAACAGCACTCCTCTAAAATGACTATCATGCACCCCAGACTGGAGTGGGCCAAAGCCATCTACACTGGTAACCTTTCAGACACTAAAACTTTTAGAAGCGCCTTTTCATAGGCTTGCCATAGAACTGAAAAAAAGAAGACCATATTGGCCCCGACTTGAAACGCTGCACTGACCAACAGTGCTATCAACAATCACCTTTGAAGTCCTCTGCTTCACTTATTCACTCCTGGTAGGCTTTGCACCTGTATGTGAAGGACAGGATTATGCATACTATTGTGCCTGTCATCTATTATCAGTCAACCTCAGGCTGCTAAAAGTTCCAAAAATCTAAATGTATTGAGGCAAAATATTTCTCATCCCGCAACCAAACCTCCCTTGAGAAATTAGGGCAAACCAGCTCTCCTCTTGTTCCAGAGGTCAGTCAAAATCTTCTGATTTCAATCAATTTCCACTGTAGCTGGAACCCACCGGTCTGTTCATCATGTGACAATTCATGGTGTCTGACATCCACCCGACTATTATCCCAACTGTGCCTATGCCTGGATCCAAGCGGCGACTTAGACCTCTTCTCTCTTGTAAACATCCTCATCAAAATCTTCAGTAATATGATAATCAGCCAAGATTGCTGCATTCACAAGCAGTAGTAGACTGAACTCTATGCTCATACCACGACCTTCCTTTGGCATAGAAATCAGTTTCCATAGCAATGCACTGTAACATTTAGATTCTTAATGAGAAAGCTTCTTAACGAACGATGAATGAGCTTTATGTGGTAGTTATGTCATGGTATGTTCTGTTGCATTGCATAATAATTATGTACAATACGGAATGAGATGTGTTGATGTAGAAATTCCAGCTCGGCATCCGTTAGATGCAGAACATATCTTTCAGAGCTGGTGGGAAGCAGGTCAGGCGCATAGAGAATAAATCTCATGTCGTGGACTTCTACTTCTGCATGCGCTCTTTTTCTTTATATCACTTTACTTCTTCTGGTGAAAGCTTGCTTAGCTGCTGGCTACCCCTTCTGTTTGAAAGTATTTGCACTTTTGCATTTCTTTCACTGTTTGTTCAAAGATATTTCTCTGCTATGCATTGTGTAATGAAGTTAGTGAGTTGAGTCGCGTGTTGCTTATTAAAACCTACAACAGTGCTGGTTGTTGAGGATGAAATTGTTGTGGGTAGTATCACCATGCCTGGCTTACATAGCAGGCAACTGTATTTTCTTTTCTCTGTGGCATTATGCAGACATATGCAGCAAAGCACGCATGCACCATGAGTATCAGAGGGGCCGGATGCAGTTCAGGCCAACATGTGCAGAATGGCTGGGTTGCTTCATGAGGGTCCACTTTAGGGAGGTGGCATAAATCTTTTTTTTATTAATAAGAGCTAATCTAGTCCTGTAGAAGGCGCACAAACCAAAACCAGTGAAAGTGAGTCATTTTAAGATTTCTTAGACAAACTTGCAGTTGTATTACTGATTGTTATACTCTGAGAGTGAGGTAAAAGCATAGAACTGTAAGGACAATAGTATATATGCTGATGAGAAGAGTGTAATATTCTATTTATTGCCCTAGTAGGGTGTGGTGCCTCTCTCCACCTCAGCAATAGTAATAAATAGCATATAATACTCTGCACATCTGCACGTATAGTTTATACCATAATATTTTTCCATGAGTACTTGTTTAAAGAAAAGTTATTTAACCAAAACCAGGATACAAAAAGTTTAATTTGTGCAGCATGATAAAATCCCATTGAAGAGACCCTATAGCTATGAGGAGAGCTGATTCCCTGTGTAAAGTAACTTTTGAACGCGTTCCGTGAAGCAGTAATGTGATTTTCTCGTGTACATTACACTGTACTTTGGTAATAAACTCAAATTAGACTGTTGCAGTGTAGTAATAACCCTGCGAATTGCTTTAAACTGCATGTGTTTTTGGACCTCCTTTTTCACATTTCTTCGGTGTTCTTGTAACTTTTGTATTATCTCTGGCAAGGAGCTCTGTGCAGAATGCCCCACTGCTGACAAGACCTGCTACCCACAATTAATTCCACAATATCTATGACACCAAAGGCCTACGTGAGGATACAGGGAAAGTTCGACTTGGCGCAGAATTCAGAACGAATGAAGGCATTTTTCTCTGCGCCGCTCTCAATGTGCCGACAAACATTTCTACTTACAAGAGCAGAGACACAATCTTGTGGAAAAGGGACATAGCGCGGGGCAGTTAATTCGGCGAAGCCAGTGTTTTATGCCTAACAATTACTCTTGTTGGTGCTGGAACAGAAAGATAAACACTGCAAGGTGGAAGGAGTCTGTGCATTGGTGTATCCTTATAAATACAAATGCTGTCCTCTCCTGCCAGGGAGACGTCCACGAAGGCTGGCATCTTGTTTCAATGAATCTCAGTGTCCCTTTAAAGCCGCGCGCATATATCGCTGTCTCCGCGCGCCCGTGACAGCCGGAATAGGGAAGGCCCAGAGCTGCGCAGATAAAAAGCTCATGACTTACAGTACTCTGACAACTCCTTCTTCAACTTTCCACCGACAAATATTTCTCTAGCCCTGGATTTCCAGCAGCAACAGAACATTCTTCTGATTGCGGATTTTCAATCATGACTTTGTCACAGAGCCCACAATTCATGGATAAAACGCCGCAACCTGTATTTCCACGCAGCGATTGCTTTGGCCTTACTGACTTGTATTAAATGTGTTGCACATCTCGGGGCAGGAAAACAACCTGACCCCCATGACTTGGCCGTCCTCCTCCTCTGATCCTGTAAGCTCTGCCGCTCACTGCAGACAAACATTATGAAAGAGGAAGCAGTAACTTATTAAACAAGCAGTCTCTGCATGGTAACAGCGACCAAACACACACAGCGTTTCCCTTGCGGGAGCGAGCAGGGGCACCATCTGTTTGCAAGATAATTACAAACAGATGTTGCCAAAGCTTGCTCCCGCAAGGGAAACGCCAAACGTGCACGCGTTGCCATTGAAAGCAATGCAAAGCGTGCACGTTTTTGGGCGAAAAAGCAAATCGATTCCAAGAGGTCTCCTCCTATGCGGCGCATGCGCGCTGCCTAGGCGAGACCTAAAAAGGAGGACCCTACAGGCTACAAGATGAACTGGGAGGGGAGAGGGGGGGGGGAGCCCAGCCCAGCCTCCTCGAAGCAAAGACGGGCTCGCCGTTTGCCTGGGCTTTGCCAGCGCAGTAGGACTGCCATGCACTTACATAGTGCTAAAGAGCCACAGGTGAAGGAAGCAGAGTGCTGTGGGACATCGAGTCCCCAGCAGAGGCAGAGGCGGCGGCTCACCCCCTGGCAGGTAACAGACTGCCTGGAAAAGAGTTCTCCTCTGCTCTGCGATGGCAAGGCGTCTCCGGATGAAGACAGTCTCCAGAGTAGCAGCCAGAAACAGACAACCAAGCAGCCCCATGTAATGCAATACCACATTACCCCTCTTTTTAAAGGAACAAAAAAGAAAACATACCCCAAAAAATGTATTTAAAACTAAATACAACTGATAACATTCATTTTCTCAATTAGCAACTTTTAATCAGCCTTTAAGGGGTCTTCATTACTGGTGTGGTCCTTTAGGAGGTAATCTCCAATCACGTTAGGGTTAGACTTTCTACTAACATACAATACACCTCAGAGGAACCATCTTCAACATTCTCACTGCTCCTTCTGTCGCTTTTAGATGTTTCAGCATTAACATTACTTTTTTTTTTTACTTTTTTTTTTTTTACTTCAACTGCTTGAAACTTTTAAAATGTGATACATTTCTGGTAACAGACATTTCTTCATTTTGTGCTGCAACCATAAATAGTTTACATCTGTTATAGCCAAAGGTTCTGGATCAAAATGAGGTTTATACTTTGTTGCTGACCGACCAAAACTAAATCACCTAGTTCATACGCATGTGAACTAGCCTGTCCGCATAAAACTTCATCTCCTCTTTTTCCAACTTATCTTGTTTGAGAACGTTCTCATGACATTCCAGAACTTTCACTGCCAATCTTGGAAAAAGACTGTCAGGTTTGACCAAACATAGGATCCGATTGACATTTCTCAGTTGAACCATGGAGTATTTCCAAAATTTCTCAACACTTGACACCATGCTTAATTCAATGTTACTTGTGTTAGTTTAGCTCTCTGAACTATTTTCTTTAGCTTACTTATAAATCGTTCTACAATCCCATTTGCTTGAGGCATATATGGAGTTACCTCTTAGGAGTTATCCCCATGTAACTCATTAATTTCCTAAATTCTCCATTAAATGGTGTACCATTATCAGTTTTTAAAATGTCTGGGTTTCACCAGGCCCAAAAAACATCACCCAAAATCGGGAGTATGGCAGAGGCAGAAGTTGACATTACCTGTTTAACTATGGGAAACCTTGGGGGGCATGGCTTCGCCGAGCAGCAAAATGGCCGGTTCCTGAGAGGGCTCTGCCGGCAGAGCGCAAATTATTTAATTTATCTATTCATATACAGGGCACCCCAAGGCATCAAACTCATGCACGGCCTCATATCACCTATCAGAACACATTGACACTCTTTGTGGCTGGCGGCCCTGCCTGGAGTCTGACAGTCCCGCCTGCAGTCTGACAGGACAGAAAAAGAGATCAGGGCCTACCTGCAGCCTGTTGCGGCTAGTGGGCGGAGTTGTTCGTGCTGCGCAGGTCTGGTCAGGCTGGGCCAGTGGCCATGCTCTGGGCGGCGAAGGCAATCGCTGCGGCTCCATGGCTCAGGGGGCCAGGGATGGCTTGATCCCGGAACAAGGCTGAGCAGTGTGGGTAGTCCGAGGCCTGTCTGGGCCGTGCTGGTGTGCTGGCGACTTGCATCCACGGGCTGCGATGAGCTGCTTCGTTGGCGGCAGGGCCTGAAATGCTCCCCCACATCTGCTCTGGCTGCCTGCTGCGTGAGGCACCCTCCCTGAGTGATCAGCATCAGGAGGCCATACATACCACAGAGTGACACCCTGGTAGATCTGTGTTGGCCGCAACCGTCGGCGTGGGTTGCCAGTGTGGATTCAGAGGCATGGCCTGCCGGGGGTGAGTGCTTGCTTCTATAAATATTGCCAATAAGAACAAGATTGTGTAGAACAGTAGCCAACTGATTAGACTCATTCCGGGCGCTGTAGGACGGCACAGGTGCTCAGTATCAAGCTCATAAATGATCCTTCTCCCACCTCACCGCCAAAACCTGGAACACCCTCCCCATCCACCTACGGCAGACCCAAGACCTGCTGACCTTCAGAAGACTCCTGAAGACCTGGCTCTTCGAGCAGTAGCAGCAACCCTCCCCCCCCTCAGCGCCTTGAGACCCTCACGGGTATGTAGTGCGCTCTACAAATGCTATGATTGATTGATTCTTCTTAAAGGACACATTACATCTGTACATCATAACCCCTGGCTCCAGCAGTTGCTGCCCACGCCTGCTGTTGTCTTGCGGGGGGGCCCCGGACACTGGTTCTGCTCCGTATGAACACTGGGTCGCCGGATGCAACTGCTGTGTTGGAGATATAAGTCATCACGATAGATCTGACAGGTCCTCCACAGAAAACACCCTAGTTACAATCCCCCATTTATACATCATTTCCTGTTGGTCCCCAAGTACTGTGGAAACTGAGCGCCTACCGACCTACTAAGCCTGCTTGTGCCCCCCAGGGCGTGTGGTCCATGATGTGGCAGGGCTCTGGATTGGGGAGCCCCTCTCACGTCCCCTGAGCCCATCAATCTTACACTATATTGACTATGTATGGAGTGTGTTCTGGTTAACCAAAGATGGGGAAACACGATACCAAACAAACTAAGCTATCCTTTTAAAATAGACTTCTCACACGCCGGTTGGACCAAGGTCCAGAATCTGAGCCTAACGTAGCACAACAGGAGGAGCTAGCGGTGCTTGAGGACGATCTTCGCATGATCCTTATAGATGTAAAGTCCAGCCTGAAATCTATGGATTCAAAATTGTATCTTCTCACAACTAGTCTAGATCACATTAAACAAAGCGTTGATAAACACGAAACAAGGCAGGATCAGCTTGAAAACAGAATCTCAGATGTATATGACCTACAAGCAGAATCAAAAGAACATCTAGTACAGATGGACAAAATACTGAACATTATTAAGGCCCAGAAAGAAGACCTGGAGGCCCGCTACCGACATAATCTCCACATAACGGAGATCTTTGAAACCACTGCTATCTCAAAGATGGAGGATTTTGTTGAAACAATACTGCGCAATTTAGTTGGGTCTAATTTATCAGCTGTCTTCATTGTGGAGGGGGCTCACCGCTCTCTTGGGCCCAAGCCTCCGGTGGGAGCACCACCCCGCTCTATTGTGGCCCGCCTGTTGAGTTATGGAGATCGTGATGTGGTCCCGAGATCAGCCCGGGAGCGTGGGGCGCTACAGTACACCAAGGTAACAACATCTAATTTATCCTGATTTCACCTTGTAGGTACAGTCGGCCCGACAAGACTTTTTGCCTGCAAAAATAATTCTTCACCAGGCTGGCGTGTCCTACGCCCTCATGTATCCAGCTAAGCTGCGGCTCTCCTTTGAGGGGAAAACACATTTTTTCACCAGTGCCAAATCTGCAGTTAAATTTGCTTACCACTTTGGTGGATGGCGGAGATCCGCTGCGACTTCACCACATTCGCCTGCGGATGGCCGGCTGAGTGACACTGACCGACTGTTTCCTGTGATGAGGATGCACAGCAGCACACCCTGCCTTGGGGCCTAGGTACGGTCCTTGACATGAAGCCAAACCTTCACTGTTGTATCTCTAACTAGTTACTGTTTCCATAACATTACTCCTTTTGTCATACTAGGCTGTGACTACCAAAATGGTTTTAAGTTTCACTGGGTTGCCCCCGATTGGATGACTCAGCCACCCAGCAGTTGTTGGCAGGGTCGTTCGCTGGCGACTGCTAGTCACCTAGGGATAAATCCTACTCAGTATCTTAAACTCTAAAAAGTTATTTTTGGAATTGTGACGGGTGGGGAGGGAGGAGTCAAACTGAGAACTTGGATTGCTTTTTTTTCTCTTAAATCCACATCACACCTTGTCTTGTTGCTTACACCATGTGATTGTCAGGCCACTATCAATATGCACGTGCACTTGGCTATACAGTATCCGACATATTCAGATCAACAAAAAATCCCCATCAAGCACATAACATGGCTACAGTTTCATGCATTACTTGGAACATTTGCTGGCTCCATAATTACGGAAAGGTGCGCCTAGTACACACTTAACGTCTTAGACATAAGGTGGAAATCTGTCTCCTACAAGAGACACACCTTAGTGACGAACTGGCAACTCGACTGCATGCTTGAGGGTGGGGGACACTTATTCAGCTGCCTACTCAAACTATGCCAGGGGTGTTGCGGTGTTAATACGTAGGGGACTCCTGCGGTGGATGTCCCACTCCCTGACCGATCCAGAAGGCAGGTTCATTATACTTGCAGGCTCGCTTCACGCAAGACTGGTTACAAAAGCTGCGATATATGAGCCAAACAACGATGACCCGGACTTCTTTACCTACCTATGGTCGAAAATCGCAAACCTTGGCACTAAGACTATCATATTGGGGGGGGGGGGTGACGGGTGACTAACGCCATCATGGATGAACAATTAGACCAATTCAGTGCCTCTAGAAGTCTACACCCACATGCCATGACGGTGCTCGGGGCAATCACATGTGACAATTACCTGGTGGCAGTCACATCCACATACTCAAGAGGACACTTGTGTGTCAACTTTCCAAAATGCATGGTCTAGACTGGATTACCGGTTAGTATCTTGCAATGTCATGACCTGGATTATACTGGTCTTCCACCTACCGCGTACCCTTTCTGATCATGCCCCAGTTCTCATCACATTATAGATTCCTCAGACAGTCCCTCGTTCCTTTACTTTGCGTTTACCACCTGATGCATTGTTAGATGCAGTATTTAGAGAGGAAATTTGTAAAGAAATTGAGTACTTTGCGCATAATATCGGTACTGTAAAATCGCCAGCTACACTGTGGAAGGCATTTAAAGTGGTGATTAGAGGTGCATGTATTGCAAAACTATCAGGCGTGCTATGGGCTATCAGGAGAATTCAGACTGGACTGGAGAGGGATACTCAAAGTATGGATGGACCATATTTCAAATCTAATGGCCCCATACTTCTGGCTAGCATCAGAGTATCAGTACAAAGCCCTTCGGGAGACTCGCTTTTCACACCGCCATGCCCAGGCAGACGATATGGGGAGGGTGATTGTATGAGCAAAATACTTGCCACTCTTCTGTGCACTCCCAGAACTTCCACATATATTATTGAATTGCTTGACATCAATTCCAATTCAGTCCATACTCAGAAGGCACTACTGGACATCACGTCCTTATTTTATCGTCAATTACACTCTTCCATCTCAACATTAACGCCGTGCAACCTGGCCGACTACTTTGACACTTTACAGGTACTTTGGATTGTTCATTCTTACCGATCCCATCTTGACGAACCTTACACTACTGAAGAGATAGTGCAGGTCAGACAGTTTACCTTGCGATAAAGCACCCGTTTAGCTGGACTAACTACTACGTTTTATAAAGGATATGCTTCTCTACTAGCACCACATCTCCTCACTGTATTTCACAACTCTTTGGAAAATGGGATTCTGCCGCCTTCGATACGAGAGGCTGTAATCATTACATTATTAAAACCAGGAAAACCTGCCAATCTATGTGACTCATACCGCCCTCTGTCATTAATCAACGTTGATAATAAAATTTATGATTAACTCCTTGCTAACTGATTGCAGCCGCTTCTACCCATAACTGTTCGGCCTGACCAATATGGATTTATTCCGGGGCAGTCAACATCCCACAATTTACGCACTTTATTTGCAGTAAAGCATCATTTTGAATCCCAAATCTTGGTGACAGCCGCTTTCTTAGACGTCACAATGGCATTTGACGAGCTGGAGTGTACCTCTTTTCTCCACTAGAACGGCTTGTCTTTAGCCCTACCTTTATAAACCAGATACGCCTTCTCTACACGCCCCACCCCAGGAGTACGTCTAAACGATCTCATTTCTGACCCTCATACCCATCTCCCGGGGCGCACACACCAGAGAAGCCCATTGTCGCCGCTCCGGTTTGCTATTGCGACAGAACCACTTGCGGCGCAATTACAACAGCACCATGCAAACGGGATATTCGATTTAATACCAGAGGGCTGGTAATTTCCTTGTATGCAGATATCGCGCTTTACACCGGCAAGCCTGAGGAGAACCTTGCTCCATTGGCGCATGAAGTGATCCGCTTTGGTGGCCTCTCAGGCGTACACATCAACTGGGCTAAATCTATTTTATTCCCACTCACTAACCATACGTGACAGTCCTCAACGGACTATCCATTTACATGGTCAGATAGCCCGGTCAAATACTTAGGTATATGGCTCAGCCGTGATACGCAAGAACTGTGGAATGCAAACTACGGCTGTGCAGTGACCTGGCTGGAACTAAGGATAACTACTGGTCTAGACGACCCCGATCCTTAGCTGGTCGGATCGCGACCATGAAAATGATTGTTCTGCCTAAATTTCTCTATTTATTCGCCAATATTCCTTTACAGCTCACATCACAATTTTTTTAATGCTCAAAATCCTGATTGGTCTCTTTAATTTGGGAGGGTAAACAACCTACAATATCATGGGAACTCCCTACTCTCCCACTGTCTCGAGGCAGAATGGGTGCACCAGATCCAAGACTATACGCTCACTGCACCCAAGCCCAATACTTACATTTCTGGCTGTCCCCGATGCCATATCAGCCACACCTAGCTGTTGAGAAAGACTGCGCAGCGGATTCCCCTTTCAATGCCGCACTTGACCAAATCTATAAGAAACCCGGGAGGGAGATTAACTTGGTAGACACTCTTAGATGAGCGTGGGAAGGTTTGAGAAAGAGAGCTAGACTCAGAACTTTAGATGCCCCTTCTATTCCATTGGCCAGCAACCCCCAAATACCTCCCCTTTTAGATAGAGGTGCCATTGTGCTTGGAAGCAAACTTAGAATTAACACGTTTTCAGATTTATATCCAGATGGACAGTTCCTTTCATCATTACAGATTGCGGAGGCCCCACCCATCACATTTCTCGATACTTTATTATACTATCAGCTGCGAGCTACAGGTCGTACACTACACAACACATTCCCTGCTCCACACCCCCAGCCCTCCCGGCACTGCAACATATGCTCACAGACTCATCTCCATGTAAAATAATAACACGCATTTAGAACACTATGCAGCATACTTCCCTGGTAACTGTCCCAGGGAGAGGGGGGGAGGGAGGGGGGGGAAAGAGTTGTATAATCATATTCAGGCAATCACGGGTCAGGGGTTACAATACTCTCCCTTAGTGGGCCTGCTGAGATACGTCAAGGACATATTACCTGCAAATCGTCGCCACGTTACTCCTATTGGCTAAACTCAGAGTGGCCATGCAGTGGGGCAGATGTCCTGCCCCGGGAATTGCAGCATGGCTACGTGACATCGCTTTCTGCCAGGAATAATGATCTAATTTTTCGGAACTCGTGCCCCTCAGATGCAGAAATAAAGACTTTTGGGGACCATTTACTACCTGGCTTCGACAGCAGGGCCTCGATTCACCCCCACTAGTGCCAACAACATAGTTGTAATAATTGATATCCCCCATTCACTGCCTGTTACGATCACAATACACTAGTTCGACCACTGGCACGACCTATATGCCCCGTTATTATAGAGCCTCACATCACAGCTTGTGATTTTACTATTGACACTTCTAAACGCCACGCGGGATGTGCAGAATTGTATTGTTTTAGATGTATTTGACAACACTCTTCTTATTTTGCTGAATAACTACGTGATGGTGACCAATTACATTTGTACTAGACCCCTCTGCTCATTCCCTCATTCCCTCTCACCTTTCTTTATTTTCCGTTTTATTCTTAGTTGCGTTTAAGAATGCTGTATGGTTTACACGGTCTATATTCATAAAATGCCCAATAAACAAATTAAAAGCAAAAAAAAAAAAAGAAAGGGAAACCTAGAATACTCAACTATAACAAACAAGTATCGTCCTGAATCCAAGGGCTCATGAAATCTGCTACCAAAGTTGTCCAAACTGCCTGAGGCAATTCAGACATTTTGAGTTCTTCTGGAAATGTGTTTTTTGTCATGCACTGGCACAAAGTACACGTTTGCACAACTCCCTCAACTCGATTGTCCATACTTGAAAACCATACTTTCTCGCACAGAATTTTTTGTTGTTGTGATTATACCTCTACGACTCATGGGCAGTGTCAATCACACTTCTCTGCAACTATTTTTGTTCCTCGTAATAAGATAGCAGATGGTGCTATTTCAAGTTCTTCATTTACATTTTTAAAAGCAAATCATCTCCTTTTTAGTAACACCTGAAGGAAAACAGTGTCTCTCACATGCCTCCATCCATTAATTTCATGTATTCTTTTTACTTCCTTCATTGTTTATTTTCTGATGCCTATATTAATCCTTTTCTCAAATTCGTTCCGGAACAGCAGTCTTGATTACAAAGCATATACATTCATCTGAAACAGATTTTTAATTACGACTTCCAGCAGCTGGGTGTCTGGACAAATTGTAAGCCTTCGCCGTTTTATGTATACTCTGAAGTCACAATCCAGTAACCTCTTCCCCATCTCTCTACACATGGGGCTATCTTAACCTTTAGATTACCAAATGTCGACAATAAAGCTTGATGATCAGTAATCACCACAAATAGTTTTCCATACAAAACGTTAAGATAGTGTTCACACTCCCTAACTATGGCCAATCTCTCCTTTTCTGGTTCGCATCTACTAGCATGTGAAACAAGTCTTCCGGTTTCTTTCCCAGGTTTATGCTGCACAAATATCGCTCCTTTCCCTACTGGGCTTAAATCCACTATTAATTATGTACCTAAAGTAGGATCAAAATAGTCTAAATCCTCGGCAGAAGATTATATCATCTTAATGTTTCAGAATGATTCCTCACAGTCTTCATCCCATTTGAAAGTTCTTCCTTTCTTTGTCAATTCACGTAAAGGTGCACTTGTAGTGGCATAATCTTTGATGTAACATGAACAGTAACTTGCCATTTCCAAAAAGAAACGTAGTTCGGATACATCTTTAGGATGTGATAAATTTATCAATAATGATACTGTTGTTGCGTCGAGTCGCATACCTGCTCTAGAAAAAATGTCTATAACATGTTAATTCCGTTTTATAAACCACATTTTTTTGGTCTAAATCTATTTTATTGGTTTTCATATGAAAGCCTTACCTACATCCACTGGCTGGTGAGCAAAGTAAAGATAGGAACGAATAATTAAACTGGGAGAGGAGGGTATGGAGGTGACTGTGGAGGAGGGTTGAGAACAAATGTCCATAGGTAAGGAGAGGAGAAGGGGATAAGGAAGGGTAGGGTAATGCTCGATTGCTGCGATCTCCCGAAGCAAGCAAAAAAAAGAGAATAAGGCAAGGCGACCATCAAGTTTGATTTTGGGTCGTCGTCGTGAGGAGAAGCACTCACAAGTACACAGGACAGGTCAACGTCCGGAAGCTCTGCGCTAGGAACCGAAGGCTTGGGCCCCATGTTTTGTTGAATTGCGGGAGCCTGTGTTCCATAAATGCAGTCAGTTTTTCCATGCCACCGTCTGTATAACCAGTCCGTGTAAGCAGGCACCATCTCCGTGCCTCATTTCGACAGAATGACCTGTATGGCTGCACAGAGGGCAGGGGTGATAGCCTTCCCTTTTGTCGACCAAAAAGGCAAGGTCTAAGTATTAGGGAGACCCAACAAGACAAATGGGAAATCAGGGTACCTCACTATCATACATCTCATTAATGTCTGCTAGGATATCGGCCCAGTAGCAGTGCAAATTGGGGCAGTGGAAAAGATGTGGCTACTATTATGCCAGCATCTGCCATCGCCACTTTGATTCCATTGGACGGTCTTGCGGGCATATAATGCCAATAATGCACAATTTTGAGTAGATTCTCCTTCCCAGAAGCGCTGCAGGCCGAAGCGCGAGAGGGATGTAGAATGTCCGACCATTCCTTATCTGTGAAAGGGAGTTTGTATTCCAATTTCCAGCGCAGTTGAGTCGGGAAATGCTGGAATTTGGAAAGGTATTAAGAAAAGCATAAATGTTGGAGCGATGGCTTTTATCTTCTTGGCGGGTGAGAAGCCACCTTTCAAATTTCGTGAGGGGTATGCTCGCAAAAGGGCGTACTAGAGGATGCGTCACCCAGTGTTTGATGGGGATATAACACCAATTATTAGTGTCAGGATGGCCATAGTCGGTTTTAAGTCGTACAAAGTCAAGCAGACCTCCTAGGTCATATAAGTCCCCTATCCTCTTACAATTAGTTTCGTGCCGAGAGGAAAACGCCATACCATGCAGGTGGGAAGTCTGGGTTCCAGAGTATAGGCGTGAACAGTGAAATAGCAGTGGAGTTTCTTGGCTAATCTAATCCTGTCCCATTTCACAATAGTCGCCCTCACAACTGGGGAGACGCATACCTCCGGCAGGCGATTTTTTTTTGAGCAGCCAGGGTACTTTCCATATGTGTATGCTTTGATCGCTTGGTCTATAAAACACCAATGCTTCTCCGTGCTCAGCCTCTGCCATTCCACCATATATCACAACTGCGCCGCATGATAGCAGCGCACCATGTGGGGAATTCCAAAACTCTCCTCCGCCACATACGGGTGTGTCTCCTAGCAAGACGCGCCCCCTTACAAACCCAGATGAAGGTGTCGATGAGCTGTTGGAGTGTCGCGAGGATATGTGGGGTGGGGGTTGCAGGGAGAGAGTTTGCATTAAGTAAAGAATCTTTGGGAGGAGAATCATCTTGATAGTCGCCATCGTACCAAGCCACGATATGGGCCGGCCCTCCCATGCCTACCCCTCACACCCCCTCCCGCCTGACAGGATTGGATGCATAAGTGTGTTCCGCTGTTTTTTCAGGTCTCGCCTAGGCAGCGCATGCGCTGTCTCTTCGAGACATGCTGTATCTACAATGTGGGCTTTGACCGCCTCCTGTCTTTTTCATTGGTTCCTATTACTGCCCTTCGTAAATACCTGCTTTTGTTTGGTGAATATGCTTAATAGTCCCTCCTTTTGGTGTTTTGTAACCCCCCCATGAGGACTGCCCCGTTACATGTGCCATAACTTTTATTTATGATACTCTGTGAGCACATTTTTTGTGGCTTGCAGCTGATGGTTATCGTTCCCCGACAACGCGCTTATCTTGTTTAGTATTAACAGCTGTTTAGGTATCGCCTACGCAGCGCGCATGCGCTACATAGGAGGGCCTTTAGCCGTCGCTCTGCTCATTTTCAAGCACTGCACTCGTGCTTGTGGCGGCATCCACCTTGCGGGAGCGAGCAGCGGCGCGCCACAAGCACGAGTGCAGTGCTTGAAAAGTGAAGACTGCTCTCCCAAGCGCGCACACCATTTTTTGGCACCGAGGCAGCTTGCTCCTCATTGCCGTCGCGCTTTTCTTTTCTGTGACCCATCTGGCCAAATTCTATTTTTGTAACTGTATACCGTTTTCGTAAGCAGCGCAGCACAGGCGCCGTGCTGCGCCGCTTAAGAGTTACAATATTGAAAAATAGTGGTTTTGAATCCATATCTGCAAATCCGCAGGAGGGGATGTATGAATCGGAAAAGCTTGTCCTGTGTTGCAGTACTGGGGCATGTGTAATGGCTGCCCAGGTCCTCCTTTTCTACAGCCCGCAGACACAACAGAGGTAGGGGAATCACGGATAGTGCAGGATGACACCAGGAAGTGTAGGATGACCAGGAGAGGTCAGGAGAGGATATTGTTCTACAGAACATCTGCGCCCTGCGCTGCCCTTAACACTCCACACATCCTGATTGTGCCCATCGTTGCCTGGATTCACACTCTCGCAAGACTTTCACCTCTCACAAGATCGGGAAACACTTGGGCGTAGCTGGCTATAAAACCCACTACCGCCACTAAACTGCCTGTTATTGAAGTTTCCCTTTTGATGTGGTCGAGTCTTCGTGAGCAGTTGCTTCAGTTTAGACGTCTGTTCTTCCAGAGACCAATATCCTCCAAAGATAGGCTTAATTATTATGGCAACCTAATAAAGAAAGAAGAAGAAGAAGAAGATCAAGAGACTACAGTTGTCTTCTGCTAATGGTAATGGCAAACGAGCTACGCAGCCGAGCACATACTTACTGTCCTTGGGGAGGGCTCTCCCGCCATTGATTCTTCTGTCATGCAAACCTTGTTGGCAGGGTTGGACTGGTATCACAATTAGGCCCGGCACTCCCAAAAAAGGTGGCCCACATTCGCAGATCGTCTCTTTCCATCTGCTTAGTCTCATTGGAATCTGACCCGTTATTTTTTGATAATTTATTTTTCTAATTTTATATAACGCCAGATAATCCCTGCAATTGAGTTTGCAGTGTCGTATGCTCTCTGCATGCACGTGCAGTGTCTGGTATTCCCTGGAAGGGAGTGTATAGTGACTGGTGCTGTCTGGAAGCAGTGTGCAGGTCTGGTGCTCCCTGGACCGCTGATCTCTGGGGACAGTGTGACGTGCCCTGGCAGGGTGTGTGTGTGTGTGTACAGGGCCCGGAAGTCTCTGAAAGGGAGTGTGCACCACATGGCACTCGCTCTCAGGGATAAGTTCAGTTTCTGTTGCTCTCTGCAAGCAGTATGCAGCGCCTGTTATTCCCTGCAGTGTGCAATGTCCGACAAGGAGTGTGGAGTGACAGTTGCTCAGCTCTCCGAGTGCAGAGTGAAGACCGTGGTATTCATTCCCTGGGTGGCAGAGTTTAGGGAGGTTTTTTTTCCCCCAGGCACCGCGTATACAGCACCAGGGCATCTCCGGCAAGAAGTATGCAATTCTGGGCACTCCCTGGCATGGAGTGAGTAGTTCCTGGCACAACCAGGCAGATGAAAACGTCCAGAGGCCGCATCTGCTCGAGAGTTCCCTGTTGCTTCTTATCCATGCTCAGTTTTTCCCTTAATTAAAGCAAAAAAAAAACATGCAGCTGTTTCACTCCAAACGGTGTCTGGCTACAGTTCCGTATGAAACTTTTTCACTTGGAACGTTTTGAGAGTGTTAATGTCTGTTCTCACTAGGGGATGGTATCGCCGTATTGTCGTTCATCTAATCTGTGTCGGTTTGGTGACCTTGTGAATGGCCATGACACCTCGCCCTTTGTAAAAAAAAAAAAAAAAATTAAATAAGGTGTGCCAATGACGTGCTTTTTGTTTCTTCTTTTTACAGTTTTATATAGCGCGAACTCGATCGGAAGGTATCAGAGCGCTTTACATGAGCACCAGTTACGTTATACGAGGACACATTAATTCTTGGTAGACACAGGGAGATGTAGTGATTTGACCAGAATCACAGGATGTTGAGCCAACGCCGAGACTTGAACCTCGTTCCCAGCTCCAAAGTCGGCAGCTCTGGCCTCAGTCACCCCTTGAATATATAACGTGTTCCTTGTGTTTTTGATATGTTAATTGAACTCCAGTACACATTGTAAACAAAACATGCAGTTATTCGCATAGGGCCAGGTGTATTTCAGTAGGGACGAGTTTATTATGCGTTTAAAGTGTCTGGGGCTCAGCTTACGTTTCCTGCTCCTTGGCCACTTCGGCCACCAGTTCCTCCAAAGGTATGTGCACCGTAATAAAACCATGAACACAAATGCTGGTGTGAATGCCTGTCACTAGCATCAAAGTGGCCAGAAGCGTTTGAGGCGCTATAAAGAAGAAATTAAGTACAATAAACATCCGTATTTACAAGAGTTTGAGCTATGGCATTGTAAATGACAAGGTCTTATTTATGTGTTAATTATCAAAACAGATAAATAAAACGCATTGTCATTTGCAATGCCAATAGCCTAAACTCTCGCAAATACGAAACCTATTGCATTGCAAATGCTTGTTTTGGGGCTTGCCACTGCTCGTGTTAGTTCCCTGACAAGGTACTTCGCACTAATCTTGTGGCATGCGCACTACATTTCCCATGGATCCTTGCTACAACATACTAATGATGTTTAATACCCATCGTGTTAGCACCAGTGATTGTTTTCTTGGCCTGTAATCGCTATTTGTGTAAACGCTGCAGAAGCTCGCTTTAACTGCGATTTCAGACATTCCTCGCATAACTGTGGTGCGTCCTGTACACGTACCACAGTGCCCATGAATCCTTGCTGGAACAGGACGCGCTCCCCACGCGTGTCGCAATCCCGGTACGTACCACAGCCCCCCATGATTCCATAGAGTTGATACGACACGTAATTGGCACTCGTGACTTTCTTTATTAGCAGTGCTCACTGCAACGGCCAGTGTCCTCTGACCTGGTGTTGAAAGCTGTACATTTTGCACTGATTACGCTCCTTTCTTACACGTAGAACCTGTTTAAGGGTGAATCTAAACAGGGAAAGGGTGTATGCTTCTCTTGTTATGTACTATGTCATTCTTACCAGTGTTTTGACTTGTGCACTGGCTTGTGGGGACAATTTAAGTTCGCCCAAAATACACCCCCATCTTAGTTATTAAAGACTTTGGACAGTATCTTCTGCTACACAGTTCAAGTTAACTCACTGACCAGTCCTTTCATGATCAGCTACAAACTATAAATTGCATTTTAGAATTGCAAACAAATATAATTACCTCTCGTTGAAATCACATTCGGAATTCAAGTTTTTGGGACACAGTGCTCTCTTCTGGGGAATTTTACATCTGGGTCAGAGTTAATTTCCTTAATCAACACATACTGTAACCTTCGTTCTGGGACTGCATAATAACTGTCGGCAACACCTACCAAAATGGGCCTTCCGTTGGCAGACGTTCAGGAAGTTAAAAAAATAAATAAATAAAAAGCTGTCCTGTTCCAAAGGGAACATTTCAATCCTTGGCAGCACAGCACCCAGGATAATGTGCTGAATGGCTAAACAATTCTAAGGTCCCAAAGGCGAGACCTATTGGCTATGCCAATGCTTGCTCTATACTAGGATACAGTTGGATACCCAGGTATTGGACCCCTGAGTTGCACAAGGAAAGGGAAAGAGGCTCTCCAGGTGGGTTCTCTCAATCAGTGGTATGGTGAGGTTGAGGGCCTGGGATTTCTGCACATTAATCTTAAAGGCAAAGACCCTAACAAATGTCTCTAGTTCCTGCACCAGCGGTGGTAAGGAAATTCAGGGTTGAGTGATGGCCACTAGGACGTCATCAACGTATAGGGCCAGTTTGTTAACCTGGTTTCCCATGATTATACCCTCAATTTGAGGGAGTACACGGATCCGCTTGGCGAGGGGCTCCATGAAGAGGACAAATAAAAGGGGGGGGCAGAGGGCATCCCTGAGGTGTCCTCCTTGATATTGGGGGGGGGGGGAGGGGGGGTAAGAGGGGGCTTGGACAGCAACCCATTGACTCGCACTGAGGCAGTAGGGCCCGCATAGGTGGACCAAACCCATTTGCAGAAGCGCGGGCCCAGACCCGCCCTTGGAAGGACCAACTGAAGAAAAGGCCAGTGCACTCGGTGAAGCGGCTTTTTCCGAGTCAATCGGGACACAGGATCCGCTTAGTATTATCACTGCAGCTTCTCCCAGGAATAAACATGGCCTGGTCCAGGTCTATCAGCCCAAGCTGATGGGCCCAAGCGAGCTCCTAGTATGCTGGTAAAGATTTTAGCATCTATATTTAGAAGTGAGATGGGTCTGTATGAGGAGCAGTGGGTATTTCCCAGGTTTAAGGATGACCGTGGTGTTGGCTGCCTTCATCCTGTCAGTGAGGGTACACTGTTCACTAAATGAGTTCTACAGGCGGGTCAAGGTGGGCACTAACTGCACAGTAAACATTTTATAGAAATCAGAAGTGAGGCCGTCCTGTCCAGGCACCTTGTCTAGCTAGAATTTCCCTATGGCACAGAGGACTCCGTCCACCGTTATGTCCTGTTCTAGACGGAGAGCATCACTAGCGGGTAGACTTGTTAGGGGAGAATGCCCTATGTAGTCAGTGGCCTAAGTGTGACTTAGCTGTTCCACCGAGTATAAATCAGCATAGAAGCGTTCAATTTCTGCCGCCATTTCTTCGTCGCAGCGTACACTAGAGCCAAGCTTACCCTGAATCTCTGCAACCCTATGGAGCTCGTTTTGGGCCTTCAGGAGATTAGGGAGTAGCCACCCTGCCTTATTGCCCTCGGGATAATACTTCTGCTTAGTGCGAGAAGGAGGGAATATACTGCTGTATCTATAGCTAGGGCTTAATGTTGCTTCCTGGCTAATGTTAGTTGGTGCCTTATCTTATGTGAACCAGATTGTCTGCGAGTATCCTCTTGGGCCCGCACTTGCTCCTCCAATGCAGTACGCTTGTCTTGCCTATCTTTATTGAGTTTTGCGGTTATAGCCTTAAAAGCACCCCTCACCACTGTCTAAAGAGTTTCCCAAATTAGCACTACTGAAGTATCTGGGGTATCATTGGAAGTAAGGTAAGCCTGTATGGTGTTCCTGATTTCTGTACTGGTGGGCTCGTAGGCTAATAACTTGGGATTGAGACGCCACAGGTATGGCGGAGGGCTTGCGCTGGGTGTGTGCAGGGTAACTGAAATCGGGGCATGGTTCGGCAGGACTGCCAACCCAATGTCTGTGTGTGTGCGTAGTGGCTGACGCGAGGACACACATCACAATTGGAGTCCTTCAACATAGTGAGAAGTGCAAGGCATTTTGCAGGAGCGCCGAGTCCGTGGACGTTTTGGCTATGAACCTGGACCATGGCGTCAGAGTGATTGGTGTGTCAGTGGGACCTAGATGGCACTGTACGGGGAGGCCCACCTGACCTGGCAGAAAGGAAATTGACTTGTGGGTGAGACAGCGGAATGGGCTGAGCGTGGAGCATGGGGTAAGTGGGATAACAGCCAAACTGGGGAAACCAATTGCTACAGTTGTCGGAGTCCAGCAAGTTATGTTGTCAGGGTCCATGTCGCTTGCGTGAGAACACAAGTAGGGGGGCAACAGGATAACGGAGATCCACGGCAAGGAGTGATACTGTTGCGAGTAGGCGGCAGCGTAGGGGTGTCCGTCGGCTGCAGGTGGAGAAGGGAGCCCCTGCGCCAGGCAATGTAGATAGTCTTCATACCACATGGAGGTGGTGCAGTCGCAATACTAGTTGGCCATATTAGTCTGAGGTGTGATCTGAAGAGGATTCCCGATGATGTAGCTGCTATAACAAGGCAGACCTCTCCCTACGACTTTCAGCAGCCGAAGATTTGCTGTTCTTCCTCCGCATCGGGTGACGGACTGCCTGGAGGGCCTTCTCGCACCTGTTCCAACCCCAAAAATCAGATGGGCTTCCTCAATATTGCACACCACATGTCTCGCCATTCCAGACAAATATACGGTGAAATGGAGAACCACATTTATATTGGACTCCTTTCTCCCCGAGGAATGTGGTTGCCGGCTTCAGCGCTCTACGTCGTTGCACAGTGAGGAGGGATAAGTCTTGGAGAGATCCAAACTTTTGTCCCTTCAAAGATGACCGACCCCTGGTTTCTAATTCCGGACATTATCATTTCTTTCTGGCGACAGTAGTGTAGACAGGTCAATATGTCCTGGGCGGTACCAAGGGCATTTGAGGGGCGGCCTGCTCTGTGGGTGTGTTCAAGGACGATTTCCTGGTCAGTAAGTTCTGGTACTATGTAGCAAAAGAAACAAAGGACATGCTCTTCCAGTTTTCCAGAATCTGTATGCAGCGGAACTCTTGATTCGAATGTTGGATCTACGTGACCTGTTCACCAGGTCCTCCATGTGGAATTGAAGATCCGGATTGTGGTCACCGAGTTCCGTCACCTCACGTCGAAAAGCCTGGAGCTCTTCCTCTTTCAAATCGCCACTCTGTTCCAAGGAGTCGATCCAGTGCCCCATATCTCCCATCTCACATCAGACTTCTTTGATATCTCTCGCTACTTCCTGCTTAAGTGCTGCTATGTCATCTAGCAGCGTGAGGAAAAGGGTTTCCATGAACCAGAGGGTAACTGGGGCATTGTCATCCATGTGGCTCTCCTAAGATTACAGTGGAGGGGGGTCTCGGAGGAGATGCGGGGTCTCAGGCCTGGTCAGCTCTCCTAGAGGCAGATTTAGAAAGCATGTCCTTAATAGTAGCATCCTTTTTGCTCCGGTGCGCCACAATTGCAGCTTCTAGTCAGTACTCCGGAGGGGGGGAGGGGTTCGAGGAGGACAGAGTCACAGGTACAGGTGGCGCCTAGGTCTGGGGGAAAATTCTCACGTCGTGGGGGTGGCGAGGGAGGGGAGGTTCTGCTGCACGGACAACCCAGATGTTGGATGCATTTGTCTCAGGGCTGCCTGAAGGCACTCTCCCCATTTGCCCCTAATTTAGCTACAGTTGTATGCTGTGTCTGCTGAAGACTCCACACTTAACTGGTATAGAACTACAGCAGAGTGGGCCAGTGGTAGCGCGGCCTCCAGGTCGGTCACGCGCCGCCCGCCTGTATCACCAGTCTGACTGCAGCAGTCTCAAGGGGTTCATCAGCCAGTGCGGGCTACTTCAGAGACAGAAAGTGTGTCCAGGTGTTGACTGCGCACCCACTTCCAGTTATACAGCCTTCAGGAACGTCACCGCTCCAATGCCCTCCGGCACTCGCAGCTCCCGACACCCCTAATTTTGGGCACGTTCAAGGCCCCGCAACCACCTGCACTTAGAAGATGTGGGCTTCTCAGCGATGGGGTGCAACTCCAACAGGCAAAATGGGGAGGGGGTCGTCACAAAAGTTGCCCCCGCAGGACAAGTCTTTCCCAGCAGGGGGAGAGCACCCGGGCCGCTCATGGGCAGACTGGTGCAGGCCCCCGGCAGCGAGGCTTCCCTGCCCGTCACACACTGCTCCCGGGTGTCACAGGTCCGGCAGCAGCCGCCTCAGAGAATCATCACTTGTGCTGCAATGTTACTTAGCAAACAAGGTTCCAGGTACTTCTCTTTGTAGAACATGAATTACCTCTTCACAAGTAACATTTCCGTGCGCAAGACTATCTTTGAATTTTCCCATGCTGGCTACCAAATGCCTGGCTCCCCATTGAAAAACATTAACCCATGACAGACTCAGTGTTGGTTTTTGAGACAGTTTCTCATTCTGAAACACACATTACAAGTTGCGCCATTATCTAGAACAAATGGAACCTTATACTGGCCTGCAAGAAAATGTCAAGTGGAAACGCTTAATATGGTCCCTTGAATCAGACAAATTTGACCAGCCTCTATGTTTTCATGCATTTCAGCATCATGTATCCATTCCATCTGATTTTTTCCGTAATCACTTCCTGTCCAGAGTAATTTGTGATTTCCCATTTGTCTTATATACCTAATGTTCCCTTGCTTCTTCCATTCTCCAACATTCACTTTTCCCAAGCTTTCCGATTTTGCTTTACACACACTTGCAAAATGATTAAACTATCTGCATTTCTGTCACTGTTGCCCTGACACTGTAATGATAAGTTTCCTCATGTGGAATTTGCAATCCACATTGGTAACATTGTTTCTTTCCTTTCTTCTCACTCTCAAATTTTCCTGTCTCACTTTCAAAGTTCTTTGACATTTGTCTTACTTGCTCTATTATTTTAATTCGCCCTTGCTCAACATTAGCCATATTTGTCTTTGCTCGTTTCCGTTTGAGCCATTTTTAGAATGGTTGGTAAATCGTATGTCTTTCTTAATATTTTTCTTAACTCTGTGGAGTTAAAAAGTTCAAATATTCGGAGCCTTATCGCTTTCTCCTAATCTTTTCAAATTCGCAAAATGTTACGAGTTTCCTTAACTTTACGACAATCATTCATAGATTCTTCCTCACCATGACACACCATATTGAATTATATCTTTCGAAATCTATTGATTCTCTGCTGGTCAAATTTTTCATTGAGCCATTTTATGAAGCCTCTATCTCTATATAGGCTTGTCTCCTGTTCAGTAAATGTCATAATTAGGTTGTCTACTTCATCGTCTACTAGACTGAGTAGTAAGTCCCTTGCTTGCTCATCCGAATGTTTTTGCATGTGGCTTTTAAATAATGTTCAAACCTCCTTTTCCATCTTTCCCACTTTGGTGCAACAGTTTGTTGTTCTGTAATGTCAAATGGCATTGGTCTGCAAATAATTGTGCTAGAAATACTTTCTTCCTCTTCCATTAAATGTATTTGAACCATTTCAGTTATTTCTGTCGATGTAGTTTCACTTCCTTGTAACATTTGTTTTAATTACTTACCTTCCTTACCAACTTGTGTGCGAGTATATATGTATGTATGTATACTATTTTAAATATAGGTTTTCTTTATTAATTTGAATTGTTAAAGAATGGCCAAGAGTCTGGCTTCAAAATGGCTTAATTACAAGAGCTATATCCAATTGCCTGATTTCAAAATAGCTACTTCCATTGAATTGTGTGGGGAACTGCTGAAATGCCTGACCATAAGATGGCCACTGCCTCAGAGTTATCGTGATCTTTTGTTTGCCAAGTATATATTTTAATCGAAGAAATTACCCTTCATCTCCTTTTCGAGCGCTCCTTGAATAAGAGTGTGCGCCAGTGCCACTTCACTGACAGCACTCACCTTTCTTTATGAATGGCAATGCAGATAATCTACTGGTTTTTCTGTCAGCCCAAGATTCATGACTTATATGACAACAGGCAGACTCCTCTGTTCCTCTGGCCCTCATCCACAAACTGTAACATCCTGATACCATATTACACCACAGATAGAGTAGGAATGTTTTTCGAAATCACTGCCCTTCAACTGACATGAACTAACCTCAGAATCCTGCACACAAGGAAAATATTCCATTCTCAGTGTTCTAATCATTAAAGGGGACATATAATTCTAACTATATATTGCAATATCACACCAAGGAGATTCCTCGAGCTTGCTGAAAAGAACACATGACTAGGTAATGTTATAAGATGTTTCCAGGCTCCTACCTATCCGTAGCAATAACAAATGTTCCGAGACGTATTACTTACCTCCACGTACGTTGTTATTAATTTATATAACACTAATGCACACTGGACATACTGGTCCCTCTTCAGACAATCAGGTTTACAGAAATCAGACACTAACTCAAGGCACAATTCCATAAATTGAATACAACATTACAAAAAATGCTACATGGTCACTAAAATCGAATTTTGGATTTCAAAATAATGGCTAGGGTCAATGCACTCCTCTATATTTCTAGATCAGTAGATTGTAAATGGAGCCTGCACATTGGCATTGAAGCTGCTGCTCAAAATAACTCAAGATGCAAAATTCTTAATGGCAATTCTACCCGATGAATACTATGCGTTCTGCACCTGTACGGATTTGTTTTTCGCAACTGAAGAGAAAGAATTAGTATTCACTACAAGTTCCGATATTAGGTTACTATACTCTTAATCAACTGTGAAAGAAATCCGAACTGCCAGGAGCACCGAGCTGTTAAAAATAACTTTCCTACTAGACATGGTCAGAGAGGTTGACATGCCAATTAATAATCCAGTTCCAGTCGACCTCTCTATATACGACTGAAAATGCTTAAAATCAAGAAAGCAAAGCCTAACTGGTCCAGTAAACCAGGTTTCCTGAAAAGCAAATATGTTGAACTTGTGACTGCATGAAATCGTACGATCAAAGGCATCATTTTTAGTCCAATATGTTTCATGACAAAAGGGAGGGTTATTGCCAGCAATGATTTCAACAGTACATCAGTTTGCCACGACCAATCATTAATCACAACAGGTCTTATGTAGCAATTTAGAGAGTTTTCTGCGGTCTTATTTACGGCGTGCCCATGAATTCCAGTACACATTCTCCATCGGTTTGCTTTACAGAGAACTAAACAACAAAAGAGGACCAGCAAAAGCAAACCACTTCAATGCCACAACCCTTTTATGAACTGGGGCGCTTCAACACATCAAGTAACTTCTAAGGCCAGGAATGGCCTTCAAGGAGTAAACCACCAGCTCCCGAAAGCCGTGCTCTCCAGCATCACAGCAGGCACTGCAGGGCTTGTAAGAGAAGTACCGCGCCAATCGGAGACAGAAGAAAGCAGCAATATTCGAGCAGGATTCGCTTTACCGCAGCCACGCTTTTAGTAGGCTGTGCTACTTGAGAGCAAGTTTGAAAGCCTGAACTGGATATATGGGTCTAGCACTACTCTGGACATTCAACACAGCACTCCTCCGCTGCACAGCTTACACTGCGGAGCACAAGCGGGCAAAAGCAGTGCGACAATCCTAGACAAACAGCAAGTAGCAAAAAGTCAAACTGCTTAGGTTCAACGTAGCTTATAGACATCTATGGCACAGAAATCCAGAGGTACAGAGAAGCGGATAGCAGTTCTGGCATTATGGTAACTAAGCAGGTAAAAGGATTATGATATCTAAGAAGTCCTTAAATCAGGGTTCTTCAACTAGTAGCTCAGGAGCTACTGTTAGCTCACCTTATGTATATCCAAACCTAGTGAATGAACAGCTTTTGTTTGGTTAAATTAGGTGTTTCTGAAATTGAAAAATATTTATTTAAAAGTAATATGTGAGTATTTTCAGAACTGATAAGCTAATGTTTGCAACAACAAAAAATATAACACAATATTAAAATGCCAAATCATGTTGGTTGGGGTCTTTTTTCTGATGGTCTTGGTTAGGTCCAGGGGTATACATATAAGACTAAAATGACAGGTAGAGCAATTCAAAATTGAAACTGAAAGCTTTTTTGGCATTGTGGACAACCTTGCCCGATGCCCCGAGGTGGTCACTACCAGTAATCCTGCATGCAAAGGCCACTAATGGGATCTTGTTTGAAGTGGTCACTATTGTACTACTGTAATCTGTGTTAGCAGCTCTGGAGCGCTGGATAATTTTTATTGAATTAAAGTAGCTTTTAAGGTAGAAAAGGTTAGAGATCGCTGCTCTAGATAATGTGAATGGGCCAACGGAAAAACAAAATGTATATTACAATGTACAGGAAACTTTTGACTGAACCGAATACGTAGGTGCGGTTGGTTAGTGAACATCTCAGGTAAGGCATTACCTGGTGAATTTGTGTTCACTTCTGAAAGTTACAACTCCAGAAAGAAGCAGGCCAACATGGAACAGTTTAGGAGTAAAACCAATGCTAAATTAGTGTACAGCAGAAACCACAGCTCCTTACAAAAGTGATCAAGAAATTACAAGACCTGGAGGAAGGCAGCAATCCAGAAACACAGAAAGAAAGAAAAAAGTACCAACTGCAAGCATGTTTAAAACAAAATACATATATAGTACTCCTAGGACACTACATCACAAGACTGGAGGAGGTGCAGGATAATCATTTACAAACTATTTTTACTTTAGAAATATTTTTGTACACAGGAGAAAGTTAAAGAATGACAATCTTCAAGCAGAAATGGTAGAAACAAAAGAGAATTTAAAAAATACCCTGAAAAGGAAAATAGGAATAATATAAAATATATATTGATAAAAACGAATGGCGCACCGCCCCCCACCATCAGAGAGGCGATAGTAACTTTGCTTCTCAAGCCAGGCAAACCGCCGTAGAGCTGTGCCTCATATCGACCCCTTTCTCTTTTACACCAATATTACAAGATTTTGGCTAAAGTTCTCGTCACGCGTATATCACTCATAATTGGCCAGATTATCTCCCCCCTTCAATCAGGATTCGTACCAAACCGCTCAACATCGGTGAATCTGCGCACGTTATTTGCGGTTATCAATCAGATAAGTCCCACTCTCCCGGCCGCGGCGATATTGCTAGATGCTGAGAAGGCGTTCGACTCCCTGGAGTGGGATTTCCTTCAGGCGGCTCTTTGTAAACTCAGATTCCCGCAAAATTTCCGCTCCTTGGTTCGCCTTCTTCACACTAATCCGGTCGCACAGCTAAAAATAAATTGAGTATTCTCGGATAAATTCTCACTGTCACGCGACACCAGACAGGGATGTCCGCTCTCGCCCCGGTTGTTCATCATAGGATGGACCTGCTGGTGCGGCACCTGCAGGAGCGGCATCTTCAGCGGGGGATTGTGTTTCACAGGGGTCCTCTCTTAGCATCCTTATATGCAGACGATATTCTTTTATTCGTCCGAGACCCAGCTTCAAACCTTTCCCCTCTTATACGAGAGGTGGTACGATTTGGTGTATTCTCCGGTCATCAACTGGGCCAAGTCAGAGGTCTTTCCCTTGACAGATGCCACTCTCCCGTTCACACTTGACTTTTCCCAGCGCTGTTGCGAAGACCCCCCCCAGATATCTTGGAGTGCTCCTACATCGTACAGCCTCCGAGGTCATCCGTCTCAACTATGGTCCCGCCATAGATCGCCTAGCGGGACAGATAAATCACTGTATAACGCTCCCTCTTTCCATTGCCGATCGAATTGCGATCATTAAGATGGTGGTGCTTCCGAGGTTTTTATATTTGTTCTTAAATATCCCGATCCTGCTTACGGTCGCCTTTTTTGACACTCTTCGAAGCATGCTGACGAGGCTGGTTTGGGCGGGCGGGCAGGCGAGTGAGTTGGCAGACACTCACTCAGCCATTTATACGTGGGGGCTTCGGTGTGCCCGATTTTTATTTATATTATTTGGCTGAACAAATATACTACGCTTACTTCAATTTCTAAAGCCTGCATATACGCAGGCCCACCCTTATTCCCTGAACACCATTCTTCCGCGTGGGCTGCCAAGAACCCCGACCGACATTCATACCTTGCAGACTACATGCTGGGCTTGGAGACGCCTTTGCGGGTATTTAAAGGTTGACCACTTGTACTCCCCACACTTGCCACTCTTGAATAATCCATGGCTACCCCCCACCATTGAAACTTTGGCAAAGTGCACGCTTACCAGCTGCCGGCTCCCGACTATGGGCGACATGTTCAGGGACGGACAAATGCGCTCAGTGGCGGATCTGAAGGAGGGCTACGACACATCCACGCTGGATCGTTTCTTGGTCCACAGAACGCGAGTGTCGCTGGCTGCTGCGATTCGCCCTTTGACTGTGGAACCCCAGAGTTTCCTCTACTCACCGTCATAATTACATCACCGGACAGCACACACCTCGTTTCCCGACAGTTTTCTTTAGCACAGGCACTTGGGCCGGCGGTGGGCAGAGGGGCACGTGCAGCATGGGAAGACAACCTGGCACATCCTTTGACTGATAAAATGTGGACCTATTGCTGCGAGCAAACGCGCTATATCTCTAATAACTATAAACACAAGCTCTTACACTTTAAATACATACATAGGGTTTACGTTACCCTTGTGCTACTTGCCAGGATGGATAGCAGTAAGCCAGATACCTGCCAGAGATGTGCTGCAGCGTACGCTGATTTTATACACCTGGCGTGGAACTGCCCTGTGGTTTTAGCATTCTGAGAGGCGGTTTTTAGACATCTAGAAATCATGATCGAAGCTGTGATTGTGCCCTCGCCACTACTGGCCCTGCTGGGGTATGTTCTTCCACTGGGTGCGGGGATCAGACGCTTCACCGCAATCGCTTTGCTACTGGCCAAGAGGCAGGTCTCTTTGCATTGGGGTGCTACTACGCTGCCGCTGGTGAAGGCCTGGTTGCGAGACCTAATGTATTGCGACACCACCAGCGATATCTATGCTTCTTTACTCCCCCCTGCCTCCCGCCCTAAAAACATATGGCAGCCGCTCAGCTCTTATTTGCTGCTCCACTTTGAACTTACGGATTAATGTGCCCTCTATAGTAAAATTAACTACTGTGCCGGTCGGCCGATTGCATGGTATACATTGACGATTCATCACAGTGTGCACCTGCAACGTTGTTTAATGTTGGAGCTTTTGTTAATTTTTATTTTAAGTCACTATTGTTCTATACATGCTTCGCATGGCAATAACTGCTAGACAACAAGTTACATATTGTAAATGTGGGGACTGTAGTTTGCTTATTTAAAACAAATCCAATAAATACTGTTTTAAAAATAAAAAAAAAAGCACGAATGGCGCCACACAGCCAGGCATCAACATAGCAGTAATCTAATATAGCACTAATGAATGCACAGGTCGTCCATTATTGTCCCACAGAAGCCATTAAAAGCTTAAACATTAAAACTGCAGGATGGTCTTTAGAGCATGGCCTTTTAAAGGCATTAGCCGACCTTTTGGCTTTGCAAGTGCTGATTACCACTGTTCAACAGCATCATTAAAATTATGAAGATGAAAACAAAGGCCCCAGTGTCCCAACTTTTTTTATACTGTAAAGTGTATGTCCCAGTGTGATCTATATGCATGCATCACCATGCATGCATGTGTGTCATGATGCTGCAGCAGCACAATTGTTAATCTTTTATTTTACCGTTTCAGCAGGTGTCATCTTTAGGGAAAGGAGCAGCAGAGAGGAATATTGCAGCAGCCAGGCCCTCCAAATCATTAAAAAAAAAAGAGAAAACTAGTCTGGGGAGGTGTGGAGAAGCAACACCGCTGAGCAACACTGAGAAGGCAAGAAGCAACAGGAATAGATAAGTTATGTTAACACATTTACTCCCATGCAGTGTTGAAAGCAAATGATAAAAAAGTAGTTCTCTGAATGCAAGCAGTGGAGGATTACCAGCCATCTATTCAAAAAGATGATAAAGAAGCTATGGGCCAAGGAAAGAACAAAGTGGAAGGCAATCCATTTAATAAGCAGGACAGCAATCGAGATTGACAAGAAAGCAAACTAATGATGGGCAAAGGGCTGACCCACCGGTATTGTACACAATAGGTATTTCAACAACAGCTACAGCTGTATGTAGGCCAAACCTCAAAGATAATTGGCTTTGCCAATGCTGTGCAGCACAGATTTTTCCCCCCCAATGCAATTGCGTCATTATGAAGGCACATGGATGCGTGATGACCTATCAAACTCAAATGAAATGACACATAGGCCTTTTTTTCCAGCAATTTACTGCCTGGCCCCAACCAAAAAGAAAATGTACACACACATAAATCCTTATTGGCACGGCATTTTTTAAATAAAATTGATCTAATGTACTATGAAAATCTCCTCTCCCCTTTGTTTTTTTATCCCCCGATTTGGTGTCGCCAAGCGACCGTCAGTGGACAGTCGACATCCCGGGAAATATAGACATATACACACATATATGTGCACCCGTATATGTACATACACAAACAAGCACACACACACACTGTACAAACATTGGCAAAGCCAACACAAGTGGCTATAATGATACCCCATGCAAATATATGCACATTGAAATTCTATTTGCAGATGTTAGCACAATATACCCATACTCATTTGCTTTTGCCAATGCCTGCATTTTATTCCTGCAACATTTATTGTGCAGAAATCAGTCCTATTCCACCAGCCAAATTACAAAATGCACCTACTCACTTCGAGTTCATAAGTGCAATTATCATAGGCCTTTTCACTGCAAGGTGCAAAATTATTTCATCTGTACGAAAATATACACTAATGCACTGAAAGAACAAGTTACTTGCCTTCGGTAACTTTTTATCTGGTAGAGACAAAGTCTAGCCGCAGATTACTTAACTTTTGAATTCTCCCCAGTCGCCATAGGACGGCGCCTTACGACTCCGTGAGGACGTCGACTCCAGTGGAGTCATATAAATCCCCTCCAGCGTGCGGACGTCAGTTTCTTCTGTTAAACCTTCTGCACCAAAATGCGGAGCCACTATAGAAACTGGCTGTGGAAGCAGTGTGACAAAAAGATCAATGCATCTTTAAAACAGAATTAGAAAATGGAAATAAATGGTATAATGGTACCCAGACAAGGCACATAAGGAAGGACCCAATATCGTGACGAAGCAATTGGAAATGTAAGGTATGGCAATACCGAGTCAAGATTTAAGAAGTAGGACCAATTGTGCTGTTGAATTAAACAATTAGGTGAAACAGGGATCACTAGTATATAAAACCAGTATTGAAAAGGGGTATAACCCTTACAGTGCATATCGCTCGCAGAACGGGAAGGATGGGCAGGGCGTTAAGGAATCTGCGACTAGACTATGTCTCTACTACATAATATGTTACAGAAGTTAAGTAACTTGTTCATCTGATAAGGAATCTGCGGCTAGATGTCTCTAACTTTTGAAATAAATCCCATTGCTATACCCACACGGAGAAGGGTCGGCGAACTAATCCTACGAAAGCTCTCAAAGTGAACCAGCTGGTCGAAATTGACACAGACCAGACTTAGTAGGAATTAAACAAGAAAGAGCATGGCTCTCCATAAAAACTCTGGCAATGACCACTGACAATGCAAATAAGAACAACCCTGCAGGCACAAGTAAACCAAAGTCTCAAGTGAAACAGGATAGTACCCTGTCAGAAGACATCTGACAATAGTCAGACAATCGCATCTAATCCCCAAAGGGTAAGTGAGTCCTTAGATTAAAAGCAAAATGAAGGCCATGAGACCCGCATTCTCAACATCAGTAAAGAAATACCTGCAGGAAATCTGTCCTGATAATTCCAAAAAAGGAAGGGCTTTCAAAACCCATTCCCATTAAAACCAAGATGAATAAACCTATTCAATGCAAGGTCAGGAAGATCAACCAAAGCATTAAAACAGATAAACGTCAAGTCCATCTCCAAAACAAAGAACCCCTCTTCTTTTTTTTGTTAAACTTTCTACCAGTGTTCACACAATGCATAGTGCCACACAATGCATAGTGCCTATAAAGACTGCAATTAAACCGATATGAATCTGCTATAAATATTGATCCATTGTAACCAGATCTATATATCCACATTATGCGCATACATATAGATCCCGACGAAAAACTTACAGCAGAGAGGCAATCGCGTCTCATAACATGGTTTTCTTTTTAAGATTATAACTTTATTACATATAGGAGAGCTATATCTTACCATGCGTAAACACATATGCAACACACTCCTGTAAACTATGCATACACACAAACTGAACTGAAAAACCAGTACCAAAGAACCATACAATCTAATATCAATAAAGATATCACACCCTCAATAAAACATTTGAGCGACTTAGCATTAAAATAATACTGCCTGTCAAAAGTAAACTAACAGGCTGGTACTACCTAAAGAAAACCCACATGAAAATGAGCCCTTGCCAGTAGCAAGCACTTACGACCACACTTGGCCTCCTAGACGTTCACGATGAATAAAATAAACCAAACTCCTGGAAAATACCCAAAAAGGGAACCCAGTTGGGAGTAATTATCCACAAGGCATATAAACTAAAATCCAATCTGACTGTAAGGCAGACAAGTGCTCAAATACATATATTTAGTTCTATAAGAACATACGAAGCACCAGATCATATGTTCACACTATGATCCTTAAAGGACTGTAAGGTACAGAACATAACAAATGCTTAATAGAGGAATGTCCCCAAGGAGATAGAGAACATCCAACCTCCTGGCAAGAAATGAATGACTATCAATAGCCCAAGGAGCATGGAAATATCCAGGATGTTCCTAAAGTGAAGAAAGATCAAGAAGCAAACCTGCTCTTCTGATAAAAACAGAAATCTTTCAACCATGGAAGACATGGTCGCAAACAGCTCTAAGGTAAATATTCAGACATTGCATCACAGAAAACCTTAGAAGCAGAGCACACGGGACAACCATGTTCCAAAATTGAACATGAGTAAATATCACTTTCAAAAATAGAGGAGACCAAGACTGAGTATCCAGAAGAACACAAATCAGACACCTTGAATTGCAAACGTAATGACTTCAACAAAAAGGGGCACACTTCCATGGAACAAATTTCTAAGTGCAGGTAAGGAATACATCACATAATAAAGCGGACATAACCCCCTCATCGGGAAGCATAGCCTAAAAGTTATCCAACGCAAAGGCCATCCATGCACCACTTGAATACAATGCAAAGTGCACCCCGCTAAAGTAGCAAAAAGGACTGCGTTGAAGTAACCAGAGACCAAAATTGCCCTGAAGAGGAAATTCAGAGTATTCGCAAAAAACAAGTATACACTCTGTATACAAGGTCTCACATTTGGCATACGAAATAGGTCTCTATAAGAAATACTGCATACCTGCATACCAAACTGCTTTGAAAGAAGTGAAAAGGTAAACTTCCTAACTGGAAGGCACATCACCTGCAAATGGCCAACTGAGCATGAAGCCAACTATCAGAGGAAAAAGGAAAAAGAGAAAGAATATACCTCAGGTATCCTTATACCACTTAAACTGTTACAGACGGCAGTGAAACAATAACATCTGCAATCAGAAAACGAACCAGGTGTAATCAAACGAAGGACCCGTCAATGTCCTAACAAGTTAAGCTCTTTGAGCACTTAAGTACTGGCTCAAAATTGAAGAACATAACAGAGAAAGAGTAACTAAGACTCTGTATCACTTCTGTTATCATGGTAGCATCTCAATGCTGAATCAGCCTGAGCTCAAAAAAGATGGGTGCCGTCAAAAGGCATATCGACTAAAGTCGCCTGCACAGCCTCTGAAAAACCTTAAGTTCTTAACCATGCACGACGCCGAAGCGCCAACAAAGGTGTCATGGCCCGGTCTAACGAATCAGTAGTATCCATGCCACACCTGATTAGAGATGGGCAACAGGCAGCTAAGCTAGTAATCAAGTTTTCAACATCAGGACGGATGTTATCTGGAAGTGATGGCAACCGTCTGCAGGGTATCTCACAGAGCATGGGGAAAACGTCCTAACACACAAGATGTGTTGGTAGACCTTAGAGCAGAACTAGCAGAAGGAAAGATGTGTTTACCACATTCATCTTGACTCCTGGAGTCCCTCTTTAATGGAGTCTTAGGTGAAGAATTCATATCTTGAGAGGTTGTAGCTGCCTGCACTACCAGGCTACGAGTGGTCTGCGGAGACAAACTGGATCTCCTGGAGCAGGCAGATGCCTGCGAGATATAGCGCGGTCCACCGAGACCCCTGTGTCAGGCTTGGCCCAAGTATCCAACGATATTCAAACAGGGTCTCATTGTATGGAAGAATAGTCTCTTCCCCAGACTGTCCTTGATAAAGGACATCAATCAAAGGGTCGGTGGAATTCTCCCCCCGTAGGCAACGAAAAGTCCAAAACTGCAGCTACTCTCCTCAACACATCTGCGAAGGAGGAACTTGACTCAGCAGTGACTCCCTTCCATCACCTGCCACAAGCCAACTCCCAGAAGTCTCACCTTGAGGAGAAAGTGAAAATGGCACATTTCCAACACTTTGCTCTACCAACTCCGCACCCGACACCAAGGAAGTAACGATTCAACGTCGACTGGAGGAAGAGAGACTTTGATCAGCACAGCCGACGTCAGTCGAAGTCGGCTGATCGATCATGGACGCCGAAGGTGAAGTCCCTCGAAGGGCTGTGCACCGGCATCGTAGCGGAGTCGGCCGACGCCGACCCAAAGGCTCAACCAATACCGAGGACGAACCCACCGGCGTGGCTCCCCCCACCTCCTTGAGGCCCATGGGTGCTTTAGTGGAAGGTGGGTCCCCAAAGGTGAGATGTAGATAGTTATAATACTCTCTCATCTGGGCCATCGCAGCCCCTGCTACCAGAAAGACAGGGAGACGCAAGGTGGAGTCGCAAATGGCCTCTTCAACCGGTGAGCGGGAGGAGCTGTGGGAGACTAAATCTCCACGCGGTGAAGCTAGGGGGTACTGCGACTTCAAACGCCTACGCTTACTCTTGAACGTTTCTGAAGTAAAACGACCTGGAGAATGACTCCGGCTCCTAGAATGGCCTCGCGAACTGACCTACACACGACAAGACGACAGAGACCGCAAAGTCTCTGAGGACCGCGACAGACGTGCCGCCAGCAACTTCATAGGGCGTTTCTTGAGCGTCTTCAGTTTCAGCCTCTGGCAGGAGCCGCAATCCTTGGAGTCCTGGTGTTCTCCCAAACACCACAAAACGGTATGTGGATCCGTAACCGACATTTGTCGAGTACAGGACCCACAGGGCTTAACTGCAATGACATTGGAGAAAGGCACACTGTTCCCACCGACAAAAAACTATCGAAATTGGCTCCAAAAACACGGCCTGAGGAACCGCTTCTCTGGATCTGCTTTGCAGCGCGGAAAAGAAGAAGCTGACGTCCGTGCGCCGGAGAGGACTTATATGACTCCACGGACGTCACAACCAGAGTCGACATCACGGAGTCAAAAGGAGTCGACCCCCGGCGCACAGAGGGACTGATGAAAAATTTCCGGATCCAATCTGACGCTTGGAGAGAAATCAATAGTTAAGGAATCTGCAGCTAGATGTCTGTATCAGATACATAGATATTAACCGAAAACCTTTCTGATAGCCCTGGCACTGAAAGTAACTACTTTGAGGGTGGATGTGCGCTTTGTGAATAAGCACACAGTGAACTTAGCCAATGGCTGAAATGGTCTAACTCATTGCCACATTAAATAAGCTGTAGTGTGTGAGGGGGTGGGAATGTGCATGACAACAGACCAATTGAAGAGGGCGGGCATTACAACTTCCATAAATATTTCAGGCATATACTTTTAGTAAGATCAAAATGTCTTGACTAAACTCAGACCTAAAAACTATAATTTTTTAGGCCCGAGATAGCCAAGACCTTTTTTAATTACTAAAAATATAAATAAAAGATATTTAAAGGGGATCTCAACCAGTTCTCTGAATCCACTGAACTGTTGTTGCATCAAACACATTTTCTTCCACTTATTACATACAGCATGGGACAATGGGTCAGTCCACTTCAGGCCTTGGCTAACCTTACTGTGAGTATTGGCATTCAGCTCTTTCACACTGGGAAGCAAGATGGCAGAATAGTGCCAGAGAGTGTGAAGCTTTGAAACTGAAATCTGAACTCTCGAAGGCATAATACACCCCGCTCGATAGTGCTGGTTTGCTGACTCTAAATATGAACATCTATTAAATAAAAGCAAACACCGCTGTGAGTGAGAGAAGGGCAGGAAAAGCACGAGTCCTACATAAGGATTATGCATTACCCTACAATGCACTCTTCCAATTTTTTAGGAATTCATATCGCTTAGTAATACTTGCCTCCATGTGCTCAGACTGGGCTGTCAGTGATCGCTCGATCCCAATTGTACTCAGTACCTAACTTCCAAAAAACCCATAATTTTGGACAGGTTTGCTAATATCGGAACCACAACCAGACACTTCAGTCAACTCCGATGCACCTCTTCAACTTGATTGGCATATTGCTACCTAATTACATCCCCAGAATGACTTGAGTAACCCTTCACTTTGGGGAAAGTCCACATAGGAACTTCAACACCATATCAGCCACTTTTTTCACAATGCAAATGCCACTTTGGAAACAAAAATCCAATAGCATGATTACATACTTGGATACTCATATAAATATCAAGAATAGGCCCTAAAACGCCAACCCCCAAAGCTCGCCATGGCAAATAGAACATGTGAGGTTTAACAGAGGTTGGAGAGTAACTTGGGATTTATCAGCATCACAACACTCAAAACAGTCACAAACTGACCTTTTAATGCAATAATTCATACAAGGCCACCAATATTGGTCGTCTTTAACCCTTATTTTATTTTTGATAATATCAATTTATCCTCCATGACCAAGTTGTAAAACCTTCTCTTAAACTTGACGGGTACTTCTCTACCACCTCTCAACAAAAATTCGGACCCATAACTTAATTAACTTCTGACATCCCAATAGCCCATGACCTCTTCACTGAGATGGCTCTCACCACACCCTTAATATATTTCCATACTTCCATTCAGGTATCATCCTCACAGTAAACTTCAATACACTCTTCCTTTGAAATTATGTCAGTCTCGCACATTTCCACACTGGCTATGGTGCATTCCTCCCCATATCATTTGTCGCACATTTTCTCAAAGATATAGATGCTCTGCTTAAGAAATCAGTGACCCTGTTCTTAATGACTGGAATACATTAAAGTGTGTAGTTAAAATCAGTCTCATCAACATTCTGGCCATGTGAGGGGAAGCCTTCAACATGCCACTAGTAGTTAAGATCTTGGTAAGTGGTTTATGATCAATTCTGAGAATTAATTCGGATCCCAAGCATATGCTTGTAGTTTTCCATTCCCCATATACATACCAACATTTTACTTTCAATCAGAGTAGCATTCTTCAATGGGTGAAAAAGCTTCTGAGTCAAGGACAACTGTGGCTTCTTTTCCATTTTGTTCAACGTGACACAACACAGCACCCTAACCCTCCCTCTTGGTTTCAGTGGTTATTACACTCATGGCATGGAGGTCAAATCCATAAGTGGAGTGGCTTAGAGAACGTCCTCTATAACTGCAACAAAACGTTCCTGAAGTTTATAATTCTACTCAAATGTCGGTTTGTTCCTTTTATAACTGTCTCAGCCATGAGCTTTACTGGCAAAAATGTTTATGAACTTCAAATAAAATTGACAGACCTATAAAGGATCTCACATCAACCTTTTAACCTCCTCTATTAATTTTCCTGGGCATAATACCTTTCTCCCTTACCTCATGCCGAAACAAGTTTCAGTTAGCACGCAAATTACTTAAATGTAAAAACAAATTCCCTAACACATTCAGAGCCTTTCTTAAACGACTACCATGTTCCTTCCCACTTACTCCCATGAACAAGAGGTCGTCCTTGGAAAAAAACAACACCTTTACAGCCCAACAACTGATGCACAGGTCTCTGAAAAGCCACAGGCGGCAATTCAAAAACAGCACACAAACAAATGCAGAAAATCCAATCCGGCACTTGATGATATAATAATGTCAATAGTAGTCACCTCTGGTCCTGGAAAAGCTAGAGCTCTTGTGGACACGTTATCCACATGGTAGAGAAAATAATTTGCTAATAGAATGTCGATTGTAAGCAAAAAAGGAAGAATACCAATAGCCTGGCAGAGAACGATGCAAGGGCACAATGTATGGCCTCCAAGGAGGCTGTATGAAGTTGGCAATACAGCACGTAAATTGCTAGCGTGGTTTTGCAAGAAAGAAAAAAATGGTGTATGTGCAACCAGGTCAGATGTGAGGAGGGGGCAATGGAGTCAAAAGATGGCGTCCAATTTTCGGACTATGTACTAGAGCCAACTGCAGGAAAAGAGGGAGTGTATGGAATTATTTATGGGAGGGGATAATATATGATTCCCCAAAAAGTCTAAGTCATTAAAAAAATGATATGTTGGAGAAAGAGGAAAATGAAAGTAGACTAAAAAGATACAGGCTGATGTTTTGCTTAATCAGGGTCAGAGACTAATTCACCTGTACAACTGATATATGCACAAACACACAGCAAAACTGAACACAAGGAGACTGTATAATTGTCAGGAATATGTCCAAACAGTTACTACATATGTGGTCATCTTGTCATTGGATACAGAGATTATGTAAAACTCCACTGAGTTCTGTTTAAAACACTTGAGGAAATGTGTTTGGACTGCAACAATAGGCGAGGGAGGGATAAGCTTATTTAAACACAATGCTATAGGTAAACAAGGTACTTTACGACTACTTCCTTCTTAAGAGGACAAGAGACGATTACTCTCTCCACTCAGCTGTTCTTATTGTGCAGTCAGCTCTTGTATCAGTAGAGCTCCACTAGTTTTGGCCTCTGATGGTCTGCAGACTGTACAGAACCCCTGTACACTGAAGAAAGTCTTTAATATGTGAATGATCCACTCAACTCTATTACTGAATTTTATTACAAGATCGGAGACTCCCATCATGCCTTTTTTTCTTGCTTTAATTTGATAGCAGCCAAGAGAAATCTACAGCTCCCATGAGATAATGTAAAACGAACTACAGTAACTCATAATGACATAAACCAATCAGATAACAGTACACAGTAGAACTTTGTTGACTGGGAGCAACAAGCCCTTTTTTCTTGCTGCTAGCAGTCAAGATAAATATTATTTTATGTTTTATTGAGTGTTCATTTTAGTGATATGCATTGTGATTCTGTATTCGTTTGTTGCGCACTTATGAACATACAGTTTATTTTTCCAAATTAGTGCAGTCCATCCGATTCTCACATGCTTGTTTCCTCGCGCTTCCTTCAATAACTAACGGCCGCTTCATGCAATTCCGAACAACGAACTAGCAGTGGTCTCTCTCGCTCTCTCTGCAACGCCCAGGATCCGCCTATTTTCGTTAAAGATCCACCTCTCCCCCATTAGGCAGCCACAAATCAAACCACTGTTTTCTTTGCAGGTTCAGGGTTTGAGACTTCTGTTAGACTATATACACATTTTATTACATAATATTTATTGTATTTTATATTTAGAATATAAAATATATTTATTTTAGATATATATATATATATATATATTTATTTATTTTATTATTATTATTTTTCCATGAGCGTCTTGCTTAGCACTTGATGCGGTTTTCTCTAAATGTGATCAAGGCCTCGTGGGGCCGAAAAAGCGTAATTATCGTCATCATTCCACAACTACCAATTGCTGCAGTCTACCAGCAAGTGTCAGTGTCCGGTTGTTTATTTGTTACGGCTGGATATTGTGTGATTATATATAATTAACATGAACTTTATAGTGAGAAGGTGGCATAGATTAGCAAAGATAATTTGAACTTTTTCATAAAGGAGTCTGTTCAAAAAGCAGTCTCCGATTCAATGCAAATATATCTAAGATGCTCGAAGCCTCTATGAAAAAGATGCTAACAAATGATTCCAGTTTAAAGGTTGTGCCCTCTGGGGAAAAAGAGAGCCTTTAATGAATCTTTACATAAGAATGACTACCTGGTATTAAATGTTTCTGGTGAAGGTGACAAAATTCATTCACCTATACATTTTATTCAGTTGCACAATACAGACAAAGATTTGGGGGGATACAGCTAACGATAAGGACAATGGTAAGGATGACCCAGACACATTGATCTGGTCAGGGCCTTCGAAGAAGATGCGTAAAACTCCTCTAAAATTGGGAGAATCTTCTTTGCCACTAAATATTTCACAGAATAATTCCCAGAATACTGTGTTGCTAGACTTTGCGGGTCAACCTAATGTTTGATTGAATTCTATTCATCACCAACTCTACTGAGTGGACCCTCACATACATATGTCACAGTATGTTGCCAACAAGTGAAGGCAACCTTTAGATAAGGTTACTCGAAATAGACTTTGGTCCGAATGTGCATGCCTTTTTTTCCCTAATATTACTAAATAGGTTATTGTTTTTCACCAAGTTTGGAAAGGATCCTAAAAAAAGGGTTGATAGGGCATGGCCTAATTGCCAAGGCAGGCTGTTGGATTTGACAGGCCAACTGACTAGAATTTTGGACTTAGCAGAGGAAGAAAAGGGCACGGATGTTGACCCCGTAACTTTAGCAATTTAGGCCCTGAGGGCGCTATGTCTTTTAGGAAATGTTAATGCTTCTATGGCCCAAGAGCAGCATAAGAGTTTACTCTTGAAAACTGAGACCGAACTGGGAAATTTAGAGTCTAAGAAGCTGGTAGCAAGCTAATGGCTTATTATTTGGAGATGATTTCATTAAAGATCGCAGCAAATATGTGGTTACATTCATCTCAATAAACAAGGCACAGTTATCTTTGAGAAAGATTTTTGGTAGTAAGGTTTTTGGCAGGGCCTGCAAAGAAAGAAGCAGCTCTGCCAGCCGTTATGCCTAGAGAGGTGGTTTTAACAAAAACAAAGGCTCCTATGAACTCCGAACGAAACATAAGACCTCAATTCATCCCTCTAAGGAACAGAGGATTTAGACAACATGGTTACAGAAAGAGGATCCCAAATCCCAGGCAAGTAGTTTAATTTCTGGCCAACCACCTGTGGGAGGTCATTTAACTTGTTTTCCTGCATGTCAAATGATAACAGCAGACCCTCAAGTATTGAAAACTGTTTAAAGTTACTGCATAGATCTTTGCGCCACTCCGTTTCAGACGTGAATTCCTCTTCCACTTTTCTTTGCCACGAGATACTGCTCACTCAAGAGTTAAGTTCCCTACTATAAAAACAGGCAATGGAGATATTTCATTATGATCCAACAGGTTTTGTAAGTACTATATTTTTGGTGCAAAAAAAAAAAATATATATATATATATATATATATATATATATATATATATATATATATATATATATATATATTAAAAATCCGGTAATCAATCTAAGAATTTTCAACAATTACGTGGTTTATCGCCACTTCAAAATGGAGACGACAATCCATCTCAGGGATTCCCTGCAGGAAAAAGATTGGATGGTACGCCTGGATTTGCAGAACGCATTGTTAACAATTCCGGTGCATCCTGCATACAGGAAATTTCTTCAATTTCAAAGGGGAGACAAATGTTATCGATTCACAAGCCTACAATTTGGATGGTCTTTGGCTCCTTGGTGTTTCACCAAGGTAATGAAACCTGTCATTACACAGATGAGAACATATGGGGTAAGACAGATTGGTTAACTAGATTATTTTTTTCTACTGGCCCAAGACCAAGGTTTGCTGTTAAAACAACTAACAAATTAGGAGTCTTTCACAAAACCTAGGTTTTCTTATAAACTTAAGACAAATCTACGTTACAACCATCAAAACAGATGGAGTTTTGGGGATTTATGATAGACTCAGACAAGGCAATTCTTCAACTTTCTCAGGAAAAGGTCTCTCTCAAAGGAGATCGCAGGTTCGAGCAAAATCAACCCCATCTCTCAGACTTTTGGCCTGCATAGTGGGTTTACTAGCATCTTCAACTCAAGCAATAAATTCCTGGTCCCCTTCACTATAGGGCCTTACAAAGACTGAAAATTTGACACCTCCGAGGAGGTTTACAATATTCAGATACTGAGAAGAAATAAGTTTATTGTGCAGTGAATTAAAACCTTAACAATATAGCACAGTGAACTAGCATAAAAAGAAAAATGATTAGTTCCGTGGGACAAGGGGTTAAAAGCGATTATAGTTAGCTTATTATTAATACAATTGTTTAAAATCCATTGCCATTGAATCAAAGTGCACAGTGCATTGAGATTTATTGAGCTTGAGTGCCATGTGTCCATCACGATTTTGTGATATCAAAAGAAATAAAATGAGTATTTCGCAATCAGCAATTATTACATAAAAGATCAATTGCCATGGTATCAAAGTGCGCAGTGCATTAAAGTTGATAGGGCTTGAGCACCATATGTCCATCACGATCTTGTAGTGTCAGAAAATAAAATGCGTATTTTACAGTCATTAGATGAAGGATCATATGATTGGGATCCGTTGAAAAATAAAACCAGATACCATGTATGTGTTATTGATCAGTGATCTTCACTGCACTTACGTGGTTTGTTTTAAGCAGATCCTACACCACCTTGAAGTATTTGCCAATTCGGGCCAGTTCCGATGGGACCGTTGTGGTAAATATCCAGGTCGTGGCATCGCTGCAGGTCCTTAGGCCATGGATTAGAAAAAGTGGCTTTAGCAACGTCCGCCTGGAGTGGAGTAGCGAGGGGCAGCAGCAGAGTAAATGGGGAAAGATTCAAGTGTATAACCACGCAGCCTGCACTTCACTATATTGGAGAGGATCGACCAATTTGGATTAAAGTCTTTATAGTGTCATCATCCTTGCAGCCAAAATTTGAGTGGCGCAGGCTTTCCGTATTGTACAACTACAGTAGGACTGTGGCTTTAGGCCCAACTGGTGTTCGTTGTCATATGAGGCTACCAAGGCTAGTGAGAATTAAATAGTCCTGATATTTTCCACGGTACAATAAGGGGGGATGGGCCCAGTGGAAATACAACAATTGTATCAATATCAACATCACCTGATAAATTATTTACTGACAATATTTAAGCATATTCAGAGTATTTTAATCATACTGAGCATATTATGCATCATGTTCTAAGTATAGTACATTAGTCAAAACAATTTAGTGTGTAGGTGCCCCAGAGAAATGGGGGAAGAGGGCGGAAGGGGTTTAGTGCATCAAGGTGCAGAAGTGAAAGGGAGTGATGGAAGGAGGGCAGTGGGTAGTGCGTGGGTAGTGCGTGCATCCAACAACATAAAAAAGGCCTGTCCAGCCTTAACCAAGGCTCAATTATTTACAAAAAACGAATGGCAAACGAAGAGGACACGGTGAAACCTTCAATGTTGTCCACATTCAGTACAAGACACAAAAGATTGTGGACGTTTCATCTTTCTGTGGCCGTCCGTCCTCTGGCAGATCGGAACAGCCACAGAAAGACGAAGCGCATTTAACAAGACGGATGGAACTTAATGATTTATTCACACCGTCTCAACTCTTATAAACTTTGGATTTAGCCGAGTTATATAGACTCTTCATCTTCAAGAATTTGTCCCTCTCCGAGACTGGAGCCTCCGGGCCTGTCCTCTCCACCACAGTTCTAGGTCCCCCTTGGTCCTGATGAAGACTCGCCTGTAACAAACAGAATTATCCTACACCAATCTTGGGTCGAAACGTCGACAATCTTTTGTGTTTTGTACTGAATGTGGACAACAGTGATGGTTTCACCGTGTCCTCTTCATTTGCCATTCTGTTTTTATAAATAATTGAGCCTTGGTTAAGGCTGGACAGGCCTTTTTTATGTTGTTGGATGCACGCACTACCCACTGCCCTCCTTCCATCACTCACTTTCACTTCTGCACCTTGATGCACTAAACCCCTTCCGCCCTCTTCCCCCATTTCTCTGGGGCACCTACACACTTAATTGTTTTGACTTATGTACTATACTTAGAACATGATGCATAATATGCTCAGTATGATTAAAATACTCTGAATATGCTTAAATATGGTCTGTAATTAATTTATCAGGTGATGTTGATATTGATACAATTGTTGTATTTCCACTGGGCCCACTCCCTTATTGTACCGCATTTCATCCAGGTCCCAGTGACTGTTTGGGTTTACCCCATTATTGTATAACTTGATATTTTCCACAGTAGCAAGTTTCAAAAGGAATCTAATCTGTTTCTTCAGTATGTTTTTCACTGCTGTGTGAGGAAGCGTTGGAGATTTTAGTATGCTTAAGTCAATTTGGAGTTATTATCAGAAACAACGGTTCCTGTGGAATAATAAGACTATATTGATAAAGAGATGCTTTACATTCGCAATGGGAAGGGTCAAGGTAATGTCAGAGGGAGAAGAAACCACATACACCTTTGTATCAGTTTCACACAGTTGTGTTTTATAATTCAGGGAAAATATATATACAATGAGAAAAAAGAACAGTTGTGCGTGGTGTCCCAATGAAAACTGGAACCTAAAGCATTGGTGACATATGTGACAATTTTACACGGTTTCCAAAGTATTATAAAAGTCGACCATTATCAAATGTACACAGAGTGGACCACGACTATATACAGTGATACGCGCTGGTTTAATGGTTCGCTTTCGTTTTGTGTTGACGACGTTTCGACCCTTTGTGCAGTGTAGGGTCTCATCAGGACCTAGGAATGTAGGGACATCTGGTTGGTAGACTGCGCAGCCGCGTGAAGAGTGTGTGCCACAGGTGAGTGTTAGTGAAAAGTAAAGGATACTCACATGGGACCCAGCCGGGTACCCAAGTGAGGGTGAAGGGCTGGCATTCAAGAGGTAGCACAGTGCTTCCAATAGGATAGTGTAATGGAGAGGATGATGACACACAGCAATGTGTGTGGACTAGTAAGACTAGTAGGAACTCTGATTTACTGCTGTTGTGTACACGAATAATGATGTAGTCCACAGGAGGTGCATGCGCGCCGACCTGTGTCTCGTAAAAATTGCCTCCGGTTTAGTCGATAGGGCAATGTGGTGAGTAGTACCTAATAATAGTTTTCCTGCACGTGTTCTGTACCAACGCGTATTCGCCCGACAGCGTGAGTCTGTCTGCATGGGTCTTCAACCGGGAGAATCCTGGTATTATGTCGAGTTCCTTAACGCGTGTCGGTCCAGCGCGTGTCGGTCCAACGCGTGGGCAGCACGACAGCGTGTCTCTCTCTGCTTGGCCCCCACTCTGTGTACATTTATAATGGTCTACTTTTATAATACTTTGGAAACAGTGTAAAATTGTCACAAATATGTCACCAATGCTTTAGGTTCCAGTTTTCACTGGGGCACCACGCACAACTGTTCTTTTTTCTCATTGTATATATATTTTCTCTGTGAATTATATAACACAACTGTGTGAAACTGATACAAAGGTATGTGGTTTCTTCTCCCTCTGACATTACCTTGACCCTTCCCATTGCGAATGTAAAGCATCTCTTTATCAATATAGAGTCTTATTATTCCACAGGAACCGTTGTTTCTGATAATAATATAACTACCTTGGTTCCTTGTAAGTAGGGTCCCCTTGTCCTTTGGTCTAAGTCAATTTGGAGGGCATCTGCTGATGCCATTAGGTATGTTCTCCAGGGGCTATTTTTGGTTTTGAATATATTTTGAAGGATAAACTTCAAGGTGCCAGGCGTGGCCAAGATACAGCTATGATAGTATTTCATGATAGAGCCCATGCTGGTCAGATTAAGGGCCTCTAGGCCAAATTCCAGTCTCACTAACGATCCCCTGGTGTAATATGGCAGCCTAAACACTCGTTTATAGGCTTTTAGATGTAGTGTTCCCATTCTTTTAATGAAAAGTCCCGGAAAAGCCTCACTGCCATAGGTGATGGCAGATGGTAATGTTGCCCTGAGCACTTTTCGAATTGGTGCTGAAGAAGGGCTTTCAAGGGAGGTGTTCAATAGGCACAGTCTGGTGATAATTAGTTCAGCCTTGTCTTTAAGATGATTCACATGGATTGTAGGTCCCCCATTTGCCCATAACCAAGTGCCCAAGTAATTATATGATTTTGCTCCTGTTATTTTTAAGGGTCCAAGTGACAGTGACCAGTGATGACTGATTTGCTTAAACGTTCTTCCAAACTAAACCACTTTTGTTTTTGAAGTATTAACTACCATCTTATTTGTCATGTTGTAGGTATGGAGGTTGTGGAGGGCTCTCTGGATCGCTATTTTTGAGTTATCAAGGAGAACTAGATCATCAGCATACTGTAATATCATGATCTTGGTTGTTCCTATTTTGGGGGGAATTAGGTTTGCATGATTCAGTGATGTGGACACATCTGCCTTATATAGAATGAAGAGCATTGGGGCTAGAATACATCCTTGTTTTAGGCCTTGGTTGGTGTTGAACTTTTTTCCAATATTCAGATATAACTCACCTAGACCAAGAGTCTCAGTCTTAGGACTTCAGTGGTGGCTAGATTACTTAGAGGTATGGAATGGCATGGCCAATTTTTCTACAACCCCAGATCTTTTTTTTTTTTTTTTTTTTAAACAATCCAATGCAAGGTGAATGGTTGGTTTGCTGGATGTGTGGACAGTTCTGGACTGGCAGCACATGGTCTCAAGCGGTCTTCACTGCATATCAATTGTTTAGAGATGCTTGCCGGGTCCTTTGCAATACATATCTTCACAAAGGACACAGTATATTGTTCCATACTTCTTCGAATGGACAATCTTTCTGTGGTAAAGTATTTAATCATCTAGGAGGAACCAAGTCATAACCTAGCTAGCAAAGAATTTTTGGGAATTTTGTCTTCAGAGGAAGATCTTAGTTCAGCCAGAATATTTATCTGAAAATCTGAACACAGTAGATTGGTGTTCACAATGTTGGTTCACAATTGGTGTTCTTCGATGCTCGAACGACTGGCATCTTCAACCTTCAATATTCAGAAAGCTTTCTTCCAAATTCGGGCCTTTTACTTTAGACCTCTTTGCTTCCAGTCTCAACACCCAACTCCCTTGGTACTACTGTCGGAGAACACATCTACAGGCCAAAGCACTGGATGCTTTCTTTCAAGATTGGTCTCTTCAACTGAATTATGTGTTCTCTTCTTTATAGTGATCTCTTGAGTGCTGGCACAAATACATCGCCAGAAAGCAACACTACTGCTAATAAATCCCTTCTGGATGGGTCCGCCCTGGTTCCCTACAGTCCTAGAACTCTTAACCGCGGCGCGGATTCCGCCGCGGTGCTGGGCGTTCCCTTGAGTGGGCGTGTCTGGGACGGCCCCCGGCCGTCCTCCACACACGCCCACCGTGACGTCGGACGGCCGAGGGCCGTCCGACGCATGGAAAGGGTTAATACAACCGCCAGTTCTCAGCCCAACATTTCCTAAATTATTGTTGAACCTTCCACAATTCTCCAATTCTAATAGTATGGATGGTTTCAGTCAGCCTGGAAAACCCCAGGAATTTCAGAAGAAGCTGTTCAGCTCATTCGCCAATCTTGGACTCCAGGCACAAGTAAGTCATACAAATCCAGCTGGATGGTCTGGAGTAGCAGGTGTCTGGGCAGAGGTGCAGATCCCTTTTCAGCAGATGTCATTTTAACAGTTAAATTTCTGGCACCTTTGGCATCCCAAGAGAAAGCTTACAGAATTAACATATATAGATTAGCTATTTCGGTTGAAAATACAGAGTGGAGGGTAAACCGGTGAGAGAACATCCTTTGGTGTCATCTATTAAAGGGAGTAAGATTTGCAAAACCTATTTTACCAAAATATAACCATATGTGAACAATTTTGAATGTTTCTCAGTTGGTATGATAATTCCGTGCTATCCCTTAAATATTTATCTGCTAAGTTGACTGTCCTCCTTTGTCTGGTTTCTTCGAAATTTCTTTCTGATGTTAAAGCCTTAGATGTTGCTTCTGTCCAGTATACTCAATCTGAAATGTGTTTCCCAATCCGCAGAAGGACAAAGACTAATTTAAATGTTGATTTTCTATCCCTATTTTCCTCTTCAACCAAAACTGTTTGGGGGGGGAATTTTTGCAGGAATACATTACAAAAACAAAGGACTTGAGATCGTCATACTCATCCCAACTCCCGATTTCCTTAATACCCCCTTATAAACCAGTTTCTTCTTCAACCTTACCTCGTTGGGTCAAATGGGTTATGAATTTGGCTGGTATTGACATTTCAGTTTTCTGTACCCATTCCACTAGAGGTGCTATGGCATCTAGAGCCTTTTGAGCTTGTGAAGGATTGGGTGACATTCGGAAATCAGCTGCCTGGTCCAATGTATCTACTTTCACAACTTTCTTTATTACAAACCTATTCCTCATGTTGCAAAATCTGTTATTGCCATACTTTAAATGGGCATAATAGGAGCCTCCGGTCTTGTAATAAAATGGAGATTTCCTTAGCTTTAGTGAAAGAAAGTCTTCATTTTACTAAGTGCACAGAACCGGGTATTATCCCACAACTTTGAGTATCTTAACACTCCCTTGTTCATTTAATAGGGCCTACTATATCTGCTAACCAACCGGCTTAAAGACAAATTTGGAAAAATAATTATTTCTGAGATGATCAATCCAGTCAATGAGTTCTTCTCCTGCAAACAGGATATACTTGATTACTCTATTGGATCTGCATCACATAATCAGCAAACTCTTCATCTGATGAACGCTGTTAGAGACTTGTTCTTTGTTAAAGGCTTTTTCAATTGTGCTGATGACTAATCCGATGTTAAAAAATATTTGAACTGCTTGCAAGAAAAGAAGACTTGTTGCTTCCTGTCAAAAAGGTTATACTGTGTACTGTTATCCGATTGGTTTATGACAATCTTTTACTGCAATTCGTTTTACATTGACTCACTGGAGTTGTAGTTTCTTCTTGGCTGCTATCAAATTAAAGCAACAAAAGAAGGCATAATGCTGGTCTCAAAGTCTTTCATAAAATCAAGACTTTCTTTCACTAAAGCTAAGAAAATCTCCATTAACGTCTAAGACACGTTCTTGAGACTCATGAAAAATTGGTCAGAGCTAGAGCTGGTGAACGACCAGTGAATATACATGTATGGTCACTGGTCCCTTCGAGAAGATGGCTGGCAAATTAGAAACTTGGGAGCAATAGTGACTAGGGCAGTTTTTAACAAGGAATTTTGGAGACGCTGCTAGGATGCTTCCAATAAGACAAATCACAGGAAGACGCTTCCTCTATCGCTACTGGGCAGAGTTAGCTTTTTTTAAATGAACAAGTTCCTGAAAATCTTTTACATAATGACAACACTACTCTTGGTGCAGAAGAGTTCTTCTGGAAGGTGGACTTTGTGGTAAGGTCCAGGGATGTGGAATTCCTATAGCCCGATGCCCAGAACATATTGTTTGGGGTCAAGGGGAACAAGTTTTCATGTGTATTTTGCCCTTGGGACAAGTGGGCCCAACCCCCTAAAGCACAAACCCTTTGATTACCAGTTTACAGTACCACATTATGGATCAGGGAACGGCATTGTCTGCAGTTAAGGTAATATTTGTGCCCATGTGTTAATGCTGTTCGTTCCAGTGTAAAAATGTGTACACGTTTTCAAAGTTTAGAAATATTGGGCTATGTGTAATGCTCTCCGATTAGATGCAAATATCTGCAGAAGCTTGAAAGCAAGATTGATGATTCTTTGCTTTCAAAATAAAATGTTTACAAAAAATGCAAGTAGGAAAAAAAACACTTTGCTAAACCACTGTAAAATTTTAGGTACCATTTCTGTGCAGCATCATTTAGTAAAATGTGTTGATGTATGCTAGTATTTCCCACAAAATATTCATAATGGCAAATCAGTGTAAACAGTTTTAATAAGCTTATGGGAAACATAAAAATAAACAAGCACTGGTAAAGCCAGTTGGTCTGAAATTGGTGGTCAGCCTTTTGGTTTTGCCAATGTGTGTCTTGTTTTGGCATGGTATTTGTAAAACCTTATTGGTGTGGGAGCTGCTGTGCCCTCACCATTAAAACAAACATTGGCAAAAGCAAAAATTGTTTTTTGTCTCAAAAAGTACACATTGCCACAGTAGTTCCTGGCACTGAACAAAACTACTTTATGTGCCGATATACTCCTCGTGAAAGTGTAGAATACTGTCATTCACAGTGAAGCCAGCCAATAGACGGGGGGAGAGAGAGAGAGACAGAATTTTATTAAACACAAAAGGTCATGGTTAACGCCAGACCTAATTAGGGGTCCAATTATTAAAGAAAGTCTCAAAAGTGCATCCATGGTATATGTACTTGCATTGAGTGCAGATTTATGGCTTTCGTGAATTCACAAGAATTTACAGAAGTAGGCCAAGTAATAGTGCTCCTAGAAAATATTTGTCAACTGCATTTAAGCATGAGCAAATATGCATGTGTAGATTTCCTCATGTGAAAATCTCTTGAGTGTTTGCAAGTTCACTTTCCCTCCAACCACTTTTTTCCCAGCCCTGGAATAACTTTTACGTCTGCTATTGTCAGGAGTAAATTTCCAACCTTTCTCAGTATGGGAAAAGATTAGAGAAGAGTTGGTGAAAACATGCAAGTTAGTAGGTTTGCATAGACTCAAAAGGGTATTCATACCCTGGAACTATTGCTTACCACTGCCTTCGGACCCAGTATGTGGCTCTGCGGAAACGTGGGAATTGCTAGTATTAAAACCCTACTATGGTATGAGCCCTGGCATAATCAGAGAGGCTATAGAGGATCCCTTATATAATGAGACTGCTGCCATAATTTGTCGCTGCATTACAAGGCACAAAAGGGGCAAGTGGATTTTGTTAGAGGACAAGTAGATTTATGAGGCAACCTGCCCCATGGACACGTAGATATTTTATTAAATTCCACACCCCTGTAAGGTCATTGTTCTGCAACTGATGACTTACCCAGAATATTCTTGCACAAGCTAAGCAGGAGTGTGTAAAAGGGGGCATCTCATTTCAACATGTGTGAAGATAATACAGAGACCCACAGCTTAAAACAAATAACCTTCTCCCCTCAAAAGAACACTTTGAGATAGGCAAGCTAAGGGAGATAAGCATACATATATGTTGTAAGGCAGAGAAGCATCAAGGGGTACTGCCTGGGTCAAAAGATTCAGCTGTTAAAGCGGAGCAACTGACTAGGAAGTTGCCTGGGTGGAAGGAATAGTAACCCATGAAATGCTGAAGGATGGGAAGAGACCTAGATTGGAAGACACTGGAAGTGTTCACAGAATGGGTTTACTAAGGAAGGATACATAGGGTGCCTCTAGAAGGAAAATATTAGAGGAACTGTGCAAGACACATTATGTAACCTCTACTGTATGCTTTAATACCTGCATCTCTAACTTTCCCTGCACCAAAGTGTAGACTGTACAAATTGCATATTCCTACAGAATAGGCATTCTGAACATATGCCAAGTAGGTGCTTTCTCTTACCTACAAATCATTACTAAATAAAGTCCACAACACACTGGAGTACCTTAGGCACAGATGAGAACATGACGTGGGCTCACTCATGCGTCCTAGAAATTACAGTAAGAGCAGAATTTATATTGGTATGCCTTTAGATGCTTCAGAGTTTCTCTCAAGATTCAGATGTGCTTATATGAAATAGCCATAAAGACGGATTGTTAAAAGGCCCCTTTCATACAGACTGTTTGGCAATACACCCTCCCCCCGAGATCAAGGATTTTTGGTGCAGTTTTGTTGATTGCTAAATAAGATAATGGGAACTCTGTAAATCGTCGCACAGATAGCAAAAAAATCATTAAGGAAGTAAGAGCACTTGTGAAGGGTTTGCAAAACACTCCTCTGGTCCCATGAAGGATAAAAGCATTATTATGATCCTACATGACTAGACCATGAATTGAAAGAAACTAAGATAACATCCCAAGAGATCAAGGTGAGCTCACTGAGGACATTATCCAAAGTGAGGAGCAGACTCAATGATTAAACATGCCACCTGGTGAAATCTAGAGTTCACTGCATTTTTCGGGAAGTCAAATCCTAGGAGGAACCACTTCAGTTAATTCTGAAAAGCAACAAAACACTTCTTCATTACGACATAATCCTGTGGTTATAGTAGAAAGACCACAGTAGCGTTTTTGTTGGTTGAGAGACTGTGGTGCCCAAACGTTCAAGGCCTACCAAGAATATTTTCTTACACCTAAAACAAATGTGTTTTTAGGTTATAACTGATTGTCTCTTATCATTCCCACTGGAAATTTAAATTTGTATTACTTCGTGGAATTTTTTGTTTTTCACCATTTATTTTAATTTTCCAACCAATCAAGAACCAAATTTTGATGCTGGCTCCTGCATTCAGAAAGTATGGTACAATCTGTAGTAACTACATTAACACGGAGTAAATATAGTCTAACCAACAACAGCAAAGTACTTAAACATAATAATGCCCCATCATTCAAAAGATGTACCCAAACTGACGGATGAAACAGTTCATCACCAGATTATGAAGAGGCTCTGCCCATCTCACAAAATGATGCTCATGTTCTTACTAGTCATTTACAAAGGCCTGAGTGCTGCGCCATAGCCCTGTGAAGCCGATGCATAATTACCCTCACACTGATCACTGCTCTCAATTGGTCAATGATGCAGTACAGTGACCAAAAAGTCAAAAACGTTAGTTGGCCATCGCCCAATGTATATGAAGTTTAGGGGGCAACAGATACTGTTAACGACTGGCTCCAAGGTCAGCAACATCATCCGTACACTACTAAAAACAGCTCTGTCGCCACCACCCTACAGTTAAAGGACATTAACTGTGTAGCAGTACAAATGAATTCCTTCATAACGAATAAAGAGCAACAGAAAAACAGTGATGATCACACTATGGATTGCCGGGAGACCACTATCCATCACGATTCATATATTTAGAAACCAGGGCATTACTTCCAGTTATTGGCCTCTTTCTGAGCCAGAATATTGGCCACTGCAGTCTCACCATTCTATTGCATGTTCTAGTAGTACTCATAAATAACTTACTTTAGAAGACTGCGACAGAAAATGGTTAACTAACTTACACAATATATTTGTTCTAGTTTTATAGATAATACAAATAAAACAAAGTGATGCAGATCGGTTGTCAATAACTACAGCAGAGAATGGTGCCTAATCAAGATCAGATGGCTCAGTGTACCAATTAACCAGACCTAAAGACTATATAATCTGATGAGTCGGGTTTGCCGCTCCCTCGCTAGTGTAGTAATGCGTTAAACTGGTCCGCCTTTCGGCGCTACATCCGTGAGCAACTTTGAGGATGTGGAAAACGGCCCACACTGAGCTGCTGAGGCCGGGACAGTACGGCCCATTCTCCCACTTCCCTGAAGGGAGAAGAAATAAAGGCTCTGTTTTCCACTAAAACACTGTTTACTTCCCGACCACGTACCGTGTACACAAACCCCCACCCCGATTGCTTTCCTCCAAAGACTAACCACCCTTTCGCATTCAAACTGTCACACAGTTGCATTCTGTCGCATTCAAACAAGTCACACTGAACGCCCACGCTCTAAGCTCCTCCTAAAGGGGTTGCGGGGGGAGCCCTCGGGAGTCATTGAGTAAGCAGCTTATACCAGGAAAATGGGCCTTCAACTGCGCAGAAATAAAAATAAAACAAGATGAACTGCATAAAGGAGACTGCACAACAGCGTGGTCAACAAACATTCCCCCGCCACAACTCCCTCAAGAACTGATGGGAGAGTATGTGCCTGGAAGTCGGTCTCCCTAAAGAGGCGCAAGGACGCGCTTAGCGAAACAACTCACCGCACGCTAGGCCGCTGATGCTGCCGGTCCGAGGCGTCGCTGCTCCGTGTATCGTTGCTGAGCCCGGAGGTTGAAGGGGCTGGGGGCGGAGGAATCAATGGTTAGGCGACGGAGGGAAGTGACTCACGCTCTGTGCGCGCGCAAGTTCCCCCTTCTTCCTCTGGCGCAGAGGCCTTCGCTTCCCCTCTGTGACAGCCGCCGCGTTCCCTCCCTCTTCCGGCCCCTCCCCGCACTGTGTGTAAACGCACGAGCGCAGCGTAGGAACCTTAAACTCGCCACCTTTCTCAGTTCGTCACGGGTACCTCGCCTCGCGTTGGTCTCTCCGAGAAGGGCGCAGTACACAACTGCGACATGCGCCCCACCTCCCGTACATTTTTACGTGTTGTCATATTTGTAGGCGCTTATCACGCTTGCGTTCTTGTCCCAGAAATCATTTATAGAGGCTAGACGGTGATGTTTAATTCCGTTATTTAAAAAAAATACTTGTCAGGGATGACGTTTGGAAATAGGAGGGAAGGGGTGGAATACTCTCCGTCATGTGCTTATACATACGTGTTTTAGAGAATTAACCTTGCCTGCTGGGCTTATGTGGTTTCTGTTTGGTGGTGGCCATCATAAGGTCAGTCAAAATGTCTCGGGATGCCCATATCGGTTGATCGCTGCAGGACATATAAAAACTGACTGACTATAAGGTGACCATAGCTGGTGAAGCCATCAATCTGGCGTTCTATTAAACTCAGTATCTTGAAGACATCCGCTCACCACTGCCAAAATGAAAGATGCTGACTATGATAAAATGGGAAAGGGAACCCAAGGAAGTCCCGTGCACAGTGCAAAAAGAAGTGACCATCTTGAAAATGTGGTTCCGTCATGAAGAATATACATTTCTGTGATTGGCATGTTTGTGTAACAGCGAAACCTGGTTTAAAAAATGTGTGCAAAGATTAGCATTTACCGTTTTTTGCAGCTCTACAATTAAGAGCTGGTTAAAACAATCAGAAGAGGTGTCACCATTATTTCTTTAAAAACACATATATGTTTCTGATTATGTTCATAATGACCTGAAGCGACCTTTATTGCAAATGCGTCCAAAACCAGCCTTAAAAGCGACTTCCGTTACCAGATCCGTTTTTTATTTCTATGACCACAACACTTTCGAGTTCGATTTACATCAAATTGGCTACTTTCCAAGATCTTCCGTGCAGGAAGTGTAAAAGTTTTTATGAATGGCGCGTAGGCGAGTGTCTTAAAGCGGTATTAGGAACATATGACTCACCAGTAAGAGCACACCTGCCAATCACGCCGTGCTCATCAGTTTTCACGTTGGTTGGTCAACCAAGTATATATGAAACCACAGTTGCGAAGGAATAATCGGCTCAGGTTGTCGCTGCCTCACAGTGACCGGAGCTTGGGTGATGCGGCTCGCTCTCAAATTACACCTCTATTGCGCCATGTTCGAGCAATTTTTAATTCTAGAAAAAGTAAAAAAACGAAATTATGAGCCAGGTAGTCCTTGGCTTGCTTTGTTCTATACAGGGCACAAGTCCTAAACAAGCATTTGCAATGCAATAGGTCTCGCATTTACGCGAGTTTGAGCTATTGACATTGCAAATAACAATGCCTTTTATTTTTGCTTTCGTTTTAAAAACATAAATAAAAGGCATTGTCATTTACAATCCCAATAGCTTAAACTCGCGTAAATGCGAGACCTATTGCATTGCAAATGCTTGTTTATTTTGAGAGGGAGAGTACCGGCCCTTCTCGAGAGAGACGTAATACTTTTAATTGGAGAGTACCAGCACTTCTCAGAAACAAGCACGTACTCTGGTACAAAGTACCTGCACTTCGATTTTTCCATTTCAAGTACTGGCTACCATATTCTAATTGTTTTTTGTGTGTGAATTTATATATATATATGTGCTACTATTCGCATCTACTGCTCAGCAACTTAAAGCCTATTTGGGCTTCGTTGGCGCTAAGAAAATAACCTGCAAAAAAAAATAATAATAATAAAATAGGTATTATCTGGGCGATGGCTCTCACAAGTTGGGGGATGGGGCTGTAGGGAGGCGGGAAGTATTGAATGAAGGCTTCCACTTAAATGTGTGTGGGGGGCAGGGTCTCAATGTTAAGAAGACACCGCACTTGGTTTTGGAAAAGCAGGCCACACTTACTGAGGGGCAACGGAGATTGCTAAAGCTGAGAGAAAAGGGTTTCAGAAGAGAAATTGTTTCAGGTGGTCTTCGGGCATGTGGCTTTTTGCAGGGCCCGGGTAAAAAAAGTAACGTGGGGCCACGAGTTGTCTAATAGAATGCCACAAGATGAAAGAGGGGGTCTCACAAACTAGGGAAAGTGGTTACGGGGGTCTCACAAGTAAAAGGGGGAAAATAGTTTTTCCTATGCTGACAGTAACCCCCCTCTGAGGGGGAGACCCTGGCTGGAGGGTGCAGCATCTTTCGCATGGCACGTGATCAGGATGAGGGTCACAGCATGTACTGGGGCAGCAGTCTGCGGAAAGTATCACAGCAACGATTCACCCCTTCCACTCAGAAATGCACACCAAAGACCACCAAGCTCGTGTCTCAGACATCATGGCGGCGCAGCGCTCGCTGACAGTCCTAAAGTTTCCCAGGACACGCCTGCGCTACCCCCACCAAAGTCCGAGAGAAAGACAAAACAGTTCGCTGCGACACCCAATCACCCTGACCCTCCACAACACACACAGGACAGAGAGTATGTGTCAGTCCTGCTCCACAGCGCCTGGCAGGAGTGGTTTGCAGGCAGCGATAAGTTTGAAAAGAATCATCATTTTGGACACATGCTGATATGGGAAAGCCGGAAGGGGGGCAAGAGAGCAGGAAAGGGGGCACAACCAAGGAAGAGATAGGCAAGAGAGACAGGAGAAACCACAGGACACCGTTAAACAGAAGGGAAGGGCACAGAAAGCAAGGACCTGGGCAGAGCAGGGTAACGGGGCACACGCAGTAGGGAGCGGACAGTAGGCACAAGAGGAGGGCACAAAAGGGAAGGTAGGGGGGCAGGGGGATTCGGAGACTCACCTCACTCCTCTGGAGCTGCAAGAAGCTGCTGAGGTAACTGGAGCGAGAGCTTGCAGCTCTAAAGCATGGGGGACAGTTGTAACTGGAGCCCGGTCGGACGCGCTCTGCAAACCCAGCATGGGAAGGGGAGGGGCGGGATAAGAGGGCTGCTAGAAGTCTCCCGTTCGTCACCATGGCTGTCTGCCCCTTAAACAACAAGATGGCGGTCGCCAGTCCGGGTGGGCAGGGCCAAAAGTGGACAGGGTGGTAACCAGGAGTGACTAAAAAGCCTCCGGTACAATCATCCCACTCCGTTTGGCATAATCCATGACGCGAAATGACGCACACCAATAGAAATTACGGGCGGAGCAGAAACACCACTTCTGAAACTGTATTGATTACAAAAAGCCCTCGCAGAGCGAGCAGCGCATGCGCGCTGCAACGCCAGGCGAGACCTAAAAAAAGAAGTGGGGGGACTGACCAAGTCAGGCAGTATGCAAGTGACATCATGAGGCGTGCTATCAAATCACATGACATCACGATGCGTAACATTCGACGTGGCATCACAGGAAGTGACCTCACTGGAAGTGATGCTCTGATATGTGTATGTTATAACATATGCCAACTGAAAATGCAATAAAATATATATTTTTTTTTAAGGTGTCTCCTGCAAAGCATATCATGTAACATGCAGATCACAGATTTTTATTTTATGTAGATAGGTAAGTGGATTACTGCTATGAACACAGAGATCTTTTTGTTACTTGCAGTTAATATATAGTAATCCTTCTAGTAGACCAAAGTGAGCTATGAAGTGTATTTGACTCCTACACCTTGTGACCCTGACTGTCTCATGTAACACATCTTGTACATTAATTTACACACTTACATGATTTATTTGGAATGGATAATGTGTATGTTATGTAAAGTGCTCTAACACTGCATTGGGATGAGTAGCGCTACAAAAGAAATAAAAAAGTGCTATTTAAATTGTTATTTGTGTAAATACTGAGACAGACCAACCCATCTGACATTCTTACAGTGCATGCACTTATATACAACAAAGTAAAAAGCATGCATCTCTTAAGTACCTGTGAAGAGATAACAAGCTGTGTGCTTTTGTTTGTCGCCCTGGTTCCAGAACGCCTCCAGTCTGTGAGGTTCCAGGACGCCTCCAGTCCCACACTCAATCAAAAGGAGGCCTGATGGCCCCTTAACTTCTGTCTTTACCGTTGCCCAGCTGGAGGTGGAAAAAAAGCCCCCTCCCTGCCTGCACGTTGCTGCTGGAAATCGAAAGCAGACAACGTGCAGGAGCTGATGAACGTGTCCCGGTGTTTCGAAATTACACTGGGACAAGTTCAACATATTTCTGTGGGGCCCCTCTTCTTAGCAGGGGGGACGGCGTCCACCCTGTGAAAAGAGTGGGTGGACGCTGTGTACCCGCGTGTACCCCCGACTCGTGCCCTGGTTCTATAGCTCAAATTATAACTTCCTGCTTTGGAGCATCGGAAGTACGGTTCGATTGGCAGTCTTTCAGTTTTTTTCCATTCTATGCGAGCTCCTCACTCCAACACCTGTGCCTAGATTATCACTCACATAGACTCAATTGGATGCTCAACGTTCGACTTCGTTCCCATAATCAATAAACTTAAACTAGCAGGCTTCCACTTGGCACTTTTAACATTTTATTTCAGAGTTTTCAGTGCTGCCAGACTCCGAAGAGCCACAGATAGTGCCTTACAACAGGTGTCATAAAATATTACCTTGCACACGTTTGGAAATGGAAGTTAGACGACATAATAAGTACAACGGCGAGGCTAGTGGGAACTACATACTTTTGTGGTTTGCATTGGTATAACTTTAGGGCATTTAAAATATGTAAACATTTATAGTCAGCCGTTCCTGAACGTATCAAGAGATCGACATTGTGATAGTAACATATGTAGGATATTTGTAATAAGTAGCAGTTGTGGGAAAGAGGAAGGGGTGATGGTGTGGTACAAGAAGATCCTTGAACCTCTTTGTGGAGATAACAAATGGACATAATGGCTGTAGTTGTGTTGCAACTGATAGATTTCATTACAAGACCGGAGGCTGCCATTATGCATTATTCCTTTAATGCAAACTCCACACAGCCACTTTGAAGCATTACATCACAAACAAAATTGTTCTAGAACAGAATACAGCTAGACCCTAATAGGCATGCCCACAGTACAATCTGCCTCTTTTAAGTGTGGCTCCACACAGATAAGTATCTCCAATTTTGTATCTGTAATACCTTTATATTGTTGTGTTTCTTTTATTTATTGTATTCAGGTTTCTAATTTATGGAAACCTCCCTTATTCATGGCAGTAGTGTCTTTGATTTCCTATTATTAATTGTAAAAGCTTAGCGCTAGGTTATTTTAATATTGGACAAAGCTTACAGGGCTCTTACCCCTGTCGAGTGGCTAATTAAGCCTTCAAACAGGTTTTCTGGTTTGGTTAAGTGATTTTACTAAAAAAATATATATATATATATATATATATATATCTTCTACTATCGTTAGCTTAAAAGAACGCCAGATCCGGGTGCTCAGGCAGTCAGTGCATTCCTGCAACCCTGGAAGGGAGCCTGAGCTTACGTGTCTCCCCCTTTGCAATGATCCAGAGGGTTCTCCCGAAGGTAAGAAAGGAGCAATGTTCCCTGGTAGTAGTAACTCCCTTCTGGCTGTCCCAGGCTTGGTTCCAAACGACCGTGAAATTGGCCTGCAATATTCCCTTGCTTCTACCGGCAGAAGAAGGCCTTTTAAGGGATATAGGTGGAAGATAACACCCTCTGGTTTTGATTGGAATTTTGAACCTTCTTGCCTCTAAAGTGTTAGGAGATCTAGTGAGATGTCGGGTCTTTTGGGAAGGGCTGAGGAGCTCCTTGAGGAATCCTGGGCTCCACGTACCCACTATAGATACAATGGAATATAGAAAACATGGGTATGCTGGTGCTTGGAGAGAGACTTGGATCCTGTGGAAGCTCCTATAGTTGAAGTGGTTAATTTCTTAGTAGACAAACAACAAGAACAGATTCCCTTTTCACCTGAGGTATTCCATATTAATAAGGATTATTTTTACAAACCGGTAGTAGTCAGGACCCACCTGTTAACCTAGGGCCACTAATATAAAAGACCTTAAAGATTAAGAATCCAATTTTTCTCAGTAATCATAATACAATCACAACCATGAATAAAAATAAATAAAAAAACAAGTGAACATAAATTTAAAATCTTTCTCGTTCAGAACCCTGAAAAGCCATTAAACTCAATAGAACAGTTACATATATAAATATATATATTGCCAACTTAGCCTCGCAAACAAGGAATGACGACGCCGTGTTCTGGCCAAAGAATTATACTTTAATGTCGGCTGTTCGGACGCGTTTCGCCTGCCCAGCAGGCTTGCTCACCAACAAGATTGCATAAAGTTTTAACCATTTTAAATGCAGTGCTCATAACAGTGTCACGTGATGGACTACAAACATAGTGCAATGGAAGGCAGACTCGTAGTTTTTAAACAAGTTTACATTTCAAGGCATGCCATTTTTTCTCCTATAAACTTTTACATTTCAGTAAAGGGTATTTGGACATGCCCATTTTTATACTCTTACAGAGAATATTAACACTGTAAATGCAATACTAATTAACATTGCTCTCAACAATTCATAGTTATTAGGATCATAATTAAGCCCCAGTGGGCAGACCTTTTACCCCTGCCTGTCGATCATTACAATCAAACACAGAGATCTAAAACACATCCTGCCCCTGGAGGAATTACAGGAATGTAAAAGTTTATAGGAGAAAAAATGGCATGCCTTGAAATGTAAACTTGTTTAAAAACTATGAGTCTGCCTTCCATTGCACTATGTTTGTAGTCCATCACGTGACACTGTTATGAGCACTGCATTTAAAATGGTTAAAACTTTATGCAATCTTGTTGGTGAGCAAGCCTGCTGGGCAGGCGAAACGCGTCCGAACAGCCGACATTAAAGTATAATTCTTTGGCCAGAACACGGCGTCGTCATTCCTTGTTTGCAAGGCTAAGTTGGCAATTAATCGGACCTGGCTTGGTTGGTCCGCGACGACGACGCGCCCCCTGATTAGGTGTGCGACGGATGTAAACAAGCAACGAGACGGCAGGATCCTTTACCGTCGCCCCCCTTCACTGCAAAATAAGGAGAGCAGCATTGGGGGGCGGAGCTTGCTCGCGACCAAGATGGCCGCTTGAGCTGTGAGCTCTGAGTCACCATCGCACAGTTCAACAATTATCCTGCAACTACACTGCTCGATGGGCACTGAACGGCGGTTTCCAGTCTCTGGAAGACCGCCGGTCTGACTTGGTCCGACTCCCGAGCTGCCGGTACTGACGGAGCTACGTGATCCCGTTGTTTGCGGAGCGGACAGGCCTCGATCCCCGGACTAAAGTAACGCTGTGAGGAGGTACGCTTCCGGAGGCGCTGGCGTACGGAGGCCTGACGCTCACACATCGCGCTCCTAGACCTGAATTGTCCCTGGGCCTGCCAAGCTACGTTGATCCCGATGCTGAGGTGCCCCTGAGGTGCTGCCCCTTACCCTGCTAACGCGCTGCTCGGCGACTGAGTCGGCTGTGTGGAGACGGCGCTGCCTTGGAAGACTTCGGCCGGCGTGAGAGGCGGCTTGAGGTCCGGTGCCCTCGAGGTCGCGCCGCTCCCTTTTGATCCCTTGGGCGGCCGCCGGCACTGCAGGGTGCGCGCCCGCGTGTGGTAAGTGGGTTGTTGTTATTGTCGGGGTATACCGCTTTATGGAATGTAAGAGAGATAAGGTTCTTAGGCTCATGTGTTGTATTCTGGAATGTTGTAATGTGCTCATTATACTGTTGGCTGCTACCTGCACCTGTCGTGGGTCCTCAGCTCGGAATAAAGCTATATTCATGGATATCTACTTTACCCATGCTTCTTGAATTCATTTCCGATCCCCTTGCTACATTAATTGGCGACGATCTGGGATTTCGTTCGATTGCTGATCCTGGACCCACCGACCAACTTCTAGTTTCCTGCTCTAACTACTACGCGATCTTCCTACCGATCCTGATGCTGTTTGAACTACAGAAAATCCTGTGTCTCTGACACCTACGAGGATTCGTGAGTCAGTTTACACCTTTTTTACTATTTTTCTGACTTTACCTTGTCTGGCTCCCATCGTCAGTTGACCGCACGCTCTGTTTCCATTTGAACTGGAGCCTCGTGCCATCTGGAATCTCGAGCCATCATTATTCTGCTTGCAACTGTGAGCGCGCTTCACGCGCTCTATATTTCCTTGTGATTATTGTTCACCACGCATCTACACGCTCCACGTCATACGCAGAGCACGTTTTTGACGTTTTGGCAGCCATCTTAGGAAGTTGGGATATCCCTGCTTCATTTCTTCGAGACAGACAATATTCATTTTCACCGATCTTCGTTTTTTTTTTGTTTTGAACTGCACTTCTTTATCCACTTCGTTATTTCACTGCTCCTTTATTTCGAAGTGCCATTGCTTCATTTTTAAACAGTGACAATTATTCAGAGTGGCTATTCTAGTAAGAATTCATATATATATACATTTTTTTTTTTTTTTTGTCATCCCTCACCATGTCTAACTCAAATAATATTCTACCTCCTCCCCCTTTTTGCAAGTACCAGGTAAACCTATTACACCTTGGCACAAATGGTTGAGAGTATTTTCTAATTACTTAGAGGCAATTGATGCCATTGATTACTCACCATCCAGGAAAAGAGCAATTCTGTTCAATAACCTGGGAACAGCTGGTCAACAATTATTTGATAACTTACCTTTTGTGTCTGCAATTTCTGGTGATGACAGTTGGGATGTGTATCGCGAAGCACTTGCACGTTTAGGAAAGCAATACAAGGATGAACCATCAGTCATGGTAGAACGTCATGTGTTCTTTAAACGGAAACAAAAACAGGAGGAATCTATTGAGGATTATTTAGCCACTTTACGTGTTCTTGCTGCCAAATGTGAGTTTGGAACCAATCTCGACGTTTCACTAAGGGATCAACTTGTGTTCAACTGTTACAACAAGAAAATACAAGAGCGTATTCTCACTTGTAAAAATCCCACTTTGGATGAAGTCATGGGAATTGCGAGAAGTATTGAATGCTCTGTTATTTCATCCAAAATTCTAACTGAAGATGCTAGTTCTAATCCCATGATTTCTCCTAGCACAAGTGTCATGGCTGTTTCATCGAACAGTGTTAATGAACCTGATGTTAATTTAATTGCTTCTCGTTTTAGAAACAAAAGACCAGTTGAACGAAAAGATAATGTATTTTGCTACAGATGCGGTTCAAGATTTCATGTAGGCAACTTTCCCAATTGTCCTGCCATAGGTAAACGATGCATTAACTGCAAGAAAGTTGGGCATTTTAATACTGTTTGTAAAGCAATTAGGCACAAAACCAAAGTCAAGTCAAATTAGCACTGAAGATGAGGCTATTTGTGATGCGTTGAATGTTGTTTCTCTTTCTGTTGAAGTTAACATGCTGTATGATAAAGTGATCAAAGGACCAATATGTGAAGTACTTATTGGTTCCATATCACTATATATCACTGCGGATTCTGGTTCGCCAATTACGATCTTAGCAGACAAAACGTTTTACAAATTATGGAGTAATACGGTATTGTCTCCCCTGATGTTAATCCCAAAGCATTCGGGAGTACGATATTATTATGTGTGGGTATTTTTCTGACACGATCAGATTTAAGGATAGGGAAATTCATACCAAGAAATATGTGGCGCAAAAAGGCAGAGATATTCTTGGATGGCGTGACCAAGCTGGTCTTGGTATTCTACTGAGACCTGGGCATTCAGAACCAGTGGTTCTCGGTGATATACCTATACTTGCAATAACAGCAGTTCAATCGCAAGATTCTTCTTTACTCCATTTGTTGGATAAATATAATACTGTATTTAATGAGAAGATTGGTCTGGTCAAAGATTTTGAACATTCTATAAAATTAAAAGAAAATGCTGTTCCTATCATTCAAAAAGTAAGACATGTACCTTCTCAGTGAGAGAAGATTTAAAGAATCATCTTGCTTCATTGTGTTCACAAGACATTATTTGTCCCATTGAATCTTCCGAATGGGTTTCGGCTGCAGTAGTTGCACGCAAATCCTCAGGAGACATCCGTCTCTGTGCGGATCTGAGAGTGTTAAATCGCAATATCGTAGTAGATTGCCATCCCCTGCCTCGTATTCATGATATGCTAGCAAAAATTGGGCATAGCAAATTCTTTTCCACCATAGACTTGCGCTCTGCGTATCATCAAGTTCCATTATCTGTAAAGTCTCAACCCTTAACAACTTTTGTTACACCATTTGGTGTTTACATGTACAAAAGACTTCCTTTTGGGCTCGCATCAGCTGCCAGTATATTTCAGAGATTAATGGACCATTTTTTGATGATATCCCCGGCATTCAGGCATTCCAGGATGACATATTAGTACATTCTGAGTCTATTGAACAACATTACATTCTTTTAGAAAGAGTATTAAACACCTTACAGACACATGGTATGACTGTTAATGTTAAGAAATGCAATTTTCTCACTCAAGAAGTGGATTATCTTGGTCACAATATTTCTAGTGAAGGTATTAAGCCCAAGACCTCCTTGATTGATGCCATTAAGAGTGCTCCCACTCCTTCAGACAAGGACTCCTTGAGAGCGTTTCTCGGACTAAGTGAATATTACGCTCGCTTCGTTCAAGGTTATGCTTTGCAAGTGCAACCTCTAAGAAATTTACTTCAAAAACATGCTAAATTCCTTTGGTCTGAGGACACTCAAGCTGCTTTTACCTCTGTTAAAAATTTAATTATCAATGCTCCTGCCATCAAATCCTTCACACATGGTGTTGAAAGCATTATTACTGTGGATGCCAGTGCTATGGGTCTGGGTGCTGTTCTTAGTCAAATTGTGAAGGGACAGGAATGCACCATTGCTTTTGCATCCCGCACTCTCAGTTCGGCTGAACAGAATTACAGTACCATCGAGCGCGAGGCGTTAGCATGTACCTGGTCGGTTGAAAAGTTCAGAATGTACATTTGGGGGACTAAATTCCAACTTTATACCGATCACAAGCCTCTGATGTATATGTTGGGAGATAGTTCTTCAAACAAAGCTTCTTCGCGACTCATAAGATTACTTGCTAGACTGCAAGAATTTAATTTTGACATCAAATATATACCAGGAGGTAAGAATGTACGGGCAGATTGTCTTTCACGTCTACCTTTACCTGGAATTGATGACAAGGTCAGAAGTGAGTGTGATTTTGAATGTGTTTTTTCTGTTGAAGATGTAGTTCATAACACTAAAATTACCCAAGAGCAATGGTGTCGCGCATGTGAAACAGATGACTCCATGCAAAACGTTAAAAGTTTTTAGTCAAAGGTTGGCCACAGGACAGAAATATTACCCTTGAGGAAAGGAGTTTTGCTCAAGTTGCTCCGGAATTATCCTTTTCTGATGGGATTTTATTAAGACAGGACAAGTTTGTTCCTCCCAAGGGGCTAAGAGATACCATAATTTCCTTAGCTCACGAAGGACACTTAGGCATCACGGCTACCACAAATAAAATCAAACAAACTTATTGGTGGCCCGGTATAGACAGCCAAGTTAAAAGTCACATTGACCAATGTCCGCAATGCCTGTGTTCTGACAAGCATTGGAAAACTTCTAGTGCACCCCTTTGCCCTGTCCAATGGCCTAGTGGCGCTTGGCAAAAGATCAGTCTTGATTTTGCAGGCCCTTTTTCTGTTTTTGGTAAGGACAAGAAATTTCTTATTGTTGCTGTAGATTATTTCTCTAAATGGATCTATTTTGCTTTTGTTAAAAATGCAGATGCTAAATCAGTTGTACTGTTTTTACAACGCATATTTTGTATTGAGGGCACTCCCAAAGAAATAATCACTGATAATGGTTCCCATTTCATTGCACAGGAAGTAAATTTGTTTCTTACTAAACTTGATGTGAAGCATATTTTAGTTCCCCTTTATAGTCCATCTTCCAATGGTCTGGTGGAACGTGCCAATCGCTTACTTAAAGAAGGTGTCCAGACTGCTGTTAATAATGGTTTGGACGTCGCAACCTTTTGTTTCAAAAAGTATGGAATTACAATACAACACCCCATAGTACCACTGGTGTATCTCTGTATGTCTTACTTCGGGGTCGATCTCCTATCTCCAAACTTAATCCCGCATGGTTAATCGACAAGTGTACTCATCCCGCTATTGACCTGAAGAAGGTCAGACAAATGGTTAAGCAGAAACAAGATGCATATAAATGTAACTATGATAATCGCATGCATGTTAAACACAAGGTGTTGAGTCCTGGAGATTGGGTTCTTATTAAAAACCTATGAGAGTTTCAAAAGGACAGTCTAAATTTTCTTCTCCTGCTCTTGTATTAAAAGTTTCTAAAATGGCAATATTGCTTCAAGACAGGGGATGGTGGAACTTAAATGCTGTAGTCAAAATTACATCTGAACAAGCAGCCATTATTCATAAAACTAAAGTTGTTAAAAGTGACAACTCTGATGACAACTGGTACGGAGTTGGTGATTTGACTACTCCAGTTGTCACTGATTCTTCTGATGTTTCAAATTCTGGCCAAGGTGATTGTGTTTCTGGTAATCCCACCTCTATGTTACATTCTCTTCCTATTTTGCCTGTCAAAGGGGAGGGTGATGGGGTAGGTCTGACTAGTAGGAGCAGCGGCAGAGTTAGAACTGTCCCTGTTCGGTTAAGAGATTATGTTGTCTAACTTTTCTATAGTGCTTACAGTAATTAATTCAGTAAGTTTTTTTCCTTTATTTTTATTTTGTATATTTTTTCATTTAGATAGAAAGGGGGATGTGTGGTAAGTGGGTTGTTGTTATTGTCGGGGTATACCGCTTTATGGAATGTAAGAGAGATAAGGTTCTTAGGCTCATGTGTTGTATTCTGGAATGTTGTAATGTGCTCATTATACTGTTGGCTGCTACCTGCACCTGTCGTGGGTCCTCAGCTCGGAATAAAGCTATATTCATGGATATCTACTTTACCCATGCTTCTTGAATTCATTTCCGATCCCCTTGCTACACCGCGGCGACGCCATCATAGTCGATATGCTGTGGGGACCTAGGGAGCTCCGGGGAGCCTAATTTGATTGAGGTCGCCATCTTTGAGCCCGCATGACACCGTTGCTCCTCGCTGCAGCCAAGGAGGTGGGAGGCCTGCTTGGGCAACGATCGCCGCGTCCTCTGGGGCTGGACTGCTGAGGCCGCGCGGCGCATCAGGAGAGGTGCCTGCTGATCAGACGGCGTGGGGCCTGCGCTGGGACATCCCGAATCGCCCGGGACAGCCCTAGGGCGTAACTGCTACCTGCCGCGACTCCTGCCTTGGGGGAGATAGCCTGTGCAGACGAGTTCCTTCTGTTGGGACAGCCCTGCTGCATGATCCACAGCCCACTGCCTCTTTTTTAACCCTTCTTGCGCCCACTGCGGAACACGTCATACAGAGCGCTTGGACACGGCCCCTGCTCAGGGGGCGTGTGAATAGACCTGGCAAGGTGGATGTGACCACTTCTACTCGAGGACGACACCGCGGAGGCGTCCGCCTAGACGTAAGGTGTTGGCGCCATCGCTCTGGTCTGCGGATCTGAGTTCCGGGGTCCAGATTTGGGAGCCGGCACCTGTGCTTAAGAGTGGATGGTCTGCGTGTGCCTGGTCACGGCTGCGCCTGACCTGGCGGGGTTCTTGTGACGCTCCCTGGAGGCAACCCTTGTACGCTGCTGGCAGACACGGCACACGCAGTGCTGACCCCCCAGGCGGCAGAGTTTTGGCTGCCCACACACGGGGAGCTACTGGCGGCTAGGATGGGTAAAGTGGACAGAGCACAACCGAAACTGTCGTTTGAAAATAAGAGATCGAAGTCCCGGGACGCCTCCACTGAAGACGCTGCTAGAATGCAGGGGCAGTCTGCTGACGAGACGCACTCAGATATCCGAGGTATGTTGGTGGCAATGGAGAAGAGCCTGCAGAACGGTATCTCGGCCCTGGGCACCAAGATGGACGCACTATCCTACAGGATGGATCGCATGGCCGACAGGCTTGACAAGCATGCCGAGAGGCTGGACATGTCAGAGCGTAGGTTAACGGAAGTGGAGGAAGCGCAAACCACCTTGGATACTGAACATAAACAGCTCGGCAGAGTTCTGCGGGTTTTGCAGGACAAAACTGAGGACTTAGAAGCGCGCTCCCGACGCTGCAACCTCAGAATTACGGGACTGCCGGAGACTACCCAAGCTGGCAACATGGAGCAATACATAGAGAAGCTTCTGAAGACCCTGCTAGGCGATGAAGCATTCTCCGCTATGTTTGTGGTGGAAAGGGCGCACCGCTCCCTGGGGCATCGGCCACCTCCGGGAGTGGCTCCTAGGCCGATCATTGCAAAACTACTCAACTACCGGGACGTTGCGTTGAAACTGGCAAGGGAAAAACAGCCTTTGAGATTTGAAGGATCCACGATCTCCCTGTTCCCGGACTTTACAATCCGTGTCTAGGAAGCACGCCGTCAGTTCGCTCCAATGAAGAAGCAGCTCCGTGACCTCGGCGTAGATTACGCCATGTTATACCCAGCGAAACTTCGAGTTAATAAACAGGGTCGATCCCACATCTTCACCGACCCGAAGGCCCTGCAGATGGCCCTGAAAGACTGGTCTAAAGAACAGCGTCACAGCCCGGATCGACAACTGCTTGATGAAGCACTGGGAGGGCGGCTGGAGGAGCAGGACTGACCGCCGTGCGGCACCTCTGTGCAATAAGTACTGCCCGGGGACTGTGTTCTGGGCGGGGGTGCTCGCATATGGGGTCCTCGGGTGCTGGTTCTTGTAGTGAGGACATACTTCTTGTACACTACAATAGAGGGGGCCCGCCTCAGTTATCTAGTCTACCCTCACACGATAAAGCTGGAATTGAACACAAGAGTGTTGCCGGGGGAGGCGGGGTTTGCGCTCAGGTCCACGACGGTGGTTTAAACTTGTGGGGTCTGCTTTGGGACTATTGCGACTTGCCAGATAGATTTTCAGTATCAGCTAATACCGGAAATGTGGCCACCCTCACTGAACTTAGTCTCACATTGCTGGGAGGGTCTGAGGATTCAATGGGACGTGTAGTTGCATACTATGTATATGATGGTGCATGGAGTGTGGCCCTACCTAGGCCGGATAATACTCCTTGTCCGACGAGCAACATCCGCCCTCGAGTGAATCACACTTGGGAGGGTACTTTGTTTTTGCGGGGGGGTGGGTGATCTAGAAGGTTATGGGGAAGCTTCGCAGCCAAGTTGGGGATGGTCTGACGTGGGTGGGGGGAGGGTGGGTTTTGAGAATTACACTGTTGTTTCTCATGATTGATGTTTCTTGCCAGTATTCACATGGTGTACGAGACAATTATTTGCTGCACAGGTCAGAGTGTAGATTAAGCTTCGATACTTACAATGGTGGGACCTAGCAACATCAAAGGTAACGTGACTGTTGATACCCTCCGAGCGCTTACATGGAATGTTAGGGGACTTAATGATCATAGGAAGCTCCGCAAAGTCTTAAATTATCTGCAAAGTCATGACATCGACATTGCTTTATTACAGGAGACACACCTTCAATCAATCAATCAATCAATCATGTCACTTATAAAGCGCACTACATACCCGCGAGGGTCTCAAGGCGCTGGGGGAAGAGGGGGGTGGTGCTGCTACTGATCGAAGAGCCAGGTCTTGAGGAGTCTTCTGAAGGCCAGTAGGTCTTGGGTCTGTCGGAGGTTGGTGGGGAGGGTGTTCCAGGTCTTGGCGGCGAGGTGGGAGAAGGATCTGCCGCCGGCGGTCGTTCTCCGGATGCGGGGGACTGTGGCGAGGGCGAGGCTGGTCGAGCGGAGCTGGCGGGTGGGGGTGTAGAAGCTGAGTCGTCTGTTGAGGTAGGCTGGTCCGGAGTTGTGGAGTGCTTTGTGTGCGTGGGTGAGGAGCTTGAAGGTTATCCTCTTGTTGACAGGGAGCCAGTGCAGGTCTCTCAGGTGGGGTGTGATGTGGCTGCGTCGGGGGATGTCGAGGATAAGACGTGCAGAGGCGTTCTGGATGCGTTGCAGCCGTCTCAGGAGCTTAGCCGTCGTTCCTGCGTAGAGGGCGTTTCCGTAGTCCAGCCTGCTGGTGACGAGGGGCCTGGGTGACTGTTTTCTTGTTTCGGTGGGGATCCACTTGAAGATCCTGTGGAGCATTCGGAGGATGTTGAAGCAGGATGAGGAAACGGTGTTGACCTGCTTAGTCATGGAGAGGGTGGGGTCGAGGATGACCCCTAGGTTGCGTACGTGGTCGGTGGGTGGCGGGGCTGTTCCCAGTGATGTTGGCCACCAGGAGTCGTCCCAGGCTGAAGGGTTGGAACCAAGGATGAGGACCTCCGTCTTGTCCAAGTTCAGCTTCAGGCGGCTGGTCCTCATCCATTCGGCGGCGGCCTTCATTCCTTCATGGAGGTGGGCTTTGGCGGTGTGAGGGTCTTTGGTGAGGAGAGGATCAGCTGGGTGTCGTCGGCGTAGGAGATGATGTTGAGGTTGTGCTGTCGGGCGACGTGGGCGAGGGGTGCCATGTAGATGTTGAACAGCGTTGGGCTGAGGGAGGAGCCTTGGGGTACGCCGCAGATGATCTTGGTGGCCTTGGATCGGAAGGGGGCGAGGCGGACGCTTTGTGTTCTGCCGGAAAGGAAGGATGTGGTCCAGTCCAGGGCCTTCTCTTTGATCCCGGCTTCGTGAAGGCGTGTTCGTAGTGTGCAGTGGCAGACCGTGTCAAAGGCGGCTGATAGGTCCAGGAGGATGAGGGCTGCTGTTTCTCCGTTGTCTAGCAGGGTCCTGATGTCATCGGTGGCGGCGATGAGGGCGGTTTCGGTGCTGTGGTTGCTGCGGAAGCCGGACTGGGAAGGGTCCAGGATGTTGTTCTCCTCGAGGTAGCGGGTCAGTTGTTTGTTGACGATTTTCTCGGTGACCTTCGCGGGGAACGGGAGCAGAGAGATGGGTCGGAAGTTCTTGAGGTCCTTGGGGTCTGCCTTGGGTTTCTTGAGTAAGGCGGTGATCTCGGCGTGCTTCCAGCTTTCGGGAAGGTTGCTGTCTCGAAGGAGATGTTGATTATTTTCCGGAGATGGGGCGCGATGGCTGTACTGGCTTTGCTGAAGATGTGGTGAGGGCACGGGTCTAGCGGTGAACCGGAGTGGATGGTGTTCATGATCTCGCTGGTGTCCTCGTCGTTGATGTTGGTCCAGGAGAGCAGGCGGTTGGTGGTTGTGGGGGCAGTGGTCTCGGTGGTTGCCGGGGCGGTCGTGGTGTTGAAGCTGTCGTGGATGTCGGCGATTTTGCGGTGGAAGAAGGTGGCCAGTGAGTCGTACAGGTCTCGCGACGGCTGGATGTCGTTGGTGTTGGAGCTGGGGTTGGAGAGTTCCTTCACGATGTTGAAGAGCTCTTTGCTGTTGTGTGCGTTGTTGTCTAGGCGGTCTTTGAGTGAGGCCCTTTTGGCGGATCTGATGAGGTGATGGTGACTGCGGGTGGCGCTCTTGTGGGCGGCGTAGCTGTCCGCTGTCCGTTCGTGAGCCAGATCTTCTCCAGTTTTCGGCATGTTCGTTTGGAGGCCTGGAGGTCTTCGGTGAACCAGGTGGCTTTCTTGCTGGTGTGGCTGTTGGGCGGATTCTTGAGCGGGGCGAGGGTGTTGGCGCAGTCGTCGATCCACTGTCTGAGGTTGCGGGCGGCGGTGTCGGGGTCGGAGGGTTCGGCGGGTGGGCTCAGGGCGAGGGTTGTGGTTAGCTGGTCTTCCGTGACTCTGCTCCAGCAGCGGCGAGGCATTTGTTCGGTGCGGTGGTGCGTGGTGGGCTTCCTGTAGGTGAAGTGGATGCAGTGGTGGTCAGTCCAGTTGGGTTCGGAGGTGTGATTGAAGGAGACGTGTGGGCTTGCGGAAAAGATGGAGTCGAGCGTGTGGCCGGCGGCGTGGGTGGGTGTAGTCACGAGCTGTCTGAGTCCGAGGGTGGCGAGGTTGTCGATCAGAGTGGTGGAGTTGGTGTCCTTGTTGTTCTCGAGGTGGAAGTTCAGGTCCCGAGGAGGATGTAGTCCGTGGAGGCGATGGCGTGTGTGCTGACGAAGTCAGCGATGGAATCGCTGAACTGTGGTCGGGGTCCGGGGGTCTGTAGATGAGGGTTCCTCTGAGGGTGGTGTTGGGATCGGTGTGGATCTGGAAGTGCATGTGTTCGGCGGTGCTGAGGGTGTCGTCGGTGTTGGTTGAGACTCTGAGGGTGTTCCTGTGGACGATGGCGATGCCTCCTCCGACTCCGTTGGTGCGGTCTCTGCGGGTGATCTTGTATCCGTCCGGGATGGCAATGGCGATGTCGGGGGCTGAAGCGGGATTCAGCCAGGTCTCCGTCAGGAATGCGACGTCTGGGGAGGTTGAGTCGAGAAGGTCCCAGAGTTCGATGGCGTGTTTGCGGGCGGAGCGGGTGTTGAGGAGGATGCATCTGAGGTAGTTGGGTTCTTTCCTGGGCGGTGGTTTGGCGGGGCGGGTGCTGGCGAAGCTGCAGTTCCGGCAGGTGAAGGGCCCTGGGTGCGCTTCGGGGTGGCCTGGTAGCAGGCGTGATCTTTCCGGGGTTGGAGTGCGTGGAGGGTGCTGGCGTCGTATCGGCGTCTGTTGATGTGGCGGGCGCGGGGGATGCCCGGACCAGGGGTCTGGCGCTGGGCGCGGTCACGGCGCGGACGGGCGCAGACGGGCTTGCCTTAGGCGCGCCCGCTGCGCACGTCCGCTCGCGGCACGCACAGCGGCCGCCATAAATGGGGAGGTGGGAGGGAGGAGCAGGGAATGGGGCAGCGAATGGGCAGTGAGGGGCGGGGCCGTAGGGGCGCAGCGGCGGAAACAGGCACAGAAGGGAAAACGAGCACAATCAGGGCATCAAGGGGGCACAGAAAGGAAAAAAAACGAGCACAATGAGGGGCAGCAAGGGGGCACAGAAAGGAAAAACGAGCACAATCAGGGGCAGCAAGGGGGCACAGAGAGGAAAAACGAGCACAATCAGGGGCAGCAAGGGGGCACAGAAAGGAAAAAAAACTAGCACAATGAGGGGCAGCAAGGGGGCACAGAAAGGAAAAACGAGCACAATCAGGGGCAGCAAGGGGTGCACAGAAAGGAAAAACGAGCACAATCAGGGGCACAGAAAGGAAAACGAGCACAATCAGGGGCAGCAAGGGGGCACAGAAAGGAAAAACAGAGCACAATCAGGGGCAGCAAGGGGGCACAGAAAGGAAAAACGAGCACAATCAGGGGCAGCAAGGGGGCACAGAAAGGAAAAGCGAGCACAATCAGGGGCAGCAAGGGGGGCACAGAAAGGAAAAACGAGCACAATCAGGGGCAGCAAGGGGGCACAGAAAGGAAAAACGAGCATAATCAGGGGCAGCAAGGGGGCACAGAAAGGAAATACGAGCACAATCAGGGGCAGCAGCAGGGCACACAGACGGAGCTGTGTGGTGGGGAGCGACCTACCAGTCAAGGTCAGGGGTCGCTCTCTTCACCACGCAGCAGCCGCCATAAATGGGGAGGTGGGAGGGAGGAGCAGGGAATGGGGCAGCGAATGGGCAGTGAGGGGCGGGGCCGCAGGGCGCAGCGGCGGGAAACAGGCACAGAAGGGAAAACGAGGCACAATCAGGGCATCAAGGGGGCACAGAAAGGAAAAAAAACGAGCACAATGAGGGGCAGCAAGGGGGCACAGAAAGGAAAAACTAGCACAATGAGGGGCAGCAAGGGGGCACAGAAAGGAAAACGAGCACAATCAGGGGCAGCAAGGGGGGCACAGAGAGGAAAAAACGAGCACAATCAGGGGCAGCAAGGGGGCACAGAAAGGAAAAAAACCGAGCACAATCAGGGGCAGCAAGGGGGCACAGAAAGGAAAAAACTAGCACAATGAGGGGCAGCAAGGGGGCACAGAAAGGAAAAAACGAGCACAATCAGGGGCAGCAAGGGGGGCACAGAAAGGAAAAACGAGCACAATCAGGGGCAGCAAGGGGGCACAGAAAGGAAAAGCGAGCACAATCAGGGGCAGCAAGGGGGGCACAGAAAGGAAAAACAGAGCACAATCAGGGGCAGCAAGGGGGCACAGAAAGGAAAAACGAGGCACAATCAGGGGCAGCAAGGGGGCACAGAAAGGAAAAACGAGGCACAATCAGGGGCAGCAAGGGGGCACAGAAAGGAAAAACAGAGCACAATCAGGGGCAGCAAGGGGGGCACAGAAAGGAAAAACGAGCACAATCAGGGGCAGCAGCAAGGGGGCACAGAAAGGAAAAACGAGCACAATCAGGGGCAGCAAGGGGGCACAGAAAGGAAAAACGAGCACAATCAGGGGCAGCAGCAGGGCACACAGACGGAGCTGTGTGGTGGGGAGCGACCTACCAGTCAAGGTCAGGGTCGCTCTCTTCCTACGCAGCAGCCGCCATAAATGGGGAGGTGGGAGGGAGGAGCAGGGAATGGGGCAGCGAATGGGCAGTGAGGGGCGGGGCCGCAGGCGCAGCGGCGGGAAACAGGCAAAGAAGGGAAAACGAGACACAATCAGGGCATCAAGGGGGCACAGAAAGGAGAAAAAAAACGAGCACAATGAGGGGCAGCAAGGGGGCACAGAAAGGAAAAAACTAGCACAATGAGGGGCAGCAAGGGGGCTCAGAAAGGAAAAACGAGCACAATCAGGGGCAGCAAGGGGGCACAGAGAGGAAAAAACGAGCACAATCCAGGGGCAGCAAGGGGCACAGAAAGGGAAAAAAAACGAGCACAATCAGGGGCAGCAAGGGGGCACAGAAAGGAAAAACGAGCACAATCAGGGGAGCAAGGGGGCACAGAATGGAAAAACGAGCACAATCAGGGGCGGCAAGGGGGGCACAGTAAGGAAAAAACGAGCACAATCAGGGGCAGCAAGGGGGCACAGAAAGGAAAAACGAGCACAATCAGGGGCAGCAAGGGGGGCACAGAAAGGAAAAAACAGAGCACAATCAGGGGCAGCAAGGGGGCACAGAAAGGAAAAAACGAGCACAATCAGGGGCAGCAAGGGGGCACAGAAAGGAAAAAACGAGCACAATCAGGGGCAGCAAGGGGGCACAGAAAGGAAAAAACAGAGCACAATCAGGGGCAGCAAGGGGGCACAGAAAGGAAAAAGCAGAGCACAATCAGGGGCAGCAGCAGGGCACACAGACGGAGCTGTGTGGTGGGGAAGCGACCAACCAGTCAAGGTCAGGGGTCGCTTCCACTTAATAGTCCCCTGCTACATAGCAGAGGTCTACAGGATAATATACACGCCTCAGGTTTTACCACACATGCTAGAGGGGTGTTTTCTTGGGTTAACCCTAGATCTCCCTATTCCCTAGTACCACTTGATACGGACAGAGACGGCAGATATGTGATATCCAGGTGCCAGGGGAAGGGCATGGACCTAGTAATAGTGAATATTTATGGCCCAAACTATGATTGCCCTGAATTCTTTGACGTACTTGCGGCCACTGCCAACAATTTCAGGGAGGGACAATTCCTTTGGGGAGGAGATCTTAATCTGGTCAGAAATCCAAACATAGATCGGTCGGGGGGCCCTGAGAGACGCCCCTCAGCCGCAGCCCGGGTGTTGGAGAGCGCTATGGTTAGAATGGACCTGTGTGATGTCTGGCGCACGCTGTATCCGTGCAAAGGGGCTACACACACTACTCAGCTTATCATAACCTACATACCAGGATTGACTATTGGTTAACGACCTCGCTTCTACACGATAACGTTAGAGAGTGTACGGTTCTCCCACGCACTTTGTCTGATCATTCGCCCCTTCTGCTAGTGATTGCCACCCCTAGGAAGACCATACCGCCATTCACTTGGAGATTCCCCCCCTATTCACTGCTAGACTCTGCCTTTAAGGAAGACTTGGCTGACGCAATTGAGACTTTCTTTACAACTAACATGGGTTCTGTTGCTAGCTTTCAAGTGATTTGGGAGACTTTCAAGGTTTACATTCGTGGTGTCGCTATGGCTAAGCATTCGGGGGTCCTCCGTTCTATTCGACAGCGCCTGGTGGACTTAGAAAAGAAATTGGGAGTCTTAGAAAAACGACAACTAGCGCACGCTGACGAAGCGGTGTCGCTGGAAATTAGGAAACATTTGGCAGAATATCAAGAAGCGGCGGACGCCGAACTAAAACATTTAGGTAAATACGCCACTGCGCGGGTATACGGGGAGGGAGAAAGGCCGAGTGCGGTTCTAGCACAATTACTTAAGAAAAGGCACAGTAAAACACAGGTCACTGAACTCAAAACGTCTGACGGCGAGGTGTTGACTGAGGAGGTGGACATTGCGGAACTTTTCAAACAATACTATGCAGAGCTATATTCTACTCGTTCTACCGGTACGGAAGACAACATTTTAGACTATCTCTCCTATATCAAACTCCCCTTCCTCACTAATACGCACCGTGAGTTCCTGATGAGGCCCATAGAAAAAGACGAAATTTTACTGGCTCTGTCGGGTATGAAGGCCGGAAGTGCCCCTGGAGTGGACGGCCTCACTGTAGCCTTCTATAACGCGTTCCTTGATGTCTTATCTCCGCATTTGCTTGCGCTCTTCGACGACATGTGCGTATCAGGCACTATGCCGCCTACAATGAGAGAGGCTGTTATAGTTGCTATTCTCAAACCGGGTAAGCCGCCTGAGGAGTGCGGATCTTACCGCCCCCTTTCCCTGCTCAACGTTGATACCAAAATATTTGCTAAAATCCTAGCTAACCAGTTGGTACCCCTCGCTCAGACACTAGTGGCCCCTGAACAAGCTGGGTTTATCCCGGACAGGAACCTCACCTACAATCTACGCACAGTCTTCGGGGCCTTACAGCACATCCGGCAAGACTCAAAGGCGGTCGCGGTCTTCCTCGACATGGAGAAGGCCTTTGATTCCGTTGAGTGGCCCTTTATGCGTCACGTCTTGACTAGGATGGGTCTCGGACCAGTCTTCCTCCAATTGGTTGGAGTGCTATACAATTCCCCCTCCGCCAGAATAAAAATAGGCAATCTGGTGACAGATCCCATCGCCATTACCAGAGGGACGAGACAGGGATGCCCGCTGTCTTCCATATTATATGCTTTAGTGGCCGAACCACTGGCCTGTGCACTACGTGAGTACCACGGTCACAGGGGTGTTAGATTCCCAAAATATGAGCTTATAGTGTCTACCTATGCTGATGACACATTATTATATGTCCGTGACCCGGAAAACAACCTCTCTTCAGTCTTGAGAGAGGTAGTGCATTTTGGCGCTCTATCGGGAGTTGCGGGTCAATTGGTCCAAGTCGATAGTTTTTCCACTCACGCCTAACACGACGCCTTTCGAACTAGACTACCCCCTACAGTGGTCCACGGACGCGATTAGATACTTGGGTATTCAGGTGCACTCTGATTCGGAGACGGTTTTTAGGGAAAACTATGGCATTGCCGTCAGCAGATTAGAGGACGACGTAGAAAATTGGATCAGGTTGCCCCTGTCTCTGCTAGGTAGAATTTCAATTATGAAAATGGTGGTGCTACCGCGGTTTCTGTTCCTCTTCACAAATATCCCTATGGTATTACCCAGCTCCTTCTTCCACCGGGTCACAGCGTTGATGATAAAATTAGCCTGGGCGGGCAAACAAGCAAGGGTCAAATGGCAGACACTTACCCTACCATACCACATGGGGGGGCTGGGCGCCCCGGATTTAAACTTATACTATAGAGCAGCGCAGAGCGCGCAAGCTTATCATTGGATTCATGGCCCGCCAGATGCCCCACATCTTCGTATGGAAGCGATCATTGCTGACCCGTTGCCTCTCCCGGCCTTGATATTCGAAGACTCAGACCGCAGAACAGGGATACTAGATTCCATTAATGCGACTCGCCACGCCTGGCATTATTTACTACAACTTCAGGCTGGAGCTATCCTGTATTCCCCAGCCATGCCAATCGAATGGTCCCGTTGGTTGCCCCCATGCAGGGACAGAGGGGTGGTACGTGCGCTGGGCTCACTGAACATCCTGACTGCCGGTGATCTTTTCCTGAATGGCGTGGCAAAAAAGTGGGATGAGTTAGAGCACCAAGATACCGCTGGTACCCTGCTACAACAGTTCCAGTTCCACAGGACGCAACATGCTGGGTGAGGACCTTCAGGAACCCCCAGAGTTTACGGAACTGACCTATACCATTAAGGGTAAGTCGCCCCGCAAGATCGTTTCTAATATTTACAAGCTGTCTATGTCCCATAGGGCAAATCATTACTCCAAAGCCAGGCTGGACTGGCAGCGGGACTTGCAGCAGCCTATAGATGACTCCATGTGGAATTATTGTTGCTCTAGTACACGTCGCATTTCCCTAAACGGTAGGCACAGACTGATCCATTTTAAATATTTAAACAGAGTATACTATACGCCAGAGAGGCTACACAGATATGGGTTGAGGGATAATCCAGCCTGTGAAAGATGCAACGAACAGATCGCAGAATTTTTACATTTGGCCTGGTCCTGTCCGGGGATACAAAAATTTTGGGAATCTGTTTTTAGCGAACTGGGGAAAATAACTGAATTAACACTTCTCCCAGACCCTGCATTAGCCCTACTGGGATATTCCAAACGGATTCTTAGGGGTGGGCGGAGGATAGTTGACATGGGACTTCTCCTTGCGAAACGCAGGGTAGCGATCAGCTGGCTTCGCGGCCCCACACCCACTATGGGGCAGTGGTCGCATGATATGCTAAACTGCAGCATGCAGACTGAAAACTTCAGTGACCTTCTCCCCCCCCCGGAGTTGTCCCAAGAACTTCTGGGGGCTTTACACAACATATCTGTCCACCAGAGAGACTGACACGAATGTGACTGGTAACACCATGCGGGAACGTACTACCCCCACACCCGCTAGTTAGTTCCCCTCGTGTCACCCCTATTCAGCAGCACAAATCATGGCGTTGAGTGATCCCTGACCCTACGTTTCTAATTTAACGCTCTTGCGTAGACAGGAGGGACTGTATCACAGGTTCCGGTATAGAATATGGGTACTTACCACAGTGACATGCCAAATTGCAGCTGATCTGTATGTATTATGTTTTTTGTAATTGACTGATCACCATGTGCACAATTTACTGCTGTCAAGATGTAACATCATGCATTTAGATTGTTATGTATAAGTTTAATAAATAAATAAATAAATAAAGGAGAGCAGCATTGCACCCTTGACCATCGCAAGAAGCCAGCCTGCTGGGCGGGGCGGAACCCGAAGAGTCGGAGGACCCGCGGAGAACGCAACCATCACGCAGGTAAGCGGCTTTGCGCAGAGCGGGTGAAGGAAGAGGGAAAGTCAGCGTGTAACGGAGTCTACACCCATTACGGAGTACAGACGCTGACGGTTTCAGGCGAGTGGATAGACATCCACTAAACTATTAACTATGTCGGCTGCAGAAATGAAGGAGAGGGAGGAGGCAGCACTGTCTATTTTTAATGATGCACAAACAACGACAAGGAAACTTGTGAATGCAACTAGCAATGGGAAAGTATCGGATGTGACAGCAAGGCTAAAATGGCTAGAAAAATTAAAACGGGGGAACTATCGAAATGGTGGGAGTCAAAATCGCTCCAGCATTATCTGGAAGTAAAGTGTATTCCCAGAGGCCTGAGAATCTTGGTGGCCCCCACGTACGAAGATCCCAACCCCAACATGCTCCATGAGTGGGCTGACAACAACCAGGAATCATCGAGGAGAATGTTGGCCATACTGATCAAATATGCCGAAATCGATCGACAAAGAATTATGGAAGAAATCAATCAAATCCTTGAGATGCTAGAGAAAGAAGCGGAACAATATCCTATTGAAAAGTTCAAAATAGAGATGAAAGAACGTCTCCGCAAACTCGAAGAAACAATAAAAGAAAGAAAGGCGCAAAAGTTTTTGCGCGATAAGAACGATTATGACAGTGGTCAGATCTACACCTTTGCAAAGAAGTTCAAAAATTTGCGGAGACAGAAGATGTATGTCAGTGACAAACCGGCAACGGAAGTACAATCGGAACTAAGCAGTATCCAAAGTTCAGATTTAGAAACAGAGGGTGATGAAGGATCAAATATACAGGGGACTGTAACCTTTCCAACAGTAATAGATGAGTTTGGTTTTTTACAACAAGAGCGGAGGTTCAACCTCACCCCAAGAGTGCCAGCAGTAAACACAGGTCCACCAAGAGGAAGAGGCAGAGGCAACAAAGGCGCAAGGGGGCAAAGCAATACTGGTCCCGGAGACAAAGCCAAGAGCAAGCCGGGCAGGAGATAAATAGAGAAAGTGCAGCCACAATTGTGAATTTGACTGACATTTCACTATCTGAAAAAGAAAAGAATATCCTCAAACTAGGCTTATCATATTGTCAAGAAGCAGAATTCGACTACGTCAAAACCCGAGTGGACATTTTTAAGTTCACAAGAGCTTTAAAACTTTAAAAAAAAAATTCAATCAATCAAGGTCGAAAGCCAGTAACTACAGCTATTAATACACCGACAAGCGTGAGTCAAAGTGGTAGTTTATTGGTGAATGACATGAATTTACTATTGGACTTAAGGCAACTAGAACAGGAAGAAGGAGCAACTGCTTCAAGTGACTTGGGTAGTGCACAAAGCTCTATTGATCAAGCTATGGAATTAGCAGCAGAACAAGGTCTTGATATTACAGCAAGGGAACAAACGAGGTTCAGACCGAATTCAAGATTTATACCAATGATGACAAAGGATTCAGTGGACATTTATAATGAACTGGTAAACAATGATCTGAAAAATCTCGAAAAATGTACTAGTGTTAAAAATAAAATAATGTTGCAACAACAAAAGGAGTATAATGTTCTAGTCACTAAATTGTCATCTAATGCTAATTGTATTGTGCATAATGCCGATAAAGGTGGGAACGTGGTCTTATGGGATAAACAGCTGTATTTAACTGAGGCATATAAACAACTCAATAATCGTCTGAATTATGTAAAGATATCTGAAGATACCATGACCACAAGTCACCGCCTTTATAATATTCAATTGCATGAATGGCACAATCAATGTATACTAACACGTGAGGAATTAATGTTCCTGAAAATCAATAATCCTGTAATTCCTGTGCTCTACCTAATACCGAAAATTCACAAAGAACTACAAAACCCCCCAGTACGCCCTATTATTTCTGCAATTGGCAGTGCACTAGAAAACACTTCGAAATTTGTGGATTCATTTCTTGCCCCTCTAGTGAAAACACTTCCGTCCTATATTCAGGACACGGGTGATTTTCCTAAAAGAATTTATGATGTCCCTTGGGAAGAGGATCTTTTGCTGGTAACAATAGATGTTACAACACTATATACCAGCATTAGGCATGATGATGGCTTGAAAGCCATTAAACACTACCTAGGCAACAGGCCATTAAAGCTATGGGCGCATACACAAATGCTGATAGCAATGATTGCAACCTGTCTGAAAAACAATTTCTTCCTGTTCAATGGGGAGCTGTTCCATCAAACCTGCGGAACAGCAATGGGCACCTGCTTCGCCCCCAGCTATGCTAATTTGCATATGGGCTGGTGGGAGGAGCAAACCTGCGGAACAGCAATGGGCACCTGCTTCGCCCCCAGCTATGCTAATTTGCATATGGGCTGGTGGGAGGAGCAGGTGGTCCAGGCAGAGTATCAGGAAGAATGGCAACACAACATATTACATTGGAGTCGGTTTATTGACGACCTGTTTGTTGTCTGGAAAGGCTCGGAACAATCAGTTAAGAACTTTATTAAAAAACTACAAAGTAACAATCTGAATTTAAGGTTCACTAGTACAGTCAGTGCCACCTCAGTGAATTTTCTTGATTTAACTGTCTATGTAAAAAATGCAAAATTGCATACTATGTTGTACCGCAAATTGATGGCAGGAAACACGTTGCTTCATGCAACAAGATTTCACCCCACTAACTTGATCAGGAGCATCCCCTATGGGGAGTGCCTACGAACAATGAGAAACTGTAGTGAACAAGAAACCCTAGATAAAGAACTAGAATGCCTGAAAAGTCGATTTAAGACAAGAGGATACTCAGAAGACTGTGTCCAATCAGCCATATATAAAGCCAAGACAAAAACAAGAGAGGAAATTCTTTTCAATAAGAGTAAAACTAAAAAACAAAGTGAAGAGGCGAATAATAACCAGTGTAGAATGATCACCTCTTATAATAAACAACACAGTAAAGTGAGGAGTATCTTATGTAAACACTGGCACCTTATACGTAATGATCCCGTGTTAGGGAAAACAGTTCAGAAAAAACCTACTATCACATTCAGGCGAGCAAAATCTCTCAAACAGTCATTAGTAAGCAACATGATTCCCCAAGTACGATCAGTAGCCGCAAATTCATCATGGTTAAAAAGAAAAGAAGGCTTTATAAAATGTACAAAATGTAAAGCCTGTCTACATGGAAAGAACACTGCAGTATATAAACCAGGCCTTTCAAAAAGAGAAAAATAAAAAAAAAAATTCACATGAACAACAGATTTTGCAGTGTACGTGCTTCAGTGCCCATGTGGCCTGAAGTAGGTAGGCAGCACAATCCTTCCTGTTCACAAAAGAGTGCTACAACATCTAAGAGCCATAAAAAATGGCGATAAAACATACCCAGTAGCCCGCCATTTTGAAACACACCACAGCAGAAAAGTGCAAGGGCTAACCTATTTTGTGATCGATTCCATTCCAGCCAATATTAGGGGAGGTGATCGGGAGAAAAAATTAAGAAAGCTAGAATCCTGCTATATATTAGAACTCTACACAAGAACCCCGACTGGTCTAAATATGGAAGAAGATTTGCATACCGATTTGTAAATATTACTGTAGTTGCAAAAGATATTTCAGAACAACCCTCTCCAGAATCTCTGTTTTTAACCATTTATATACTGTTTTAAATTTTCTGTTTTGTTTTGATAAATTGCACATTAAACTGAAGGAGTCAGACATTTTGAAAGTTCATATGTGATATGATCAATAGTTTACATAAAATACTTTTTTCCATAATAACTAAATTGCTAGCATGAAATTGCCCACTGGGGCTGAAATAGTTTTTAGATCTTTTTTGATTGAGTATAATGATCAACAGGTCAGTGTGAAATTGCCCACTGGGGCGGGATGTGTTTTAGATCTCTGTGTTTGATTATAATGATCGACTGGCAGGGGTAAAAGGTCTGCCCACTGGGGCTTAATTATTATCCTAATAACTATGAATTGTTGAGAGCAATGTTAATTAGTATTACATTTACAGTGTTAATATTCTCTGTAAGAGTATAAAAATGGGCATGTCCAAATATCCTTTACTGAAATGTAAAAGTTTATAGGAGAAAAAATGGCATGCCTAGAAATGTAAACTTGTTTAAAAACTATGAGTCTGCCTTCCATTGCACTATGTTTGTAGTCCATCACGTGACACTGTTATGAGCACTGCATTTAAAATGGTTAAAACTTTATGCAATCTTGTTGGTGAGCAAGCCTGCTGGGCAGGCTAAACGCGTCCGAACAGCCGACATTAAAGTATAATTCTTTGGCCAGAACACGGCGTCGTCATTCCTTGTTTGCGAGGCTAAGTTGGCAATTAATCGGACCTGGCTTGGTTGGTCCGCGATGACGACGCGCCCCCTGATTAGGTGTGTGACGGATGTAAACAAGCAACGAGACGGCATAAATATATATATGTGAATCTTTTATTTTTTAGCACAGTTAAAAATAGGTAGCAAAAACAAATGAATATACATCACAATTGCATTCAATACAAAGAACAGATTACCTAAAGTGCTTGTGCACGTGATTTCGATTTTATACACAGAATAAATATTCAAATTCACCTAGTACATAGATTTTCCTACCATTCAGATCATTGTTAAAACAAATAGCAGTCAGTACTGCAAAACAATTCACATATTAAAAAAGGGGAAAAAAGGAAAAGAAACTATCATGCTTAACCAGATTCCTTCGAGCTATCTATGCCAAAAAAAAAGACAGCTACGAAGTCGTTATTTATTAGTTGGACAATAAGTTCTTTGCAGATAGCACTCCAGCTGCGAGGCAAGAAACGGATAACATATAGCTTCCTGCTCTTTCTAAGACATGAAAGTTTGTTCCAATAAAGGTACATTCTCAATAATCGAGATAGCATAATATTGTTAGGCTCTCCACTCTTGGTGTGGCATTATAGAGAATCCAAGTATTTCCCGTGAGTTAGTCTGGGTATTGATACTATACACTTTTCATAAATCGGTAGTACTGGCTAATTGTAATTTTAATTTCAATTTTTTTTTTTTTAAATCATGGCAGTTTTATATATATAAACAAGTGAACATATAGTTAGTTTTATAACTGATGTTTTAGTATGAAAAACCATTGTAAAATACTGATATTTCCTTTGTTTTGCTTTATAGTGATAACGTCTGAATGATTAATAATTGTCCTGAAGAAGGTGATGAAAATGTGATTTTTCACCGAAATGCTGCGTCGACTCATTTTTTGGCATAGATAGCTCAAAGGAATCTGGTTAAGCATAATAGTTTCTTTTCCTTTTTTCCCCTTTTTTAATATGGGAATTGTTTTGCAATACTGACTGCTATTTGTTTCAACTATGATCTGAATGGTAGGAAAATCAATGTATTAGGTGAATTTGAATATTTATTCTGTGTATAAAATCAAAATCACTTGGACAAGCACTTTATGTAATCTGTTCTTTGTATTGAATGCAATTGTGATGTATATTCATTTGTTTTTGCTACCTATTTTTAACTGTGGTAAAAAATAAAAGATTCACATATATATATTTATAGACACATTTTTTGGCATAGATAGCTCGAAGGAATCTGGTTAAGCATAATAGTTTATTTTCCTTTTTTCCCCTTTTTTAATATGTGAATTGTTTTGCAATACTGACTGCTATTTGCTTTAACTATGATCTGAATGGTAAGAAAATCTATGTATTAGGTGAATTTGAATATTTATTCTGTGTATAAAATCGAAATCACTTTCGCAAGCACTTTATGTAATCTGTTCTTTGTATTGAATGCAATTGTGTTGCATATTCATTTTGTTTTTGCTACCTATTTTTAACTGTGGTAAAAAATAAAAGTTTCACATATATATATTTATATACATAACTGTTCTATTGTGATTAATGGCTTTTCAGGGTTCTGAACGAGAAGATTTTAAATTTATGTTCACTTGTTTTTTAATTTATTTTTATTCATGGTTGTGATTGTATTATGATTTATGAGAAAAATTGGATTCTTAATATTTAAGGTCTTTTATATTAGTGGCTCTAGGTTAACAGGTGGGTCCTGACTACTACTGGTTTATAAAAAAGAATCCTTATTATTATCGAACATCTCAGGCGAAAAGGGAATCTTTTCTTGTTGTTTGTTTATAGACACCCTGTCCCTTTTCTTTGAATTAGGGTGGCTCCCCTGTGTTTTGTAATTTCTTAGTAGAACAGTTTGATAGGGGCCTTAGCTATAGGTCACTTAATTGTTACAGAAGCGCAATCTCAGCAGGACAGGCGTTAGCAAACAGTAGAAGCATAGGGAAAAATGACATAGTATGTAAAATTCTTAAGAGCATTAGGTTAAGGAGACCCCCCCAGACCTAGATGTGAGACCCTTTGGGATGTTAAACTAGTCCTGGATCTTTTCACAGCATGGCCTAGTAACAGATATTTAGATCAGAAGAGACTTTCTATGAAGCTAGCTTCTCTTCTCTGTTAAATTTCCTGCCGTCGTGCATCGGATGTTAAAGCTTTAGAGGTAAGTAACAGGGTTTACGACTCCTTTGGAATGAGATTTGAAATTATTAGAAGAACTAAGACTATGTCAGACACAATTTTTTATCCTAGGTTTGACTCTTGCAAAAAGTTGTACATAGTAGATTGCAAGGGAGAATATGATTCCAGAATGCGTGAGCATTGTTCTGATGGTGTTGGGCAACTACTCATCTCATTAGTGAAACCTTTCAAGGCTATAACGTCTGCCTCAATAGCAAGGTCGGTTAAAGGGACTATGAATTTGGCAGGTGTTGACCATAAGAAGTTTCAAGCAAACTCTATGAGAGGAGCTATGGCTAGCCAATCCTTCTGATAAGGTGGCAGAAAAGAGGACATCTTTAGGGCTGCTGATTGGTCAAACTCTAATACCTTCGCAAAACATTACTGTAAACCGATCGAGCATGATGGAGTGAGGTTTGTAAAAATACATCCTCATGAAATTAAGTTACCCCTTATTAATGTATTGACTGTATGGACTAACCAACTCTGAATGCACACATTTACACAAGGGGCATTCGCATTTTACATAATATACTAAACCATGTTGGCATGGGTACGTAGTAACTGTTTGCGCTTTGAAAAACCGTACTAATGCATGTTTATGCTATGTTGTACATTGCACATTTTGCATGTTGTGCACAAATAACGAAAGGGTTGCTTTAAATTAATAGCTTTCGCTAGGATTTAATTAACACAGGGTATTACTATGGTGGGAGGTAACCATAATGGGTTTTATTTCATGAATTAATATTCTTTTGTGTTTATTTTACTTTAGTACGAGATTGGGCCTGCATGAAAATTGCCTCTTGTTTGAACCAGCATGTGGTTGTCTTGGTCGGTACAGAGAACGCATGCGCAAAGATTGGTTGCCTGCTTGCAGACTGCAGAGTGTACCAGCTGATGTAATCCGTGTGAAGGCCATGTTGACCTGTGTCCTATTGTTTATGTGCCAAGACGCGACAGCGACTGTGGGAACAGCCATCACTACGTGCAATTTGAATGTGAAGCGGATATCATAATGTACAATTGTTGCAAAATGTATAACTATGAATGTTAGTGGTATACGAATGTATTGGTCTTTAATCCTTCCTTTGTTAAAACCGGTATAGGATGGATTTGTGAGGAAAACTGGATGAGGCGACCCTAGCATGACTTATGACAACCAATCACAGACCGAGTTTCTACTGATACTGCAACATTGTAAGATAGTGAGCTAGACAGTAGGGTATAATTGATATCCCAATTGGGGTGTGATGGTTCAGTGCGTTCCGGTATAGCAGTGCAGTCCGGTGTGGCAGATCAGAAAGAAGAGACGATCAGAACGCACAGAATATTCAAGAGAGAAGCACACCAAGACAGAGAGAGCAGACCAGCACTAAGCCAGAAAACATTTTAGGTACAAGAACGTTGCGGGAGTGCTTGGGAGGAGACTGCGTCCGAGGAGAACTAGATCAAGGTAGATTGATTGGGAGATTAATTTTGGTTGTTAGTCTATGGCAAACTTAGCTGCTTCTGTCCTGTTAACTTTGTCCTCTGAGCCTATCTCTGAGGACCTCTTGCCACAACCTCGGCCAAGGAAGTGGTTTTCTTGATTCTTTGGTGGGTATCACCCTCCTTAATTGCTTTAATTTTGCACTATATTTCTGCAAGTATTTATGCTGTACCTTCTTTTTCCCCATTCCTATGCACGCTTTGATATCGATACAAATGAGTCATTTTGATTACATTGCTTAATAATTTGTTCTTTTATATGTAATCTTGTGTGTGCACTGAAGATCTGAATTATGAGCATTTAATAAGATAAAATCATTAACTGAATAAATGACTCTGTGGTTATTTAGTTAAAGTATTGAACTGTTTAGTTAATCATAGTCACCATCAACTCTTCAACTAATGGTCCATCGACCAAAGGAAGAAGTCAGTTGAGATTACGGATAGTTAGGAATATACATAAATGTTATTAATGTGAAGCGTAGTACTTAATAAAACTGACAAATTAAACCCCCCAAATCCAGTGCCCGTCTTCAGGGATCACTTATGGGTAATGTGTAATGTGTGATGGGCCCCGTTGTTTGGTAAGCAATTTATGTTTGACGAGATTTCTCTTGGTCCCTGGTTCATGAATTAGGGGTTGCGCTGGATCAGTTTTTCTGGTAGCAGAATGATGGTTATTATTGATTAGTTTGGTGATTTATTGATTATTGATTAAATGTTTAACATTCTATGTAAAGTGAGTTAGTATCGCGTTTCTATGTAGTCTTTGGAACACAGGTACAGAAGGGGATCTGGGAAGCTGGCAAAGTAAAAGTTAGCCTGAAATAAGGCAGAGGAAAAGTGTGAGAAGTGAAATCACACGGGAATAGGTGCATTGTCTGTTTGAATTAGTGGTAACACTTATGTGTTATTTTAGGGACTATTTAGCGTGTATGTAGAAAAAGAGTGAGATAGCGAAGGGTCCACCTGTGAAACTTTGGCCTTATCCCCAGAAGAGTAGCGTGACCTCCTTTCCAACAAAAGGTCCTCTTGTGAAATTTTGGCTTTATCCCTAAGAGGTAACAGGTCCTCTCCTAGCTTGAATGAAGGGAAGGATAGCGGAATTGTTATACTTGCCCGTATTGAAAGGAACATTCTTTTAAGTGAAAAACTATCCTTTATTTAGTAAACGGACAATGTGGTATTGTTTTATGTTGTGACTAATAAGTTATTGTAAAGAAAAAGGACTTAGAAAAGTGCCGAGAATTTTTGTAAAGGGAGGGTCAGCAGTAGGAGGAGAGGCTGACGTCACAAAAAGCCGCGCTGGCATTGGTCAGATTATGAAGACAAAGGTAAGCTCAGATTGGCTGGGTGGTGTGAGCCGCACTGGTATTGGACAGGATAGCAGAGACGTAGAAAGCTCCGATTGGAAGAGTTAGAGTGTGTCGCGTTGACATTGGTCAGGTGTTTAGGGAAGCAAAGGAGTTTGACTGGTGAATTATAGTGGATTGCGTTGACAAAGATTTGGATCGAGTAAAGCTGTTGACAAGTAGCAAAAATTTATTTCGAACAACCAAAACAGGAGAAATGGACTTTGTTTGGCAAAATTAAAAGATTCTTTAAAAAGGACAAACCAGTAATAACGAGAGAAGGAGTTCCTATCCCTCCACCAAAGACACCAGCGTCTTATATGATGTTAAAATATGGTTATCACACATGTGTTTGGCTAGAAAATTGGGTAGGATATACGAAGAATGATGGTGTGCTAGCTTTTCCAGAGCATGGTTCTTTTAATTTGGCAGTATTGTGTAATTTGAGAGAAAAGATGATGGCATTAGACCCAAAACCTAGGCCAACACAGTTTGAAGCATTAGTAGAATGGGAAGATGAAATGTATGAAAGGGAAAGACATAGAGGTGGTAGAGTTAATAGATTTATGTTTGGAAGATTTCATAATGAAAGGCATGAAGGCAGAATGAAGAGATAGAGAAATGGAGAGATAACCGAAGGATTATATCCAGTTTTAATGGTAGGAGAGACTGCAGGAAGCAAATGCAAGGAGAAAAGGAGACATTTAGAGCAATTTGGTTATGGATATAACCCGAATGAATCTGATGATGAGCTGCTGGATGATATATTAGTTAAACGACCACCACCTTATCAGGAAAATTCAGCGATGGTGACACCAAATGCACCGTCAATGGAAACCCCAATGACACCCCAAACGATACCAGTTCCAACTGTAAGCGATGTAGAGCAGGAAGGAGAAGCAGAATTGGCAATAAAAACCAAAGAATTAGTTGAAAAATTGAATCAGATGAATATGAAAATAGATGCAATAACTGTACCAGTAACTATAGGTCCAGCAATACCAGTATTTGAAAATAGACTTATCCATGAACCTTCCTTGACTGTCCCATTAAATTCTGCTATAACATCAGCTAGTAGTAGAATTAACGCTGTATGTGTCCAAAGTGAACAGCCCACTACAGTTACTAGGTCAACACCTCCGACTAATCTAACAATAATTGAAACACCTAGGGAGATAATGCAGTTACAGCCAAAAAGAATAGAGTTGGAAGAAATTCCCAGAAGTGAAGTTTCAACAGGTCCAACAACTGAAGAGTTAGATGATTGGGTGAAAGGGTTACAAAGAAGAAAAACACAGCCACAGCCTATAGATGTATGTAAGTTGAGAGCAGATTTAGAAGAAATGATCATTGGGACCATAAGTCCAGACAGGCTGAAGACTTATCAGGATGATGAATTGATGTATCTGTGTAAGAGTATTACTTGGAAAGCGAAAAATCTTCATGAAAAGTTAGTGGAAGCTGCGGATGAATTAGGAGTAGACATGGGGAGATCAAAAGTGTTGCAGAAGACATATAGAGTGGATTTTACTGAAAAGTATATAGAAAATATGAATACGTCTGGTAGACGATTGCAGATAAAAGAGGTTTTTTTTTGTTTTTTTTTAATACTTTATTTTTCAGTTATAGAATAATAGTCACATTGCATTGCAAACAGTCATCTTACATATCAATCAAATCGTGCCTGACAGGTACAAACACAGTGATGAACGTTATAGTGTTCTACATCATGGTCCAAACCAGTACCGGGGTAATCCAGCCCAACCCGCCGCCCCCCACCCTCAGTCACCCGTCTCAGAGATAAGGATCCCAACCAGCGGTATCTCCCATATGTAGCAATGGAACACGGCAGAAGCCAACCTTCCGAGTCTGAAAGGGAAGTCATGGCTCAAATAAGAAAAACATCCCCTCAGCCCACCCCCTCAGGCACCAACCCAGCATTCACCTGTGTGGCAGAGGCTCGCTTGGCAGTCTCAAAGTAGGACCTCAGCGGCCCCCAAATGTCCCGCGGCTGCGACGTCGCTGGCATAAGAACTGCGTATATTTCAGTGTTGGTGTTGCAGTGTGCCAGACTCCCCAGCCAATCCTGCAGTTTAGGAGCAGACTTCCTGCCCCAGTGAATGGCCACCTCTCTCTTAGCTAATAGCAGCCCCAATGATGCTAGTTTCCTGACTGTCTTAGGTATCTGTATAGTGTACCCTAACAGGGCTATCTCGGGAATGGGGACCACTGGAAGTCCGATTATCTTCCCCAGGGTCACGTGCACCTCCGACCAATAGGATTTCAAGCGGGGACATGACCATGCCAAATGTATAAAATCAGCGTGTGGTGCGTTACATTTCAAGCAGGTGTGTGGTCGTTCGGCGTCTATCCTGTGTGCCAAGGCTGGGGTAAAAGTAAGCGCGGCGGAGAAATTTAAAATGTAACAGCTTGTGGCGACTGTTAAGTGAAATGTCCTTGGTGGCCTCACAGCATTTGGCCCACTGCTCATCCGTGATGGTGCACCCCGTGTCCGCCTCCCAGGCCTGTCTAAGGCTGGAGTCGTCCGCCGGCAGCATCCCGGCGCACACTTTATACATTTTAGAGATAAGGTGTGTGCCGCCGGGGGTCTCCAACACCAGTGTGAGTGGGGGAAAGAGTCAGGCTCAGTCGGGTATGTGGGAAGGTAGCGCGCAGCGGGCTTCACGCGGCTCAGCAGGAATCTCGTCATGAAGTTGCAATCGGCGAACCGGGCGTCCTCGTCTACCGAAAACACATGGCCCCTGGGAAAAAAATCACCCACTTTTGTAATATCCAGCGTAGTCAACGTGTTCTGCACTAGCCTCTCACCCGTGATTGGGAACCATCTGGCATTGGGTAGGGGCAGGGCGGAGGAGTATAAGTGTGTGGCGCCCGTACGCTTTTTCAACTTACCCCACGCCCAGGCAGTTGTGGACACCATCTGTATGTCGTGTTTGTCACATGGAAAGCCCCCGGGAAGCACCTCGCATAATTTGTCAGGGAGCACCAGGTCTGCCTCTGGTCGTAGGAAGGGTATGCGTGCATCCGGGTGGAACCAAGCAAACGCATAGTGACATTGCGCTACCAAATAATAGAGATGGAAGTCCGACACATTGAACCCGCCCCTGTCGTATGGTAGCGTCATTGTAGTCCAGCGAACTCGCGGTCTCCTCCCGCCCCATACCAGTCTAGTCATGAGTGTCTGCAAAGTGTGGAAGAATCCATCAGAGAGGGGGATCGGGATATTATTAAAGAGGTATAAAAATTTGGGAAGCACCACCATTTTCAATATGGCCACCCGGCCAGCCAGAGACAGTGGCAATCGTAGCCATCTTTCGACCTGTTCCTCCAGCTTTCGAAAAGTCTGCCCATAATTCAAGTCGAATGATTTGAGTGGTGTCTAGATGAATATGTATACCAAGATATTTACCGAATCCTGGCACCATTCTAGGGAAATTCGCATTCCCATTGGGCAGTGCCAGTTGTAAGCGGGAATATGATTGATTTGTGCCAATTTATACTAAGCCCTGAAAACCGCCCAAAACGGATGATTTCCCGGATAAGAGGGGGCAGATTGATGTGCGGCTCCCGGACGTAAAGGATGGTATCGTCGGCATATAGAGAGGCGAGTAATGGACCAGTGTTAAACTGAAGTCCCCTGTGCAAATGGCTTTCCTGGAGATGTCTGACCAAAGGGTCCATGGCTAGGATGAACAAAAGCGGGGACAGGGGGCAGCCCTGTCTAGTCCTCGCGGTATAGCCGAAATGGCTCGGACAGGGTGCCGTTCAGACGGAGCCAGCGCCGATGGCTGACTATATAACAAGGAGACCGTGGAGATGAAGCCATAAGGCAGTCCCATGCGTTGCATCACTTCTACGAGGAAAGGCCATTCTAAAGAATCGAACGCCTTTCGGCATCCACAACACCGCAGCCGCGGGGACCTCGGGCTGTATTCTGTGCAGCACAGCGAACAACGTGCGGAGATTCAGGGATGTAGAACGCCGGGGAACTAAACCAGACTGCATCGGGGAAATGATATATTCCATTAGTTGTGAAGGTTTGTCGGCGAGCACTTTGGCTAGAATTTTGTAGTCTAAGTTCAATAGGGACAGTGGTCGATATGAACCGCATTGTTTGTGGTCTTTGCCGGGTTTCGGAAGGAGTATGATTACGGCTTCCTGTAGCGTGGGGGAGAATTTGCCTCTCTAATGCCCTCCGCGTGAACCTCAATTAATTGAGGGACCAATATGTCCTTAAATTCCTTATAAAAATCCCCGGTGAAGCCGTCAAGCCCCGGGGCAGAGGAGCTTCGCAGGGTGTCTATGGCCAGTGCAACATCTGTGACTGATATGGGCTCTGCCATAAAGTCGAGCATGTACTTCTCCAGGAACACCAGCGTGATCTCATCTAGATAAGCAGTCTGGGCAGTGCCATCAGAGTCAGCCCTTGAGGAGTATAGTGTGGTGTAATAGTCTAGGAACTCATCTCTACTGGCCGATGTGGTGGACAGTATGGCACCGGAGGCCGAGTGTAATTCAGTAATGTAGGATTTGCTGTAAGGTGGTCTCAGCATTTGTGCCAGTACTCTGCCAGGACGTTCGCCCTCGCCGTACCTACGCGCTGTCTGATATTTCCCCCATATAGTATCTCCTTTCTGCCGTGTCTCTATATTCTGTCAGTAGGGCGAGTCTTTCCGCGTGGTCGTTTGGATTCGGGAGGGAAGAGAGTCGCGAGTCCAGCCGGGTAATATCTTGTTCAATGCGGGCCAACGTGTTACGGAGATCCCGGAGCACTCCGGCTTGTTTGGAGATGCATACCCCCTTATGACCGCCTTGAAGCCCTCCTACAGTACCGCCGCTGTGTCCACAGAGCCAGTGTTTATTTCGAAATAATCCTCTATTGCCTCGCGCACCTCCGCCTTAAACACTTCATCCAGGAGGGCCCTACTGGGGAACCGCCATTGTCTTTCATACCCCTCCGGGCGTGGGAACAGTAAATGCAGGGTCACTGGGGAGTGGTCTGAATATGTGCTGGGGAGTGTGGAGAGGGAACTGAACCAACCCACAACGCAGGGAGAGAGCAGCCAGTAATCTATCCTCGACCAGGTACCGTGTGGGCCAGAGTAATGAGTGTAGTTGGTGAGAGCGGGATTGCGCTGTCGCCAAATGTCAATCAGTGAGTACTGAGCGCAGAGAGCCTTCAAGGATCGCCTCGCCCTTGGTTTAGCGTCTGGTGCGTTGGACGAGCTATCTAGTGTGGGGTCTATTAATAAATTTAGGTCCCCCCCTAGGAGTAGCGCTTGAGGATCATGTTTCGCAATCCGGGCATTCAGGTCATGAAAGAACTCGGGGCGTCAACGTTAGGAGCGTATATATTAGCCAAAGTAACTTTATGGCCGTACAGGGTTCCCGTGACTATCACAAATCTACCCACCGGATCACGGGTCGCATCAATAAGAGTAAAGGGGATTCTCTTGTTTATCAGTATAGCCGTGCTCTAGCGTAATTACTATAATTGGCAAAATATCTATGTGTGCCTCAGCTGGCGCCAAATTGAGCCTAATCAGTGGGGGGAGGTGTGTCTCCCTGTAAGTAGATTATATCGACCTTGTGTCGGAGGAGGTAGTGAATCACCTGGCGCCGTTTACGTAGTATTATGAAGGCCCCGGACATTCCAGGTCATAAGGGTAAGGGCTGAAGGCCCCTGTATATTACCTAATCGTGACATCGAGATTCTGTGGAAACATATTCCTGTCATGACTGTAGTGTGACGGTAACTCAGCAAGCAATGTGAAATTAAAGTGTAAATTAGAACATTCATGGTGTGCGAACCTACCCATAACCCCCCTCCCCCCACCCAGCCACCTACCAACCCTAAGGCAGCAACCCCTCGCAAGATAACGCGCTCGGGAATCATAGCGATCGCCGGGCAACTGATTGTGGTCCAATAAGTGGGCCCCAAAAGGCAATAAATCAACTTTGCGGATACACCAGAGGGGTGGCAGCCCAGAATCAAGCCGGCCTAATGCCGTATCTGTATAGAAACATCAAATCAAACAACGCAATTTCCCAATTAGACAATGTAAATCACACCAGATAATGCAAGGCACCCTCATTCAGCACCAGTGTTCAAAAATAGGTCCACACTAGCGACAGAGCCACTATGATGTGGGGAAGCAAGTGCACTTTCCACCGTGTTCTGTGAGTTCCGTGTCTTGTGCGTGTGGCAGAATTCCTGGGCCTCTGTAGGGGTGTCAAATATTCTCGATCTGCCGCCCACATCCACCTTCAGTCTCGCGGGGTACAGCATGCCATATTTGAGTCCAAGATTTCGTAACGTAGCCTTGACCCCCAGGAATTTGCGTCGTGCCTCCTGAACCATTGGAGTGAAGTCTGGGTAGAATGCCAATTTGGACCCCTGCCATTCAACCGTGCCGCATTCTCGTGCCAGTCGGAGCGCTGTGTCCCGGTCCCTAAAATTCAGCAGGCGCGCTATGATGGGTCTAGGGGGGAGGCCCGGGTTTGGCCTAGGTCCCAGTGACCTATGGGCCCGCTCAACAACAAAGCCAGGTGTAAATGCCTCACTCCCAAACAGATCCGTAAGTAGCTTCTCGACAAAGAGGGCCATTTGGCCCACTGACGTCGTCTCCGGAACCCCCATTATGCGGACATTGTTGCGGCGTCCACGCGCCTCCAAGTCCTAATTTTTTATGGCCACTTCCTTAAGCAGACACTCCGCCCTCTCCAACCGCTTCAGAGATTGTGCTGTCCCGTCCTCCAGGTCAGAGATACGAGCCTCAGCAACGTCAAGGTGTCTGTCATGTCCCTGCACCTTGGCGCCCAATGATGCGATTGTCTGGTCTAGGGAGTCAAAGCGGGAGTCTAGCGCCTTAAATCCCGCCTTCATTTCCAGCAGCAATGAGGCGACGGAGGCCTCTGAGGTTACAGGAGGCGTCGTGGCAGGACCCTTTTCAGCCATGTCTGTGCTGTGTGATGTCGTGCTTTCACTCACTTTCTCAAAAGGCAAGGTTCGCTGCCTGGGGTCCTTGCGTCCCATTCCGTGAATGCAGGACGGTGGAAAGAAGGGGGGGGGGACCAGGCAGTAATGAGGTGCTCACAGCCAGTGGTAGAGATGTCTATTTTTGCAAGCAACAGGCCCTGTAGAGCGCAGGGGAGCAGGATGGAGCCAATTCAAGAACTGGACGAGAGCTTAGTCCTGCTGGCCAGGGCAAAGTAAAATGGTGGCACCGCTCCTTGGGGATATGAAAATTATAATTGCAAAAGGAGGGTATCCCAGTGCAGGCGGGGTGCAGATGTTCAGTTCCCAGATTTCAATGGTGGGGTTGCACAGTGCAACAGTTCACGTTTATGTACCTCAGGCAGAGTTGCAGCAATCCGGCAATGCGGGTGGATCAGCTATTATGCATGCCAGGCACCGTCTCGCTGTTCTCCAAGGCACCCCAGGGAGTCGTCGTAGGCAAATGGGGCCGCCTTCTAGTACCGGGTGGCCGCCGAGCACGCATCCGCCTCCGCCGCGGCCGCCGCAGCGCCAGGCCAGCGTCCAACCCCCAGTGGTAGAGGCCGGAGGGCCCTATCCCCCTCACGGGCTCAGGAAAACGAGGCAGCGGGGGCGGAACGGTCAGCCCAGCAGACGCAGCACATCGGGACAGCAGGGGAGGGGGGGGGAGCGTGACAATCGCGGGCCCGACTCACCCGGTCTGACGAGTCGTAATCCAGCGGAGAACTCCAACGGCGACGGGCGGGTGCTCCACGCTGTGCCCCGGGACGCCAGACGCGGCTGCGCCGGCCAGTCCCACACCGCCTTTAGCTCGACGAATCTCCACCCCAGATGGATGCAGGCGCCCGGCACTCAGACAGCCGCGTGCCGCATCGCTTCCGCCCTCTGGAGCGCTGCTTTTAAGGGCAGAATGCGGGCGTTGTTCGGGGGAAATCACTCATGAGGCCGGCTGATTACTGGAGCTTCACTCGCTGGCGGCCATCTTTGCCGCCGGCTCGGCCACGCCCCCGCAGATAAAAGAGTTAATGGTTGTTTTGAGAAAATGGGGAGACGTGGAAAGATGGAAGGGTAGATGGATGAGGAAGAAAGAAGAAATGGCTGCTAAAGAAATACATTTACGTCCAGTAAGAGAAGTAGAAAATGTAGCTCTGGAAGAGAGAAGTTCCAGGAGTTCCAGGAGGAGGTTATGTGCATGTTCCGTGGTCTAGACAGGATATATTGTCTTTTACCAATGATCCAGCGGTCTACTAATAACAGATACTCTACTACCATATACTCACTTGGGCCCATACAACTTGCTTCAAGTAAACCACTGGAGTCTATTAGTTTCATATGTTACTCATACCTCAAGATTTTAGTTATTACTTCTTTAACTAAACCTTCTGCTGATCAAACAGTTCTTTCCTCTGGTCAATGGACCAGTTAGGTGGAACTAGTTGATGGCGATAATTGACATAACTTATTATGCATTTCTTAATAAGTATAAAATAATTACAGACTCAATAAGTTTTTTAATCTTTATCTAAAATTAGGGGTTTTGAACCATCTCAAAGCGTTTCAGTACAAACACCCTCATTCGCGGGAGTGCCAATTAAAAAATATCTCAAATAACACTTATCAATTCAGATCCACACAATAACTATGCTCAGAAAGAAGAGGATAGAGACAGAAGAGCATTTATCAAACGATGAATTTCATAATTACCAAAGTATGGTGTGAAGACCAACCCCCTGATCAAAGGGCTGGTAAGGGCCTCCCAGGACAGATCAGGAGACAAAGGCTTCAAGACAGGAATCAGGACAGGATACTTCACCTCTCTAGTTACCGACGACTACGTCGCACCCCTCTCTGACACTCTCTTCCTCCTCGTGGTTCTTCCGCGATCTTCTTTCTAAACCCACCCAAATTAAGTAGATGGTTCTGCATTCGGTTTCTTCATCAGCATTTCAGAACACCACCCCGGCACACCCCGATGTCAGGCTTCTTCAACGCACAAAGGCTCGCTCAACCCGACTTGTCTCTCGAACTCTCGACCCTCGAACTTCTCTCAAAGACAATGTCTCGAATGACTCTCCCGAAGACGACTCTTCTTCTAACTAAACTACCTCAATTATATCTTTCCATAGGCATGTACCACCCATTAATGTTTCTTTGCACAGAATACTAACTTCTGATTGGACAGGCGAGGGGGATGATCATCACACCACACTTATACTTCATTTATTCTCTTTTAACCATTGTTTCCAAACTCCTCCCCTCAAACTTTTATTCCGCCCTTCCTTTCCCATACATCTTTAAACTTTATTAATACATTTGTAACTGATTTCTTGAATAAGTTCCTTCATATGAACTCTTCACCCTCATGTTCCCAGGGTACATCTCCGCCGACCTTGGACTCGTGACAAATCCTTAGTCATCTTCCAAGCTTCCATATCAGGGCGCATGCGTCGCGCCATATTGGTCTGCTCGACTCAGACAACTTTAACAGGCCCAAATACGCACTAATAATAAAGTTGAAAAGGAAAATGTTATTCTCAAAAATAAATGATTCCACTGTATACCACCAACCTCTACTCTAACCCATACCATTTGTTATTTCTTCTCTCTGCATTTACGCTAGTTATAAACCCATTTCTAATTTCAGCAAGCAGGTGCCATGCATGTGAGCTTCAGCGGCCATTTTATAGCTCTTTGCGCAAGCGCCAGAATTTCCTCCAAGCGAAAGCACGTCATACTACGTAGATGCAGTAGATGCATGCGCAGTAAAGATCCCATGTTAAATGCGTTCTAGTCCTACGTCCGTGTTATTTGCAGTTAGTAGACACATAGGCAATCTTCATTCTTTTCCCTCGTATAGTGAAAATGCATATTATTAATCACGAGACATGTCGTTAGTAATTCGCTAGTAAGTTAAATCGAGAGGATTGCTTCCGAGCAAGTCTCGTGTCCGAGTCCTTGCTCCATCAATCCCCTCTCTGATGGCATATTAAGCCATCACAAAATTCCCATCCATCCCAGATATCAACTTTAGCACTTCTCAGTTTTTCTCTATTTGGCCTCCCAACCTTTCATCCACTGTCTCATTTCCTTCTAAATCTCGCATTTTCTTGTATAACCTGCCTTTCATTTCTTCCAAGCGTATTTCTTCATACTTTCTTTTACGTGTCTGTCCCTTTCCTTTTCTATTCAAATGTACCTTTCCTTTCGTACCTTTTCTACAACATTTATATGTAATCAATATTAACATCACTATTGTTATTATCATCACTAATGGTATCATTATTTGACCTAGAAAACTTTTCCCAAACCCAACAAACCATTTCCCTATTGATGTTATACTTTTTGTTAGTCTTCCCCACACACTGTCAACCTCCAGTTGGGTCAAATCTTTATGCATTCTCGTAATATTTTCAATATATCCTTTAATTTCTCTGCTCTTGTCCGGAGTATAAGTGCAGCAATGTTGAACTTTCAACATGCCACAAACTCCACCTTCTTTTGCTAACAATATGTTAAGAGCAAGTCGGTTCTGTAAAACCATTGATCTATTTGCAACCATTTCTGTGTTAATCATTAAAAATCCTCCTGCAGTATCTGTAGAAAGACGATCAACTATGGTTGATAACTTACAAATTTTCTGTGAATTTAGGATGACTCCAACTGAGGGTATCAGTGCACTAAAAATATCTCCTACAATTTCAGAAAAACTAGCCCTTCTTCTTCGTGTTAGTCCATTAGAATTTCCATTGGTTCCACTGATTTTATTTACATGATACATTTTTGGAAAAACTATTCCAAAATAACAGCTTCCGTACCATCTTGCAGGTAACCTGTAATAGGCATTACTCCCACAAACATAATACACTCCTGGAAACACAGGATCAGTTCCCTCTTTTAGTCCCCATCCTCCTAAAATTAGGAAGTTATGTTCACATTCACTGGAACCAATGTAATTATTGTTATAATCTGTCCTTAATCTATGGAGGCAGAATTTTCCCCTTTTCACAAAGTCCAGGGACATCGCAGCATGAGCCTTGCCTACTTGCATAGATTCCCTCCTTCCCAACCCATGGGGGTACATGGGTTTTCTGTGTAGTTGCCTTCTTCATTAAATCCTGTTCTCCTTTCTTCTACTAAATCTAAAAATTATTTTTCTTCTTTTCTTAATGTACATGTTAGATTATCTTCGTGTGCCTGAACTAAATCTATTGAACTCATTGTTATGAAAAATTCACCCATAAATCGTGCATTTTTACTACTAACTACTGGATTCATATTCTTTCTAATAGGAAGTTCAGGAAATATTACATCTAAGTTAGAATAAAAATACTGCAATCTCCCTGTAGTGTAAAATAAACTTGACAAAATACTACATGACACACCATACGTTAAATGTATATGGTGATATGTCATCCCTTCTGATACTGATGAGGGCAATTTCATACATACATAACAGTTGTTAATTTGCATAGTGCTAACATACTGAAATAATAATTTAATAAACACATTAGAAGACGTATTATAATCTGATTCATTATGATAATTTGCCTCATCTTCCACTCCTATTTCTATTTTAGTTTCTCTTAATCTATCTACTTTAACATTAGTATCTGTATTATTCCTGTCACTTGTTTCCATTATTAAAGGTACCCCTACTGTTAGGAATAACCATCCTAATATTGCTAATAAAATACTACAAAAACAAAATCTAAGACACTTTCTTTTAACTCCACATTTTGGTTTTCCACTAACTTCATTGTCGGCTATTTTGTCTCTGAGAAAATTTCTTTTCTCTTATCTTTTCTCTTTTACAGTCTTTTTGTCTTTTTATTCTTAAGGAGGTTTCAATTGGCTTTCGTCAATTTGTGCAATATGGACTTCTTCTGTCTCATCAGTCAGATCCAGGGACTCAAATTCTTCAAGAACTGGAGCCTTGTATTTTCTGTTTAAGTTTCTCAATCTTGGACTTCTTCGAGTTAGTTTTGCTAATGTTTGCTTAGGTCTTGTTTGACTTGTGATTTCATTCACTTGTTCTGGTTCTTTTTCAGATTTTCTCAGGTGATATTTTAGTTTCTTTACTCCAGTTGGCCAATTGTCTTCCTTTCTGACTCTTTTAATTTGTACTGCTCTTTCACCTTCCTTATCTCCTTGTAAAGTTTGTTTTATTTAATTTATTCTGGGCACAATCTGTTCTATTTCTCTGTTTTCTGTGCTTGTACCCTTCTTTTGCTTCTTCCTGCTCAGGTTCTACTGTATTTTGTTCTACTTCTTCCTGAGCTTGTTCTTCTAATTCTGTCTGATCCTGCTCAGGTCTTACTTCAAATCTTTCTTCTTCTGCCTGAGTTTGTTCTTCTAACTCTATCTGGTCCTGTTCAGGTCTTAATTCAAACTTTTCTTCTTCTGCCTGAACGTGTTCTTCTCTTTTTCCCTCCTCAGGTTTGTTTATGTCTTTTTCTGTTTTCACCTGAGTGTGTTCTTCTTCCCCTATCTCTTCCTGACTACTTTCTTGTCTTTTCAGTTCTGTTCTTCTTCTGGTCTCAATGGCATCATCAATTACTTCAATCACTGGGATCCATTCTTCCTCACTTAGCTCGGGCTGCTCATCATATGGTTGTCTTTCAGAATCTATCACTCTAGATTCTTCAATTTCACAGTTTACAACTCCTGATGCTTCAGCCTGCTCAGTCAGTGGTGGCTCTTGTTGATCTAATGGGCTCGGTACTCTTCTGGTATGACTAGCGTGAATCCAATTAGGCAAACCTGCACACTTCACTGCTGTGGTAGTGACTAGTATGACTTGCCTTGGTTTGTCCCTCCTCGGTGCTAGACACGATTTTCTTGCGTGTTTCTTCACTAGCACCCAATCTCCAGGATTCAAATCATGCGCTTGATCTGGCTGTCTTTCAACTGCGTCTTCTCCAACCTGATGAGAGATAGAACGCATCATTTCAGCCAATCCTTTGCAATAGTCCAATACCAGATCATCAGTTATACTCATTAGTTTATTTCCAGGAATGAACACCTGTCTCATGGCTCTTCCCATGAGTACCTCATGTGGACTCATTCCTGTTTTTCTGTCTGGAATGCTTCTGAGACCCATTAGTACAAGAGGCAATGCAGCTGGCCATTTCAGCTTTGTGGATGCACACACTTTTCCCAATCTTGACTTGATTGTGTCATTCATTTGTTCAACAATTCCAGAAGCCTCTGGACGATAAGCACAGTGTAGTTTTTGTTCAATGTTAAATGCAGCACAGATTAATCGAATTATTTCATTATTAAAATGAGGGCCTCTATCTGATTCCAAAGTGACCGGAAAACCAAACCGTGTGTCGCGTCTCCAACTCCTCGGGATCGGCACAATGCTCAAAAATGGTCCACCTCTCGATAGCTTCAAGTCTGTATGCTATAATAGCACAGATCAGTGAAGTGATCGAGCGAGGGAAGGAAAGGATGGGAACAGCGGGGAGGGAGACCTGAAATGACAGGAACGAGAATCTTATTAATAACAAATTGGACTCTTGTTGAACAAGTTATCAGTTGTCCTATAGAATTGCTAAATACCTGTAAAGAAAAAAGAACATGACTTTTCAGTTGAGCCCTTTGAGGTTATTACGGTTCCTATTATGCTGCATAGGACCAGAACCAAACACCTTCAAATCAGGACTCTCTGTAGAAAGGACAGTGAGGAATAAAGAAGAAAGTACAATAAATATAACAAATCTTGTGCACTTGGAGTAGTAATCCTATAAGTGGCACGTTATACCAAGGAAAGCAACCTACTTCTATATTGCTACGCCTGGCATCACAGGGTAGTCAGAGAATAGACCACTAGACTCTTCCACTAGTCCCTGCTACAACAGTCGGCCTGAATGTGGGAAGAAACACAGAATCCTCACTACGATATTGTAGAACAGGTAATGTAATCTACCCAAGGCAGACTGCGATGAGTGTGAAAGGAACCAGAAAAAACACTGTTACATCACAATGCTTTCAACAAGTCAGGCAGTGGATTGATACTGAGTATGCCGAATACACACGTTTGACACACAACCACAAAACATATAACTTTTTTGCATCACGGCTCTATATACTGCACAAGATATGAGCCATACAAATGAAAACACCGTTGTCCAATAATCAGAACAGAACAGAGATACACACAACACGAATATATTGCCGGTATCCCTTCTACCTGCAAGAGACGACAAACGTGTGTCTCGCCAACAGGGAGGGACACCGCAATTCAGGGTTGAGGCAGACTCGACCTCCGAGGATGTAAATAGGACTGAGCGCGAACAAGCTTTGCCTCGGTCCACGAAATACTACAAGTAATTAGAGATGTTGCGACACCCTTACCAGACTCCAGAACAAGAATATCACCAAAGAGGTACGCGAACGTAATCAGCAAGCCTCCAGAATTAGCGGCAGCGTTGCGGGGAAGCGGATGTTCTTTTGTTCTCTTCCGCTATTCTGCCGTCAACGTGCATGCCGCCCTTGTGACGTGCGCGACGTACCGGGCATCATGGGAAATGTAGTCTCAAAGCTCCCATGGCTCACGGACGCGCTGAGGAGCGTGATACGACTCCTCCAGCAGGCACCTTTTTGAGGGGAGAGAGGGTGACCACGATATGAAGGGGGTGGATCGTGACACCGTGGCACTAACTCCCTCAACAATAATTTTGCAACTGTAAGACTGTCATTTCTTCTAGTAGGGTAGGCTTCAACCCATCTTGAGAAAAGGCACACTATGACAAGTACATATTTCAATCCGTTGCAGTGGGGTAACTCAATGAAATCTAACTGTAATCTGGTGAAGGGTCCTTCTGCCTTTCCGATTTTTCCCCAGCTTACCACTGTCTTTCTACCTGGGTTCTGCTGTTGACAGGTTAAGCATCTTTGGCAAAGGCTCTCTGCGATTACCCTGAACTTTGGATTGTACCAACTCTGTCTGAATAGTCTGATCATTGAATCTCTCCCTATGTGTGTTGCTCCATGATACACCCTCGCCATTTTTGAAAGCAGACAATCTGGCATGACTGGTCTTCCATCTAGATACACCCATACTTCATCATGTGGTCTTTTGGTACAGGCTGCCTTTATCCAGATCTCTTTTTCCTTTTCCTCAACTTCTTCCTGCAATTGTCTAATCTCATCCCATGTCTCTGGCACTGAGAAGTACATAAGTTGGCATCTGGTTTCTCCCGTTTCAATTTTTCTGTTTATGGCTACTGCATTTTTAGCGCAGTATTTCGCGACTTGGTCAGCATAATTATTACCAGCAGTCACATAGTCATTTCCTGACTGATGTGCAGCGCATTTTACAACTGCTATCTCTTTTGGCAATTGTAATGCTTCCAACAAATCCTTACATTTTTGCTGTTTCTGGATTGGAGACCCTGGAGAAGTCAGAAATCCCCTCTGCATCCAAAGCTGGCCGAAGTCATGCACAATCCCGAAACCATATTGACTATCCGTAAATATGGTTACTCTCCAATTTTTCCCCTTTTTACATGCCATTGTCAAGGCAACCAATTCAGCTACTTGTGCAGACTTGACCCCAGGTAAACAGGATGCTTCAATTACCCCCAAAATTTTGCAAACTGCATATGCAGCACTTAGACCTCCCTCTTGTGTCCTAAGGCAGGAGCCGTCTACAAATAACTCATGATCTGCTTCTTTTAGGGGTGTCTCTCTTATATCCGGGCGGGGCTTTGTGCATAACTCAGTCACGTCTAAGCAATCGTGATCACTTTCATCTTTTACTTCCTCATCACAGGGGTCTGGCAATAGGGTAGCTGGGTTCAAAATCGTACACCTTGTCACAGTCACATTTTGAGCTCCCAAAATTACTCTTTCGTACTTTGTCAAACGACTAGGGGTGAGGTGCTGTAATCTTGTCCTTGTTAAAAGAATCTCAACCGAGTGTGGAACGAATACCTTTACCAGATGTCCCATCACTATCGACTCACTTTGCTCCAGACTCATACAAGTAGCAGCTACTGCTTTTAAGCAGCCAGGCAGTGCTGAAGCCACCGGGTCCAATGTGGCTGAAAAATATGCCACTGGACGCCAACTCAATCCATGTCTCTGTGTTAAAACTGAAAGTGCACAATTTTCTCTTTCACAACAAAACAAAGCAAAATCTTTTGCATAGTCTGACATGCCCAAGGCAGGAGCCTCACACAGACAATTTCGCAATCTCACAAATGCCTCTAGGCAGTCATCATTCCAATCAATCGGATCTTTTGCTCGTTTCCGAATCATCTGTATCAATGGTTTCTCTAACACAGAAAATCCATTTATCCATTGCCTGCAGTATCCAACCACTCCCAGAAACATTCTCATTTCTCTCTGAGTCTGTGGCAATTGCATTTCTTTGATTATTTTTATTCTTTCCGGTGTCACTTTTCTAACTCCTCTTTCTATTTTATGCCCTAGATATCTTACTTCTTGTCGACAGAACTGTAATTTTTCTGGAGACACTTTGTGTCCTCCTTCAGCCAAATGGTTCAGCAACGCAATTGTACCTGTGACACAATCTTCCCGGGTTTTTGATGCCACCAATAGGTCATCAATGTACTGAACCAGAACAGAATTTCTGGGCATAATCAATGATTCCAACCACTTTTTCAAAATCTGATTAAAGATTGAAGGACTTTCTGTGTACCCTTGAGGAACACGACACCATGCGTAAATGCGATCTTCAAATTTAAACGTAAACAGATACTGGCTGTCTGGGTGCAAAGGAATAGAAAAGAACGCTTGGCATAAATCAATTACTGTGAACCATCCTGCATTCCATGGTATCTGATAAAGGATCACTGCTGGATTTGGCACAATTGGACAACAGGGAATTACAATCTTATTTATTTTTCTCAGGTCCTGCACTATTCTGTACTTTCCGCTAGGCTTTTTCAGTCCCATTATTGGTGAATTACAGGGACTACCCATCACTTCTTTCAGAATACCTTGTTTAACCATTCGTTCAATTTCTGGGATAATTCCTGCTTTTACTTCTGAACTCATTTTGTACTGTCGGGTATTTGGATACACTGCACCTTCCTTCACTGTCACTTTAACTGGGTCTATATTTTTCATTAGCCCAATATCTTTTCCTGTAAAATCCCACACTTCTGGATAAACTGTGGTTCTCAACTCTTCTGGTAATTCATTTTCAGTTATCAGTGAAAACATTTCATCTACTTCTGTTCCCTGCTTGGCCAGCATCATCTTGTATGCCACATCTTCATCAGGGGTTTGGAAAGCGACACCATCCGGTGTACAATAGATCGTGCAATTCATTTTGCATAAAAGATCTCTTCCCAACAGATTTACAGGACTGGAATCGCAAACTACAAACCAATGCATTTCCTTAAAGTTTCCAATGTGCACCTCCATTGGCTTTGTGATTGGTGTTCTAATCTGTTGGTTAGATACGCCTACAACTTGGATTGTCTCTCCCGAGAGGGGTAGGTTTGGGATGTCTGCTGTTCTCACAGTAGACCTGGTAGCACCAGTATCCAATAGGAAAGTAATGTCTTTACCTTCTACTCTCCCATCAACAAATGGACCTGACTGATCTACCGGCAAGGATGTGCAAAGCACGCACTCCTCTTCCTCCCCCCTCAGGCACCGTCATTGTGCAGTATTTGAACGTACCTCATCGTTCTGCAAAAAATATTGAGCAATTGTTCTATTATTCTTACCACTTTCTCCTTGAAATCCGGTGTTCATACTGAAACTTTGATGGTTCACAAAATTTGGCATAGGAGCTGGTGGTACCTGATATTGTGGAGTGACTACCTGTTGCTGCTGATTCATAAGTACTTCATTCTGCATCTGTGGGATTAAATTTTGATTTGGCCCATTATTATTCTTATTATTCTGAGTATTCTTACACTCGTTCTTCCAATGTCCAAGCTTTCCGCACGCATGACAAGGGAACTTCTTTTTCGCTTCTTCTCTGTCCATTCGCCCTTTAAATCTATTACCATTCGTTCCTTTGATTATTCTGACTCTGTTCTTTTACTGGATTATTATTTTGCTCATTTGTCTTCTCTTCCTGCTGCTCTGCCAATTTAACTTGAGCCCACATCATTTTCTCTTTCAGCTTCCTTCGCCTGGCCTCTATGTCATCCCCACAATATTTTGCGTACTTTAAAATTTCATCCACTGTCTTACTTTGCCAGCACAACAGGTGCTGCTGTATCATCTGACTAATTTCCGGTTTCAAGCCATATACAAACCGATACACAAAATGTCCCATATCTTTGTCACCAATGTTCTCAAAACCACTATACTGCTTGAACACCTGCAACAATCGCTCATAGTACGCATGTACAGATTCATTTGGTTCCTGTGTTCTATCTATTTTTACCCAATCTGTTTCTTTAGGAGGGATTTTCCCTTTCAAATATGTAATCACTTGGTGATACTTTTTCATCACTTCTTCTGGCGGTGCTCCTGTTTTTGCATCTCTAGGATACTCCTCATTAGGCCAATCAATTGTGATTTTACATTCTGTCCATAAATCAGCAGGTACCACTATGTCAAATAAACCATCCAGATCTTTCAATATCACCTTTGAGACTTTCACAAACCTCTCTACCTGTTTGTACCACTCAACTGGCTTTTCTCTCAGTTTTGGAAAATCATTTGTAAACAATAAAATATCTTGTCTACTCCATGGGACATGAACATATCCTCCTCCAGGAACCTCTCTCATTGGACACAACCTCTCCACCTTTCCTGTTTCTCTTACTGGAAATGCAGCTGCTGCCTCTCTTGCCTGAACTTCTTCTTTCTTCCTTATCCACCTAATCCTCCATTTATCAATGTCTCCCCATTTCCGCAAAATGTTCATTAATTCTTTTATCTGTAACCTTTTTCCTGAAGCATTCACACTTTCTAAGTCTTTATCAGTAAAATCCACTCGATAGGGCTTCTGTAACAATTTTGATTTCCCTATATCTATTCCAATCTCTGAAGCAACTTCAGTTAATCTTTCATGAAATAGTCTTGCTCTCCTGGTTATACTCTTACATAGAAACAACAGTTCTTCATCATTATAAACATTTAATCTTTCTGTGCCCACACATCCTGTCATCATCTCTTCCAATTCCACTTTCAATCTGCTAATATCTAAAATCTTCGGTTTTGTGATCTGATTTTCCCTTTCCTGAGCCCCCTTTCTATATCTTCAGAGGTGACTACTGTTGTACCTGAAGTTCCAGCCGGAACCAAAGGTCTTCTCTCTCTCAAATTCAAAGGCGTAACTCTCTTTTGGGTTTCCGCATTGGGTTCCACAATAGGGAGATCCATTAGTGAAATAACTGACTCACTTTCACTAACCTGATCATCTGTGATTACTATCTCTTTTCTAGGACTATTCAATGGAACTGTCACAAGTTGTGATTTCTGGGTATCCTTATTATCCCCATATAATGGGATTACTGGACCAATGGTTACAGGTACTGTCAAAGCTTCAGTATTTAAATTCAGTTGACTTATCCTTTGAACTAGTTCCTCCCTAGTTTTGTTCAAAGCTTCTCTTTCATTATCTTGCAACACTCTGTTGTATGATGTCTCATGTAAAATCTGTGGAGTTAATGGTATTCCCATTACTGGCGCACTTGGGACAACCTTACTAGCTGCTTCTTGATACGGTGGTGGATTCTTAATTAAAATATCCTCTAACAATTCGTCATCTGACTCTCCATATCCTGTCGAATTCATATGTTTTGTTTTCTCTTTACACTTTCCTCCAGAATGTTCCTCAGCCATCAACACTGGATATAACCCTTCCGATACCATCGCTCTCCTCCACTGTTTCATCTGTCCTTCTCTTGACTCATGCAAGTGTCGCGGAAAGAATCCTCTATATCTTCCACCTCTGCATTTTTCTCTTTCATATGACTCAGTCTCCCATTCTTCCAAAGCCTCATATTGAGTTAACCTGGGTCTCGGTTCTAAATCATTCATCTTCAATCTCAAATTCTGAAGAATCCTCCCATTAAACGTACCATCCTTAGGAAACGCTAACATACCATCATCCCTCGTGTACTCTACCCAATTTTCTAGCCACACGCAAGTATGATATCCTCTCTCCATCATCATAAAAGATGCTGGTGTCTTCGGTGGCGGAATAGGAATGCCCTCTCTAGTCAACACAGGCTTATCCTTAACAAAGAATTGACATCTTTCTTTTCTCTCCATACATTCTTGAAGAACGGTGCAGGAAATTGTATTCCGCAAACCCTTGAAATTTTCTACCTGGACGTCTTGCACTAACAGTCAAATCAAAATCCCGCATATAATCCTTCTCTCCTCCAATCCTAGCGCGGCTTCTAACTAAGTGTCCAATCAAATCAGGCTCACACTCGTACTCTGACCAATGTCAGCGTGGCCTTTTCCTGACGTCAGTTCTGCTCCTCACTACTGACCCCTCCTTTACAATGCTGTTCCTGTCCCACGCCCGCTGCTTCTACCAATCCCAGCGCGACTCTTCTGTGACGTCGATCCTACTCAGGCGATTTCTCACCCCTCCTTTACCAAGCTCATCCTGTCACGCGCCCGCTGCTTCTACCAATCCCAGCGCGGCTCTCTGTGACGTCAGTACCACTCCGGCAACTGACCCTCCCTTTGCAAGGTAATACGAAAATTTTATTTCTTCAAAAAATTTTGGGAACTTCCTTGTTATTAACAACGTAAAAACATTCGCTACTCTGTCTGTTCCACTAAACCTAAAAGGATAGTGTCAGGATCACAAGCCGGTACACACTACCTGCCCTCCATACGGGGAAACCTTTAGAGAACACCCGCGCTATAGAACTACGATTACCGGCATGCAACGCGGGTCGCGTAGTACGTGACTCGGACGTTACGCCGGAAAAGGAATAAGGGCGGCGACTGCCTGGAAGCGCTGCCGATTATTCTTCCGGGACTGCAGTTGCGATTTCCTTCGGCTAAACCACAGATTTCGTCCGGCGGTAAGAGTGCTCTCGCACTATTCCTTAACCGCCCACTGCTGCATCTGAACGCTGGTGAGTTCACAGAGTTGTCCAAAGACTCCCCTGTTGGTCGAGACACGCGGCTTTGCGGTCTCTTGCAGGGGAGCTTAGGTGCCTATAGTGGCACTTGGGATTGCTCTTTCCCTGTTGGTGAAACCGAGGAACTCGTTCGGTTTCGTGCAGGAAAAAGCGGCACCCGCGATAATTCCGGATATGATAATAATATCACGGGATTCCATGACATTTTACCTATGATTTGTTTGTGTGATGCTTCAAGACCTTATAGGAACCATTACCAAGACATGATTGTTTTCACATTTTTGAACTTCCTTATGAAAACATATCACTTTGCTGAATTGATGTTGAGAGCCCAGTGCTACTTACCTTCTTGAGTCCCTTACACCAATGTGTTACGGAATCTAGCTACAATTGGTCCAGGGTCCGAATGATCTTATGTTGGTTGTTCTTTCTTTCGTTAGCGTCTTCAGGAGAGAGGTCGTTTTAGAGGGGATAGAACCTAGCAACCAGTATGCAGAATATATAGCCTGGGTAGGTGTTTCTTTAGTACGAAGATATACAGTGAGTACTAAGGGGGGACAAGACACTGTCTCTTATTGTGTGTTCACTGTTGCTTTCTCTTTCTTGTAGAAGGTGTTCTGACTGTGCCATCACCCTCTGCTCTCTTCTGATGTTCACGCCTCATTTTCCTTTTGTTTCAGGTAGGGGGTGTTGTATAAAGGGTCCGCAGTATAGTACGGTTGTAGGGGAGAACAAACAGAGGAGGCCTTACATTGGTTTCTTTTTTGTCTCATACACAGATCTCCTCCCCGCAGTTCCTAACCTTTCCTTCCCCCGCTCAATTACCCCAACAGTCTGCGTACGTATCTCTATTCCAGACTTGGGGTAGTTCAGAGGTGGGCCCCCTTTGAGCATCAGCACGATCCTGAGGAATCGGGCGGAAGATCCTGACAGAATAATCGGCCCAAGAATAGACTTCCTCCTGGTCGTGCTGGGTTCATAGATGGCCACCTTAGAGGATGTGATGGCGGCGTTGGCACTTGTTCAAGCTGAACTAGCTGCCTCACGCCAGGAGACAGCGGCCCTACAAATTAGAGTGGACAGGTTACAACGTAATCCGTTCAATGCAGGGGAAACCCACCACCCAACGTCAGTAGTAGTGGAGATGCCTACCCAGATTCCGTTGGCCCCTCCGGAGAGATATTATGGGGACATTAAGAAAGTACAGGTCTTCATTACGCAAGTGTTACTTCACTTTACCTGCAAACCGAAGATGTTCGCCACCAACCAAGCCCGAGTGGCTTTCCTGATCTCTTACCTGGGTGGGGGAAGCTGCACAGTGGGCGGTTCCCATAGTGCAGAGAGATGATCCTCTACTTTACGATTGGGATGAATTCAGGGTTAACTTCGAGAAAACCTTTGATCAGCGAGCCGATACCTTCTCGGCGGATAGAGACCTGTTGGAGTTACGTCAGGGAACTTCTGATCTGGTTTGCTATCTGAACAACTTTCGGAGACTGGTGGCAGAAACCGACTGGCCGGAGGCCAAACAGTCGGCTATATTTTATCAAGGACTTACAGACGAGCTTAAGGACGTTTTGGCACAGATTGACCCCCAACCTCGTACCTGTACGGCTCTCATCGAACTCACCCTCCGTATTGACCATAGGATGCGAGAGCGCAAAGGAGAATACAAAAGGAAAGAGAAAAACGTTCCTTACAGCGAGCGCGCTTCTGGCATCGAGAAATCAGTCCCTAAATCTGAACCCATGGAGATAGGAACGGTGAGAGCGTCCCTGACCCTTAGCGAATGAGACCATCGCCGCAAACAAGGCCTATGCCTGTATTGTGGAAAAAAGGGGCATTTTCTTCGTGACTGTCCGGTCAAGCCGAAGTATGGTCGACCTCGATCAGGGTCAGCCGCCGCTGCAACCATTGAAAAGAAGGAGGAAAACTGCCACGCTTGAGGGCTCGAGAAGGGTTGTCTTCAAGCGGTCGTGTAATCCCTTCGGTAAACACCTTCGTCAGTGTGGAAACGGAGCACTTCTTCTTACCGCTGGTCATAGTAATCAACCATAAACCCAAACACATCCAAGCTATGGTCGACTCGGGAGCCACTGGCTGTTTTATGGACCAGGATGAGGCACTACGTCTTGGAGTGCAACTGATTCCGAAACCTACCCCAGAACTGGTGTACGCTGTGGACGGCAAGGTTCTAGAGTCGGGACCAATTCGGCATAGCACTCCTGAGTATGAACTCATATACGAGGATTATCATAAGGAGAGGTTGTCTTTCAGCATCATACGGGCTCCCCAGTACGGCGTTATACTAGGCCTTCCTTGGTTACAGAGACATGAACCCACCATTCAATGGACCAACAAAATGTTACAAATGGACTCTGCCTACTGTCAGAACCACTGCAATCAAGAAGTGACACGACCATCGAGTATTCTAGCGACTAGACACTATGTCGCCACAGCTGCGGAAAAGAACGTGGTCTTGCCGAGGTGTTACGAAGAATATGACGATGTTTTCAGCAATATTGAGGCAGAGATGCTGCCACCCCACAGAGAATATGATTGCCGCATCGACCTGATCCCGGGGTCGGTAGTCCCTTGTGGGAGGATATATGCCCTTACGGTGCCCGAGACTAAATATTTGCGAGAATATCTGGATAAATACCTGGGATTAGGATTTATACGTCCGTCCAGATCTCCAGCAGCTTCTCCTCTCTTTTTTATTCCAAAAGCTAACGGGGATCTGAGGTGTTGCATCGATTATAGAGCGCTGAACGCCATAACCATAAGGAACCAATACCCGCTTCCTTTGATCCCTGTGCTCTTGGAGCAGGTGCGGTCGGCGGTTGTCTACACGAAGCTGGACCTGAGAGGGGCGTATCATTTAGTCCGTATACACCAGGGAGATGAATGGAAGACCGCTTTCAAGACAAGGTATGGACTTTTCGAATACCTGGTGATGCCCTTTGGGCTTTGTAATGCCCCTGCAGCGTTTCAGTTCTTCCTGAACGAAGTCCTAAGAAGATACCTGGATCTCTTTGTCGTGGTCTATATAGATGACATCCTTATATATTCCACGACAGAGGCAGAACACGTCGTACACGTACGCCTGGTGTTACAAGCTCTGCGGAAGCACCGTTTGTTCTGCAAAATCTCGAAATGCGAGTTCCATGTGAACACGGTGGAGTTCTTAGGGGTTATGCTCACTCCCTCGGGGCAGGTAATGGCAGAGAGGAAAGTGAAGGCCATAGTCGACTGGCCCATTCCTCGCAACGTAAAAGAGATACAGATTCTATTGGGTTTCGCAAACTTCTATCGAAGATTCATACGAAGATTCTTGGACACAGTTGCACCCCTGACCAGGCTGACCAGGAAACAGACCTTGTTCCGATGGACCGAAGAAACCCAAAAGGCATTTGATTACCTAAAGCAGTCTTTCATGTCGGCTCCAATTCTTACCCATGCCAACCCGGATCTCCCGTTCATCGTTGAGGCGGATGCTTCCGATTTAGCGGTGGGAGCGGTGCTCTCTCAACGACATGAAACCACTGGGTGCCTTCATCCCATAGCGTTCATGTCCCGAAAGCTGAATACAGCAGAACAGAACTATACTATTGCAGAAAAGGAACTCTTAGCGATCAGGGATGCTTTCCTGGAGTGGAGGCATTGGCTGATGGGGGCGGTGCATCAGGTAACGGTCTACTCAGACCACCGTAACCTTCAGTTTATGCGGGCCGCCCGCCACCTTACGCCCCGTCAGCTCCGGTAGACGTTATTCTTTGCTGAGTACCATTTTGTGGTAACTTTCCGCCCTGGTGTAGACAACAGAAAAGCGGACGCCCTCACAAGACAAACCACTTCCCCGCTTTCATCCGACACTCCAGAAGACTCCATCATCGAACCCAGTAAGGTGGTGGGTGTTATACAAACCAACGACTTCCTTCACAAGGTTCGACAAAGCATACGTACGTTTACTTGGAGAAGCTGGCTCAAGAAACATCCGGATTGGCAGATGCGGCAAGGTCTACCCATCAAAGGCCGACAAGTATTGGTCCCTACCAACAACCTACGCAGAACAGTGTTCTTATGGTGCCACAACCTCCAGTGTGCAGGGCATTTGGGAGGTACAAAAACTCTGGAGAAAGTGTTGCGCCAATGTTGGTGGCCATCAGTCCGTTCGGATGTCCTAACATGGGTACAAGAATGTCCTACGTGTGCCCAAATGAAATCTGACCATCAACAGTCACAGGGGCTTCTACAAATCATGCCCACACCCGAAGCCCCATGGGAAAGAATCTCGGTGGATTTCATCGTGGGTCTACCCAAAGATCAGGGGAACACCGCTATCATAGTGGTCATTGATTATTTGTGCAAGATGGGCCATTTCATCGCGTGGAAACAAGCACCCTCGGCAAGTCAGCTGGCCAAACTGCTGCTAGTCAACGTCGTCCGGCTTCACGGCCTTCCAAAGTCATGCGTGTCTGACAGGAGGCCCAATTCACTGCGGGTTTCTGGAGAACTTGGTGCACTGAGCTGCAGATAGCCTCTTCGATCTCTACGAGCTTCCACCCCCAGACCGATGGGCAAACCGAAAGGCTTAATCAAACCCTTAAGCAGTACCTTAGGTGCTACGTCGATACTAATACTGACGCGTGGGTGGATTGGTTGTGGGTGGCGGAGATTGCATACAACAATGCCAAGCACTCCTCCACGCAATTCACCCCCTTTTACAGCACATATGGGTTTCACCCTCGGTTTACTCCCTTAGTCGTCCCGCGTGCTAATAACACATACCCAGACCTACGTAAAAGGCTACTGCTTATGCGCAAAACACTGCTGACCACACGTAACAACTTGCTCAAGGCAAAAGAACGGTATAAGGCCCAGGCCGATAAACATCGGAGACCTGGTCCTTTGTACAAGAGTGGGGATTGGGTCTGGTTATCAACAAGGCACATCAGATTCAAAAGGTACAGCGTATTTAACCCCAGGTTTATTGGCCCCTATCGAGTAGTTAAACTTGTGAATCCTGTGGCAGCGAAGCTGAAGTTGCCCGCACATTTCCGGATTCATCCAGTGTTTCACGTTTCCCTCCTGAAACCCTCACATGGTCCAGCGAAGAAATTGCCCAACCCTGTTTGGTCCAAATACACCACAGTATAAAATGAAGCCAGAAGTAATAGCAGGAATAACTCCTGTAATTGATCAAATGATTGAACAAGGAATTTTAAAAGAAATAATGAGTAGTCCTTGTAATTCACCTATTATGGGATTGAAAAAGCCAAACGGAACCTATAGAATAGTGCAAGATTTGAGAAAGGTGAACAAAATTGTTGTGCCTTGTTGTCCAGTTGTGCCAAACCCAGCAGTGATTCTCTACCAAATCCCACATGATGCAGAGTAGTATACCGTGATTGATTTGTGTCATGCATTCTTTTCGATTCCCCTGCATTCGGATAGCCAGTATTTATTTGTTTTCCGGTTTGGAGACCGTGTTTTGGCATGGTGCCGAGTTCCTCAAGGCTATACCGAGAGTCCTTCAATTTTTAGCCAGTTCTTGAAAAAGTGTCTGGAAGATTTGAGAATGTCTGAAGAATCTGTTCTGGTTCAGTACATTGATGACCTATTGGTGGCATCAAAGACTCGAGAAGGCTGTGTTGCAGACACAGTTGCTTTACTGAACCATTTGGCAGAAGGTGGACATAAAGTGTCCCCTGCAAAATTACAATTCTGTCAGCGAGAAGTCCAATACTTAGGTCACAAGATTGAGAAGGGAGTCAGAAAGGTAACATCAGAGCGTATTCGAGTGATTAAGGACATGAAAACACCAACAACACAAAGAGAAGTGCGAATGTTTTTGGGAGTGGTTGGATATTGTAGACAGTGGATCAGTGGATTTTCACTGATGGCAAAACCTCTACAGAGGTTGACAAGGAATGATGTGAAAGACCCAGTTAGATTGGATGAAGAAAGCATGGAAGTTTTTGTTAAACTGAAAGACAGTCTGTGTCAGGCTCCGGCATTGGGAATGCCTGATTATTCAAAAGATTTTGCATTGTATTGCAGTGAAAGAGATGGGTGTGCACTTGCAGTTTTAACTCAGAGGCATGGAATGGCAAGACGACCTGTGGCATATTTTTCTGCTACTCTAGATTCAGTAGCTGCTGCCTTACCTGGATGTTTGAAAGCCGTAGCTGCTACTTGTGTGAGTCTGGAACAGAGTGAAGGGATCATAATGGGTCATCCTGTGAGAGTGTATGTGCCACATTCAGTTGAGATCCTTTTAACAAGAACACGGACTCAGCACCTCACCGATAGTCGGCTGACTAGGTATGAGAGAGTGATACTGGGTGCAGAAAATGTGACAATAGTGAGATGTAAAATGTGAATCCTTCTACTCTATTGCCAGATGTTTGGGATGAAGAAGTAAAGGATGAAGCTGAACATAACGGTTTGGATGTGACTGAATTTTGTACCAAGCCCCGTCCTGATATTAAAAATGTTCCTCTTGAGGAATTTGATTGTGTGATGTTTGTTGATGGTTCTTGTTTGCGAATTGGAACAGGTGTGTTGAGTTATGCCTATGCCGTCTGTACTGTAGCGGCAATCCTGGAAGCATCCTGTCTAAAAGGGGTAAAATCTGCGCAAGTTGCTCAATTGATAGCTCTAATTCGAGCCTGTAAATTGGGAAAAAGTCAGAAAGTGACTATAATTACTGATAGCCAATACGGCTTTGGCATTGTGCATGATTTTGGAGAACTATGGATGCAGAGGGGATTCCTGACCTCTTCGGGGTCCCCCATCAGGAATAGTCAATTTGTAAAGAAATTGCTGGAAGCATTACAATTGCCAAAGCGAATTGCAGTGGTCAAATGTGCCGCACATAAGTCAGGAGATGATTATGTGACTCAAGGCAACAGATTTGCTGACCAAGTAGCACAATATTGTGCAAGGAATGAGACTTCCATAAATCGGAGAAAAACAAAAGAACATACGGTTTGTCAACTTATGTTTACTAACACCATTGAAACATGGGGCGAAGTGAGACAATTGCAGGAAGAGGCAGGTGATGAAGAGAAACGGGAATGGGAAAGGGTAGGATGTAGGAGACGAGAATATGATGACGTATGGGTATACATTGATGGGAGCCCAGTCATGCCAGATAGTTTACTTTCTCATATGGCAAGGATGTACCATGGAATGACACATATTGGCCGAGATGCCACGGTCAGATCATTCAAACAAACGTGGTTTAATACCAAATTCAGGACTATTGCAGAGAGTCTTTGTCAGAGATGCTTGACGTGCCAACAGCAAAACCCAGGAAGAAAGACAATAGTTAGTCTGGGAAAAATAGGGAGGGCAGGAGGTCCTTTTACCAGACTACAACTCGATTTTATCGAGTTGCCCCCATGTAATAAGCTCAAGTATGTGTTAGTGATTGTGTGTTTGTTTTCCCGTTGGGTGGAAGCCTAGGAGGAATGATAGTTTGACGGTGGCAAAACTTTTGTTGAGGGAATACATTCCTAGATATGGTTTCCCAGTCACTATGGAAACAGATAGAGGAACACACATTACTAGTGAAACAATCAAACTGATTTGTGAGGCATTGAGCATTCAACCAAAACTTCATTGTGCTTATCGTCCAGAGGCTTCTGGAATAGTAGAGCAGATAAATGGTACAATCAAGAACAGGTTAGGGAAAGTGTGTAAATCCACAGCACTGAATTGGCCTGACGCTTTACCCCTAGTTTTGTTGAGTCTCAGAAGCATTCCTGACAAAAAGACAGGATTGAGTCCACATGAGATCTTGATGGGAAGAGCAATGAGACAAGCATTTATATCTGCCAACAAATTGATAAATATATCTGATGATCTCATCCTTGACTATTGCAAAGGATTGGCTGATGTAGTACGTTCTGTGTTTCATCAGGTTGGAGCGGACGCGACCACAACACAGCAGACTCAAGCGCATGACCTGAGCCCTGGTGAGTGGGTTCACGTGAAAAGGCATAGAAGAAAAACTTGCCTAGAGCCCCGCTGGGAAGGACCATATCAGGTCATATTGGTGACGACTACAGCAGTAAAGTGTGCTGGCTTACCAAATTGGATCCATGCCAGCAACACACAGCGAGGCCCAAATCCACTTGAACCACGAGTATAGCGGCATCTGGAGATTTCAAGTCCGAGCTCTGAATCAGAGGCTGAAGTACAAGAAATTGGTGAGGTTAGAGCAATAGACTCTGAAACTGGTGAACATAAACCAAAGGACTCTGAAGAGTAGCTTGATGAGGAATTGCTTAGCACAAGTCAAGTAAAGTGGGTACCAGGTACTGGGACTGAAGAAACTGCTGTTGAACAAGAAGAAAGGCAACTCTTTGATGGAGAGGGAAAGGATAGAAAAGAAATAGGTGAAAGAAATACAGAAGAAGAAAACGAAAAAGAAGAAGAAAGCAAACTCAAAGTAGGTGCAAAGAAACGAAGTTACGAATTGAACAAAGAAGAAGAAGTTCAACCAAAGAGGGCAAAGAAAGACGACCATTGGCCAAGCGGAGTTAAAAGACAGGGTGGTGAAAGGAAGACACGAGAGCAGGCCAGAACAGATAAATGAAGTTCCAGGTGAAATAGAACAAGGAGAGTCGGATGACGAATCAGTGCTGTGACCAAAGAGAGTGAGAAAACCAAACAAAAAGTTCAAGTCACCTGACTGGATTTACATAGTGTTGGAGGAAATTGAAGAAGAAGATTTAAACAAAGAGAGAAACAGCACTGACCACGAGCAAGAAGAAAAGAGTGATCTAGATCCACCTTAAGAGACTGTAAACAAACAAAGGTGCCACGTTGTTGACTGAAGAAATTTCTGAAGATCCAGAAGACGTTCTGAAAAAAAAAAAAATTGGATCAGTTAAAATAAAAGAAGGGGTAAAGAGGAAAGCTTTTGAAGTGTGGGATCACACTACATTTTTTTATTTTTTAGAAATATTTTAAATAGATTTTTTTAGAAAACCCATTAGAACTTTATTAAGATTAATATTATTATGGCAGATACACAAGTAACAAGACCTAGATGTAGTTTTATGCATAGGTGTTATAAAGCTTGTTTTTGTCTATTTTGTATACTGATAGTATTCTGGATGATATTAACAATGGTAATACCTTTACATTTGATAAAAGAAGATACACCTCGTCCTAACAATTTGACAAGTCCAAAGGTAGACACTGACATTAAGCAAATTCCTATTACTCACTTAAACCAAATAGATGCTAGTAGTTTGCATCAGTTACTAATTTTTCCTTGAATGTTTTCACTAAATTACTCTAGGAATATGTGGAAACAATGGATGTGAGTGACTGTTATGTGTGTATACAGTTACCATTGTCTATTTCAGAAGGTGTGACCTAACATCACCTTCCTTTGACTTATGGTGTGACCTGTAGTGTCTTATCGAGTTTGTTGTATAGAACAGGTAAACTAGATTATTATTATTCCAATGTAGATACAATCTTTTCTAAAGTCCCTGTAATACCTGAGTTGAATAAGATAGCACATGCAAATGTCATGGGAGATTTTTTCCTGACAACCAAGCCTTTAGATATAGAATACGCTAATAAAAAATAGTCTAACATGTAAATTGAAAAAGGAAGAGAAAATCTTTTTGGAGATGGTGGAAGAAAGAAGGGCTAAGTTTCAGAGAAAAGCTGTTGAAGAGAAATTAAAAACACCACCTTGGGTTTTCAGAGAAGGCAACTATGACAAAGGCGAGACTTATGCTGCAATGGCCCTGGATTGGTCGCAGAAGGGAAAATTATGCTTACGTAGGGAAAAGACTAACTACAACAATTATTTCATCGGTTCTAGTGAATGTGAAGATTCCTATAAAATTATTGGGGGTTGGGGATTAAAGGGAGGAACTGACCCTGTCTTGCCAGGCATACATTATGTCTGTGGGAGGAAAACCTATTATCGGCTGCCAGATCACTGGTATGAAACTTGTTATCTTGGGATTGTCTTTCCAAAAGTCTACCATGTAGACAAGAGTACAAATGGAATTGATGAAGTAAAGCAAGGACTAAAACGTGTAAAAAGAGAAAGTTTTTCAGAAATTGTAGGCGATATATTTGGAGCATTGATACCTGGAGTTGGGGTTACACTGAATGCATACAAAATTCGACAATTGTCCACAGTGGTTGATTGTTTATCAACGGATACTGCTGGAGGATTCCTGATGATTGACACTGAAATGATTGCCATGAGATCTATGGTTATGCAAAATCGATTTGCCCTTGATATATTGTTGGCAAAAGAGGGTGGAGTCTGTGGAATGCTGAAAGTTCAACATTGTTGCACTTACATTCCAGATAAAAGTAAGAATTTGAAAGGATACATTCAGAATATCACTGATTTGCATAAGGAAGTAACCCAACTAGAGGTTGATGGTGTCTGGGAGAGACTAAGTAAGAGTTTCTCTACTATAAGCAATTGGTTTTCTTCTATAGGTAGTTCCTTAGTAGGAAAAATAATAGTACCAATAGTTTCTGTAGCTGTCATGATATTCATAAAACAAATGACTTATGTTTGTATGAAGAAAAGACGCAAAGAAAAGAAAGAAAGGAAATTAAGTAAGGAACGTAAAGAAAGGAAAAGGGAGATAGATGAGATAGAATTGGAAAATTATAAAGAAAAATTGTATGTAAAATGGAAGGAGCAAGGGCCAGAAGACAAAATAACAGCTATATAACTTGGTAAACCGTATGTGTAGGGATTTTATGATGGTAAACCATCAAAGGGGGGATTGATGGAGTGAGGTTTGTAAAAATAGATCCTCATGAAATTAAGTTACCCCTTATTAATGTATTGACTGCATGGACTAACCAACTCTGAATGCACACATTTACACAAGGGGCAAATGCATTTTACATAATATACTAAACCATGTTGGCATGGGTACGTATTAACTGTTTGCGCTTTGAAAAACCGTACTAATGCATGTTTATGCTATGTTGTACATTGCACATTTTGCATGTTGTGCACAAATAACGAAAGGGTTGCTTTAAATTAATAGCTTTCGCTAGGATTTAATTAACACAGAGTATTAGTATGGTGGGAGGTAACCATAATGGGTTTTATTTCATGAATTAATATTCTTTTGTGTTTATTTTATTATAGTACGAGATTGGGCCTGCATGAAAATGGCCTCTTGTTTGAACCAGCATGTGGTTGTCTTGGTCGGTCCGGAGAACGCATGCGCAAAGATGGGTTGCCTGCTTGCAGACTGCAGAGTGTACCAGCTGATATAATCCATGTGAAGGCCTTGTTGACCTGTGTCCTATTGTTTATGTGCCAAGACGCGACAGCGACTGTGGGAACAGCCATCACTACGTGCAATTTGAATGTGAAGCGGATATCATAATGTACAATTGTTGCAAAATGTATAACTATGAATGTTAGTGGTATACGAATGTATTGGTCTTTAATCCTTCCTTTGTTAAAACCGGTATAGGATGGATTTGTGAGGAGAACTGGATGAGGCGACCCTAGCATGACTTATGACAACTAATCACAGACCAAGTTTCTACTGATACTGCAACATTGTAAGATAGTGAGCTAGACAGGAGGGTAGAATTGATATCCCAATTGGGGTGTGACGGTTCAGTGCGGTCCGGTATAGCAGTGCAGTCTGGTGTGGCAGATCAGAAAGAAGAGACGATCAGAACGCACAGAATATTCAAGAGAGAAGCGCACCAAGACAGAGAGAGCAGACTAGCACTAAGCCAGAGAACATTTTAGGTACGAGAACGTTGCGGGAGTGCTTGGGAGGAGACTGCGTCCGAGCAGAACTAGATCAAGGTAAATTGATTGGGAGATTAATTTTGGTTGTTAGTCTATGGCAAACTTAGCTGCATCTGTCCTGTTAACTTTGTCCTCTGAGCCTATCTCTGAGAACCTCTTGCCACAACCTCGGCCAAGGAAGTGGTTTTCTTGATTCTTTGGTGGGTATCACCCGCCTTAATTGCTTTAATTTTGCAATATATTTCTGCAAGTATTTATGCTGTACCTTCTTTTTCCCTATTCCAATGCACGCTTTGATATCGATACAAATGAGTCATTTTGATTACATTGCTTAATAATTTTTTCTCTTATATGTAATCTTGTGTGTGCACTGACGATCTGAATTATGAGCATTTAATAAGATAAAATCATTAACTGAATAAATGACTCTGTGGTTATTTAGTTAAAGTATTAAACTGTTTAGTTAATCATAGTCACGATCAACTCTTCAACTAATGGTCCATCGACCAAAGGAAGAAGACAGTTGAGATTAAGGATAGTTAGGAATATACATAAATGTTATTAATGTGAAGCGTAGTACTTAATAAAACTGACAAATTAAACCCCCCAAATCCAGCGCCCGTCTTCAGGGATCACTTATGGGTAATGTGTGATGGGCCCCGTTGTTTGGTAAGCAATTTATGTGTGACGAGATTTCTCTTGGTCCCTGGTTCATGAATTAGGGGTTGCACTGGATCAAGCACATGTCAGATGTGGTTTTACAGGACTACCAACATGCATTATGGTAGCCTCCGGTCTTATAAGTAAATAGCGATTCTCCTAATTAAATGCCAAGAGAATCTGAAGTTCATTAAACACACAGGGCCTCATTTATGAAAAGTGACGCATCGCTGCGTGAAAACAGCGATGCGTCACTTTTCATTGCGCCCTCCTTGCGACACCAATGATGCGTCATATTTACAGTATGACGCATCATGTCGGAAGGAGTTACAGATACGTCAGTATTTCTGACGTATCTGTAGGCGCAAAAATGACGCATTGCTGGAGTGTGTCACAAAAGTGACGCAACTCCAGCAATGTGTCCTTTCACATGGGGCAAGCCCCATGTGAAAGGGCCTGCGTCAGTTTTACGCCTGCCATGAGGCAGGCATAAGATATTGACGCATTAGGGTCAAAGAAATGGCGCAGTGAAATCTTATAGATTTCACTGCGTCACTTCTACGACCCTTTCTTGCGTCGAAACGCCCCCCCTGCATACATTATACCTGGCGCAGGTACAATGTGGCGCAGGGGTTTACAAAGTGACGCATCTACCTAGATGCGTCACTTTGTAAATATGACGCACCATGGCGCATTTTTTACACTGCTGGTGCGTAACAAAAAGTGACGCACCGGCAGCGTAGAAGTGACGCAAGGGCTCATAAATAAGCCCCACAGAGGCTAACATTATCCCACCCTCCCATCCCTGGAGTTGGTTGAAGGGTTTGGATAACGACATAAATAATAATAAAAAAAGAAAAAGAGAACCAAACAATACAAAACTAAAAGAGGGTAATAAAAAATGTAAAATGTTAATAATTCAAGATTGTTATATACATTGTGATTGTTTATGTGCTATTTATTTAGAATGTCTTACACCTATAGAGGGTGTTCTAATAGTCCTCTTCAATTTCAGAAAATTCCCAGTAGTTCGTGTCTACGTGCCTCCATCACCTGGAAACCTCTACAAACCGAGTGCTTTCTTTCCTTGGTTCTGCAATGCAAGTTCTTCGTTGTTTGAGGAGTTTCTTTATTTCCTGTTGTGCCATGTTGTTTTTGGACTTTTCGTAATACATGATGGAGAAATTTGGACCGCATTTCAAAGAGGAAGATTGTACTGTGGGCATCCCTATTAGGGTCTAGCTGTATTCTGTTCTAGAACAATTTCATTTGTGATGTAATACTTCAAAGTGGCTGTGTGGAGTTTGCATTAAAGGAATAATGCATAATGTTAGCCTCCGTGTCTTTAATGAAATCCTTTTAGTAGATCATCATTATTGAAAATCATAAATTAACCTCAGATTAATCTCAATAGTCAATATATGATCGAAATATAAAATCAATAATGCTTAATCAAATTCAGCAAAAATATTGAATCAACGTGTGTCCCATAAAGGATTTAATCCCTATTATAAGAATCGGGTTGAAAAATGGAGTTAGTCAGCGCCCATAAAGGGTTCTAAATCGAGAGTGAGGGAGAATAAGCATAAAGCTTCAGCAATTGAATTAGCTCAAACAGATCAAAAAATATCAAAGCAATAACTTCTCATAAAGAGTTGTTTAAAAAACTCAGTAGAGTTACAATGCAATAAAGTCTGGGTAAATGGGAAATCGGACAAAAGAAAGTGGTAGGGCGAGTGGAAATTGTAGAAAGGGTGGAATGGGTGGTAAAGCTGCTCTAGGGACACTCACTATTATAGACTTCACATTTCACGACATTGCAACATGTTTCTCTTCTCGTCTCCCGTCAGCGTTCAATGCTTTCCTTGGAACAGGATCACGCCTGATCTCACACGTATACAATAGTCCTTAGACGATAATGTTGCGCTCTCAATAATATGTTATCAACTATGCTTTCACATGGAGTCTGCTTCCTTCAGGCTGGCTTTCTCACATATGTATGATGTTATTTAATTTTCTAGTATCAGCTTCTAACCAGTAAACCATGTATAAATCGAAACATCTATTTAATAAAAAGAAAATATTTCTACAGGATCATCATGAAGGGGTAAAATAAGTAGGTGTAGGAAAATGCCTCTTTTGACATGGTTAGCCCCACACTTTTTGCCTGATGTCTGATGTGATTTCGAACTGTAAGTGCACTGGGCCACTGCTAACCAGGTTCCTAGTGCCAAATCTCCTTCCCCACAAACTGTACCACGATTGGTACAGCTCCTGTTTCCCCTGTAAGCCGCAGGGCATAGGGACAGAAGAAGGTCCCCTAGGGACCCCTCATCCGGACCAGGCGGTACTGCTATTGCAGGCTGCATGTCCAGGTGCAGGACAACCAAAGAGTCAATATGGCACACAGCCCTGTGTGCCATGCCATCCTCACACTGCATATGATATGGGTAAGTCACCCCTACGGCAAGTCTTCCGCCCTAAGGCAGGGTTCACTATATCCTATGTGAGGGCATATCACCAGGAGCAGATATGCCCCTACAATATCCAGTCCATTCTGGGTGTTGTAAGTGAACAAGGAAGCCATAAAGAGTACATGGGCTGGATGCTCGTCAGCACGAGTTCCCAGCTCCATGTTGGCTTCACTGATTTCTAAGATGTTTGGTACCAAACATCTTGTCTTAATAAATCCTTGCAGATTCCAGTATTGGATTTATTAATAAATTCACACAGGAGACCCTGCTAGAGGGTCCCCTAAAACCTACTGACCGCTGGTGTTGTCCCTGTCTGGTTTTAGCCGGCCTACCATTACAGACATGTTTCTGGACTCCTCGGTAGAGAGCCAGAGCTCTCCGGATCCAGAGACAATGCCCTCTCTGGGCGGAGGTGGTCACACCTTCCCCCTGCAAGATATGCCTCGGCAAAGTGGGAACTTCAAAGGACATGCCACCATTGAACCCTGCCCACAGCCCTCTGCTGTTAGAAGCAGATGGCGACCCCCCAGCCCTGCTCCACTTTCGGCGGAAGGACTGGCCGGAAAATTAGGTAAAGTAGGACGTGGGTCTATCTTCACCCAGGACCACCCTTCAGGTGGAGCAGGCAAGGTAGACCCCACTTTTTACTATCTGCCATCTTGAGGATGGGGATAGTAGCCTATTAGGAGTCAGGGTATGCCTACCTCCCATGTGGGGTGAGCATAAAGGGGGTGCAGGCACCCTACAGACAGGCAGCCCATTGGCTAACACGTAACTCCCTCTGAAAATGCCCCTAAATTCAGTATTTAGGTGGCTTCCCGAGAACCTGACTTCAGATTCGATGGACACAAGAAGACGACGGAAGAAGACCGCTGCGGTTCAAGAACAGAATCAATGCAGAAGAAACTGGTACAAACCCCCACTGCTGCTCAAGACTCAACCCCTGCAACCTGCTGTCCTTCCTGATACCTGTGAGGCCTCCAAGAAACCCCGGAGCCCTCCAGCCTTCTGCAAATTGCCCAGAAATTCCCCGTGGGCTAGAGGCTCTAGGCCCCGGCGACCGCCGGGAAAGAACCACAGTGGTTGAGGACCGGAACTTGTGTTGACATGACTCACCGCTGTAAAGAAAACTTTTCAGCATGCCTCTATCTCCTCGAGGGATCCTCTCAGCACAACGACCGATGCTGGAAACAGTCCTGAGATCCCGTACCCTCCTGCGTGTGGCCCCAACGGCAGAAGCTGAAACGTTGGCTAGACTGCCTCTCCTCCGTGACGGTCTGCCCTGCAACCCACCTGTGGCTTGACCGCTGCCGGTGAACTCGTACATCAGCCCCCAAGACATCCGGTACTCCTGTTCCAGGTGCATCTTGACTCCTGCTGTACTTGAGTCTTGGGCCTCCAAAGACCTTCATCCAGCAGGTGAAGAAGACCTCCAACCGTCCCAGGTAGCGTGGCCCTCCTAAACTCCTTGGCAGAGTCCTCCTTCCAGCGGCTGCAAGGGTAACTGCATCAGCTGTACTCCACCATCCAAGACTACATCTTCATCACAGCAACCGCGACTGCTGGAGTTGGCAGAGCTTCCATAGAACTACAGTGACCTTCTGCCAGCAACGGTAGCTGGGTTGGCAGTCTACTGAGCTCTATTAAAGCTATACTCCTCCCGGGCTTCCTCCACTGACCGCAATGGCAAATATTTGATGGTATCGACCGCTGTGTGCCTAAATACTGAAAGTACTGCATACTTTGAACTGCATTGCCTATTATTCTGAATACCACAGTCTACAAAGTATTTATTGAAGTACTTTAAAACTGTACAAAGTATATCTCTGTTGAAGTCCTGCTTCTCAAAACATATATAAAGAAACGTGCTATTTATATACAAAATAGGTCTCGGATTTATTCTTGAGTGTGTGTCTCATTTATTGCCTCTCTGAGTACAACAAATGTTTAACACCGTCCTCTGATAAGCCTAACTGCTCGCCTACACTACCACAAAAAGAGAGTTAGTATTATCTGCTTACCTCCTCTATCTTCCTCTGGGGATATCTCGCACTCTCTACATAGTGTACTTCATTTTAGTACTCTGTACAGCTAGGCGGTATCTTACATTGGTGGATCAGTGGTGGGATACACGACTTTGCATTTGCTGGATCACTTTGTCAATAAGTGACCACACAAGTAAATCTAAAAATTGCCTTTAGAAAGTCTAATTTTTTTGATTGGCCTATTTTTTCAAAATTTCTAAAAGAAACTGCTAGGGCCTTGGTTAAGTCTCTGAAACAAACAGTTAGAAATGAAAAAATCTGTACTTTAGTTAGGACAAAGTGCTTTAGTTATTTTTTGTAGCTCTCTAAAAAAGGTCCCCACTTTAGCGAAATTATGCCTGAAACCAGTAGCCAGGATCAGGAGATCGACCTTGAAGGAAGTAACCCATTTAGGGCCACCCGGGTCACTAACGACCACCTCTCAGCCTTCCGTGCTAAATGAAGAGTCGTCAGACAGTAGAGAATACAAACCAAAACTGTTTATTCATATACACTCAGAGCGGAGCCCCATCTGCCCAGTCCCTAGGAGTGCTGCAGAGGGAACTGAAATCGACAAGCATAAAGATATATTATGTACGTTTCGTAACCGGGTGAAAACACGCTGCCGGGCGGTGCCTAACCGGGACAGGGAGGAGGATGAGACCGGTGATCTTTTCCCCCCTTATACCTCTCCTGTACTTTGTTTGCAGTCTCCTTTGGTACATTCCTCGCGGGACAACTGCGGTCCCTTTAACTTCCCCTACTGTCGGGAGTCCGGCCCGCCCCACGTGACTCCATCACATGGTCCAATGAGATGCGAGGAAGACGTGACGGGGGACTTCTTAGCCGCATATGCCAGGACGGAGAGAGGAAGCCGGGAATTCCAGGAGGACGAGGCGCCGAGGACTGAAGGAATGAGCAGGAGCTACGACGACCGCCAAGACTGCCTCGACGAATCACCAGGACGAGCCGGACGAAGGGAGACGTCAGCAGCTCCAGAGGCGAGGGGCCAGGAAGCGAGGACGAGGGAGCCGGACCCTATCCGGGACCATCTACAAGCCAGCCATGCTCCCGGAGGAGTGTGGCTACCAGAGGTACGAGCCCGCATCCGGGGTTGGTTGGGGAGGGGAAGCGCAGCAGCATGAGAGCCGGTAGCGAGGGCAGAGGAAGGATAAGCGCCTAACAACCAACTGCGTGGTAGCGTACTAGAGTAAACGCTAACAGCCACCTGGTGACGGTAGTGTGTGCGGGTGTTCATCCCTCACTTCCCATCCCTATTACAAATGTGCAGATGATTGAATGCACATTCTAAATCCTATCTTTTATACTTTACTTTTCATGCTTCTTGGGATATCCTGCCTGGACGACAATGGCGTCCTCCACTACAACCTTCCTCTGAAGCAAAGACGGAAGAGAAACCAAACAGTGTTAAACAGTATATCTCCAAGAGACTTAAAATAAAAACCTCTTTGGCATCGTATTTCCTCTCTGACCCTTCATTGTCCATTACACATGGTGTCAGAAGTGGGAGAGCTCCATTGGACATCAGACATGGAGAACCTGATCCAGCAACTGATACGCAGCCAGGAAAAGCTAGCATGGGCAGTGGAGAGGCAAATGGCTTCGGCACAAGCCGATAGGGAGCTCTTTAGTACCTCCCTTAACCAGCAGTTGGAAAGCCTCCATAAAATATCCGAAGATCAGGAACGAAGTGCAACCCAAACACCTGCTAGACAAGGAACCCAGCCTAGCTTCCCCACGATTGCCTTACAAAAGTACACAGCAGGAGATGACCCGGACGCATTTCTCCTGAATTTCGAGAGGGCATTCAAAGCTTCTGGGTGGCCTGAGCAGAAATGGCCTTTCTTTTTGGCTCCTCTCTTAAGTGGCGAAGCTCAGGCAGCGTACCAAGTGGCCAACCCCACTGGTAACACCACCTATAGGGAGGTAAAAGACATTATCTTGGACCACTTAGGGATGGATGCCGAAGCCTATAGAGTGCGCTTCCGGAGAGAGAAGGGAAGGTGGAGAAGAATACACGCCCCAGCCAAGGGAAACCAGAAAAAAAATACCCCAAGCCAACGGTAGAACCACCAAAAGCACGCTATACCAAACCAGAACCAGTCACAGTAAAGGGACCCCAGTGTTTTGACTGCGGGACCTGGGGTCATATTGCACGCTTCTATCCGCAGAGAAAAAGTACGGACGAACCGATGGATGTCAGCTACCTTCCCCGACACGTCCTCTACACCGAAGAAATGGGCACCTGTTTTTACGTAAGTCTGGTGATTGATGGGGTTTATGTAAAAACAATGCTCAAATCCGGCTGCCGGCAGTCGGTTATCCAAAGCGCCCTAGTCAAACCAAAAGACATCCTCAGACACCAACAAGTACCCATCAGGTGCGTTCATGGCGATATCAAAACATACCCTGTAGCCCAGGTGGGGGTACGATTGCCAAACGGGAAGGACCTACAAGTAACGGTAGGGGTGTTACCTAGGCTCCCAGAGAGACTCATACTAGGGACTGACCACCCCGAATTTATGAGACTTATGCGAAGTAAGGTAGAGAGAGGTCCACGCAGCTCCCCAGTCTTCCTCACCCAGGCTCCCTGGCAGGGTGACAAAAACTTCAAATACGCCCAGAAAAACGACCCCACCCTGAAAATGGCATGGCAACAAGCGTCTTCCCCCTCTGCCACCTACCCTTCATTTGTGATCAAACAGGACTTGCTGTATAGAAAAGGGAGCCCCTCTGGTCCCGAACAATTACTCGTTCCCCAGGGTTTCCGTGAACAAGTAATGTTTTTTGCACACAGTCATCTACTAGCCGGTCATACCGGAGCACAGAAAACCAGCCAGTATATACTTGACCACTTCTATTGGCCTGGCATCATGGCCCATATCCACAAGATATTGCAGTGAATGCGAATATGCCAAAATAAGAATCCCTATAGTCCCCCTGCGGTCCCCTTAGAGCCCCCACCGATCATTGGAAAGCCATTTGAGCGGGTGGGAATGGACCTCATAGGACCCTTACCTAGATCAAAAAAGGGGAACCAATCTGCCCTAGTCCTTATTGACTACGCCACCAGATACCCCGAGGCTTTCCCACTAAAAACCCCAAACACCGCCAATATCTGCGAGAAACTCCTGGAGCTATTCTCCTGTGTAGGGTTTCCTCGGGAGATCCTCATGGATCAGGGCACCCCGTTTATTTCCCGGCTAATGGGCCAGGCGTGTAAATCCCTGAACATCACACAAATAAGAACTTCCATATATCATCCTCAGACAGATGGTTTATGCGAACGATACAATGGTACCATCAAACTAACTCTGAAAAAAATGATGACAGCAGAGGGCACAAATTGGGACGCTTTGCTTCCATTAGCTCTGTTTGTCATCCGCTGTCAGAAACAGAGTAGTTTAGGGTGCTCCCCCTTTTTACTCTTGTACGGGAGACAGCCACGTACCCTCCTAGAGATGACTAAGGAGGCCTGGGAGCAGGAAACACCGGAGGAGAACCGAACCCTTCTCGAATACACCCAGGGCCTAAGGTTCTGCTTGCACAAGTTGTGGGAATTTGCCCATGCCAACCTTGAGAAGGCCCAGAGGCGCCAGCAGGTCTTCTATGATAAAGGGAAGAGATGGCGAAACCTCCAAATACACGATTGGGTGTTGGTACTTCTACCCTCCTCCCTTACCAAAGCCCGAGCGGAATGGAAAGGTCCTTATGAAGTGGTTGATAAGATCGGACTGACCACTTATCGTCTACGCCTTACCAAGACCAAAACACAGATCTTCCACATCAATCTCCTTAAGAAGTGGATAGGCCCCCCTCCCAAAAACGGTCTTATGCTGGTCCACGAACCAAGTGACTCTCCCCCACCTTACACATGCTGAACATCAATGAGGGCCTCCCCGAACTCCAACGGAAAGAACTGGAAACAATGCTGTCTCCCTTCTCTCCCGTATTCACGGATGTTCCAGGCCGCACCACCCTCGTGGAACACTCCATCCCTTCTGTACCTGGGAAAGTGGTAAGACAACGTGCATTCCGCATCCCCGCCGCCCGCCGGAATGCTATAGAAGATGAAATCCAAAGCATGCTCAAGATGGGAGTCATTCCGCCCTCCAAAAGTGAGTGGTCATCCCCAGTAGTCCTGGTGCCAAAGCCAGACGGTTCGGTGAGGTTCTGTATTGACTTTAGGGCCGTAAATGCTATAACAAAATTCGACTCTTATCCTCTTCCTAGGGTCGACGAGTTGATCGAACAGCTGGGCGAGGGACAATATATCACCACACTAGACCTCACCAAAGGGTATTGGCAGGTCCATTTGTCTATGAAGGACCAAGCCAAAACAGCTTTCACAACCCCCTCAGGACTGTATGAGTTCACTGTCCTCCCCTTTGGTCTTCACGGGGCCCCGGCCACGTTCCAAAGACTCATGGACGTGGTTAAGCGGGAGCACCGGGGTTACTCCTCCGCATACCTGGATGACATTGTGATATACAGTCCTGACTGGGAACAACACCTAACACATTGCCACAGAGTACTCCAAGCCCTTAGAGAAGCTGGGCTCCATGTGAACTCTAAGAAGTCCAGGGTAGGGTATCAGAAAGTCCGCTATCTGGGGTACCTCCTGGGAAACGGGGTTATCGAACCGCAACAAGAGAAAATAAAAGCCAACACCCCTTTTCCCACAACGAAAAGGGACATCAGGGCGTTCTTGGGTCTACTGGGGTACTATCGTAGATTCATTCCCCGTTACTCTGAGATAGCATCCCCCCTGACCGAGCTCCTCAAGAAAAATGTTAGAGCAAAGGACCTCCTTTCTCCCTCCCCCCTTGCATGCCAGGCCTTTCAGGAGCTAAAACAAACCATCACCTCCAGTCCTGTCCTGAAATCCCCTGACTTTACAAAGCCCTTCATCCTCCAGACGGATGCTTCTGACTCAGGCCTAGGGGCCATACTCTCCCAGCTGCCGGAGGATGGTCTTGAGTTCCGAGTTGTGTTCATCAGCAGAAAATTGTTTCCTCGTGAGATGAACTACCCTATCATTGAGAAGGAGTGTTTGGCAGTCAAATGGGCGGTAGAGAAACTCCGCTACTACCTGGAAGGCGCCCCCTTTGTCTTATATACGGACCACGCTCCCCTTCAGTGGTTAAGCCGCAACAAGGGAAACAATCCCCGTGTCCTCAGATGGTTCCTCTCACTCCAACCCTTTTCCTTCGAGGTCCGCCATCGGAAAGGTGCTTGCAACGGGAATGCGGACTTCCTAACCCGTGTTTCCCGGTTCCCCGACCGTGAACTGTCAAGGGGGGAGATATGTCGGGCGGTGCCTAACCGGGACAGGGAGGAGGACGAGACCGGTGATTTTTTCCCCCCTTATACCTTTCCTGTACTTTGTTTGCAGCCTCCTGTGGTACAATCCTCATGGGACGACTGCGGTCCCTTTAACTTTCCCTACTGTCGGGAGTCCGGCCCACCCCACGTGGCTCCGTCACATGGTCCAATGAGATGCGAGGAAGACGTGACGGGGGACTTCTTAGCCGGATATGCCGGGACGGAGAGGGGAAGCCGGGAATTCCAGGAGGACGAGGCGCCCAGGACTGAAGGAATGAGCAGGAGCTACGACGACCGCCAAGACTGCCTCGACGAATCACCAGGACGAGCCGGACGAAGGGAGACGGCAGCAGCTCCAGGGGCACGGGGCCAGGAAGCGAGGACGAGGGAGCCGGACCCTATCCGGTACCATCTACAAGCCAGCCACGCTCCCGGAGGAGCGTGGCTACCAGAGGTACGAGCCCACATCCGGGGTTGGTTGGGGAGTGGAAGCGCAGCAGCGCGAGAGCCGGTAGCGAGGGCAGAGGAAGGATAAGCGCCTAACAACCAACAGCGTGGTAGCGTACTAGAGTAAACGCTAACAGCCACCTGGTGACGGTAGTGTGTGCGGGTGTTCATCCCTCACTCCCCATCCCTATTACAAATGTGCAGATGATTGAATGCACATTCTAAATCCTATCTTTTGTACTTTACTTTTCATGCTTCTTGGGATATCCTGCCTGGACGACAACGGGGTCCTCCACTACAACTTTCCTCTGAAGCAAAGACGGAAGAGAAACCAAACAGTGTTAAACAGTATATCTCCAAGAGACTTAAAATAAAAACCTCTTTGGCATCGTATTTCCTCTCTGACCCTTCATTGTCCATTACACATGGTGTCAGAAGTGGGAGAGCTCCATTGGACATCAGACATGGAGAACCTGATCCAGCAACTGATACGCGGCCAGGAAAAGCTAGAATGGGCAGTGGAGAGGCAAATGGCTTCGGCACAAGCCAATAGGGAGCTCTTTAGTACCTCCCTTAACCAGCAGTTGGAAAGCCTCCATAAAATATCTGAAGATCAGGAACGAAGCGCAACCCAAACACCTGCTAGACAAGGAACCCAGCCTAGCTTCCCCACGATTGCCTTACAAAAGTAGACAGCAGGAGATGACCCAGACGCAGTTCTCCTGAAATTTGAGAGGGCAGCCAAAGCTTCTGGGTGGCCTGAGCAGAAATGGCCTTTCTTTTTGTCTCCTCTCTTAAGTGGCGAAGCTCAGGCAGCGTACCAAGTGGCCAACCCCACCGGTAACACCACCTATAGGGAGGTAAAAGACATTATCTTGGACCACTTAGGGATGGATGCCGAAGCCTATAGAGTGCACTTCAGGAGAGAGAAGGGAAGCCCAGGGGACAGTCCAAAATCCCTGTTTTTCAAATTAAAGGCCGCCGCGGATAAGTGGCTGAAGCCCCAGGACAATTCTAAAGAGGAGATCATGTCCTTGATATATCTTGAGCAGTTCATGGAAGCCCTTCCCTTTCCCACACGGAGGTGGCTTAGACAACACACTCACCTCTCCGTAGAACAAGCGGTGGAGATGGCCACCACGTACTCTCGAGCACAACCAAGGCCATTCCCCTGGGAGGTGGAGAAGAATACACGCCCCAGCCAAGGGAAACCAGAAAGAAAATACCCCAAGCCAACGGTAGAACCACCAAAAGCACGCTATGCCAAACCAGAACCAGTCACAGTAAAGGGACCCCAGTGTTTTGACTGCGGGACCTGGGGTCATATTGCACGCTTCTGTCCGCAGAGAAGAGCGGGTGGGAATGGACCTCATAGGACCCTTACCTAGATCTAAAAAGGGGAACCAATATGCCCTTGTCATTATAGACTACGCCACCAGATACCCTGAGGCTTTCCCACTGAAAACCCCAAACACCGCCAATATCTGCGAGAAACTCCTGGAGCTATTCTCCTGTGTAGGGTTTCCTCGGGAGATCCTCACAGATCAGGGCACCCCGTTTGTTTCCCGGATAATGGGCCAGGTGTGTAAATCCCTGAACATCACACAAATAAAAACTTCTGTATATCATCCCCAGACAGATGGTTTATGCGAACGATACAATGGTACCATCAAACTAACTCTGAAAAAAATGATGACAGCAGAGGGCACAAATTGGGACGCTTTGCTTCCATTAGCTCTGTTTGTCATCCGCTGTCAGAAACAGAGTAGTTTAGGGTGCTCCCCCTTTTTACTCTTGTACGGGAGACAGCCACGTACCCTCCTAGAGATGACTAAGGAGGCCTGGGAGCAGGAAACACCGGAGGAGAACCGAACCCTTCTCGAATACACCCAGGGCCTAAGGTCCCGCCTGCACAAGTTGCGGGAATTTGCCCATGCCAACCTTGAGAAGGCCCAGAGGCGCCAGCCGGTCTTCTACGATAAAGGGAAGAGATGGCGAAACCTCCAAATACACGATTGGGTGTTGGTACTTCTACCCTCCTCCCTTACCAAAGCCCGAGCGGAATGGAAAGGTCCTTATGAAGTGGTCGATAAGATCGGACTGACCCCTTATCGTCTACGCCTTACCAAGACCAAAACACAGATCTTCCACATCAATCTCCTTAAGAAGTGGATAGGCCCCCCTCCCAAAACGGTCTTATGCTGGTCCACAAACCAAGTGACTCTCCCCCACCTTACACATGCTGAACATTAATGAGGACCTCCCCGAACTCCAACGGAAAGAACTGGAAACAATGCTGTCTCCCTTCTCTCCCGTATTCACGGATGTTCCAGGCCGCACCACCCTCGTGGAACACTCCATCCCTTCTGTACCCTGGAAAGTGGTAAGACAACGTCCGTACCGCATCCCCGCCACCCGCCGGAATGCTATAGAAGTTGAAATCCAAAGCATGCTCAAGATGGGAGTCATTCCGCCCTCCAAAATTGAGTGGGCATCCCCAGTAGTCCTGGTGCCAAAGCCAGACGGTTCGGTGAGGTTCTGTATTGACTTTAGGGCCTTAAATGCTATAACAAAATTAGATTCTTATCCTCTTCCTAGGGTCGACGAGTTGATCGAGCAGCTGGGCGAGGCATAATATATCACCACGCTAGACCTCACCGAAGGGTATTGGCAGGTCCCTTTGTCTATGAAGGACCAAGCCAAAACAGCTTTCACAACCCCCTCAGGACTGTATGAATTTACTGTCCTCCCCTTTGGTCTTCACGGGGCCCCGGCCACGTTCCAAAGACTCATGGACGTGGTTTTGCGGGAGCACCGGGGTTACTCCTCCGCATACCTGGATGACATTGTGATATACAGTCCTGACTGGGAACAACACCTAACGCATTGCCACAGAGTACTCCATGCCCTTAGAGAAGCTGGGCTCCATGTGAACTCTAAGAAGTCCAGGGTAGGGTATCAGAAAGTCCGCTATCTGGGGTACCTCCTGGGAAACGGGGTTATCGAACCCCAACAAGAGAAAATAAAAGCCAACACCCCTTTCCCCACAACGAAAAGGGACATCAGGGCGTTCTTGGGTCTACTGGGGTACTATCGTAGATTCATTCCCCGTTACTCTGAGAGAGCATCCCCCTGACCGATCTCCTCAAGAAAAATGTTAGAGCAAAGGACCTCCTTTCTCCCTCCCCCCTTGCATGCCAGGCCTTTCAGGAGCTAAAACAAACCATCACCTCCAGTCCTGTCCTGAAATCCCCTGACTTTACGAAGCCCTTCATCCTCCAGACGGATGCTTCTGACTCAGGCCTAGGGGCCGTACTCTACCAGCTGTCGGAGGATGGTCTGGAGTTCCCAGTTGTGTTCATCAGCAGAAAATTGTTTCCTCGTAAGATGAACTACCCTATCATTGAGAAGGAGTGTTTTGCAGTCAAATGGGCGGTAGAGAAACTCCGCTACTACCTGGAAGGCGCCCCCTTCGTCTTATATACGGACCACGCTCCCCTTCAGTGGTTAAGCCGCAACAAGGGAAACAATCCCCGTGTCCTCAGATGGTTCCTCTCGCTCCAACCCTTTTCCTTCGAGGTCCGCCATCGGAAAGGTGCTTGCAACGGGAATGCAGACTTCCTATCCCGTGTTTCCCGGTTCCCCGACCGTGAACTGTCAAGGGGGGAGATATGTCGGGCGGTGCCTAACCGGGACAGGGAGGAGGACGAGACCGGTGATTTTTTTCGCCCCTTATACCTCTCCTGTACTTTGTTTGCAGTCTCCTGTGGTACAATCCTCATGGGACGACTGCGGTCCCTTTAACTTTCCCTACTGTCGGGAGTCCGGCCCACCCCACGTGGCTCCGTCACATGGTCCAATGAGATGCGAGGAAGACGTGACGGGGACTTCTTAGCCGGATATGCCGGGACGGAGAGGGGAAGCCGGGAATTCCAGGAGGACGAGGCGCCCAGGACTGAAGGAATGAGCAGGAGCTACGACGACCGCCAAGACTGCCTCGACGAATCACCAGGACGAGCCGGACAAAGGGAGACGGCAGCAGCTCCAGGGGCACGGGGCCAGGAAGCGAGGATGAGGGAGCCGGACCCTATCCGGTACCATCTACAAGCCAGCCACGCTCCCGGAGGAGCGTGGCTACCAGAGGTACGAGCCCACATCCGGGGTTGGTTGGGGAGGGGAAGCGCAGCAGCGCGAGAGCCGGTAGCGAGGGCAGAGGAAGGATAAGCGCCTAACAACTAACTGCGTGGTAGCGTACTAGAGTAAACGCTAACAGCCACCTGGTGACGGTAGTGTGTGCGGGTGTTCATCCCTCACTCCCCATCCCTATTACAAATGTGCAGATGATTGAATGCACATTCTAAATCCTATCTTTTGTACTTTACTTTTCATGCTTCTTGGGATATCCTGCCTGGACGACAACGGGGTCCTCCACTACAACCTTCCTCTGAAGCAAAGACGGAAGAGAAACCAAACAGTGTTAAACAGTATATCTCCAAGAGACTTAAAATAAAAACCTCTTTGGTGTCGTATTTCCTCTCTGACCCTTCATTGTCCCTTACACACGCCCACAGTCGAATTTTCCAGGCAGGTGCAATTAAACAGCAAAATACAGAAAAAACGGTTTCAGCGCTCATATCTTGCACAAAGTAACATAGTCCAAGGTCGTTCCATCCGGAGCCCGCCACCAGAGAAGGGGGAGAGGCTATCTAGTGAGAAAGCTATGTGCTAACATGAACAGTGTGCTCATTACTGAAACAAAACCCAAGTGAAGAAACGAAACCCAGAGAGGAGCATTTCTTGGAATTGAACTAGATCAGTTTCGAACAGCCTAAAATGGCGCCCAAATAGAATATGGCGCAGCAAACTTTCACAGAGCACTGCATAAGCATAAAGAATTTCTATTCTAACAGACCCTCCTTTTAGCATGAGCTAAAACATTTTTTAACGACAACAAGAGGAAACAAAACTACAAACAGTAACAAGAAATCTCATTAATAAACAGTTATGAGCACTCCATACTATCAACATCAGGAAGTGAAACAGTAAGGAGAAAGGAAGTCTCAAAAATTCCTTCATCGATATTCATCAGATTCTCAATATCTTTTTGAATCATTATAGCAGCATTTGTGTCATGAATTGATATCTTCTGTTTAGGTGTGAGAATAGTGGTACAATAGGAGCAGCAGAAGGGAAGACACTGAATAAGGGCACAGCAGAGCACCAATATCACAATCAGATAAATCACTTTTTCAAGAATCCAGCCCCAGCTACCAAAAAGAGACCAACTCCAATTCTCACTTTCCATTCCTTTGACATTTTCAAGGATATCTAGTATGTGTTTGGTAATATTCTTTTACATATTCTTGATCCTGACCACACACTGATTGCCCACTACTGTGCATACACCACCACTTTTAGCCAGAAAAAAATCTACTGCATATCTAGTGAAGTGGACTGGCAGCTGACACCCAATCCAAACAATCGGATATAAGTCAATAAGGACACTCAATGAGGAGCAATACACCAATAGTGTGCACAAATAAGCTTTAATGGAACAGTAAGTAAATATATGTATTAGCACAAAAGCAAGGTAATTACACACATCATGTTATAATGAATGAAAATAACAATCAAAAGATCAGATTCACTAAATATACTATGATTGTATACACAAGTACCAAAATAGCATTTAAAAAGCTTGGCTGCTCAGTATCTAATACCTAATTGGCAACTATGCAACAATTGAATTAGCATTTCATTGTTCTTGATTTGCAAAACAACATTAATTGGCTGGCTATGAAATGCACAATAGCTACTGCATTACATTGGAATATACAAAGCAATCCCGTAAGTATAAGAGTCAGAATGGAGCATTATACATTTGATCACAGACGCGACACTGACACTTTAATCAATAGAATAAAGCAGTGAAATAAAGGCCCTTCATCCCTAGGTGGAACTTAACTCATCCAGAGTGCTGGGAAGCCCTCTCTTTTCTCTCGAGTCTCTCTCTCTCTCTCTCGTGTCACAGCAAGGAACAGCACGGCCAGGAAGCAGCTACATGGGCGATGTCAGCTTGCACAACTCCATCTACGAGCTTCAGACCCCCACACGTGCCTCTGTCTTTAAATATCCTGAAGCTTGGCTTGTTTCATATTCTGTCCCTTTCTCGCAATTTCTAGCTTTGTTATCAGAATGTATCCTTTGGCTGCCCTGACGCTTTTGGCTTTTTCCTGAACTCTTAGTGTACTGTAAATAGCATACCAGCTGCAGATAGTCACGTCTGTGGAATGCTGAAAAACAAGCTTAGATGCGACAGCGTAAATCTTCTGTACTGTTCAGTTTTTCTGCATGTATTACCGCTCATCTACACTGTCCAAACTAATTAACCCTTCGCGTCACAATGTCTTCCGCAAACTATCCCTATACTACACATCTAGTCTGTTCTGAATATATTCGCATGCTCTCTAACTGAGTGGTGATGTCGCGTAAAGCTGCTACTGTGGTGTTAGATAAAACTTGCAGCTTACACCCAAAATATTCTCTAGCCTTCTCACCCCTGTCCATAGAGGTACCACCCAAAGTGAAAATAGAAGAATGGATGTATCCAAAAGTGATCCCATTACTAAAATTATTGACCTCTATATCGGTCACCCCCTCACAGAATTCTTTTGTCAGAGTCCTTTTAACCCATCGTATGTTAGACTTAGCATATTTACAAGGTACACCCAAGGGCAATACCATTCCAAGAGCTACATTATCTGTACCATTGTGTACATTAGAATATGTCCCATTAGACAAGAAGAAAAAACCTGGGTGTGCATAGATCGGTCCTTCATAATCCACTGCTGCATTCCAAAAGTACTTGGATCCTCGTCATTCACCAAAGGGATCGTATTTTTATACAACACTATTCCCGAGCAATTTATATATAGTGAAGTATTAGTGCTATTCACAATGGGGCAGCAAGCAGGATAATAGCCGGCCTCTCGGGTAACTATCAATTCCTTGTAATGCCAACCCACCAATGTAACATTCTGCTTTTCCATATACAAATTGTCGCAATATGTATTGTTATCACAGCCTGGGTAACCCAACCCCAGTGGCTTTCTATGGTATATACATGGTCCCGGATAACCAAAACCAAATACTCCTTTCACTTCTGTGAATTGGGGTGGCCGAATGTAAGTATAGTTTACAAGTGACAATGGATATGCAGTCCACAGACTAATGATAGATTGGGTGAGGCAACAAGCTGTCCTTTCTCCGACGAACCTCTTATGTGTCTCCAAGAATACATTACTCAGGGCTGTTCTTTTGTTTCTCTTCGGGGAGATAACCTTACCCTTGCTGTGTGAAGGTACACTTTGATCATTCTCCAAAACCCATGACACCCTACACAATATTATTATCAGCAAAACCAAAAGAACAACACATATCATTTTGCTTTTCCGTGTCCACATCATATTATGCTGTGCAACAAGAACCATTGGCTGCTCTTCTCCAGCAACCTTTCTACCAAAGGGATGCATAATAGATTGAAAAGAGGCAAGAATGCAGAGGAAATATACAAGTTCCCAGTGTCCGTCAGAGTCTCACTGGTACAGGCTCCTATCGTCTATCAATAAGTTGGCGCTCTTGAGCACCGGCGGTGGAGCTTGCTCTGTCCTAAGCTCTTTTAATCTATCCCACGTCAATAAAGATGGTATACCTGCAAGGTATACTTCTGCTCACCCTAGCTAATGTTCAGAAGGTAAGGGCAAAGTGAGTACAAAATTCTCCACTAATTTCAGTTAATTCCGTCGGTACTATGACTCAGTACTACCTATCTTGCGCAGTACATCCCTAATCTTTCTTCTCCTTGGACTCAGTATCCCTAAGCCGAGGGTGCAAATTGTACCTGGTAGCCCCAGGCACTGTGTGATCAATAAACAAAGGCTCCTGAATAGCTCGAATTTCTGGGGGAAGAGCCTCATTCAAAACATCATCGTTCTCCTTATCTGTCTGGGTCCAGATCAGCTGGGCATCACTGAAAGGAACAAACCTGTGCACCTGTTCACACTCAGTGTCGCCAACGCCCTCCTTGACCCACTGGTCGTATAGCAACGGCAAAAGAATCCTCCGGCAGTGAGTAGCGTGGACCCAGTTCTTTCAGCCAGCAACCTTTACAGCCGTCCGTGTCACCAACAGAACCTGCTCAGGACCCTTCCAGCGTGGCTCCAAACTTTTCTTCCGCTGGAAGTTTCGGATGAGAATAAAATCTCCAGCCTGAAGGTCATGGCCGGGCCCCTCTGGTACAGAAGGTAGGGACTCCCGCACCTGTTGGTGAATAGAACGTAAACTTTCTGTTAACTGGCCAAGATAATCAAGCAACACAGGATACTCAATATCAGAATATTTACGAGGACGTGGGGCGCCCCACGCATTTGCTGGGCGTCCGAACGCGACCTCATAAGGGGACAATTCTGTTCTAGAATGAGCTGTGGTTCTTGTTGACAAAAGAGCTAACGGTAGAGCATCTGGCCATTTTAACCCTGTTGTCTCTTGGATTTTTGCCAATTCAGTTTGTGAGTACCATTGTACTTCTCAACAAGGCCAGCTGACTGGGGGTGATTGGCAGCGTGAAATTTCTGCTTAATGTGCAACCCTTCACAAATCAATTTAATCACTTTCCCATTAAAATGACTTCCATTGTCACTCCAGATAACTCGGGGCAAGCTGAAACGAGGAAAGTACTCTTTAAGGAGTACTTTCGCAGTCGTAATGGCCTTATTATCTTTAGTGGGGTAGGCCTCAACCCATTTACTGAACTAACATACATCATCAAAACGTACTTAAGATTATTGCATCTCTCTAATTCGATGTAGTCCATTTGAAGGACTTCAGAAGGAAAAGTGGGTGGTGCAAAATTACCAGGTGGTGTAGGGGTACCCTTCCCTGGATTATGCATCATACAGACCATGCAGTATTTCACCAAATGCACAGCTGTCTTGGAGATGTTATCATTATGCCACATAGGGGCTAACAATTTACAAATGCCTTTTGCGCTAATATGAGCTGGACCATGTGCCATAGTACCCATGGGCAGAACATATGCATCCGGCAACATCCATTTCTGTTGCCCCGATTTATCAATCCAACACCCTTCCTCATTCAACTGTGCTGTACTCTCCTGCCATTTCGCCAATTCCTCTATCGTGGCTTCGCTTTGTATCTCTTTTACACTCTCAAGGGTATTTTCAAACATAACGACCTCGGGAACCCACCTAGCTGGACCTGCAACGAACATACGTTTCATTTTTACTTCGGGCCGTTTCCTTAGCTACCTGATCTGCAAAAGCATTTGCTCTACCCACATCATCTGTAACTTTTCTATGGGTGCTGCACTTGATTATTGCCAATTTCTTGGGGAGCGTTAAAGCAGACAAAAGCCGCAATATAAGGTGCCCATGCTGAATCTTGGTACCATGGGATCTAAGAAACCCTCTCTCTGCCCAAAGCCGCACAAAATTATGCGCGACCCCGAATGCGTACTGGCTGTCAGTATAAATATTGACAACCAACCCTTCACTCAATTCGCAAGCTCGAATAAGGGCAGCGAGCTCAGCAGCTTGAGCCAACTAATAGGAAACTCGTGATGCCTCTACCACCGTCCACAATGTAGTGATAGCATAAGCTGCAGTGGTGGTGCCATCTGGTAATTTAAAACAAGAGCCATCGACATATAGTTCTCCTTGAGGGTCAGATAAGGGAACATCAGTCAGGTCTACCCGTCCTTTCGTCTCTTCCTCTGTCCGGAAAATACAGTCATGTTTGTCGACTGCATCATTCTCAGAAGGGAGGGGTAGTAACGTGGCTGGATTCAGAGTGGCACATCTTTTGATCGTAATGTGTTTAGCAAACAATGTCAATTCATAGCCAGTAAGACGTGCACTGGTAAGGTGCTGTGTCTTTGTCTTATTCAAAAGTGTATCCACAGCATGGGGTACCATAACTGTGAGGTCTGTATCAAGTACGAGTCCAGCCGATTGCCTGATTAAAGTGGCCACAGCCGCGACCGCTCTCAGGCAGCTCGGTAGGGCCCTAGCAACAGGATCAAGCACAGCAGAAAATAAGCGCAAGGCCTCTGCTTATCCCCAAACTTATGTGTTAGGATAGAAAGTGCGCAGCCAGCCATTTCATGGACGTAGAGCACAAACGGTTTGTTATAATTTGGTGTGCCAAGTACCGGAGCCGAACAAAGCCCATTTTTTAATTGCTCAAAAGACTGCTGACATTCGGGCATCCAAGGCAAAGGCTCATGCACTGCTTTCGTTGTTAATACAAGCAAAGGTTTGATTAGTAGCGAGTAATTTGGGATCCACTGGCGACAGTAGGAAGTAATGCCTAAAAAAGCATGTACTTCTTTCTGAGTTTGTGGAATGGGCATTTTAACAATGGTACTGATACGCTCAGGGGTCAATCTCCTACCCTCCTTTGACAGTAAGTGACCTAAATAGGTAACCTCCTGTCGACAATACTGAAATTTGGAAAGAGAGACCTTATGACCATGATGTGCCAAATGCAATAACAATTTCCCCGTATGTGTCTTTGCAACCCTGTTCCGTATCAGAAGCAATTAACAGGTCATCAACATATTGCACCAATACATTACCTGGAGAAAGCGATAGTGAATCCAACTGGCTTTTCAATGCTTGACTATAAATACTAGGACTCTCCGTATAGCCCTGAGGAGCACGACAGAATCTAAAGCTTCTGCCGGCCAGAGTAAATCCAAACAAATACCTACTGTCTGGGTGGATAGGAATACTAAAAAATGCATTTTTCAGATCAATGACAGAAAAGAACTTAGCAGTAGATGGACTCATCGTTAAAAGCATAATGATATCAGGAACCCCCGGAAATTGCGGAATCACAATTTTATTAACCTCTTGCAAATCAATCACAAAACGATAAACCTCATCAAGAGCATCAGGGGAACCTGAAGGTGTCCTCTTAAGGACCGGAAGAATAGGACTATTACAAATGTTGGCAGACGTTTCCTCAACTACTCCCTTTCGTATCAAATCTTGAATAACCTGAAGAAGAGCCTGTTCGCCTGCCTGCGGTATCATATACTAAGGAATGCGGGGTAGAACAGCATTATCTTTAACTTGTATAGAAACTGGTGGTATATGCAACAGACCGACATCCGTATCACCCGTGGCCCATAGGGTGTGTGGCACCTGAGCAAATTCAGCTGGAAGGGGCGCATCTTGAGACAAACACTGTCTAGTACTCACATCCGGACCCATAGTAATATAAACACCTGCAGGGGAGCAATAGATAGTAGCATGTAATTTCGTCAACAGGTCCAAACCCATCAAATTTTCACCACAGTTAGATGTTAACAAGAACGGAGATTCCACAGTGAAAGGACCAACAGTCAAAGCAAGGGGTCAGGAAATGGGGCTTACAACCGGTACACCTGAAAAACCTACCGAAACATTATTGTGGCCAGACAGAGCCACCCCGGGGACCATATGTCGAGAAACAGAACTCTTTGTCGCACCTGTATCCACCAAAAATTTCTTAGTCGAGCCTTGCAAATCCGCTGTGACATAAGGACCACGCTGATCTACAGGTATCTGAACCAGTCCCTGGCTGTCCTAACTATAAGACATACCTGTCACATCATCCATGTCATAATCATCATGATAATACTGTCCATCTCTTAGGTCAACAAAATAATTATTATCAGAACGGCCAACAGAAGTCGCAGCATTCTGATTTCTGTCGGTCCCACGACCTCTACCACTAGATCCTCGTCCTCTGAGGGACGCAACCTTCTGTAAAAGCACAGGGCACTGGCTACGCCAATGTCCTTCCTCCTTACAATACACACACTGATTCTGCCTCAAAGGTGTCGTTGAAGGCTGCTGAGTACGTGGCAGCTGTCGAGAAGGACCTCCTCGTCCTCTGTTATTTCCCCTGAATTCTTGCTGCAACAACACCTTCGTCTTTAGATCCTTATGTTTCTTATCAGTTTTATCCTTTTCCTCCTGACCTCGGTGTTCATAATATTGGGCCATATTCAAAATAACAGAGGGAGAAGACGTAGACCAAGTACTCTCAGATGCCTGCAAACGAGTAATTATTTCAGGAAGAAGATTAGTAACAAACCTATCAACAAACAATCGAACTCCTCCCTCAGTGGACATATCCTGCCCACTATAATCCAAAAACTTGTCTTCAAACCGAGTAAAGAAATTAGACACACTCTCATCCTTCTTCTGTCGACAAGCTGTCTATCTGTCCCAGCTTACCTTCTTAGGTGGAATAAGTGTGTGCATGTACGTAATGATACAACCAGGCAAAGCAAGTATCTCAGTGCGGGGTTTATCACCTGGCTTCCTTTCCTGATCCCATCTTTTAATTACATCCCATGTACCACCCAATTCTGCAACATGATCTTGAGTATGCACCTGTCTCCAAATATCGACTGAAACAAGAAGACAAAAAAACATTTCAATATCAGCAAGAGTCATTACAGTAGAAGAGGCACCCTCTGTTAATTCCTTATAATAAGCCGTAGGATTTTTCCTAGGGTCGGGGGCTAAAACCTCACTTCTCTTCCACTGAGTATAAACCCATTGCTTCTGAAAACGGGCCGCTACGTCCGGTCTAGTGACATTACCGCACTGATCCATTAACTCAGATATTTCTGGATGATATATTGGATGAACCTCACGCATAGGGAACTGAGTAATTTTAGTGGGACTCTTATCATACAATCGAACTCTATAAGAAACTTTAGTGGCAATATTTGCAAGCACCTGTCCTGGGGCTAAATCAGCTACATAAACACGGTCCTTAATCCTTAATATCAAATAATACTTGTAGGGCCTCCGTTTCAATGTGTGTGCGCCAAAGGTTAATCAATGCAGCGGACATATGTTGGAGAATGTTGTGCTGTAGAAAAGGCTCAAAGTCACGCATAGCTTGCCAAAAGTCCTCAGTGCCATAAACTGGATTACTAGCCCACTTCATAGCCTTGCTAACACATCCTTCTCATCCTCACCTACTCCAGAGCGCACCAACGGACCCACTCGCTCCCTAAATTTTGCCCTATCCCTGTCCTCAAACCCTCGTACTGCCGTTGCAGCATCCAAAAATATTGGAGGAGGAATAACCATAGGAGGAGAAGCGACAGAGGTAGTAGGTACAGCTGTGGCTAGTGTTTGCACCAGAGGAGAAAGAACAGAGGACACAGGAGTTGGAACAGTATATGTACTAGAGGTCACAGTCATCAAAGATAGCGAGGACAAAGAAGGAGCGGGCGGGCGCCGTAGCCAAAGCTGTCGAAGTAACAGCCGTAGATACGGGAACGGCCGAAGCAGATGAAACAGGCTGTTGTGACTGTAAAGGAACAGTGGGATATATCCTCTGTGGAGCATAAGGAGGCGGGGGTCGAGTATCTAACAGCTCCTCTACAAAAGTATCCTTTTCCTCTTTGGCCAAATAAGACTTCTCAATATGCAGCCAAAATCTCCTATCTTCACATTCAACTCCTGACTGCTGTTTTTCTCTATCATATGCTACAGCTTTCTGTGTCAATGTTTGCATTTTCCCTTTCCGTGCGTCCCTCTCCATCTTTAATCGCCTCTGTCTGGCCTCCTTCTGCCAAGTCCGGAGTGAGTCAAACATCGACTGTCTACTTCCTCTCTTAAATAACTGTTCCTGTAAAAAAACAATCTTTTGTTCATCAAAAGTGCCCGTCAAAGGCCACTGCAACTCGGCATTGTCCCTCGTATATTTGTGCCATAATGTACTAAACATAATAGGGCCAAGACCATGTTTCATATACATATCAAAATTAGGGCTGCCCTCAGGATGCGCAGGTTGGGCTTCTTCCAATCGAGCATCTGCAGAACAACAACGACAACACAAATTCCAAAGTTTGCTTAGGCCAGGCATTTCGAAAGAAAAACAAAATCCCTTAGTTTTACCTGGCACAGTATTTGCAAATACTTTTTATCGAGACAGTCCTTAGACCGTACAAAACTCAAACCCAAACGGTACCATATCCGCAAAGAACCAAAACAAACTCACCTGATATCAGTGGAACAAACGAACCGGTTCTCCACTGCCAACTCTTCAGACCAAACGGTCAGATCCAAGGGTTCCGCCGTTCAGGACTCCAGTCGGAATGACCACTGGGCGAGGCACCGTCCGGCGGGACAGAAGGAGCAGCTGCGAGTAACAGAAACTCTTCTTGCAGGGATCCCTGAACCGTCAGTCCGACCCGACGATGTCCTCGGCCTCCCCCCCATCTGCGGAAAGGGAATGGATCAATCACCCGAAGGAGTCCCTGTTCGGGCGCCAACTGAAGGAAGTAACCTGTTTAGGGCCACCCGGGTCACTAACGATCACCTCTCAGCCTTCCATGCTAAATGAAGAGTCGGTCAGACAGTAGAGAATACAAACCAAAACTGTTTATTCATATACACTCAGAGCGGAGCCCCATCTGCCCAGTCGCTAGGAGTGCCGCAGAGGGAACTGAAATCGACAAGCATAAAGATACATTATGTAAGTTTCGTAACCAGGCAAAAACACGCCCACAGTGGAATTTTCCCGGCAGGTGTAATTAAACAGCGAAATACAGAAAAAACGGTTTCAGCGCTCATATCTTACACGAAGTAACATAGTCCAAGGGGGAGAGGGCCTCTATCTAGTGAGAAAGCTATGTACTAACTTGAACAGTGTGCTCATTACTGAAATGAAACCCAGAGAGGAGCATTTCTCGGAATTGAACTAGATCAGTTTCGAACAGCCTAAAATGGCGCCCAAATAGGAAATGGCGCAGCGAATGCTAACTTTCATAGAGCACGGCATAAGCATAAACAATTTCTAATCTAACAACCTGACCCCTTACATGGATCTGAACCATGCACGCTGCAGAACCATCTGTATGGGCAACGGTATCAGAATGGGCAAAAGTCCCAAAACTGAATATCTCTGACAACTGATAGCACAGTTTGAGAAAGATCACCCAGAAATGGTAGCCCAGTCGGAGGATGATGACATTATCAATGATAATGATACTGAGAATGGATGTGAGGCAGTCCCCTCAGAAACAGCTGAGGTCCCCTTAGGTGAGGACCTCCAGCAAGAAAGCTTGGCCAAGAGACTGAGTTTAGAAGCCCAGCTCCTGGAAATAGAAAGACAAAGAAAAGAGATGGGTCTAGGACCTATCTCTGGTGGCAGCATACAAACAAATAAGGAGAGAGAGAAATATTTTAACCTAAAACTCCCCAAAGGAGTTTCCTCCCCCACCCCCCATATGCAGAGGGTGATGATATCACAAAATGGTTCACTGCTTTCGAGAGCGCTTGTGTAATTAGGGAAGTACAGAAGAAACATTGGGGGTCTCTCTAACTTTGAATGAGGCAAATACTAAGACCTATGAACTCATGAAGGGTACCCTGACTAGGGGCTTAGGTCTTATCACTGAAGAGTATAGAATAAGGTTCCAGGAGACTCTAAAAACCCACAGTCAGTCCTGGGTCGAATTTGTCGACTTTTCAGTGAAAACACTAGATGGTTGGTCAACAGCTAATAGTGTGAAAGACTATGAAGGGCTTTACAATTTAATTATGAAGGAGCATCTTTTAAGTAATTGTTACAATGAGAAGTTACATCAGCATCGGGTAGACCTAGGTCCACTTTCTCCTCTAGAGCAGGGGAAGAAGGCAAACCACTGGGTCAAAACTAGGAAGATCAGAATTACCACTGGTGGGGGAGACCAAAATAAAGAGGCCAAAAAGCCCCCTAAGGGAAAGAGGGTAATCCTAAAAGCAAAGAGTCTTCGTCAGGCCCCCAAAAATCTGTTCAGGAGGTTGGGCCCCGAGATTCTCCACAGCCAAAGGGTGGATACCATGGGAAGAACTGGGATCCCAAGAACGCTTGGTGTCAGGACTGTAGGTCCTTGGAGCACCAAACTGGAGACACTGGCTGTAAAAACAAGAAAAATACCTGTAGTCCTCCTGCAGAACATACAGTGGCCAATCTCCAGATGGGATCTCAGGAGGGCCCTGACCATGTCAGAGAGCTCACTGAGGTGACTCTCGTAGGGGATGTGGACTTAGCCACCTTGGCTGTCTTGCCCACCAACATGCAAAAATACAGACAGCATCCTGTTGTTAATGGGGTTAGGGTGGAAGGATTGTGATACACTGGTGCCAGCGTCACCATGGTAACCCAGAACCTTGTGTCCCCTGATCAGTACATACCTGGAAGGTCCTATCCAGTCACCAACGCTGACAATGTGACAACAGACCATCTAATGGCGTTCTTTGACTTGGGGGTGGGTTGCTGGTGAGAGAGGTAGCAGTCTCTCCGACACTCCCAGTCGAATGATTTGGAGACCTCACCTGGGCTGGGGCAGAACTAAAGATCCATGCAGGAATCCTTGGAATCACACACTGGGCATGTGCAAAACCCAAGCACAGAGCAGAACTCAGAGTGAAAAAGAGGTGTTGGAGTCTGGAAAAATGGCCCAGCCCTCCAACAGAAAAGGAAGGAAGACTGGGGAACCAGCTTCCGAACAGACACCCGACCCCTCTCCTCAGGGAGAAGAGAAGTCAGCCCCAGAGGGAACTGAGCCACAAGAGTTGGAGCCTTACCAGGCTGAGCTCTTGGGCCCAGGAGGACCCTCTAGGGAGGATCTGTGCCAGGGTCAGAGAACCTCTCCCACTCTTGAAAGCCTGCTACACAGGAAAGTGGTAATATTAGTGGCTTCCTGTTAGATTTGGGGGTCTCTAGTTGGCACAGGTAGGTACTTGTGGCAAATAGGGACCCTTGCCTCTAGTCAGGGTAAAGGGGTACACTCCTAAAATAACCCCTGCTCACCCCCTTGGTAGCTTGGCACGAGCAGACAGGCTTATCTCAGAGGCAGTGTGTAAAGCATTTGTGAACACATACAGTAATCTAGTGACAACACTACAGATGGACACCACACAAGTTGTATTATAAAAATAAGTATCTTTTATATAGATTTGACACAAGACCATAAACGACAAAAATCCACAATACTGTACTTAAAATGGTAGGTTTAGCTTAGTTCTTTTCAGATCTTAAAATGCGACACTTTGAGTCAATGTACCTTACGATGCGTCACGTTCCTACAACGAAAGTGTTGCAGAGATGGATATGCGACAAAGTTCTGGTGCAAAGAAATAAAGACGTCAAGTTCTTCCTGATGCGGCACGCTTCTCCGATGTTGCGAGAAGTCTCGACTCGATGCGTCGGCTGCAGCGGCGACACCCTTGTTCCGTGATGCGACGACAGCGTCTTTGGCGGCGACCCTCTTCTCCGACGTTGCGAGACGCTGCCGCTCGATGCGACAACTGCAGCGGCGACACCCTTGTTTCGTGATGCGACGGCAGCAGCTCCGACGGCGGCACGCTTCTCCGTGGATGCGAGGCACTCCTCTCGATGCGGTGCAATTCGACAGCTACAGCGGCGACATCTACGATGCGACGGCAGCGGCTGCGACGGCGACACGCTTCTTCCTCGATGCGAGACTCTTCTCTTGATGCGGTGCAATGCGACAGCTACAGCGGCGACATCTACGATGCGACGGCAGCGGCTGCGACGGCGACACGCTTCTTCGGTGTTGCGGGACGTTTCTCGAGATGCGGTGCAATGCGACAGCTACAGCGGCATCATCTCCGTGATGCGACGGCAGCGGCTGCGATGGCGACACGCTTCTCCCTCTTGAGTCGCGCTTCCAGCTCTTGCGACACGCAGTCCCTTCAGAAGGCCCAAAACAGCAGCAGGCACTTCCAAAGGATTCTTGGGGAGCTGGTGGTTGAAGTCTGTTGTCCCTGAGACTTCGGCAGGAGGCAAGCTCTTTTCTCAAGCCCTTGGAGATCCTTCACAAGTTAAATAAAAGTGCACACAAAGTCCTTTCTCCTTTCTTTGGCAGTCAGGCAACCACTGAAGGCAGATCCCTCTAGCTTAGGGATAGTCTTCTCCTCAGTTTCTTCTTGGTTCCGCTCCTCAGCAAAGGTTTCTTCTTGTTTTCCCAAAGTGACCTAATTTCCTAGGGGTCTGGGTCCCCTTTTTATACACAGTTTCTCTTTGTTCTCTGAAGGCAGAGAGGCCTCCGCCTAGTCCAAAACCAGTTCTGGTCAGTCCTGGAGCACTTTGTTTTTCTGACTCCTTCTTTCCTTTCAGAATGTGGGGCAGAGTGCTCAGCCGCCCGGCAGGAGGTGGAGCCAGCATTGTGGAAGGCAGGCACAGCCCTATTCAGACCCAGGTGCAACTCCTCCCTACACTCTGGATGCAGATCTTTCTATTCAGCCCTGTGCTGACTCACCCTGTCTCCTGTAGCCACCCCCAGCCCCTGTCACTCAATCTCCAGACAAGGAATACACAACCTAGCAGAGGCAGGCTTGGAAGTTTAGGCAAGAAAATACCCACTTTCTAAAAGTGGTATTTTCAAACACAGAATGTTAAAACCAACTTCACTAAAAGATGTATTTTATCATTCTGAGTTCAGGCATACTAAATTCGTTTTTCTACCATGTTCCCTGGGTCAGTTCTGACTATAAGGTGTAATAGTCAGTCTGCCCATTCTGGCCTATGGGGAGCAGGTAGCCTTGCAATAGTGAAAACGAAAATGGCTGTAATTCACTATTAGGACATGCCACACACACCAGGGCATGTCCTACCTTGTACTTACAATGCACCCTGCCCTAGGGCCTACTTTAGGGGTGACCAACATGCAGTAAAGGGAAGGTTTAGGGACTGGTAAGTGGGTGCACTCACCAAGTCGACATGGCAGCCCTAGGCTGCACACAGGCTCTGCGATGGCAGGCCTGAGACACATTTTACAAGCCGCTTCTGTGGGTGGCACAACCAGTGCTGCAAGCCCACCAGCGGCATTGGATTTACAAGCCCTGGGCACACTCAGTGCACTGTACTAGGGACTGACAAGTAAACCAATCATCCAATCATGGAGTCACTAATACATAACACAATTTATCATAGGGAGCACTTGCACTGTGGCACTGAATAGCAGTGGCACAGTGCCCAAAGCATCTAACACCAGCAAAAACAGGTCAGTAACATAGGAGGCATCATAAAAAATGGAAGGGAGACCCACGCCAAGGATGCCAGGTCTAACACGTGTCCCCTCCAGCTGAAATGTGGGGAGAACTACCCTACCTCAGGGAGTTCTCTTCACTAAGGCGGAAAAATCTGGACAGACCATCAGCATTGGCGTGTTCTGTACCAGGGCGGTGTTCCACCGTGAAATCCATCCCCTGTAGGGAAATGGACCACCTCAACAGCTTTGGATTCTCACCCCTCATCTGCATCAACCATCTGAGGGGCCTGTGGTCTGTCTGAACCCGGAAGTGAGTCCCAAACAGGTATGGTCTCAGCTTCTTCAGTGCCCAGACCACAGCAAATGCCTCACGCTCAATAGCACTCCACCTCTGTTCCCGTGGTAGTAACCTCCTGCTGATGAAGGCTACGGGTTGATCTAGGCCTTCCTCATTCATCTGTGACAGAACAGCCCCCACACCATGCTCTGAAGCGTCTGTTTGTACTACGAACTCTTTGGAGAAGTTGGGTGCCAGGAGCACGGGCGCCGTGCATATGGCAGTTTTCAGGGCCTCAAAAGCTTTCTGACAGGTGTCAGTCCAAATCACTTTCCTGGGCTGCTTCTTGGAAGTCAGCTCTGTCAGGGTGCAACGATGCTGCCATACCCCTTGACAAACCTCCTGTAGTAACCCGTGAGTCCTAAAAAGGTTCTCACCTCTGTCTGGGTTTTGGGGGGTTCCCAATTCAGGATGGTTTCAATTTTGGGTTGTAGGGGCGCCACCTGGCCGCTCCCCACCTGGTGTCCTAAGTACACCACGGAACCCTGCCCGATCTGGCACTTACTGCGCCTTGATCGTGAGGCCTGCTCTCTGCAGCGCCATCAACACTTCCCAGAGGTGGCGCAGATGTTCTTCCCAACTGGCGCTGAACACTGCGATGTCATCCAGGTAGGCGGCACTGAGCAGAGTCCAGTCCAGCCAACACCTGGTTGACCAACCTGTGGAAGGTGGCAGGGGCATTCTTCATCCCAAAGGGCATCACCCGGAAGTGGTAGTGCCCATCTGGTGTGGAGAATGCTGACCTCTCTCTTGCCCCATCAGTCAAGGCGTTCTGCCAGTACCCATACGTCAAGTCAAGCGTGCTGAGGTGCCGGGCAGCCCCTAGCCGATCTATGAGCTCATCAGCTCTGGGGATGGGGTGCGCGTCAGTCCTGGTGACTGAATTGAGCCCTCGGTAGTCCACACAGAACCGGAGTTCTGGTGTGGCACCCGGTGCGGCAGCCTTTGGGACCAAGACCACTGGGCTGGCCCAAGGACTGTTAGAGGACTCAATCACCCCTAACGCAAGCATTTTGGAGACCTCCTCCTTGATGCAAGCTCTCACCCTGTCAGTCACCCTGTAAGATTTGTGCTTCACAGGTGTACTGTCCCCAGTGTCCACATCATGGATGCACCAATCTGTGACACCGGGAACCAGGGAGAACAGATCAGAAAACTGTCCCAGCAACTGGTGGCAGTCATTCTGTTGCTCAGGGGTCAGGGTGGAAGAGAGGTTGACACCATCCACTGACCCATCTTGTTCTGTTGCTGACAGGAGGTCAGGAAAAGGCTCGGTCTCCTCCTCCATCCCAGCATCTGTCGCTAAGAGCATGCCCACTTGGGACCTCTCCAAGTGGGGCTTCAGGCGGTTGACATGCAGGACCCTCAAGGGGTTCCTGAGAGACCGCAAGTCCACCAAGTAGGTAACCGGACTTTTGCGCTCTACAACCTCAAAGGGTCCGGTCCACTTATCCTGGAGCGCGCAGGGCTCCACTGGGGCCATGACCCACACTTTCTGACCAGGCTGAAGCTCTACCAGAGTGGCATTCTGGTCGTACCACCGCTTCATCTCCTCCTGGCTGGCCTCCAGATTCGCCTCAGCGAGTTGCCTGAAACGCCTAGTTTGGTTCCTAAAGGCCAGCATGTAACTGTATACATCCTGGGAGGTTTCCTGGGAGATTGCTCCCAGCCTTCTTTGACCAAACTTAGAGGACCTCTTACTGGGTGTCCATAGAGAAGCTCAAAGGGACTGAACCCTAGAGATTTCTGTGGCACCTCACGGTAAGCAAAGAGCAGGCATGGTAAGAGGACGTCCCACTTACGCCTCATAGGTTCCTCAAGACCCATAATCATGCCTTTGAGGGTTCGGTTGAACCTTTCCAACCAATCCATTTCCTTGGGGGTGGTAAGGAGTGGTAAACTTGTAGGTTACCCCACACTCCTGCCACAGGGACTTCATATACTTGGAAATGAAGTTGGTCCCCGGTCAGACACTACCTCGCGAGGGAATCCCACTCTGGAGAAAATTCCCATCAGTGCTCGTCCCACCACGGGGGCCGTCACTGTCCTCAGAGGTATGGCTTCCGGGTGGCATGGTCCACCAAGACCAGGATGAACCTGTTGCCCATGGCAGTCTTGGGGTCCAGTGGCCCCATAATGTCAATACCCACCCGTTCAAAGGGGGTGCTGACTACAGGGAATGGCTGGAGAGGAGCCTTGCGCTTCCTCCCACTCTTTCCACTTGCCTGGCAAGTCTGACATGTCCTGCAGTGAGTGTCTGAACTCCTGCGCATTTGGGGCCAATAAAAGTGGGTGACAAGCCTCTCAAAGGTCTTGTCCTGCCCCAAATGTCCTGCCAATGGAACATCATGAGCCAGCCCCAGTAGGAAGGCTCTGAAGTACTGGGGTACCACCAGCACCCGGGCTGACCCAGGCTCAGCAACCTTAGGCTCAGTATACAGGAGATCATTCATCCAGTAAATCCAATGTGACCCAGACTGATCACCTGTTGCCTGGACTGCAGCCTGTTGCTGCAGACCAACAAGAGAAGGGCATTCTTTCTGCTCCTTGCAGAATTCTTCCCTGGAGGGTCCTCCTTCTTGCTGCCAATGGGTCAGCTCAGGCAGGTCCCCCAGTTCAGCTACCTGTTCCCCTGTAGGCTCCAGGGCATCCCCCTCAAGGTCTGCCTCCTCCTGGACCGTGGGAACTTCGTGGCCGGTTTCCCGCGCCCCGTGCCTCTTCTCGTGACGGCAGGTACCTGGGCCTCCCTCTCAGGCTCCAGGTCCTCTTGAGCACCTTTACTTGCTGCCATGGACCGGGTGGTCACACACGCCCAGTCAGGCAAACCCAACATCTCCAAATGAGCACTTCGCTCCACCTTCGCCCAAGGTGAGCTCTCCAAGTCGTTCCCTAACAAACAGTCAACAGGCATGGCGGGCCTCACAGCTACCTGAAGAGTACCAGAGACCCCCCACTCAAAGGGAACCTGAGCCACTTTGCAGTGACTCTCTGTGTTGTCAGCGGCAACAACGGGATAGAATGCATGGGGGACAACCTGCTCTTGAGACACCAGGTGACACTTGACAGCTGTCACACTGGCTCCTGTATCTCTAAGAGCCTCCACCCTATGGCCATTGATGGTCACCCACTGCCTGTATTTCTTAGTGTTGTCAGGCAGCGGGGTCCTGGGGACCACCTCACAGTCTCCTAATGAGACAAGGGACATCTGTGCGGGACCCCACCCCTCTTGGACATCCACCTCCTCACCCAGGGCTACACTAGCCATCTGCCGGGGGGCTGCACCAGGGGATGCGGTCTTTCCAAACTGGCGGCACCGGGGATCACTCGCTATATGACCCAGGTCCCCACATTTGTAGCATCTCAGGGGTCCCCTTTGAACAGGTGGACCTGTCGGGGCCCCTGAGGGTTTCCGGGGGGGAGGCTGGGAACCTTTCCCTTGGTTCCCTTGGGGACTACTTTGGGGTCTTCTTGGGAACTCCCTCTGTTTACCCTTGTCCCCCCCACTCTTCTGCTGGGGACCCTGCCCACCCTTGGCTGAGTCTCCCACGTGACCCTTGTGGACCCTGGTACTGACCCAGCGGTCCGCCTCCTCAGCAAGCTTCCTAGGGATAGTCAGCCTGCTATCTATCAGGTGCTGGCGTAGCTCTGGAAAACAGTTACTTGACAAGTGCTCCCATGCAATCAAATCAAGGAGCCCCTGAAAATCATCAACTTTACTACCCTTCACCCAACCATCCAATGCTCTGCAGAAAAAAGTGACATATTCAACCCAGGTACTGTTCTCTATCTTCTTGCAACCCCTGAACCTCTGCCTATACAATTCAGGAGTTAAACCATACCTAGACACTAAAGCATCCTTCATGTGGTGATATGAATTATGGACCTCAGAAGGCAAATCTAGCAGTGTGTCCCGCCCTTCACTAAGGAACCGTCCCCACAACCCCGCTCCCCAATCCTTCTCAGGGACCCGGTGGGAAGACATGGCTACCTCATAGGCCTTGAACCACTGCCCAATGTCATCATTTTTAAAAAACTCTCTGACCACATCCTTAGGAATATACACTCTAGATTCCACATGCATTGACGGTGTGCTGCCACCAGAGGGAGTAATTTCTAAGCTCCTAGCTTTCAAATCCAACTCCCTCAAACTTCTATCATGCTCAAGCTGTATCCTCTTTTCTTCCAGGGCCAGTTTCCTAATTTCCAATTGCCCATTCATTTTGGCCAGCTCCAACTCATGCATCCTATTTCTCTCCCTGTCCTCCAGCTCTTCTGTGGACAGACCTTTGGCAGAAACACTGCTACCTGCTGGGGAAGGTGCCTTCCTTTCCCCTGGACCCAATGGCCCTTCCAGCTGCACATCTGCATCATTATCCCCTTCCTCATTCTCAGGGGTTTTCCTTGCTTCTACCCAGGCCCTCAGCGCCTTATAGAACTCATCCCTCTTGGTGAGCCCGGTAATTGCAACATTAAATCTTTTGCAGAAGTGCTTCAGCTGCTTTGCATTGTAGCATTCTAGTTTCTCCTCTTCCCAATCAAAATCAACAGATGCTATGGATGCTGGTTTCATGATGGCTGAACTTGGCTAAAAATGGAAAGTCCCAGAAAAAAAAATCTACCAAGAGTATGTGGTCGCGTTTTGGTCTGCACTCACTAGTGTTCACTAATCACTGTACATGAGTCACAAATGCAAGTCCAGAATCCTCACCGCTGACCACCAATGTTAGATTTGGGGGTCTCTAGTTGGCACAGGTAGGTACTTGTGGCAAATAGGGACCCTTGCCTCTAGTCAGGGTAAAGGGGTACACTCCTAAAATAACCCCTGCTCACCCCCTTGGTAGCTTGGCACGAGCAGACAGGCTTATCTCAGAGGCAGTGTGTAAAGCATTTGTGAACACATACAGTAATCTAGTGACAACACTACAGATGGACACCACACAAGTTGTATTATAAAAATAAGTATCTTTTATATAGATTTAACACAAGACCATAAACGACAAAAATCCACAATACTGTACTTAAAATGGTAGGTTTAGCTTAGTTCTTTTCAGATCTTAAAATGCGACACTTTGAGTCAATGTACCTTACGATGCGTCACGTTCCTACAACGAAAGTGTTGCAGAGATGGATTTGCGACAAAGTTCTGGTGCAAAGAAATAAAGACGTCAAGTTCTTCCTGATGCGGCACGCTTCTCCGATGTTGCGAGAAGTCTCGACTCGATGCGTCGGCTGCAGCGGCGACACCCTTGTTCCGTGATGCGACGACAGCGTCTTTGGCGGCGACCCTCTTCTCCGACGTTGCGAGACGCTTCCGCTCGATGCGACAACTGCAGCGGCGACACCCTTGTTTCGTGATGCGACGGCAGCAGCTCCGACGGCGGCACGCTTCTCCGTGGATGCGAGGCGCTCCTCTCGATGCGGTGCAATGCGACAGCTACAGCGGCGACATCTACGATGCGACGGCAGCGGCTGCGACGGCGACACGCTTCTTCCTTGATGCGAGACTCTTCTCTTGATGCGGTGCAATGCGACAGCTACAGCGGCGACATCTACGATGCGACGGCAGCGGCTGCGACGGCGACACGCTTCTTCGGTGTTGCGGGACGTTTCTCGAGATGCGGTGCAATGCGACAGCTACAGCGGCGTCATCTCCGTGATGCGACGGCAGCGGCTGCGATGGCGACACGCTTCTCCCTCTTGAGTCGCGCTTCCAGCTCTTTGCGACACGCAGTCCCTTCAGAAGGCCCAAAACAGCAGCAGGCACTTCCAAAGGATTCTTGGGGAGCTGGTGGTTGAAGTCTGTTGTCCCTGAGACTTCAGCAGGAGGCAAGCTCTTTTCTCAAGCCCTTGGAGATCCTTCACAAGTTGAATAAAAGTGCACACAAAGTCCTTTCTCCTTTCTTTGGCAGTCAGGCAACCACTGCAGGCAGCTCCCTCTAGCTTAGGGATAGTCTTCTCCTCAGTTTCTTCTTGGTTCCGCTCCTCAGCAAAGGTTTCTTCTTGTTTTCCCAAAGTGATCTAATTTCCTAGGGGTCTGGGTCCCCTTTTTATACACAGTTTCTCTTTGTTCTCTGAAGGCAGAGAGGCCTCTGCCTAGTCCAAAACCAGTTCTGGTCAGTCCTGGAGCACTTTGTTTTTCTGACTCCTTCTTTCCTTTCAGAATGTGGGGCAGAGTGCTCAGCCGCCCGGCAGGAGGTGGAGCCAGCATTGTGGAAGGCAGGCACAGCCCTATTCAGACCCAGGTGCAACTCCTCCCTCCACTCTGGATGCAGATCTTTCTATTCAGCCCTGTGCTGACTCACCCTGTCTCCTGTAGCCACCCCCAGCCCCTGTCACTCAATCTCCAGACAAGGAATACACAACCTAGCAGAGGCAGGCTTGGAAGTTTAGGCAAGAAAATACCCACTTTCTAAAAGTGGTATTTTCAAACACAGAATGTTAAAACCAACTTCACTAAAAGATGTATTTTATCATTCTGAGTTCAGGCATACTAAATTCGTTTTTCTACCATGTTCCCTGGGTCAGTTCTGACTATAAGGTGTAATAGTCAGTCTGCCCATTCTGGCCTATGGGGAGCAGGTAGCCTTGCAATAGTGAAAACGAAAATGGCTGTAATTCACTATTAGGACATGCCACACACACCAGGGCATGTCCTACCTTGTACCTACAATGCACCCTGCCCTAGGGCCTACTTTAGGGGTGACCAACATGCAGTAAAGGGAAGGTTTAGGGACTGGTAAGTGGGTGCACTCACCAAGTCGACATGGCAGCCCTAGGCTGCACACAGGCTCTGCGATGGCAGGCCTGAGACACATTTTACAAGCCGCTTCTGTGGGTGGCACAACCAGTGCTGCAAGTCCACCAGCGGCATTGGATTTACAAGCCCTGGGCACACTCAGTGCACTGTACTAGGGACTGACAAGTAAACCAATCATCCAATCATGGAGTCACTAATACATAACACAATTTATCATAGGGAGCACTTGCACTGTGGCACTGAATAGCAGTGGCACAGTGCCCAAAGCATCTAACACCAGCAAAAACAGATCAGTAACATAGGAGGCATCATAAAAAATGGAAGGGAGACCCACGCCAAGGATGCCAGGTCTAACACTCCCACAAAACCTATTGGGAGGATGGGATCCTTTACACTGAGGCCAGAGACCCAAAACCCAGTCCTCAGATGTTTAGGGAGTTTATCCTCACGTTGGTCCACAATATCCCACTAGCTGGACACCTTGGTCAGAACTAAACATAGAGTAGGCTTGTCTGCCACTTCTACTGGCCAGGGATGCACCAGAAGGTGAAGGAGTTCTTCAACTCCTGCCACACCTGTCAAGCGAGTTGCAAGACAGGTGGGCACTCAAAGGCCCCCTTAATCCCACTCCCAGTGTTTGGGGTTCCCTTTGAAAGGGTAGAGATCAACATTGTTGGTTCCCTTGACCCTCCTACAGCATCAGGGAACAGATATATTCTGGTGGTAGTGGATCATGCCACCAGGTATCCTGAGGCTTTTCCCCTTAGAAATACCACTGCCTCTGCAGCGGCTAGGGCCCTCATTGGTGTCTTCACCAGGGTGGGCTTCCCTAAGGAGGTGGTGTCAGACAGAGGTACCAACTTCACGTCTGGCTACCTAAAACACATGTGGAAGGATTATAGAGTGACTTATAAGTTCACTACCACCCACAGTGTAATGGCCTTGTTGAAAGATCCAACAAGACAATGAAAGGTATTATTGGTGGACTCCGTGAAAAGCTCCAAAGGAAATGGGATGTTTTACTGCCATGCTTGCTTTTCGCTTACAGGGAAGTGCCATAGAAGGGAGTGGGGTTCTCCCCATTCAAACTTCTGTTTGGTCATCCTGCTAGGGGACCATTGTGCCTAGTGAATGAGGGATGGGAGAAGCCTCTTGTCGAACCCAAACAGGACATATTGGACTATGTACTTGGCCTCTGCTTTCGGATGGCTGAATACATGGAGAAAGCAAACCAAAACCTTGAGGCCAGCCAGGAGCTCCAGAAGCAGTGGTATGACCAAAAGGCTGCTTTGGTAGAGTTCAAACCAGGTCCGAAGGTATGGGTGTTGGAGCCTGTGGTCGCTAGGTTCCTCCAGTATAAGTACTAATGACTCTTTGTATTTTACACATTGTGTTCTTTCTGTTTAAATGACGTTCTCATCGAGACACAGCACGATGTCCTGATATCACGAGTTGTAAAATACCGCTGAGCTCATATATTGTATTAAGGTTATGTCATTTTTATTTTTAACTATACTATGCCGGCATATTTGAGGCAATACTGACGACGCCATCCTTTGGTACCTACTATGTACTTATGACTAATTTACCTTCCACGGGTTCACTAGACTGCTCACCTTCACGATATACAGGCTCCTGTATCCATAGCAACCTTTGTTAGGAGACCCGACATGCTTAGAAACGTGCACGTTCACGCAGCGCACTCTCTCCCACATACGTATTTAACATCGGTCGGTGTGCGCTCGCTGCTTCTTCACAAACGGGATTTATACTGCGGTTATGGACGGATGCAGTTGCACTGTCTTCTAAGGTAATTCGTGCTGGGATTCGGGGACATTGATTTGTATACTGTCTCCTTAGTTCCCACCGAACTAACGGGCATTTGGTGACCTCTTTGCCCCTTTAGGATTCAGAGGTTTCAAGGAACCCATTGTCCAATACTCACCAAAGCGATTACAGATTCTTCAGAGTTAAGGATTTAAGCACGTTTTTTGACGGATGCGGCTGCACAGTCACTGAAAGGTAATCGCTGTCATTAAGAGTCACTGCTTATCCTGCACTGGGCTGACCATTTTCATATAATTTATGGGCATGTACTGTTGTCCTCTGCAGCTTACCGAGGCCTCAGCTAACCCTCTTCAAAATAATTTACCGAGAAATCACCCAGGTAACTTTTACCCTGCACAATCACTCTTTTGCATGTCGTGGAATCACCATGTGATCCTCCTGGAATCACTGAGGGCCTTAGATGAGGTTCTCTTTCACACCTCCACCCCCCTCCCCTCCACCCCCCCTTCACTGAATCTTTGACAGATCCACTCTCTGGGCTCTTTCTCACCTATCTGATACATCGTTTGAGGGTGGTTCACAGGACCTTAATTACAGTCTCTTTACCATACAGGCCTTCCCCCGACACATTCCCAGTCCTGAAGAAGAAGACCCTCTGAGATGTTTGCCAATAACACTCCTTCACATAGCGTTGAAATGTCGACGAATTGAACAAGACGTCTCTTGTTTATTACACAGCATATGTTTATGTATATAAATGTTTTTATATGGTTTTTCACTTGTATACATTTGTATGTATAATATGAGATAAGATATATGACGAATAATATATCGTTCACCTTTTGGAGTATATTTTTTGTCAGTCTCCATTTGTTCGTTTATCTGTATGGTTTAGGCACCAATTACCATTGATTGGCTCGTTCCTACTGATCAGGATAAATACAAATACTAAAGAAATTTAGTTCTTACACGACAGAACCAATTATTATATACTGTTCTAATACCCCAGGTTTGGTGTGATACTGGGCTACCCCATTAATTTTTAATGGTTACATGGTCACAGATGAGGATCAGGAAGCAGAGAGTGAACTTTTCACTGACCTCCTGTCCAACAACCCGAAAGATGGGTCTGTAGAAGGAGTGGTCTTGTCAGACACCCTCACTGCCCAACAGCAGACTCATTGCAGGCAAGTCCTACATCAGTTTGCTGAGCTCTTCTGTTTGACCCCTGGACAGACTAGCTGGTGTACCCATGATGTGGACACTGGTGTAAGGGTACCTGTCAAAAACAAACTTTACAGGCAGTCTGATCACGTGAAAGAGAGCATCAAAGCTGAAGTAAGCAAGATGCTGGAATTGGGAGTCATAGAGCAATCTGAGAACCCCTGGGCCAGCCCACTCGTCTTGGTGGTAAGAAAGAAATTAAGTTCTGTGTGGACTACAGGGGCCTCAATGCTGTCACCACGACCGACGCACATCCAATTCCTCGGGCAGACAAATTGATTGACAGGCTAGGGGCAGCCAAATATCTGAGTACCTTTGATCTCACATCAGGGTACTGGCAGATAGGCCTGACTCCAGGACCCAAAGAAAAATCTGCATTTTCTACCCCAGATGGGCATTATCAGTTTACTGTAATGCCTTTTGTCTTGAAAAATGCACCTGCCACTTTTCAGAGGTTGGTGAATAAAGTCTTGGCTGGCTTGGAATCCTATAGTGCAGCTTGTCTTGACGATATTGCTGTCTTTAGCTCCACCTGGCCAGATCACCTGTGTAGGAGGCTGACTCAGTATATGGTGTACACGTATTGATGAGGCACCCTGCACTGAGTCCAGGCAACCCTTAGTGATAGTTGTAGCGGTCCCTGGTAACCAAAACTCTCATTGGGTAGCTGTGGAGAGCAGCTAAGGCTTACCCAGAAGGGTGTAAAGCAGGTGCATTTACCACAATAGTCAGCCAGTAAGCTTACACACAAGAAAAGAACCACACAAGTGTTAGAAAAATACCTCTATATTTATTAAACATAACACTAAGAACTACTTGGTATATCTCCTACCCGGCAATATCAATACACACAAAGAAATACTTTAAAACAGGTAAGTAAGTATAGGAAAACACATGGGCCCCTACGGGGAGGGGAAGGGCAAACCATATACTAAAAAAATGGGATGTGAGGTCAGTAACCAAACGAGACTGATGCCAAGGATGAAGAAGCCAGCAGGAAATACGGAACCACCAAAAAAAAAGTAGCTAGGGACCTCCAGGTGCCCGGTGGCAGCGGTGTTACACCGGGTCAAATGTCCATAGAACAACACAGGGAAAGTTGCGGTTAGTATTTTACTGTTTCAGGATTTTTCCCAAAGGACCCAGAGGAAACCAATTGGAACAAGGAAGGTTAGAGAGCCATCTCACCCGTGGATACCCAGGGAACAAGTGGTGTTGGAACCTCCCGTTGATGTCAGTGGAGGATCTTGGAAGTCCGGCGTCTACAGCGTCTCGTGGGCCAGATCGGTGGAACCAAACGTGGATTCTGGATGAGGAGTACTTGAAATCAGAAGGGACAAAGTCCAAACCACCCGGAGGTGTCCAGGAGGAACAGGAGCACAATGCCCCCCCTTGTCGGAGGTACTTGCTGTAGCACGGAGGTCTTGATGAAGTAGCTCTGGATCCCAGGTGACAATGCAGGAGCACAGGAGCCATCCACGAGCTGCCCCATGACCGTTAAAGAATGCAGAAGGGTCAGTGGCCAGCAGGACCACCAACAAGCCTTGGCAAATGGAACAGACGGGTTGCAGGAAAGAATGATTAGTTGCAGATCAGCAAGGTCTGTGGTACTAACCCAGCAAGGGTAAGCCAGGGCCAGCCCTCAGCACGCAGGAGAGCCAGCAGGAATCGACGGAGGCCCCAGGAGGATCCTCTGGCAGCAGGCACATGGGGGCCTCAGCAGCACACAGAAGATGGACACCCACATCACAGGAGATGCAGGGAAGACGACACTCCTGGAGATGTGCGATGCTTGAAACTGGGGCTTCTTGGAGCTGGAAGATCTTCAGTCAGGAGACTCGACAAGCCTTGGCAATTACAAACAGATGCAGTGCATAGGGAAGCAGTTCAGGTCGGCTGGAGAGGGAATGCAGTCTCCCAAGTTGCAGGGAAGACTGGTCAGGCCTCTGGGGAGCCAACAAACCACCACCTGTGTTGCAGAGCCGGGAGGTGTCCATGGGACAGCAGGATCAGCAAACCGGTCATCGACGGTGAGGTGCCTGTGGATGCGGGGAAGTGACTCCTTCACTCCAAGGGAGATTCCTTCCTGCTTGGATTTATGCAGAGTCGTGGGAGACTCGGGAGATGCATTGCCACAGAGTTGCAGAAACTTGGAAGGGAATGGAGACGAAGTTGCAGTAGGAGTCTGCCAGCTGCGGTCCGTGCAGGTAACTGAGGTGGGGCGGGGTAAGGGGGGATTTTGAGGGACGATGCAGAGGGAAAATTAATTGTTTATTTAATTTTCCCTCGGCATCGTCGCTCGAAATCCCCCCTTACCCGGCCCCACGCCCCACCGCTGTTACCTGCACGGACTGAGGCTGAAGGCTGCAATGGCAGACCTGCAGAGACAGTTTGCATGGGCTCCCATGGGTGGCACAATACATGCTGCAGCCCATGGGAGACCCCTGGTGTACCAATTCCCTGGGTACCTCAGTACCATATACTAGGGACTTACAGGGGTACACCAGTATACCAATTGTGGGGTGTACAAAGTACTTACCAGTCAATTTGGAGGAGAGAGCACTACCACTGGGGTCCTGGTTAGCATAATCCCAGTGAACTATAGTCAAAACACACTGACACCAGGCAAAAAGTGGGGGTAACTATGCCAGAAAGATCCTACTTTCCTACAACCTGATCCACCTCAGGAAGGTATTAGAGGTTCTGCGCAAGGCAGGTCTCACTATCAAGGCAAGAAAGTGCCAGATAGGGCAGGGAAAGGTTGTATACCTGGGCCACCTTGTGGGAGGAGGCCAGGTTCAACCACTACAGCTCAAGATCCAGACTATCCTGGACTGGGTGGCTCCAACAACCCAGACTTAAGTAAGGGCCTTACTTGGCTTGACTGGGTACTACCGTAGGTTCTTGAAGGATTATGGCACCATGGTGGCCCCCCTCACAGAACTAACCTCCAAAAGAATGCCCAAGAAGGTGAACTGGACGGTGAGCTGCCATAAGGCTTTTGACGCTCTGAAGGAAGCAATGTGCTCTGCACCTTTTCTGAAAGCTCCAGATTATGCCAAGCAATTAATTGTGAAGACTGATGCCTCTGAACATGGGATAGGAGAGCTCCTATCACAAATAAATGACAAAGGTCAAGACCAGCCTGTGGCTTTCATCAGTTCATCAGGGAACAGTGTTGGAGTGCCATTGAGAGGGAAGCTTTTGCTGTGGTCTGGTCCCTGAAGAAGCTGAGGCCATACCTGTTTTGCTTTCACTTCATTGTTCAAACCGACCACAGGCCTCTCATATGCTTAATGAAGATGAAAGGCGAGAACCCCAAACTACTCAGGTGGTCCAGATCCCTACAGGGAATGGACTTTGAAGTGGAACACCGACATGGGACTGCCTATGCCAATGCAGATGGACTTTACAGATTCTTTCACTTAGACTATAAAGACTCACTAGGGGAAGGGTAGTCTCATCCTTTTTCGTTAGGGGGGGGTCATGTAGGAAAGTGCCTCTTTTGACATGGTTAGCTCCCACTTTTTGCCTGATGTCTGATGTGATTTCGAACTGTAAGTGCACTGGGTCCCTGCTAACCAGGTTCCTAGTGCCAGATTCCTTCTCCACAAACTGTACCATGATAGGCACAACTCCTGTTTCCCTTGTAAGCCCTAGTAAATGGTACCCAGGGCATGGGGATAGAAGAAGGTTCCCTAGGGACCCCTCACTCGGACCAGGTGGTGCTGCTATTGCAGGCTGCATGTCCAGGTGCAGGACAAACCAAAGAGTCGACATGGCACACAGCCCTGTGTGCCATGCCACCCTCACACTTCATACGATATGGGTAAGTCACCTCTATAGCCTGCCTTCCGCCCTAAGGCGGGGTGCACTATTTCCTATGTGAGGGCATATTAGCATGAGCAGATATGCCCCTACAATGTCCAGTCCATTCTGGGTTTTGTAAGGGAACAGGGAAGCCATAAAGAATACGTGGGCTGGATACTCGTTAGCACGAGTTCCCAGCTCCATGCAGCTCCATGATGGCTTCACTGATTTCTCAGATGTTTGATACCAAACATCTTGTCTTAATAAATCTTTGCTGATGCCAGTATTGGATTTATTAGTACATTCACACAGGAGACCCTGCTAGAGGCTCCCCTAAAACCTACCGACCGCTGGTGTTGTCCCTGTCTAGTTTTAGACAGCCTGCCATCACCAGACATGTTTCTGGACCCCTGGGTAGAGAGCCAGAGCTCTCCGGATCCAGAGACAATGCCTGCTCTGGGCGGAGGTGGTCACACCTTCTCCCCTGCAGGATCTGCCTCAGCAGAAGCAAGAACTTCAAAGGACATGTCACCTTTGATCCCTGCCCCCAGCCCTCTGCTGTTAGAAGCAGATGGCTACCCCCCAGTCCTCCTCCACTTTCGGCGGGAGGACTGGTGGGAAAATTAGGTAAAGTAGGAGGTGTGTCTACATTTACCCTGGACCACCCCTCAGGAGAGGCATTCACGGTGGACCCCACTTTGCACTATCCGCCATCTTGAGAATGGGGATAGTAGCCTATTAGGAGTCAGGGTATGCCCACCCCCCACATGGGGTGAGCATAAAGAGGGTATAGTCACCCTACAGGTAGGCAGCCCCTTGGCTACCACTTAGCTCCTTCTGAAACACCCCTAAATTCAGAATTCAGGTGGCTCCCCGAGAACCTGACTTCAGATTCGATGGACACAAGAAGACGATGGAAGAAGACTGCTGCGGTTCAAGAACTGAGATTTGACGCAAAAGAAACTGTCGCAAAACCATGCCACTGCTCAAGACTCGACCCCTGCAACCTGCTGTCCTTCCTGATGCCTGTGAGGCCTCCAAGAAACCCCAGAGCCCTGTAGCCTTCTGCAAATTGCCAAGAACTTCACTTTGGGTTAGAGGCTCTAGTCCCCGGCGACTGCCGGTAAAGAACCACGGTGGTTGAGGACCAGCACTTGTGTCTACCCGTCTCACTACTGTAAAGAAAACTTTGCAGCATGCCTCCATCACCTCCAGGGTTTCTCTCAGCACAGCGACTGACGTTGGAAACAGCCCCGCTCATGAGAGCCTGTACCCTCCCGCTGGTGGCTCCAACGGCAGAAGCCGCAACTTTGACACAACCGCCTCTCCTCCATGACTGTCTGCCCTGCATTCCACCTGCGGCTTGACTGCTGCCGGTGAACTCTCACATCCAGCCCCCACGATTTACGGTACTTCTGCTCCAGGTGCATCTTGACTCCTGCTGTACCCAAGTTCCTCCTTATAGCAACCGCAAGGGTAACTGCGTCGGCGGTACTCCACAATGCAAGACTACACCTTCATCCCAGCAACTGCTGGAGTTGGCGGTGCTTCTATAAAACTACAGTGATCTGCTGCTGGCGACTGCGACTGTAACTGTGTTGGCGGTCTACTGAACTCCATTAAAGTGTTTTTCTTCCTGGGCTTCCTTCGCTGACCGCGATGGTAAACATTTGACTGCATAGCCTTTTATTATGAATACCTGTCTACAAAGTATTTATTGAAGTATTTTAAAAATGTATAAAGCATATCTCCGATTTGAAGTCCTGCTTCTCAAAACACATAAAGAAACGTGTTATTTTTATACAAAATTGGTCTCGGATTTAATCTTGAGTGTGTGTCTCATTTATTGCCTCTGTGAGTACAACAAATGGTTAACACTGTCCTCTGATAAGCCTAACTGCTTGCCCACACTACCACAAAAAGAGAGTTAGTATTATTTGCTTGCTGCCTCTATCTTCCTCTGGGGATATCTTGCACTCTTTACATAGTGTACATCATTTTAGTACACTGTACAGAGAGGCGGTATCTTATAGTAGGGTAGAAAGTCAAGTTCAAATTTTAAACTTTGCCATTCAATGCTTGAACCTTTCATTACCCCATTAATCAACAAAAATTAATTATATGTAGCTTGGATCTTTATCAGTGTGGAAACATTCTGCAAGAATTCTTGAAACTACATAAGCAACTTATTTGTTCATTTAATCAAAAGTTCATGGTCTGGTCAAGAAGGAGACTTTTTATGTGCATTCAGCATTTTCTATTCATGCTTGTTTTTCAAGCAGGATTGCTTTAGCCATTATTGAGGCCTAGTACGAATAAATAAACATTTTACAGTTTTATGCATTCTAAATACAGTATTTCATCAACTTTGCATATTTATTCTGGCCACTAATTAAAACCCAGCATTATTTTCTTGTTAGTTTTTAAACCTGTTTTCCCACTCCCCATCTGATGGTTATATTAATGTGATGGGGCGGGGCCGGTGAGTGAGAGACATGAATCCGATACAGACTGGTGGACTGCAGTGTCTCTCTCTCCCCCTCTTGTCTCCCCCCAGCAGGACGACTGGAAAACACAAAACGCGACTATAGTGAACCCGACAGAGGAAAACGACGTCGGCTCCTTTAACTGGGGATTCCAGGACGACGGGCCTCCCCCTCCTGACGTCAACACGTTCTTGACAATAAGAACAGAGGAATCCAGGAAGCGGGTGTGCGTTGCCACCGAAGCAGAGGAGGAAGATTCGGGAGAAGGAGCGTGTGTGGAGAGTCGAGGAGAGAGTGAGGAGGACATCGCAGACCGAGGGTCGAGACCATCCGGATCCCGGGCTGAGCCAGGAGGCCAACGTCCCCACGTTTCGCCAAGCCACGCTCCAGGAGGAGCGTGGCTTACCCAGGTACGGGAGAGGTTCTCAGGGTGGGTTGGGAGGAGGGACGCCCCGAAGAGTTAACCGGGAGCTCTAGGACCCTCACAAGATTCCCTACCTGTTTACCCGTACAACCGAGCACAAATCACGCCTTCCTCCTCATTTATCTTAAGAGCACGAGAGTGTGTGGTGCCCCTTCACTCCCTGGTCCCTTGTTTGCCGTTCCCACGGGATAACATCCTGACACGATTGTTTTCCGTCTCTTTTCACGCACCATCATTACGGAGGGACGACCGAATCTACGCACCGGAGCCTGGGGGTTGGAGCCGAAGACCGGAGAGGGAAGTCGAAGGGCCCCGGGCACGACGGATCCTGCCGCTTTTGCCACAGAAAGACTGACGAGCAGGCATAAACGGACACTCGGAAAAATAAAGCCTTATTTGAATCGACCTGGCCTCCGACCTATTACTTCAACCCCGCCACAATTAACCATCACATTTCTGATTTCAATGATTCTTCAGAGCTCAGTTTCACTCTCAGTTGAGTCTTTTCTCTTTCTTTTCAAACTCTCATAATGTTTTGCCTTCCTGTATTCTTCACAAAGACAATCATCTACTGTCAAATCTCTTTCAATTTGTCTGTCCCATTCTCTCATTTTCCTTTTCATAATGCAAAAAATTGTGGGTTTTAAAATTGCAAATAAAGCTAATATACAAAGTCCAATAGCTAACATTACACACATATTGCTCTAATCCTTTCCCAGCTGTTGTAAACCAATTTCCGATAACAGAAACTCCTTTTCCTACATTTTCTAAAACACTAGGTGTCTCTAATGGTTCTAATTCAAGTTTCAGGTCAGAAATGTTCTTTGTGAGTCCTAATATTTTTCTACTCTCAACCGGTATGTATGCACAGCTATGCTGAACCTTTAGCACCTTGCAGATGCCGCCTTTCTCTGCAAGTAAAATGTCTAATGCAAGGCAATTCTGCAAAACCATGGGTCTAATAGCCACTAATTCTGTTTCTACAACTAATAAAGCTAGTTGCCAACTTGTCGACAACTGTTGAAAGCTTTCTAATCTTTTTGTCATTCAGTAATACTCCTACTGGTGGTATGATTGCACCAAAAATATCTCCAACTAGTTGTGTTCCATCACCTATAATAAATGTATGTCTGTGTGATGGTGCCATTGTTAAAGCATCTATACTATAAATATAATACATCTTGGGAAACAATAAAGCTACATAACAAATACCCTTCCAATCAACTAGTAGTTGGAAATAAGCATCCTTTCCACAAACAAAATAAACTCTAGGAATAACTGTCTCTTCTCCTTGTAAATTTTGCCAAGAACCTCCCATAAGTTCAAAAGTGTGTTCACAACTACTGATCCCTACGTGTCTGCTTCTTCTTTGTGTTCTTCTTTTGTAAACACAAATTTTCCTTTTTTGTCTTCTGTCTAATTTCAATTTTGGGTATATCATTTTCTTCTTACATTTATCTTCTTCTTTCTTCCAAACATTCTTTAAAACATCTTCCTCCTTGATTTTACTGTGTGAAATCTTTGTATATCTTCCCTCTAATGACATGATGAATACTTTCTCTAAGGGTCTCATTAAATATGTTAGATTGCTTTCATAAGCCTTAACACTATCTGTGGGCATAGATGGTCTAAAATAATACTATTAACCAAAAGAATGTCCTTTCCGTGATTTAGTTGTTATTTCCTCCAGGACTGGGGGAAAAAAACAACAAAAGGGCAACCAACGGTGGGTGGGGGGTTCCTAAGTGTGTGATGGAAATACTCTCAAAAACGAAATTCTTGAGAGGATTATAAGTATAACCAACCCGTTGTTACGGGTGGGAAGGGAAAGAAACCCTTTTCTTTAAATAGCCCTCACTCACTCTAATAGTGACATGTTTCATCATCGGGCACACCCCAACTCCTAAAGGTCGGGGTGGGCTGAACCGTGTTTCAGGGAGCACTTAAAGATATTGTGTATGGGGGCGTACCATTAAAGATAAAATTCCTCACCCACTCCTAAAGAATTATTTAATAGTGGAGTGGGAGGGAAGGTTAAAATATATACAAACGGGTGTTAGGATGGGATGGTCCTATGACCCTATATTCAGTACCAACATGTTTCAGCCCTTCCTATCTGGCCTAAATAGGTCCTGGGCTTTCATCAGGGTGGGACGTAATGAGGTTACTTCCCCCAGAGACGTGAGTGCATATATACTACTTGTCTAGAGCACTTCTAAGTGTTAAAAAATTGGAACAAGCCTAATACTTGCCACCGGTCTGGATGAGGAATTACCTATGCAGAGAAAGGAAGACATAATATATACATTCCTTATTATGTACAATGTGATTAACATTGAATCACCATCTTCACGCAGACCCCCTGGAGCCATTGTTGTGATGGTGTAGGGTTTCACCCAATACCCCCAATTTTATTTACATCAAGCATCTTGTTGCTGTGGTTAAATCATACGTATTTCGCGTTTACCACACGTGCTATGGGTTTGTGCAAGCATGCATTATTTCATTCACAATAAACTTTCAATCTTACCATCGATTTGTTTCACATTCAATCACATCACAGATAGGTTATGACGGTTTTTATGGCACTCACCCCAAAAACTCAGGGCAAAAGGTTCCCAAGGGGACGCAGGAGGGAGGCCTTGTAGTCACACACTGTGGGTGACAAAGTTGTAATAGTATTAGCGTTATGACAAGTGTTGTCATTTTTAAAGGTAAGTATGAGGAGGAGGTTGCAAAAAACAGAGGATTGCATTTGGGCGTCTCAACCTCCATCCCATTGTTCGAGCAGTCGCCCCTTTGTAACCGATTTTTAGCACTTACTTCGTCAAAGGTCCTGCCCTGCTGGAACCTACTTGTACACGAGCTCCCCGGCTTGTACAAATGCCGTGGACCGGTACAGCAGCTAAATGCTGGATTTTTCGCGCTTCTGGCAATTCCCGCAGCCCGGTTAGACACGCCTACCGGGCGTGGTTCTTATTAACGATTGGTTATTGCTATGGACTCATGCAACATGTTGGTAACAACACCTTGATAGACAGGTTTTCATCCTGACGTGTGCGCCCCCGTTGATGACGGAATGAAAAATGACACGTTATCCAGCGTACAGTTCATTGCTACGTTGATGACGATCTAGTGGAACATTACGCATATCCCGTATGTTTTTAGAGATGTTATGTTATTTTTGGACCCATGTCAAAGATATTAAACTTCCCTCGAATGTTCTTATATACTTGCAATAGTCCTCGCATAAGGAAAGGAGTGTAACGGCATATTCATGGTTCCGTTAGCCACGCCCATTAAGCCAAGTCCTTGCTGCTTATTTGTTATGATTGGGGGCTCGTCTAGCGTGGGGGGATATCTTTTACCATGACGAATGCGCCCCTCCCAGTGAGTGCTGACCAATGCACCGGCGCATGTTATAAATGTCCTTTATATTAGTGTGTCTAGGGTGATTTTGTTGCACACTCTGAATCTTATATATGTGTTTTGTGCGCATGGAAAGGTGATGTGTCACGTTTTATCCTATCCATATAAGTTTATACATGTCATTTTCAGAATGAGGAAGAGTGTAATGCACACATATATACATATATATAGGGGGACCCATAATGGTGTGTGCCCAACTTATGACTTTTCATTTATTTAAAGCATTGAGTTGGTTCCAAGGTATCTCATGGTTGAGACCAAATAAATGAGTCTTGAGGCGGTGTACCCACCTTTGTTCTTTCAGTAGTAAGGTTTTCTGGGGACCATTCATGTGTTTGACTTTCTCAATAATGTTCCATTGTAAATCAGTATCTGTGTGACTTTTCTCTAGGAAGTGCGATGTCAATCTTGTCGTTACACGTCTGCATCTTATGGTGCTTCTATGTTCGTTTATATGGACTTTGATCTTGCGGGTAGTCATCCCGATATATTTGAGGCCGCAGGGACATATAATAACATATACCACATTTGAACTGTTACAATTAGTATGGGATCTCTGCTCCCAGGGGGTTCTCATTCCAAGATCCAAGATATTTGTGTGGGATGTGAATGGGCATATAGAACAATTCCCACACGGGAAATGTCCCTGAACTGGGGGTAGATTCCACAGTGTACTCTGTTCCATAGCTTTTCTTCTACTTGTATCACTGTGAACCACTCTGTCCCGGATACTACGGTTTTTCCGGAAGGAAAACATGGGTTTTTCAAAATCCAGTTTGTTTGATGTAAAAATGCGCCAGTGTTTGTTGATTGTCTGTTTGACAAAGTTTGAACCGGTATTGTAGGTTGTGACACATATGAGATTTGTCTTCTCTGGCCGGTCTGTTTTCTCTAGGAGAGAGTCCCTTGGGATATTGCGTACTCTCTTTTTGGCTTTGTTAACAATATGGACCGGGTATCGTCAGGATTGTAGTTTGTTTGCCAGATTGTCCGCTTCCCTTTTGTAATCGTCTAGCCTGGAACAGTTGCGGCGTATGCGCATAAACTGTCCCACTGGGAGGGTCTCCCGGAGTGCCCTTGGGTGCGCACTCTCAAATGCAACAAACTATTCCGATCAGTAGGTTTTGTAAATAAGGATGTGTAGAGTTTGCCTTCTTCTGCCACGATGTTTACATCTAGGAATGAGACCCTACTCTTGTTGTAAGTCATGGTAAATTTCAAGTAAGGGTTTCTCTCATTTAACCATTCATTGAAGGATTCAGGGGAGACCCTTGGATCACTCCATATGACCAGGATGTCGTCTATATACCTGATCCACATCCGTATCTTGTCAGTGAAGGGGTTGTTATTCCATATATTGTGGTCTTCGAACCATCCCATATACAAGCATGCCACACTCGGGGCAAAAGTGCTGCCCATAGAAGTCCCATGGCATTGGAGATAGAATACATCTTCAAAGCAGAAAAAGTTTTCTGTCAAGGCTGTTTTGGCTAGTTGCATGACCCAATCTATTGGTGCATTCCATTTCCACTGCTCGGTAAGTAGAAGATCATGGATGACACTAAGGCTTTCTTCTTGGGGGATACTAGTATAGAGTGATTCCACGTCCAGACACATCAATGTTTCATAATCAGGGTTGAAAGCCATGTCTTTAAGTAGGGCGACGGAGGGTGGCTGTGGCCTGCTGTCTGTGGCCCGCCCCTGCCGGGGGGAGACTGAAGGCAGACCGTGTGGCCTACACCAACCGGCGGTGAGTGACCAGCGTCCCTGCATCGTCCCCCTGCCTTGGCCCCTGCCAGACTTCTGCACACGGTGGGACCCGTCGGGGGTGGGAGTGTCACGAGGCCGAGGCAGCCCATCCTTTATCACCACACTCTCCACCGGCAGTGGTACTGGGACTGACGGCAGCCTCGAGGTTACAAGATTTGCAGCATTGGGCCCTGCGGTGGGCTCGAGACACGAGCTGCGCCATAAGTGCGGCCTACTCCACGTGGCTGGCCTGAAGATCCCCATTTCAGAGGGAGGCCCACAGGGACATTGCGGCCAACCCAGAGGGCCCCCGGGGGGACGATCTCCCTCTGCAGCGAGCCCCCACCGCATCGGGACATCAGGGCCCCCCCCATTTGCGCACAGGACAATAGCAGGGGAAAGACAGCCAACTGAGTTACTGGGAGTGACGGGACAGTGAGGTGGGAGTGAACCTTTCGCACTCACTTCCCCCAAACTAGGCCTACCGAGGCTACTTCAAGATAAACATAGCGGGAGGGTACACGGCTACCACGCGACCACAGAAGACAGAGCACGGGAAAACCGAGAGCCCTGGAAGGCAATGGCCCTCCGTGCATTGGTCGGCATAAGACTCGTCTGGTGGCCCCTCAGCTACTTCTGCACCAGCGCTCACTTCGGATAGCTCTGGTCGCATACCCCACTCCTACTGGCCCCTAGTCTGCATTGGAGACCTTGAAAGAGCCTACGCTGCGGCACGAGACAAGAAAAGCAAGACGTCGTCTAGATCGGACGAGATCCCTGGTACAATACGCCAGGCAAACTCCAGAGGAGCAGCCGGGGCGGCATGGCAGGCACGCGGGCAAAGAAGGATCACTCCCTTAAGGATCTATTTGCGAAAGCATCCAATCCGTGGGTGGAGAATGCCCTAGCATCACAGAAAATGGGATCCCGGACGGAGGTGGAGGAAGGAGAGGGCCCGCTCACCAAAACCTATATGGAATCACTGTTTTCTTCCCTCCGAGCGGACCTACAGGCGATGAGAACCGAAATCGCCTCCGAACTCCAAGAGGTGTGACGCGATGTGGATGAAGTGGGTGAAAGAGTGGCCGAGCTTGAGGATAGGGAGTCAAGTCGGGTGGAGGAGGTGGCCTGGCTCCAGCTAGAAGTACTCAGGTTGAAAGAACAGCACCTGGATCTCCAAGCACATAATGAAGACCTCGAAAACAGGTCACAGAGGAATAACATAAGGATCCGGGGGCTGTCGTCCAGGGCAGAGGGCTCCAGCCTTCGCAAGTACGTAACAGAACTCCTGCGCCATGTTTCCGGCCTCCCAGAGACATCCCCCATACAGCTAGACCGGGTCCACAGGGTGGGCCCAGAACGAGCGAGCACAGGACCCCCTGCTGACATCCTGGTGTGCGTCCATGACTTCCAGGTAAAAGAGGACATCCTCAAGAAGGCCAGAGACTCACATCCAGTTCATTTCAAAGGCCACTTCCTGACACTCTTTCATGATCTCTCGCGCATCACCCTGCAGAAACGGAGAAACTTTCGCCCCGTCACGGAACATCTACGGAAGGCTAAGATAACTTATGCTTGGGGCCATCCCTTTCGCATCATCTTCAGATATGAAGGGGCACTGCATCAGATACGATCTCTCGCGGAGGCCCGCGCCCTTTTACACCTTGACATCCCAAATATATCTGAAGGCCAGCAGTTGTCCCCCAAGCACCAACGATCACCATGGAAGAAGGTGACAGGTGGGCGCCGTGGGCCTAGACTGGACCTGACACCATCAACAAGGAGAGGCTGCAGGCTCTTTCCTCTGAAGCCCCGGCCCGTCTACTCCGTGACCTAGCGAGGACAGGCCCCTGGGGGTTGGGGCGAGCTAGGCGAGGACCCAAGAGAGGCAGCGGAGGAGTGGTGGGTCCCTGATCTGACTCAATGACTCATCCACCACAGATCCCATCTTGGCCGAATACGCCTCGTACCGACTCGTCGGAGTTAACGGACTCAGATGCACAGTTGTTGTTTTTTTCTTGGTTCATTGTATCCTTTATGATATTCACAGTGGTCTTTCTGTCTTCTTTCACTTCTTCTCCTCCGCACCAATTTAGATTAAGGTCAGGCAGCAAACCATCCAGAGCCCTCTCAATAGTTTACACCGGGGGGACGGGATATGCCCTGCATTGGCCGCGTAGGCAGGGAGCGGGCCCACAGACAGTACAAACAAGATGCATATCATCCGCATAGTCAGCCTCAATGTACGAGGCCTTAACAATCCAGTTAAGCGCAAGGCGATTTTATCCTACCTAGAGCATACGGGGGGACATTTGCCTCTTGCAGGAAACCCATCTATTCATAAAAGACACTCACCGCATGCGCTCTCCGAAGTTCCCCAGGCAATACTGGTCCTCAGATCAGTCTAAGAGGAATGGGGTAGCCATACTAATTGCCCAGAGATTCCAAGGAAGGGTGATAGAGACCATTACTGAGCACAGAGGTAGAGCATTAGGGCTGAGAATCCAGTGGGGCGGCACACAGTTCACGGTGGCGTCTGTTTACACCCCAAACAAGCGACAGGAATGCTTCCTTCTCAACTATCTTCCGAAGGTGTTGGCCACACCTGACAAGGAGGTAGTAATAGGAGGAGACCTGAATTTAGTAATGAATTCGGACATGGACCGCTCCGGACAGCGCACAAATCAAGCAGGAGCACTTTCCCAAGCGGGGCAGCACTGGCTCACCAACAATACACTTAATGACATATGGAGGCAGATACACCCCTCTTCTAGGGATTACACATACTTCTCGGCAGCTCATAAGACTTATGCCCGAATTGATCACTTCCTAATCACGGATGCCCTGCGGCGCGCTGTAGTGGAGACTACGATAGAGCCTCGCTCTCTCTCTGACCACGCACTGATTACGCTCTCGCTGAACCTGAACGCCTCCCAGCTCCGCCAACCTCGTTGGCGCCTCCAGGACGCGCTGTTACATTCAGAGCACATAACAAAGACGCTATTGGCAACTCTTAGAGACTACCTCACAGATAACGATGGTGAAGGCGTGCGTCCAGCCTCTCTCTGGGAGACACTCAAACCGGTCATTCGGGGGGAACGAATAGCTATATCGTCCGGCGATAATAAGCGAAGGAAGGAGCATAGAAAAGAGTTGGAAACAGCGGTGGCAGAGTTAGAATCTATACACAAGCGTACAGGCGCCCCTGGGGTGTGGCGAGATCTGGAGCGCAAGCGACTTCTTCTCCGCAGACTGGACCTAGACAGGGCGGAGTACGCTTTGCTGCGCCTGCGACATAAATTTTTCTTTAGTAGTAACCGTTTAGGCCGCATGCTCGCCCACAAACTAAGGCAAAGGTAGATCTCTGGGTCGATTGCGGCTGTTAAAACTCAGTCAGAGGAAGTGGTTCATATGGATTCAGAGATCGCTGAGGCCTTCAGGGCGTTTTATTCCAAACTCTACTCTGGAGATGACTCCCCCAGCGGGGATATAGCAGCTTACTTCCAGGGAGTACAACTGTCCAAGTTACCGGTAGACGCGACCACCCACATTGATCGTCCTATCCATGTAGACGAGGTAATCACTGCAATAGCCCGCCTCAAAATACCGAAGTCTCCAGGGCCGGATGGATTCACTCCCTTGATCTATAAGAAATGTTGCCAGGTCCTTCCCCCTGTCCTAACGAGGCTCTTTAATTCCTTTCTTGACACTGGAGCACTTCCCGACTCGTTTACGGAGGCCTCAATTTCGGTAATACTGAAACCCACCAAAGATCCCCTGGACTGTGCATCCTATTGACCAATCTCATTGCTTAACGTCAACGCTAAAATTTTCACGGGCATCTTGGCAGCGCGCATCAACCCGTACATGCCAGGCCTCATTGACCCGGACCAGGCCGGGTTTATCCCGACTAGACAGTGCGGGGACAACACGAAGCGTCTCATCCACCTCACAGATCTCATTGCTCGCTCCCGCCGGGAGGCCCTTCTGCTATCTGTCGACGCCGAGAAGGCCTTTGATAGGGTCCATTGGCCCGTTTTAATGGAGACGCTACGCCAATTTGGGTTTGGGGATAGATTTCTTGGGTGGCTCGGTTCCATATACAAAGCGCCAAGAGCATCAGTCAGGGTCAACGGGTTTTCTTCGGGGCTCTTTCCAATATGTAGGGGGACTCGACAAGGGTGCCCGCTCTCCCCCTTACTGTTTGCTCTGTATATGGAGCCGATGGCTCAGAGGATCAGGGACAACCTAGGAATCTCCGGAATCCGCCTTGGGCGGACACACATACTATTAGTTTATACGCCCACGATGTGATTTTATCACTGACGATCCCGGAAACTTTCCTAGCGGCTCTAGTCGATGAGTTTTCATGCTTCAGCGCTGTCTCAGGATTTAAGGTGAACTTGCACAAGTCCCAAATTCTAAATCTATCCACTTCCCCGGCCACTGAAGAAGTCTTAACTAAACAATTTCCATTCGCTTGGGCCAGCAAGCACATACCATACTTAGAAATTCTCCTGGCGCGCACTCCTGCTAGCACTCTGTCAGCTAACTATACCCCACTGCTAGCCCAGACTAACAAGACCCTGGCAACATGGACGCGCGTGGGCCTTTCCTGGGCAGGACGCATTGCCGCGGTCAAGATGACGATCCTGCCACGCATACTGTATGTCTTCCAAACTATACCCTTGACCCCCCCCCGGCCACTCTGCGGAGCCTCCAATGAGCTATAAATCGCTTCATCTGGGGTGGGAAGCAGTCGCGTCTCAGCTTCGCACAAATCGCAGCTAGGAAACCCGATGGGGGATTGGGAGTCCCAGTGGTTTCGCGATACTTCCAAGCTTCACAGCTGCGCTTCGTATTAGAGTGGAACCGCCCTTTGACAGAGAAACATTGGACGTTTATGGATCAAACGATAGCGGGCAGAAATATCTGGCATTGAACTCTGGCTCCCACGGAAGCATAGAGCTTGGGGTCTATACTCCTCTCCTGTCACGGCGACAACTCTAAAGGTGTGGGATGCCACTGCGATCCGACATGGACTTACCACTTTCCCCTCCCCAATGACTCCTCTGATTGACAACCCGGATTTCCCGCCGGGGTGTGACTCTGAACCCTTTCAGCGCTGGCGCGAGAAGGGATGTAAGAGGGCGGGCTACCTTTTCGATCTGAAGGGACTTATTCCTTTCGCTCAGCTCCAGGAGGATTATGCAATCCCAGCATCAGACTGCTACATGTACCAACAAGCGCGGCATTGGGTAACATCACCAGCAATGAGACCAGGGGCCTCGCGGCGGTTAACGCCATTTGAAAAGTGGCTCGTCACGAAAGAAGATGACAAGCGCCTAATATCGGAACTCTATGCTTTCCTCTCCCCGATCACTTCTTCTGCAAAGACTAAGGGACAGTTAAGGTGGGAGGAGGAATTAGGCAGACAACTCACTAGCAATGAATGGCAGGTCATCTAACAGAATACACCACACGGCACACGACATGTCCGGCACGGAGGCGGCGTACAAGGTGGCCACATATTGGTATCTTACTCCGGCCCGACTCAATCACTGGAATAAAGATCGGCCGGCATACTGCTGGCAGGGCTGTGGTCAGACTGAGTCCCTAGTAGATCTTCTATGGCATTGCCCCAAGCTAGTGCGGTATTGGGATCTAATTCTACAAGATATTAATGGGGCTTTCGACACGGACATCCCGCGCTTCCCCAGGTACACGCTGCTGGGCCTTCCCAACCGCATGACCTTTCCTTTGCGCTCTGTGAGAGGGAGACAGATAGCCGTAGCCTAGAATGCCGCGTGCCTAGAGTTGCTAGCTCATTGGGGGTCCGAGAAAGTCCCAGATCACTCTGCCTGGCTTAGACGATTATGGATGGTGTTGGACATGGAACGATTATCGTTGATGGCGGACAACAAAACTGACGTTTTTCAAGAAATATGGGCTCCCTTTCTAAACATCCTCAGTAAGGAGTTCAGAGAAGTCACCTGCCCTAAGCTTCTGCAGGTTTTACGCCTCACTGACATAGAGCACTGAATAGCGAACAGGGGCTCCTGCGTAATCGCCAAGTGGGGACAAGAGGGGGTGCGGAGGAGATTGGGTGGATGTGGGGGGGGTACTGCTTCTCTTTTGTCTTTTCTTCCTCTTTCCTCTCTTTTCTTGAAGGCACGTCGCTAGCTCTTATGCCTGGACAAGCAACGAGTTTTGCTAACGCAGAGCTCGAGCTGGCTAGAGAATTTAAAGATTACAGAGCATACTACAGATGAGAAGACTAATGTAGCCCTTGGCCCACGCTGCCTGCCTCCGGGTTGTTGGCTTATAGCTGTGTTAATTACATGAGACGGGTGTCTACAATATTGACTACTGACAATATTTGAAATCTGATCTTCTCTTCTCTTGATATAGTGCCTTGATGCAAACCAATAAAAAGAGTTATTCCATAAAATAATACTAAGCTGTGTCCATTTCAATTGAGGGTGTAAATTCATGCTCTTAACTAATGGAAATCTAGAAAGCACTAGATCATAATTTGAGTAAAAATATTCAAAATGTTCTTGCCTATACACGAAAGTAAGCAAAATACTACATGTTGTTGCATATGATAAAGGTATGTGGTGATAAATCATCTCTTCTGCAGCTGATGAAGGTATGTGGTCACAGACATAACAGTCCTTCACGTTTAATGCTTATGTGTATTCTTGTACTAATCTAAAATAAACATTTGTAGAATAACCTTCTAGTTTGTAACTCACAATTGATGCCTTTAGTTTGTCTCATCTACTGTGTGTGTGTATGTTGTAGTCTCTAGTGTAGATACATACTTCTCTGTCTCTGGTGTCAAACAAAACCCTATTAATGTTATTATATTCACTAATGTTGTTACTAAAAATATAATACCCGGAGGGGGCGTTGCTAAGCGCCAGCGAAGATGGACGCACGGTAAGAGAGCTCCGCACTTTCTTGCTCTCACCGCACCAATATCCACCCAAAAATCCGAATAATTGGAGGAAGGAAACAGTCTAGCATGCGACGGAGCCGTGGGAGTCCCCTCGCACTTCAACAGCGGTCCCCAGCAGCAAAGTAAAGCCGGCGTCCAACAGGCAACGAAGGCCCGACTGCAGACAGCGGAATCGCGTGCCTGACGGAACCGCGCGAGGGATCAAAAGCAGTGGTGGCCGTGACCCGAAGGCGACACACAACCCCCGAATGCGCAGGAGCTGCGTCGATCAGGAAGAACGAGGTGAGGAAAGGTGGTGACGGACCGCGACTGCCGCAGTGACGCCAGTGGTCTCGGCTCCCCTCTCCCCCGCATGCAGGTGGCGGAGCACGGTGGAGGAGCGAGGCCTTGTCTCGGCCGGAGCTCCCTTGTTTATAGCTGGCAGCAGTGAGTGGAGTGGGTGGGGGTGAGGGCCCCCCCGTTCTTGCCCCCGGAGGAGTAGCGCCCACCACTCGGGCACAGAAACCACCGTTGCCCCCACCCATCAAGTACTGTCGTTGGCGCCAAGGAGCTCGCGGGAGTGCAGGGGGGACGGACCCCACCTGGATATTCATAAGTGTCTCCAGTAAATCGCAGTCGCCCCCCTGCCCCGGTTGACTTCAGGGGGGCTATTGAACTGTTAGGCAGCGCCCCGGTGGAGGGGCCGCCATTGGACCCAACTTGTACAGAACAGCGCAGTGACCAGCGGGGGTGAATTCCGGGGAGGGCTCCTCACAGAGTGCGTTGCGATAGAGACTGGGTCAATGAGGGCCAGTTTGAGGTGATCGCGAGCCTGGTGCAGTGGATACCTGGTCTGATAATTGCATTACCTTACTGTCGACGCCCATAAAGTGAGTAACGTGCAGAGGCCCCGGCATCGGAGCTGCGCAGGAAGTGAGGCTACCTCAACAGGCCGACCATCCTAAATCGTTCCCTAGGGGCGAGCCCCGACAGGCCACGTGGTGCGCAAGGCAGTGCACGACGGTAGGCGGCGGGCAGTACCCTCTGGGGTAGTGAAATAACCTCGCGGTGGGGTTTTGCTGGCAATCCCTTCCCCTACACTGGTGGTTCGATCAAGTCATGTCTGGGAACAGGGGGGCCAGATCCACGCACCAGACCAAAATGGATAAATACGCCTCCTCTAAAACTGCAGAAGCAGAGGGCGCCGAAAAGATCGAGCCGAGGAACATACCTGGACAGGGATCCGACGACCCCTCCCTCAAAGATATAATGGACGCCATTACCGGTGTACGAGCGTCACTAGAGGGTAGGATGGACTCCATAACGACCGAAGTGACGCTGTTAAGGGCCGACCTACAGAAAATGCGCGACAAGGTCAAAACAATGGAGGTAACAATAACTGATCTCGGCAATGATTCCAAGATGATGAAACAGCAAATCAAAGAATTATAAGCAGCAGGGAGGGCGATGGAACTCAAACTGGACTACTACGAAGGACGGTCACGCAGAAACAACATTCGAATTCTGGGGGTGCTGGAGCGGGCGGAGGGGCCCACGCCCGACCTCTTTGTAGAAGACCTAATAACCAAGCGCCTACAACCCAAACATCTCTCAAATTTCTTCTCTGTTGAAAGGGTGCACCGTGTTCCGGGGGGCAGGCCGAAGCCTGGGGCTCCCCCAAGGCCAATATTGGCTCGACTTTTCAACTTTCGAGATCGGGATGTGGTCTTGCAAACCGCCCGTACTGCGGAGCCAATCCGAATAGACAACAAAGTAGTGCCATTCTTCCCTGATTTCACCGTGAACGTGCAAAAGCAACGCCGCACCTTTATAGATATCAAACATAAACTCAGAGACAAGGGCCTGAGATACTCAATGTTGTTCCCGGCGAGATTGGGAGTGGAGGCGGAGGGTAAAACCTGGTTTTTTGACACTCCGGAACTTGCTCAAGAATGGCTTGATGGGTGGAGGCTGGTTGGGACAAACGTAACCGGAACGAGGAAAGAGCAATCCCCAAAGAAGATAACATAGACAGAGACATACCTATGGCGACAGCAAGAAAGGACGGATGCGAGATTGCTGAACTCTCCTGCGAAGGAGCTAATCAAGGGGCGGCGGGGGGCAGGCCGCAATCATGGACTGTTGTGGACAGAGTAAGCAGATCACAAAGTTTGTCAGCTCCATCCAGGGGGACTACTGGCTGAGTGACTTTCAGTTTTGTCGCGGCTATAACTGTATGGTGAGACTCCACGTTTCTTTTCCTTCCAATTTCCATGTAATTGCGGTGGTGAGTAGATTGAGAAGGCATAATCCCCCCCCCCTACCTAGTTAAAGTTTTCAAATGGGGCGACAAGCACTCTGCATCGTGGGGGATAGGGACAGTTTTCAGTCCAGATTGCAGGGAGGGGGGTTTGGGGTTAAAGTTAGTTCTTAGTTGTAGTTTAGATGACATTACGTTATTGCAGAACAGGATATCAGATGATTTCTTCTGGACACGCTCAGCATTGAAGTGGACAAACTATCTTCCGATTTCACCCATGCATGCACGTACAAACCCACTGTACGTGGGGCCTCCTGACACACCCAAGGGCGTAGGTAATAATGGCAAAGAGTAACATTAAGCTTCTGTCCTGGAACCTAAATGGTCTTGGGGACAAGATAAAAAGGGGAATAGTGCTCCAATATCTCAAGAGGCACTTACCGGATGTAGTCCTTCTGCAGGAGACGCATTTGATTGCTAATGCATGCGGGCCTCTGACCAAATGGGGCTACAAGCTAGTAGCGCACTCAGCATTCACTGCTGGGTCCAGAGGAGTAGGCATAATGATCAGGCAGAGTTTCCCAATTTTTTTTTTTTTTTTGTAAACAAATTTTATTCAAGTAGCAATTGGAACAGAACAAGCAAAGACATACATAGTGCCTTAGCAGACAATCATGTGCGGCATATGAGCAGGATTTAGTCCATGGTATCACGAGTAGGGATTGTCCATTGTCAATCTCAGGTTAACAACAGGTGTGACCTATAGCTCAAGTGATCTGGGCACACGGTATATATTAGAATGAGCTCACAAAAACAGTCAACATATCCCTCCATTCGAGGAACTTCTGGCCCCTTGAGTCAACCCAATAATCATGTGCATCACTACCATGGTCAAAAGCAAAAGGCCCAAAAACAAACCCCCCACTCCCCCTCCCTCTCCCTCCCTAACAAAACTCCCCCCCTCCCCCACCCTCTCAGGCATGTCGCTCTATCCTCTGCATGCTAGCAAAAATATGGCGAGATAGTAAAATCGGTTGCATAGTAAGTCTGAGGAAGCAAACCAATGAAGGAGAACCACCATATTCCGACCTTCTACGGGCTCCCAGGTTCCATGTTAGGATGGAGACACCCCACCATTCATCCCATCCGCGTCTCTCACTCAGGGGAGCGCATCATCCTCCAGGGGGCACCTAAGCAGTTCTACTAGCGCTACCCACGCTCTCGCTGCTTCTAGCATCTTATCGTTGTCTCGTCTCTGGGCCATTTGTAGTCTCAAAATCCCGTCATAGTCTGCCCATTTAATAAACTCCCTTCGCCACCTTAGGGCACTAGGGGCGTCCCTCCCCTTCCAATGGCTGGTAATTTCCCGTTTGGCCAAGACAAGCCCCAGGTCAATAAATTTACTAGTGACTTTATTTCGGGCAGTATGGGGGAACCATTGCAGCAAGCAATATCCAGGGGTCCGCATAGTGTCTCTGTCTGTCACATCCCTCAAGCCAGTCGTCACCTCCCCCAATACCCCCAGCAGCGGGCAGTCCCAGACCATGTGCATAAAGTCGGCATTGTCGAGGTTGCATCGTGGGCAGGCCGACCTAGCTCCAAAATATTCATTTATCTTATGTGGCGTGAGGTATGCCCTGTGGAGAATGAAAAAATGAATGAGTTGGAAGCGTGCATTCCTGGAGCTTTTCCATGCCCTCTCCACTATTGCATCCCAAGGCTTCTCCCCAAGGGGCACCCCAAGATCTGTCTCCCACTTGAGTCGCAAGCTCTCCAATGGGCGCCTCACCTCCTGGGTAAGTCGTCCGTATAGGCAGGTAACTGCCTTAACCGTCCCAGCCGCTAAGACCACATATTGACACGGCAAGGACACCGGGGGTTCTACCAAGCCCGCCCCCCAGTGTTTACGGACAGCTGCCGTCAGGGCCGCGTGTAACAGGAAGTCCCCTCTAGGGATATCATACCTCTCTATCAAATCATTAAAGGGTAGCAAGGTGTCAGATTCATATAAGTCCCCAATCGTGGTGATCCCCGCCTCCTCCCAGGCCCTCAACCCCTGCCAGTCCCCACCGTGGGGCAAGACCTCGCAAACCGACAGAGGAATATCAGGTGCGTACGGGGGTCCCCGCCCGACTCTCCTATGAACCCGGTTCCAGCACTGGCGCATCGCCCATAGATCCCCTGGAACTTCTCTTTCCCTCAAAGGGTGGTGTAATAGCACCCGAGAGAGCTGACGCAACTCCGGGTCTGTGCCGCCTCGGGCCTCCTCGGCTCGAAGCCTGCCAGCCATCCATTTCGTGAACCACTGCAATTGCGCTGCATGATAATAGGCCTCAAAATCAGGCACTGCAAACCCCCCCTCTCGCCTAGGCCGCATCATAGTAGTTAGCGCTACCCTGCGTCTCCCTGAGCCCCACAAAAATCCCGTAGTCATGGTATTGAGTTGCATGAAAAATCTCTGCGGAATCCAGAGCGGTAAGGAGCCGAAATAATAAAGCAAACGCGGCAGCGTGACCATTTTTAACAGAGCCACCCTTCCTGCCACCAAGAGTGGCAAGGATCCCCAGAACTCAAAATTACTCTTGGTGGTTCGGATTGCCCGTGCGACATTACCCTCCAATAGATCGGCAGCCTCATGATAGATGCGGACCCCCAGGTAGGGGAGGCAACTACTCTCCCACTAAACATCCAGAACATCTGGCGGGCAGGCCCTACCGCTCAAGACAGGAAACAGACATGTCTTATTCCAATTAACCCGCAACCCCGCTTCTCTCTCTAGCCGGGAGAGCAGGCTCTTGGCGGCCCGCAAGTCCGCCTCCGAGTTAGCAAGAAACATCAGGAGGTCATCAGCATATAATGCTATAAATTGGGGCTGGCCCCTCTGAATCAACCCCTGATAGTACCCTCCCGAGCGCGCATGCGCAGCCAATGGTTCCACCGCCAGTGCAAACAGAAGGGGAGACAGGGGGCAACCCTGCCTCGTCCCCCGGGCCACACCGCAGGTCGCCGATATCACGCCCCCCGTACACACCCTGGCAGTAGAGTCTTGATATAAGATCGCCGTCCAGGCCACAAACCCCTCTCCCAGGCCAAAGGCCCGTAGGACTCTAAAAAGGTAGGGCCATTCTAAACTGTCGAAGGCCTTCTCTATGTCTATCGACAGAATACACGCCTCGCCACCCGCAGGGGCGGAGTCGTCCAATATCCGAATCAGGCGCCGTATATTCATAGCCGTGTTCCGCGTCGGGATAAAACCTGCTTGGTCAACGTGCACTAGCGCCGTCATGTGGACCATCAAACGACTGGCTAAGATGCGACTCAATATTTTGTAGTCGAGGTTGAGCATAGCAAGAGGACGATATGCAGTATGGTCCCATGGAGGCTTATCCGGCTTTAGGAGCGGCACTATCACTGCCTCCCGTGTAGAAACGGGCAAGCACCCAGCTCGCCGTGAGCTATTATACAGGGTCAGTAATCGAGGGGCCAGTGTCTCCACATACGTGGCATAAAACTCAACCGGGAGCCCATCAGTGCCTGGGGTTTTATTCCTGGCCATGTGCTTGATGGCTGCCCTAATCTCCCCAAGGTCCACATCTCGGCCCAATGCCATCGCCGCTTCCGCATCAATCTGTGGGAGTTCAATCTCCCCTAAGAATCCCTCATCTGGCAAAACTAACGGATCTAGCTGGCTCTGGTACAATGTAGTGTAATAGTTCAGGAACTGTGTATTGATGTCCTGCTGCCCATAATAGGTCGTGCCATCCCCCCCTCGCAATTCCAGGATTGATGTCCCTCTGCGCGCTGGGTTAGCCAGCCAGGCCAATAGGGCCCCAGATTTATCCCGCTCCGCGTGTGCCCTAGTATCATAGGCCCTACAATCAAAGCATCTCAACCTCTCTACCTGCGTCGCAAGTTCTTCCTTAGCTTCCAAGAGCTCTTCCTGTTTGTCAGCTCTCCCCGGCCTATCCTTTTCCACCTCCCGGAGCCGCTCTTCTGCTGTTCGCACGTCAGTTAGCAGCACTTTACGAACGCCCACCGCTTCACTAATGCAACGGCCCCTTATGACAACTTTGAAAGCATCCCATTCAACATGGGGGGTGGTGGCTGTGCCGGTATTAACCGCGAAATATTCCTCTATGGCATTGCCTATGGACGCCTTAAAGACCGGGTCCTCCAAAGTCTCCGGCCGAAGGCGCCAGCTGGGTATCGTAGGCCTAATCCTCATCCAGTTCAGGGCTATTAACAACGGGTTATGATCAGATATTGTTCTGGATAAGTACTCACTAGAGGTAACCCCCCCATGTACATCCGGGGAGCAAAGGATAGCATCCAGTCTAACATGCAGCTCGTGAAGGGCCGAGAAGTAAGAATAATCCCTTTGCGTCGGATGATGGGTCCTCCAGGTGTCCGTCAGTCCCCACTGTCGCTGCCATTCTCTGCGGGCTTCCGCAACTCTATGGGTAGGGGCATCAGGAAGTGGTGGGTGCGATCTATCAAGAAGGACATCCGTTATACTATTGAAGTCCCCCCCCAGGAGGACCGGTCCAGTCAGGGCCTGCGCCAAAGTCCGCGAGAGCCGAGCCAGAAATGCAGGTTGGTCAATGTTTGGGGCATAGATACTCCCTATAGTGATGTCACGACCATCTAGTCGCCCCATCACCACCACATATCTGCCCTCTGGGTCTATGAGTTGCCTAACGCACTGAAAGGGGACCCCCGCCCGCACCCAGACTAACGTCCCCGGGCAAAGGCAGAGTATGTGGTATGAAACACCTGTCCTCTCCAACGGCGCTGCAACGCTGCCCCCTCCTGACGCGTGAGATGGGTCTCCTGTAATAATGCAATTTGTACCCCCCTTCGAGTGAGATAAGCATGAATTTTGTGTCGGCGGGTCATGGTGTGCATCCCCCTAACATTCCAAGTCATACATTTAAAACCTACGGTGGAACCCAGAAAGTAATCACCAGGCCTCTCCAGCATAGTATTCCCCCAGCGACATGCCTGCCCCAAAACTCAACCCAGAATCCCCCGATAAAAAACAAACCCCAACTCCCACATCCCAGGACAGGCGCCCACAAACAAGTCCCCATCCAAACAAAAGCACTCAAACAGCAAATCATGGGGGTGGCAGAACGCAATCTAACTCTGTTAGGTCCAGAGCCCTCCCGGCCCTCCCTCATATGTCCATACGACACATGGGAGCCCCTAGCATATGGTTACTGCATCTGCCGATTGCAAGCCCACCCAACCAGCAGAATCCACCCCTCTGTAAACAACCGCAATCAGCCCCTTTAACACGGTACTTGTAGTGTGTTCAGCCAATCATGCCATCTGCCGTCTGCGGGGTGACATCCGGGAGGTCTACGTCCAAGGAGCCCGGTACACTACTCGTCCCCGGGCTTCCAGACCTCTCCACCTCCAGATCTGTGCCGTTGCTGGCTGGGCTCTCCGAGCCCCGACTAATCTCTGCTACTGCTCGAACTGCTCTGGAGCGCTCTTGACTTCGGTCCATAGGCGACGGGGATCTCCGCGAAGGCAAGGCAGGGAACTTCCGCCCCCGGTGCGACGCCAGAGTCAGAGAGCGCGGTCCACCAGTGCCGCGCGTGTCCAGCCAGTCCCAGGCATCCTGTGGAGCAAGGAAGAACCGTGTTTCCCCATCTGCAGACACCCGGAGCCGAGCCGGGAACAGCATGGCGTAGGGGAGGTGCAACTGCCTAAGTTTCCGCTTAACTGCCAGGAAGGAAGATCTCTGCCGCTGCACCTCCCTAGTATAGTCGGGAAAGATCATTACCTTGCTGTTTCCAATCTGGAGATATTGCTTCTCTCGGGCCTGTTGCAGGAGATGATCTCGGTCTCGATAATGTAGCAGCCGCACCACAAACGGGCGTGGGGAGCGCCGGGTTAGGCAGCCGGGCCGGGACCCTGTGGGCGCGCTCCAGGGCATAAAAGGAGGAAAGGCCCTCCGGGGCCACCTCCGTTCGAAGCCAGGCTTCCAGGAACTGGACGGCATCATCCCCCTCCTCTCGCTCCGGCACTCCCACTATACGAAGGTTGTTCCTTCGTGAGCGGCTTTCGCTGTCCTCGGCCCTCATCTCCAGCACTTTAACTCTAGCTGCCATTGCGCTCAGGTCATGCTGCAGAGTATTAACTTCGTCCGGAATGTCCTTTACAGCGTTCTCATTAGTAACCACCCGCTCTTTGAGCTTCCGGTGATCGTCTTTTAAGAGAGTGAGATCACTCCCAATGGCATCAATTTTTGCCTCTAAGGCTGTCCTGGAGGAGGTGATGGCTTTCATGATGTCAGCCAGAGTAGGATCTTCCAGCGTTCTCTCCTCCCGGTTCCCCACTGCACCATCCTCCTCATCCGTGGGGTGATCCGGGTCATCGACTCGGAGGACCTCGAACCCCTTCCATTTAGATGTGCGGCCCATCGCAATACAGAGGCCGAAGGCAGCAACCAACCTCAGCCCCCGCGTGCTATCGGGCGCCCGCTCAGCGCCCTGGTCTGTCCCTCCCGGCAGCCGCGTTCAACTCCGGACCTCCGACGTTCTCGTGGACCTCCACTACGGTGAAGGGTCGTGGAATTCAGGTTGTGTGTGTGCACGTGGGTCAACCGGCACAGGAATACACTCCACACCAAGCCGTCAGCACCCAGTGTCTTGCAAGGGACCAAAGGCCAGCGAGGCCGCCCGCGCCACCAGAGCACCCCTCCGCTCCTCCACACTGCACAGTCAAGCCGAGGTCCACCAGTTCCCCCCCTGTTTCCGCTCAGGGCCTCCACCAGCCGGGGTCAAGGATCGCAGTTCCACAGCGAGTCCAGGGGCTCACCCGTGTGCCCTCATATTGTGCCTGTCACAGCCAGGGTTTTCAGCTAGCCCCAGAGCGCAGGGCGCCACTGCAATCAGGGCAAGCTTCCTTCTAGCCTCTCACCGCGTTCATGGGGCTCCGCTCCTTCCTCTCCCGCACAGTTCACCCCACGTCAGTCACAAATGCCATTCAGTCCTCGGCGCTCTATGGGGCTATGGGCAGCAGTGCTGATCGCACCCTCCTCACCTGCACCCTGTGTACTCCGGTGCCGCGATGAGCCTCCGTCTGCGCCAGCCTGAGGGGACCCCTCTCAGTACTAACAAGGCCTCCCTCTGCCACTGCCAAGGTCCACAGAACGGAGCGCACCCCCTTCACGCTCAACTCCCTCAGCACCGCTATCCGAGGGCCAGGCACAAGCGGGGTGAACGTCCCACCGGTGGTCCGGTGTCACTTCAGGTGCTGCTCCCCGTGCCACCACCAATACACAGGCGCCCTGCAGCTTCCTGCTCCCGATCACTTCTAGTCCTCTGGGAGGCCAGCCGGGCCCGGAATCAGCACACCCCTCTCGTCGCTTCATCGCTGCCGGCACCAGGAGGGCCCCCCAGGCACCAGACCCCCGTTTCAGGGACAAGGATCACCAGTGCCACTCCTCGTCCCCCGGCACTCGCTCATTCACCGACCCTCGCCCTCGGCAGACAGAGCCGCCATTTTAGGGCCGGGCACCATCTCAGATCGGGCGCGTCCCGCAGCAGTCGCCACCCGGTTCCCAGCGCTTCCGGGCACCCCGCCGCCCGGGCAGTTCCAGAGCCCTTTTTCCCGTCCTCCGGCCGCACTGCCCAACACTCCGGACACGGCCGCCGGCAGAGCCCTCACTGCAAAGCCGCGGCCGCCATTTTAGTTCTCCAGCGCCGGGGCCGAGCAGTGCACCAAAGTGAGTTTTAAATACCGCACTAGCAGCTCCCGGGTGCCGCCGACTCATCTCCAGGGGCAGCAGGCATTCCGGCAGTCTGTGAGCCCCCAGGGACCCCCGCAACTCTTCAGGATATGTTGCTACAGAGGGAGGCCACGGAGAAGCTCCGAGGTCCGCCGCCGCTCACTTCGGCGTCAAGCCACGCCCCCCTCAGGCAGAGTTTTCCAATGATGATTGAACGCACCTGGACGGACAAACTGGGTAGATACACAGCCGTTTCAGGGACATGGGAAGGCAAACCACTTATATTACTGTCCGTATATGTACCTCCGGTTCTCCAGGCGTCAGCTTTTAAAGACCTGGGGGACCTCTTGCTTACACTCCCCGAAGGGATACTACTAATGGGAGGGGATTACAACTCACTAATTTCGGGGCAGATGGATCGGCATCCTCCAAAGGAGGTCCCACCCTCACGAACACAACTTCGCGACTTCTTAGATGCCATGGGACTTGTGGATGTGTGGCGCACCCTACACCCCACCGACACCCAATTCACTTATCACTCCGGGGCGCATAGGTGCCTATCCAGACTAGACTATATAATAGCACCTGCGGACCAGGTGGGCCACATTAGAGAAGTGAGACACATAGCCAGGGGTATGTCCGATCACTCCCCTCTGTGGGACCAGGTAGAGATGGGAGAGCGAAAGGCGGGCAGAATAGCACCAATAAATCCCTGGTTTTTGAAAAATCAAACAGTAAAGAAAAAAGTGAAAAAAGAAATAGGACTGTACTTTAAGGAAAATGAAGGCTCGGTTGCATCGGCACAGTCACTATGGGAAGCCTTCAAAACAGTGATTAGGGGGCATGCTGTCTCCCAGATAGCAGGGACTCAAAAAGAGAAATCCACACAACTAGCCAAATTGGAAGGGGAAATCTTGCACCTTGAGGCGAGGGCACGGGAACCCGATGAGTCAGACGCCCAGCATATGCTGGACGTAAAGATGAAAGAATACAAAGACTTAGCTTCGGATGCTGCTCGGGCACAACACAGAGCCACGCAGAGCAGGATATACGAAGTCGGGGACAAAGCAGGAAAACTACTGGCGTGGCTCGATCGCAGAGAACAAGCCAGCAGATTAGTGGCTGAGTTGAAATCCACGTCAGGGTTGCGCTTAACGGACCCACAAGATGTCGCGGACGGGTTTGCCGACCACTTCCAGAATGTATACAAATCCAACACCGCCTCTACCGCTGATGAGGCGGAGTCCCTGTTGTCTGACATGACACTTCCAACTTTATCAGAGGAAGATTCCTCCCTGCTTGAGAAAGAGCTCTCCCACCTAGAGGTAGAAAGGGCGATCTCTGACCTGCAGTCTGGGAAAGCGATGGGCTCCAACGGGTTGCCCATAGAATTGTATAAGCTGGCATCTAGCCAAATCGCACCACATCTCACCAAGATGTTCAAGGAGAGTCGTGAACGGGGGACGCTTCCAGCTGACCAGAGACTGGCCACAATTGTGGTCATTCACAAAAGTGGCAAGCCCAAAAACGAAAGCACCTGCTATAGACCGATATTGTTGCTTAACGCGGAGGTTAAGATATTGGCCAAAATATTGGCCACTCGCCTCCTCGAAGTGATTACCAAATTAGTGCACCCGGACCAGTCTGGCTTTATGCCGTCACGAAACACCTCCCTTAACTTGCGACGATTGCACGGAGTAATGGCAGGATAGAAACATTAAGGGAGGACGCAGTGGTGGTGTCACTGGACGCCACCATGGTATTTGATACTATAGAATGGACCTACTTGTTTGCAGTCCTTAAGAAACTGGGCCTTGGCCCCAATTTTATCAGCTGGGTAAGACTCCTATATAGTGAGCCACTGGCTCAAGTGGTGGTTAATAACAGACAATCGAGAGTGTTTGCCCTTGAGAGAGGAACCAGACAGGGCTGCCCCCTCTCCCCACTAATTTTTGCACTGATGCTGCAACCCCTGGCGCATTGGATAAGAAATGAACCAGCCTTAAGGGGATTGCGTTGGGCAGCTGACTGGGAGGATCGTATCTCCTTGTACGCTGACGACATATTGCTATATCTGGCTTCTCCGAGCGCCTCCTTAAACAGAGCTCTCCATATTTTCGCAAACTTCGGCAAATACTCCGGATACAACATAAATTGGTCCAAATCGGTCATCTATGTCTTGAGGGGTAAATTCCCCAAACTTCCTAAAGGGTACGTAATACCGGAGGCGATAGGAGGGTTCAAATACCTGGGTATATACGTCACCAAAGACCCTGTCCTACACTATGAACGTAACCTCCTTCCCCCCCTGCTAGGCTCAGAAGCGATGTCCAACACTGGAGGTCCCTCCCACTGTCACTCCTAGGGCGCACCACGCTTTTTAAAATGATGGCACTCCACAGATTCCTATACATTTTGCAAAACTCACCGACCTCAGTCCACACAGACTATTTTAGGAGTGTCGAAAGTGCACAGCGAGTATTGTTGTGGGTAGGGAAACCGCCATGGATAGCAACTCAGAAACTCACGCGGGATGGTATGATGGAGGCATAGGACTACCTGATATACGCAGATACTACTGGGCAACACAGCTGGCTCCAATTAATCAATGCATATATAGACCCGTTGACGACCCGGGGTATAGAATGGACAGGTGGCTTCTTCCAAATGGGAACTAATCCAGGGCGCTCTATGCTAACAAGCCCTCAAAATCCCTGACGGGACCGACCAGGCACACAGTACAAATATGGCATACGGTGAGAATAGTATGGGATGGGCAGGGAGGATAACACAAGCTACACCCCTGTGGGACACTGAGAAATTAGGAACGCTGGGAAACTCTAGGGGCTTCACCGGGTGGGATTTGATTGGGATCTCCAAGGTGGGTGATTTATGGGAAAAAGGTGGAGTGGTCCCGTTTGCAAAGTTACAAAAAGAGTACGAAATGGCGGAGACAGAAACATTTTGTTACTGCCAGGTTAAACATGCCCTACAATCGGCCATTCCAAAAGGCCAGTCGCTCCCCGAGTCCTCCCTACTCGAAGATAGAATCCTAGATGAGTACATGCCCAAAAGGGCAATCTCACTGACATATCGTAAATTAATCAATAACATGCCGGATCCCTTCCTACAACTTCGGAGTCAGTGGGAACATGATGTGGTGGAACTGGAGGATGACGACTGGCAGGATGCCCTCGCATCTCCCAAAGAAATATCAATCTCGTCCCGTTTGAGGCTAGTGCAGCTCAAAATATTACACAGAGTTTACTTGTCGAGTGCTACCCTGGTCAAGATGGGCTACAGAGATGACCCCGGGTGTCACAGGGGTTGTGGTCAGGAAGGCACTTTTATTCACACCATCTGAGAATGTGCACACATCCAACGGTATTGGGCAGAGGTGACTCAGTGTATGACAAAAGTGTTGGGAACACGAGTAGAACCCAGGATAAAACTTTGTCTCTTAAATGTGTGGGACCCCACCGACTTGAATGGGGCAGAGAAAACCTAGGCGATGCTTGGAATGATAGTGGCTAAGCGGAATGTGGCGCAATTGTGGAAAGCTCCCGATACTCCATCACTGGGCACATGGAAGAAAGACTTGGACTGGTGCATGGTGAGAGAGAAATCTGTATATGAGTCACGTGGCTGCCCCAAGAAATGGTTACATGTATGGGGTAAATGGAACACGTATAGAGGGAACATCTGTGAGCCCCCTCAAGTAACACAACATCCTGATTCTGACAGCGATTAACAGTGGTACTAAAGGGCTATGTAAACTGTTGCGAAGCCTGAAGCTGGAAATAGTCATACAATGCATGCTAATGGGTAGGGTTTATATTGTAAGTAATGCTTAAAATTGTACCTGAAATTGCTTTGACTTGTCATCAATAAAAAGAATCTTTAAAAAGAAATATATATATAATACCCATAATAATCTTGCATCTATTTCTATTTAAACAACATGCTTGTTTGCAGTCAGATTGTTTAAGCAAAAACATACAGCAGTAATTAAAAGTTCAGTTCAGATCAATTCAAGCAGGTTCTTCTTGCAATTTAGTTTCTTTTTAACCAGTTTTTCTTAACGCAATTAGTTCTTTCATTTTTATTTTGAGCAATCTTCGTATAGACTTCCTTAACCCTACTCTGTCTTCTTTTAAATGTTATCCCTACTCTTCTTCAGCAGCCTTGGGCCTAGGTAATCTTCTTTCAAATAAAAAAATGTATCTCAGTCTTTTGCACTTTCTCAATTAACAAAGTCTTTTAAAACTATTTCAATGGCTTTTTCTTCCCTAATTGTTTTACAGTTGACGTAACGAGGGTTCAAACAGTTCAGCTCTCACAGGCAGCAAGTTTTCCACTGGTTCATTTAGAACTAGATTAAGGTAATATGTCCATTCAGGTGCAGAATACCTCCGACAAGGCACTAGCCCTCTTATTGACCTTCTTGGTTTTTGCTGATCTTCTTCCTTGTCACTGATACCGCTTGACTCTGTTTCTTCTGCGATTGTTGGCAGTATATGCGATCAACTGACACACTTGTTCTTAAGTTCCTTTGACCAAAATATTGTGGCCACTCAGCATGATGGGTGACTCTTGTTGTTCCAGTAAATGTTCCTTCACCCGGATCGTTTGCTGGTATTGGTGCTGTCTTGACAGTCCTTTCAGGTTGTGATCTTATCTCTTCTTCTTCCTCACAGAGCTCAATGCCACTTTGTGAAACTACAGGAACCTGTATTGGTGTGACTGCTTGTCGTTCTTCACCCCTCTATCCTCCTTGCTGTTGTGCCTCTTGCTGTATTGTTTCTCACAATTGTCCAACTTGTGACGGTTCTGTCACTAGTGCTCTTCTTCCTGATTCACAGAACACTATTTCTTCATTGGATTTCTCACTCTCTGGGTATGCGATGCTTGCACCTAGTTTGGTATTCTGGCACATTTAACAGCAGTATTCATGAAGTAGATCATAGGGGCCTTCCCACCTCGGTTCCAAGCAGGACTTCCGAGCATACTTCTTTACCAGAACCCAGTCTTCAGGACTAAGGTTGTGGCACTGTTCTTGTTGCGGGTTTAAAGTGACAGCTTCAACCTGGTGAGAGGCAGAACACATCAGCCAATCCTTTGCAATAGCCGAGTATCATATCATATGTGATATTCAAAAGGGCATTTACAGGCACAGCAGGCAGTCTCATTGTACACCACATTAAGATCTCATGGGGTGATAACCCAGTCTTTCTCTCAGGAATGTTTCGGAGACTCATCAACACCAAAGGTAATGCATTGATGTAGAAGCACAAACATTTGCCAATCGGGATTTAATAGTTTCGTTGAGCTGCTCCACTATCCCAGATGCTTTAGGTCGATAACTACAGTGCAATCTCTGCTCGATCTGTAATACTGCACAAATCATTTTCAGGACCTCATTATTACAAGCATTGGCATAGCCAATAGGTCTCGCCTTTGGGACCTTATAAGTGTTTAGCCATGCAACAGTTGATGTTGTTGCACCAAGGAAATTGTGCTGCATAACTAAATACTTATAAGGTCCCAAAAGCGAGACCTATTGGCTATGCCAATGCTTGTTTACTGTTAGTGCCCATTTTGTAACCATTAAGGTTTTCATAGAACGTTTTTGGATGGATTGGCGGGGGGCGGGGGTTGCAGGTCGTCCGCAATTTAAAAATAACATTGGCTGAAAGCAAAAGTATTGTTTCACATAGCACACATTACCATACTAGTCCCTGGCACTGAAGGAAATACTTTGCATGTGAAAGTAAGAGAGCAAGCAGAAGAGTGACATGAAATAAAAGCGAACAACGTCTTCAAATAAAGAGCAGATGGGGGACCATGAAATAGCACTTCGTAATGATACCGAAGCAGCGTCTGGAATGACTTAGCGAGAAAGTACGTACACTGAAACTGAGCAGACAAAAGACACTGAGCATAGGACTGAATGAAAGCGCAACAAAGTGATGAGGGAGATCACTGTGGAAATACGTGAAAGAGCAGGGAGGGGACATTTGCACCTGAGAAAATGGAGACTGAAAGAGCCGGAAAGTTATGATAAATTAGAGCAAAGGGGCGCCAGGTTTGGAGGAAGAAAATACAAATTAAAAATATTTCTGAATGGACAATTTTTGTACGACGGTGGATACAGAGGTCAATTATACTGCACCGTCATAAAAAGGTCACTGGGATTTCAAACAAGTGTATGCCGGCATGTTCTCTCAAATGAGGCAGTCCTGCTGGCATTTCATGATGTGGCTCCATATGGTTTCTATTTAGAGCATCGTCGGCAACCGGAGATTTAATATTAGGGAAGGCGGTTAAGAATCCAAGTAAGGAGCAATTGAGTAAAAGAAAACAGAGGTTGATGTTAATGGACGCGGGAGCTCATATACAGGTGTGGGTCGAAAAACGGAGAATGGAAGGTGCATAAAAAACCCCATGATGCGCCATTGCCTTCACCCCTCGCGGTATTCTCCCACATTTCGCCTTATATTCATTACAGGTCAACACCCTCATAAAGCGCTTAAGGGGCCGTCGGCCGGCAAGCACCATACACTCATCCTAATTCGAAAAGTTACTTTTTCCGCGAGGGTCTGTAATCTCTTTAGGGGCTAGGGTGTTGAGATAATGAAACGATTAAAATCAAAAGCCAGGAAATACCGCTAAAAATCAAAAGCCAGGATGTTCCGTGAACGTATTAGTAGGACTGCCATTTCCACTGACCGTGAGGCACACTAGGGCTTCATCAGCAGCGCTCAGAATGGCCGAAATGGGAAACGAAGCAAAGGCAGCCCTGGCAAAAATGCAACAAGCATTGGCCGCGCGCCTCGCGCTCAAAGTTTTAAAAAAACAAGCCTGGGTGTTGTGTGCGTGCGTATTGACTTACGTGAGAGCTACGTGGAAGTGAGGAGGGGGAAGCAAAGCAAAAACCATGGTTGGGGCCCTATTGAAAGGGAGGGGGCATTTACAGCACAGTTTGTACGCTTTAAGGAAAAAAACGGGACGTTTAAAAGACCGGTAGCGGGAGTTCACAGCTCGGGCAATGGGTGACTGTCATTTGTAATCGGTAGTCGTTGTTGCCTGCTGCTCTCAGTAGACGGAGTCTTTGCTTTGAGGGGCAAATACAAACCCGCGCTGAAAGAAAAACAAGGAGACCGAGAAGCGCGCGTGCCTCGCGCTAAAAGTAAAAAAAAAGACGCGCGGCCGCGAGACGCGCTCTCTGGTGAGGGAGGGGGAGGAGCGGGTGAGGGAGGGGGCGGAAAGCCAGATGGCGCCTCAGCGATGCGAAGAATGGATGGCAGCTGTGCGCGTGCATGCCATCGTGAACGCAAGCTGGAGGCCAGCAAAAGCCACTGGGTTAGCACTTTCAAAACCCATTTGCTAAATCTCTCGCCGAGAGCACCGCAAGCGCTGGCTCAGGCGAGACCTAAAAATGAGTCCCACTATCTGACTCCATAGAAACCAGCAATCCGTACCTTGGTATTAACTCCTTCGACAGTAGTTTAGCTACAGTGAGACTGTCATTTCTCTGTGTTGGGTAGACTTTCAGCCATCGAGACAAAATGTACACTATAACCACAATGTATCTCAACCCGTTACAAACAAGCATCTCGATAAAGCCCATTTGCATGCTATGGAAGGGTACACCTGTTCTTCCTATGTGACTCAGTGTTACTGGTGTTCTTTTGCCTACAATCATCTGTTGACATTTCACAGAACTATTCTGCAAGCATCCTAAATCTGGGATTAAACCAAGTCTGTCTGAATATGAATCCCTTCCTAAATGTGTTGAACCATCGACGTATCGTGCCATTGGAAACAACAAACTGTCTGTCAAAACAGGCTTTCCATCTGCTGACATCCAAATGTCATTTGCATTTTTCTCACATCCTGCTCTGATCCAACCCTGCTGCTCTGCTTCTGTAACATTTTCCTGCAATCTCTTGAGCTCTTCCCAAATATCAGCCACTGACAACAACATTGGGAAAACAATATCCTCTTTGGCATCATTGAAATAATCCCCGTTAAATGTGCAGGCCACAAGTGCACAATGCTGTGCAACCTCATCAGCAGATCAGTTTCCTACTGTGACATATCCATTGTCACTCCTGTGAGCTGCACATTTAACCACTGCAAACTCTACTGGTTTCTGTAGCGCATCCAGTAATTTTCTTACATGTTCCCCATTCCTAATGGGGGTTCCAGATGAGCTCATGAAACCATTTTGTGACGATAACTGTCCAAAATCATGGACAACACCAAAGCCATACTGACTATCTGTAAATATAGTCACTTTCAGTTTGGTTGATAAGCTGCAAGCTCTCGTAAGGGCAATTAATTCTGCTACTTGTGCTGAAATCGCACCTCAAAGCGAAGAAGCTTCAGCAGTTTGTCAAATTGTACAGACAGTGTAAGCTGCTCCCAGGGTACCTTCATTGTTTCTCAGACATGAGCCATCAACAAACATTACATAATTAGGCTCGGTCAGAGGTTCATCTTTTATGTCTGGGCTTGGCTTGGTGCATAAATCCGTGACATCTAGACAATCATGCTCAACTTCTTCTCCAATGGAATCTTCATTTATGGACAGTAGTGTGGATGGGTCTAAAACCTGAGAGTGCCTCAAAGTTGCATTGTCCACTGCCAGAATTTGTTGTTCATATTTAGTGAGCCTGCTATTGGTCATGTACCGTGTTTTTGTTCTGGCAAAAAACATTTCTACATAGTGAGGGACCATAACAGTTAAAGGATATCCCATCACTATGCTCTCACTTCTCTCTGTATTAACTCCAACAGCTGCTACTGCTTTAAAGCAGTCCTGTTGCTACGGGGTCAAGGGTAATTGAAAAATAAGTCATAGGTCTTCCTGCATCTCCATGTATCTGAGTGAGCACTGAGTGAGCGCAGTCCTCCATCTCACTGCAAAATAATGTGAACATCTTACTGTAATCAGGCTTTCATAGTGCCAGGGCACAACAAGAGACTTTCTCTCAGCTCTAGAAAAGCTTTTAAGCACTTGTCCCATGGAAGCAAATCAGGCACATCTTTGTGTATCAGCCTCAGAAGAGGCTTAGCAGCCACTAGGGAAAAATTTGGTATCCACTGTCTACAGTAGCCAACCATTCCCAAAAACATTCTGACTTCTCTCTGTGTTCGAGGTGGATTCTTCTGCAGTATGGCATCCTCTCTCTCATGGGACACTTTTCTTGCTCCTCTCTCAATAATGTGTCCCAAATACTGAACTTCTTTCTGACCATATTGTAGCTTACCTGGAGACACTTTGTGTACGTTTTCAGCCAAGTGATTCAAAGGTGCAATAGTATCCTGTTTGCAAGCTTCTCTTGTATCTGATGCTACAAGCAGTTCATCAATGTACTGAACAAGAACTGAACTGTAGAGCATCTTCCGGGACTCCAAATTCGTTTTCAAAATCTGGTTAAAAATGGATAGGCTCTCTGTATACCCCTGGGGGACCGGCACCATGCTAAAACGTTTTCTCTGAACATGAATGAGAACAAGAACTGGCTGTCCTCATGTAATAGAACAGAGAAGAAATTTTGACACAGGCCCATGACAGTGAACCATTCTGCGGTGCATGGAATTTGGAAAAGTGTGGTTGCTGGATTCGATACACCATCCGGTGTCCAGTAAATTGTACAATTTAACTTGCATAATTAATCTCTCCCTAATATATTTACAGGACTAGAAGCACAGACAACAAACTGACAATTTTCTTCAAATGAGCCAATCGTTACAGGGACTTTTTCTGAAACGGAATTAGCAATCTGTTTATTTGAAACTCCTACAACTTGGATCTTCTTTCCCTAGAGCGGTAGGTCTAGGACTTCCGTAGTTCTAACAGTGGATCTGGTAGCATCTGTGTCAATTAAAAACACTTAGTGGCCATTTACTTCTCCTTCTACAAAGGCCTACCTCCAAGACTGCACCTAGCATGCAATCTTCTTCCCCCCTCACACACCGTCATTGAGAATTGTCGGAGCCAATCTAACACTGGGACCTGTTGAAACAAATTTTGATTTTGAAAAGAATTCAAATTAGCTTTGGGCAATTGGTTAATATTAATACTAGGATTCCCCATATTCTGTGGAACCATCTGGGCTTGCAGAACTTGCATCATTGTGACTTGTTTTTGCATTGGCACTTGCATCTGTTGTACTTGTACATTCTGCATCTGATTTCATCCCTGCATTTGGGCATTTCCATTTGCTCTATCTGGATTTAGTCTATTCTCTCTCTTCCAATGCCCGAATTTTTTACAGAGGTTATAAGGGGTCATTTTCTTCAGTGTGGCAACATCTACACCAGAATTCAGATCAACTGAAACATCTCTACCTCTACTCTGTGAAACACCAAATACTCCTTGAACATTTTGAATCTGCATTCTAACACCTTGCATTCCACCTTAAGTTCCTGCAAAAAACTGATTCTGGAAACGTTTCTGTGCAAACGTTGTCTGATGAATTTCTCTTTAAGCTTTTTCTGCTTCATTTCTTGTTCATCACTGCAATACCTTGCATTCCTCAAAATCTCATCCAACGATTTTGTCTGCCAACAAATCACTCTGTTGTATGTGCGTACTGATCTCTGGTATTTACCCAAAAACAAACTGTGACACAAAAAAAACCATATCACTTGATTCTGGATATTCCCTTCCACTGTGCTGTTGAAACACCTGAAGCAATTCCTTATAGTACTCATGTACTGATTCTTTTGGTTCTTGAGAGGTTCTTTTAATCTTTACCCAATCAATATCCTTTGGAGGAACCTTTCCCATCGAAAATGTAATCATTGCCTCATATTTTTCCATGACTACAGGGGATGGTGCATTAGTGCAAGCATCTCTTGTTGGCTCTGCATGTGGCCATTGTACAGCAACTTTAAACTCAGCCCAAAAATCATTTGGCACGACAATTCTAAAGAGTGTATTCAAATCAGTCCACAGTACCTTGGAAATCTTAACAAGTCTATCAACTTGTGTGTATCACTGTACAGGCTTGTCTCATAACTTTGGAACATTGTTCAGGTGTCTTAGATGCTTCACAGGCCTTGGAAGGTTCCTGTATGATGCACAGGCACAGACGATGCAGCAGACCGGACGGGAGACGAAGTAAGGCCCAAACGAAGTCCAGCGAAGTCCAGAGTGCCCAGAAGGTAGAAGTGCAGTGGTGTCTAATCTGAATCTTATCCCACAACTAATCTAGGGACCTACACCCAGGTAAGCCCTTAAGTACCCTAGGGAAAGGGTTGGGAAGATTCAGGGGACCCTCCCACGGGAGGGTCTGGACAGGGGGGACGTTACTCCCATGTTCTTTGTCCAGCTTTGCGCCAGAGCGGGAGCCAACGACTCCCAGGACTTGTTTGAACTAGAGTATGCACAGGGACACCAAATGTGCCTCTCATGCAGACTGAGTAGTGCTGGCAAGCGCACCCACCCCATCCTAATACACTAAATCCTGTCTGGGAGGTGGTCACACCTCCCTGTGACAGGATGCCTATTGTTCTGCCTTCCCCTGCTCGAGCTTGACTCAGCAGCAGGAGGGCAGAATCGTGTCCCTGGGCGGCAGCAACCATTTTGTGCTGTCCGGGTCAAGAAGGCTGGTACCGGGAACACTGAGAGCCTAACGGAGGGCTCTTCCAGTGATTGGAATGGGGAATGATTCCAACATGTTTGATACCAAACATGATAGGATTCGTTGCAGCCGTCTTCGAGATGGTCATTGTGTAATTACGTGGTGCCCCTCTATATAGTATATGGCTGCTTCACTGACAACCCGGGAGAATGGACTCCGTAGGTTGTAGGGGTGTCCTGCTCATGCAGGGGCACACTCTCACTTAGAACCAAGCACCCTGCCTTCAGGATTGCAAAGGCCTGCTATAGGGGTGACTTATAGGGTTTAAGTGCAGTGACCCTAGATATAGGAAGCCTATATTTTTTGTAAGTGGTGCTAGCACCAGCTTACACAGCCTGCAATGGCAGGCCTGTAGTTCCATTTTGAATGGTCTCTCATGGGTGGCATAATACATGCTTCAGCCCATGGGAGACCTCTGGGTACATGGGTACCATATACTAGGGATTTATAAGGGTACCCCAGTATCCAATCTGGGATGTACCTAAGTACTGAACACAACAATTTAGGGAGAAAGCAGATAGATTGGGGTCTTGATTAGCAGGATCCCAGTCAGACTAGTCAAAAACAGCTTAGCATCAGGCAAAAAGTGGGAGTAACCATAGAAGCAGATCCTACTTGCCTACACAAGCCTCCCCCCCCCCCAACTGTAAGGAGATGAGACTAACTTTGCCCAGTTGAGTCTTCATTTTCTAAGTGGAAATATCTGGAAAGTCCATCTGCATTGGCATGGTTACTCCCAGGTCTATGTTCCACTGTATAGTCCATCCCCTGTAGGGAAATGGACCACCTCAAAAGTTTGCGGTTTTCACCCTTCATCCGTTTAAGCCATAAGGGGGGCTTATGGTCTGTCTGAACAATGAAGTGAGTGCCAAACAGGTATGGCCTCAACTTCTTGAGGGCCCAGACCACAGCAAAGGCCTCCCTCTCTATAGCTATCCAACGTTTCTCTCTGGCGGTCAACCTTCTGCTGATAAAAGCTACTGGGTGATCCTGGCCCTCTGCATTAAATTGTGACAACACAGCCTCTACCCCCAACTCAGATGCATCTGTTTGGACAATGAATGTTTTAGAGTAGTCAGGACTCTGTAGAATGGGAGCAGTGCACATGGCCTGCTTAAGGTCATCAAATGCCTTTTGACAGCTAACTGTCCACTGAACTTTCTTGGGCATTTTCTTAGAGGTGAGATCATTCAAGGGAGTCACTATAGACCCATATCCTTTCACAAATCTTCTGTAATACCCAGTCAGGCCCAAGAAAGCTCTGACCTGAGTCTGGGTATTTGGAGCAACCCATTCCATTATGGTCTGGAATTTGCTCTGTAGTGATTGAACTTTTCTTCCACCTACCAGGTGGCCCAAGTACACAACCTTACTCTGCCCTATCTGGCACTTAGTAGCCTTGCTAGTGAGACCTGCTTTCTGCAGAGCCTCCAAAACATTCTTCAGGTGGACCAGGTGATCCTCCCAGGTGGAGCTAAAGACAACTATATCATCTAGATATGCTGCACTATAGGCTTCCAGGCCTGTGAGAACTTTATTCACCAACCTTTGGAATGTGGCAGGTGCATTCTTCAAGCCAAAGGGCATCACAATAAATTGATAATACCTGCTAGGGGTTGAAAATGCAGTTTTTGGTTTGGCATCCTCAGCTAGTCTGATTTGCCAATAGCCAGCAGTAAGGTCAAATGTACTTAAGAACTTGGCTGAGGCCAAAGTGTCAAGAACCTCATCTGCCCTTGGAATTGGGTGAGCATCAGTCCGAGTGACTGCATTGAGTCCCCTGTAATCTACACAAAACCTCATCTCTCTTTTTCCACCCTTGGTGTGAGGTTTAGGTACTAGGACTACTGGGCTAGCCCAAGGACTTTCTGAGGGTTCAATCAATCCCAACTCTAGCATCTTTTGGACCTCTGTCCTGATGCAGTCTCTGACATGGTCAGGCTGCCTGTAGATTTTATTCTTGACAGGTAGACTCTCACCTGTGTCCAATTCATGGGTACACCAGGTGGTTTGACTGGGAGTCAGAGAAAACATGTGCCTGAATTGATTGAGGACCTTCCTGCAATCAACCTGCTGCTGATCAGGGAGGCTGCCTGCCAAGACTACTCCATCAACTGATCCATCATCAGGGTTTTGTGAGAGGAGATCAGGAAGAGGGTCACTCTCTTCCTCCTGTCCCTCATCAGTTGCCATGAGCAAGCCCATGTCAGCCCTGTCAACAAAAGGTTTTAGCCTGTTCACATGAAGTACCCTGTGGGGACTCCTGGGAGTGCCAAGGTCCACCAAGTAGGTGACCTCACCCTTTTGTTCAAGTATGGTGTGGGGTCCACTCCATTTGTCCTGGAGAGCTGCTGGGCTAGAGGCTCCAACACTCACACCTTCTGGCCTGGCTGATAAACAGTCAGGACAGCCTTTTGGTCATGCCAAGCTTTTTGGAGGTCTTGGCTTGCCTCAAGGTTTTTGCTGGCCTTCTTCATGTACTCAGCCATTCGGGAGCGCAGACCAAGTACATAGTCCACTATGTCCTGTTTGGGAGGTTTGAGAGGTAACTCCCATCCCGTCTTCACCAGACACAAGGGACCCCTAACTCGATGCCCAAACAGAAGTTCAAAAGGGCTGTGGCCAACCCTCTTCTGAGGGACCTCTCTGTAGGCAAAGAGAAGGCAGGGTAGAAGGACATCCCATTTTCGCCTAAGCTTTTCTGGGAGGCCCATGATCATACCCTTTAGGGTTTTGTTGAATCTTTCAACTAACCCATTGCATTGAGGATGGTAGGGTGTGGTGAACTTGTAATTCACTCTACACTCTTTCCACATTGCAGTAATATAACTTGACATGAAGTTTGTACCTCTGTCAGTTAAGACCTCCTTAGGGAAGCCCACTCTGGAAAAGATTCCTAAGCGGGCCCTTGCCACCACAGGAGCTGTAGTGGTCCTAAGGGGTATGGCTTCTGGGTACCTAGTGGCATGGTCCACCACCACTAGAATGTAACTGTGACCAGATGCAGTTGGAGGGTTCATGGGACCAATGATATCAATCCCAACACTCTCAAAGGGAACCCCAACCACTGGAAGTGGAATTAAGGGGGCCTTTGTGGTGCCACCTGATTTGCCACTGGCTTGGCAGGTGGTACAGGAGCGACAAAACTCCTTTGTGTCCTCAGACATGTGGGGCCAGTGAAAGTGAGGGACAATCCTGTCCCAAGTCTTACTTTGCTGAGTGTCCTACTAGGGAAATGTCATGTGCCAGGGTGAGTAGGAAGCCTCTAACCTTCTGGGGTATAACCAACCTCCTGGTGGCACCAGGCTTTGGGTCTCTACCCTCTGAGTATAAAAGTCTTTCATCCCAGTAAATCCTGTGGGATCCACTAACATTCCCAGCAGCCTCAGCAGCAGCTTGCTGTCTGAGGGGTTCAAGAGAGGGGCAGGTCTGTTGCTCCAAACTCAAGCCTGCTCTGGCAGGGCCCCCTGCCCCCAAGAACTCAACCTGATCAGGTTCAAGCTCATCTGGGGCAGTTCCTTCACAGATGCTAAGGTCATCTCCCTCAAGAGATTGATCCCCACTCTGAGTCTGGGGGGGGGGGGGCACAGTCTTACCCTTCTTGCTCCTTTTCTTGGAAGGCATCTAGTCCATTGTTCCAGGATCCAGGGCCTGTTCAGTGGAAAGCTGCTTTGCTTGTGACCTGGTCACAGCAAACACACTTGCAGAGATGCCCAACATTTCTGCATGAGTCCTGAACTCTACCTCAGCCCAGGCTGAAGTTTCCAAATCATTGCCCAATATGCAATCTACAGGTAAGTCTGAAGATACCACAACCTTTTTAGGTCCAGTTACCCCTCCCCAGCTGAAATTAACAACTGCCAAGGAATGGTCAGTCCTGACAGTGTTAGCATTGGTCCTTGGTACATTTGTCCAAGTATGATTTGGTCAGGAAACACAAGTTACTCTGTCACCATGGTGACACTGGCCCCTGTGTCCCTGTAGGCCATGGACTCTTTTCCATTGATCAAAGGCTGTTGCCTGTACTTGCCCAGGTTACTGGGACTGACAAGTAAGGTGACAAGATCTATGCCACCATCACAGACTAAAACAGCCTGAGCTGGAGTTCTGACTAAGTCAGAACCCACCTTAGAACCCAAGGTTAACCCTACTAATCCCTTGGTTGCTGTACTACCACTTGTACTGGAGCTAGGGGGTGCAGTTGCCTTAGGGGCAGTGGTAATACTAGTTTCCTTGACCTTTGGTCAATCAGCATCTCTTGTCCAATGGGTCTTCTGTTTACGGAGATAACACCAAGGTTTCTTTTTGCCTTTCTTGGTGGATTGTGACCCCCACCCCCTGATGCAGGTTTTTGGGGCCCTTGAGAAGTCTCTTTCTTGTCTTTGCCCTTGTCCCCACCCTTATCCTGAGTTTTAGAAGAATCTTGCTTCTTCTGGTCACCACTATTGTTCTGGTTTTTCTGCTTCACCCTGGTTCTGAACCACTTATCTGCCTTCTTGCCCAGTTCTTGGGGAAAAGTCAGATCTGAGTTCACCAGGTGCTGATGCAAAAGCTGGTTCTGACAATTATTAAGGATCTGCTCCCTCATAATCAAATTATACAATCCTTGGTAGTCATGCACTTTGCTGCCAAGCAACCAACCTTCCAGAGCCTTAATAGCACTATCCACAAAGTCTACCCAGTCCTGGGTCTGTGCTTTCTTGGTGTCTCTGAACTTAATCCTGTATTGTTCAGTGGTTAAGCCAAACCCATCAATGAGAGCACTTTTCAAAACTGAGTAATTATCAGCATCCTCTTCTCTAACAGTGAGGAGCTTATCTCTACCTTTGTCAGCAAAGGAGAGCCACAAGATAGCTGCCCACTGCTCTTGAGGAACCCTCTGAACTTTACAGGCCCTCTACAAAGCAGTTATCCATTTGTGGATGTCATACCCAACATGGTAGCGAGGGACAATTTTGTTCAGGTTCCTATGTTTAAAGGATTGTTCCTTAACTCTAGGGGCACTGTTGCTGCCACCCTGGGACTCTAGTCCCAATTTTTTCCTATGTCTATGGGCTTCTAGGGGCTCTTTGTCAAGGGCCAACTGCTCTTGCCTTATTCTAAGCCTTGCTTTCTCAAGCTCAAGGAGTTGGTACTCCCTATCAAAAGAGTTCCCCCTTCTATGAGAAACGGAGGTCCCTACTGACTGTCCTGAATCATTGGATTGCAGAGGAGGATCTAGACCTCCTTGGTCTACTCTGCACTTTCCCAGGAGGATCAAAGGGGGCTTCCTCTAAGCCCTCTGTGGTCTCCTCTGGAAGGTCTGAATTGTCCAGGTGGGAGTCATCAGGCTCCACCTGGTCAGGGTTAGATTCTAGGTCAAAGAGGGGTCCCCCTCCTGGCCTATCTTCTGTCCCGGCCCCACCCACTCTTTCCTGTTCATCTGACCACCTGGTTTTCCTGAGGTCATCTAACAGTAACACCTCTAGGAGGCATTGAGTGTTGGCTCTTTTCCCTGTCTTCAACTTTCTAGAGGCACACAGTGCTTTCAGTTCTTGGAACGAAGGTTCACTGTATCTAGTAGTCAGAGAGCCACTGGCATCTCCTTTGGAAGACACACTAAGTGCGGTGTGGTGTTGCACCTACCTAACCTAGTGGGAACTAAACTCTCTTAGGATGGGGAAAGGTTGTGCTAGACCCTTGACTTTCCCAACCCCAAATTCAGTAGAACTTACTTATTCTAAGCTTATATTATATGTGCCTAGCAGTAATGGTAGTTTTTCAATTAATCAACACAAAGATTTATCTGGTAAAACGATGCATGCTTGAATCCCAACTGCTGCACACCAATGTGAGAAGCTGGCCTGGTATATGATGTCCAGTCATGTAAGTGGACACCTTGCCCCAGTCCAGACAACCCTTATGGTGATTTAAGAGGTCTTAGACAACCTTAGAAAACTCTCTAAGTGGTAGCTGTGGAGAGCAGCCTTCAGGCTTAGTCCTGGAGGAGTGTAAAGCAGCTTGTTTTACCAGAATCTGCTGTTTTACCAGCAATCTTATAGTATAGATTAAGTGAAAAAGAACCACACCAAGTATTTATAAAATATGTATTTATTATAGAATACTCTCTAGTACGTTCCAATATCTCCCACATGGAGATAAACACAATGTACACAATACGTTAGCAAAGAAACACAGTAAATAGCACGAAATACACAGTGGCCCCAGGGGGGGACCAAACCATATACTAAGAAAGTGGTATAAGAACCACGACTCGGATCAAGACAGGGTCGAGAGGACGTAGAAGTGCTGGGACCCCAAGCAACCACCCAAGGTGAGTAGATAGGGACCCCACGGAGAGCGTGTGCAGTGTGGAAACACGACAGCGTGCTCTGTACAACTCTATGTGCAAGTCGCGGTTGAATTTTTAAAGATTAAGGACCCTTCCCAGTGGACCCTGAAGAAACCCAGTGGAAGACAGAAGGTTGGAGAGCCACCCCACCCGTGGATACCCTAGTACCCACTTTACCTACACCAGGGAAGCCGGGTGGATACGTGTGAAGTGGTGTCTGAAACCGCCGTCGTACCCAATGGAGGACTTCAGGAAAGTGCTGCTGTTGAAGAAGGGTCCGGGGGAATCCAAGGATGGATTCTTGATGAGAGGTACCTACAAGCAGAGGGGACAGAGTCTATGTCACTCAGGAGTGACCAGGAGACTTGGAAAACGAATGCCCTCCGATGTCAGGTGTTACAGGATGCTGACAATGACCTTGACTCTGCAGCTGTGAGGACCAGGCGATGCTGAGGAGGACCAGGAGCCATGCATGAGCTGTCCCACGAAGTATGTAGAGTGCTGAGTGGTCGGTGTCCGGCGGGAGCACCAACAAGTCTTGGCAAATGCAACCAATGCAGGAATAAAAGAAAGAGCAACGTCAGGACCAGCAAGGTCCAGGAGACTCACCAACAGCAGGGGAGTCAGGGCAGGCCCCGAGCAATCAGGGGATCCCAAAAGAAACAAGTGTGACCCTCAAGTGGACCCACAGGCCGGAGGCACTGGAGTCACGAGAGGACCTCAAGCAGCTCACCAAAAGATGCAGGCCACGATGCACATGATGCAGTGTGGCTAAAGATTCTGGTCACTGGGGGTGCTCGAGGTTAGGGCTACTTGGAGCCCCGAAGATCTTCTTGCAAAGAAGCCAACAAGCCTTTGCAACTGCAAGTTGGACGTGGTGCACAGGGGTTCGGTTATTGCAACCCCCACAAGGGGTACTGGCTTCAAACTTGGTGAGAGGGCAGGACAGGCCTCAGGAGCTGTGAAAATCTAGCACCTATGTTGCAGAGCCCACAGAGTCCGGAGAAGCTCAGGATCTGCAGACCGGTCGACTTAGTTGCGGTGCCTGTGAATGCAGAGGAGTGACTCCTTCACTCCAAGGGAGATTTCTTCAGGTGTCCTTGATGCTTCACAGGCCTTGGAAGGTTCCTGTAGGATGCACAGGCACAGACGATGCAGCAGACTGGAAGGAAGACAAAGTCAGGCCCAAACGAAGTCCAGAGTGCCCAGGTTGTAGAAGTGGAGTGGTGTCTGATCTGAATCTTATCCCATGACGAATCTAGGGAACCTACACCCAGGTAAGCCTTAAGTACACTAAGGAAAGGGTTGGGAAGATTTAGGGGACCCCCAGGGGAGGGTCTGGACAGGAGGGAGGTTACTCCCATGTCCTTTGTCCAGCTTCGCGCCAGAGCGGGAGCCAATGGCTCCCAGGACTGGTTTGGGTCTTTGTGAGAAGCTTGCATTTGTTTACGAGATGATTGGGAAAAAGGCGCTGTACAGAAAGTGTCAGCTCAAAGAGAAAGCTTTTAAACATATTTAACTTATTTTCAGAGGCAAACTTGCCCTGAAATGGCCCTTAACCAGAAGGGAACCACCTGTGTCTCAAGGCATTCAGTGCAGCTTGTCGAATTAAGTTAACTAAGTTGATGTTCAGGCCATTCCTATAGTTCCCAAGAACACAGAAAGAATGTGTGGAACTTCACCCTTCAATCTTTCCCAGATTTCCTTTTTTTGGAGCATTTACATAAATAAATAGTAAATATTTAAATAATTAAATATAATCCCTAATACATATACAGCGCTTCATACACCTACATTGGCTTTGAAGCACTATATAAATAATACACATTTCAGCAGGCCATTCCATTCGCTCAGCTGGTCAGTCACAGTGGCTGCCTTTTGTCATCCACCAATCCAGGCAGCTTGTACTATTAGGAAGATCGAGTTTGCTGGAGGATAGGCCTGCAGATAATAAGCCTTTCCAGCCATAAGTATGCAGAGTATGTTTGCGCAGTCAGAGTATGTTTGTGTGTAAGACTGCAGGGGATGTGTGAGTTAGCCGAGACTGTATGCTTCCAAGGTATGTCTTTAGCAATGTATGCGAATGGTTGCATGTTTCTCTCTGATGGATGTGTACGCATGTGTGTGCATGCAGAGTGCAGGTGTGTACCTGCAGTGTGTATCTGCACAGTGGATCAGTGTGTGTGTGGTGCGCATGTCATTCGGTCTCTGCAGATGGTGTGTGTCTGCATGCTGTGTGTGTGTCTGTATTTACCTCGCATTTGTGAAGACCCTGTATGTTAAGGTTAAAGACTGTGTTCCAGCGTAGTACTCAGAGTACTGTGCTTCAGCTGTGTGAAACAAGCATTGGCAAAACCAGTAGTCTGCCCCTTTGGGCATCTCTGATAGCAGATTGACACAGTCATATTTGATACAGTAGTGCAAAAAACGATAACTGAGAGTTTCGTGTCCATATAAACAGTCCATGAACGTTTCACAATGGCTTACTCCAATGATACACCACACTTTAATTGTAGGCTTCAACACAAGTTATCTTCTTTATTTATAAAAATGTAAAACTTTCATAGCCAACACGTGTTTCACAGCTTCTGCCGCTTCCTCAGGGCTGTAACAAGTGTTCATCAACATTACAAAATTCCACAGCATTCTTTTGAAAACAATAACTTAAATACATACATTAATCCATTCACCATTGTATGTTATATGCATTGTACTTAGTTCACATCCTTGCTGTACCATTAAACATTGGATAAGTGGAGCCATTATTTGCGCCCCTCTTCTTGCCTGTACCCGCATCCCAAATACGGGATAACCCTTTCAAATGTATAAGCACTTCATTCCTAATCGATAAGTGTGGCACTTGCAGCAAGCTCCTCACCCTAGTTCAGTGGGTCACCATCACAGCTATTAGCACATAATCACCATAGGGTTTGTATCCATCCATACCTGGCAGATTCCTCACCATTTACAGTCACCAATTCAGTGTGAGTTTCACTTCTGAATCTTGTCCCCCTCTTATGCTTTGGTTTCTTGGGTCTTTGTAGATTCTGAAGAATTGAAATCTCACAATTAGACTACAGAATGCAGACCTCCATTCACTGCTTCATTATCCTCAATCAAATCAACTTAATAAACTTACATCTCACTGTGTATATCTACGTGTCAGTCCTAATACGACCACTTCACCATTCAAATTCTCCTGCATCTGTCCAAGTTGTCACTTCCGCCTTTATCTGCTTAACCTATATATGTCAACACCAAACAAAAATTATCAACATTACACTCTATACACATCCGTTATCCCCACCTCACTCTCTGCAACTTTCAGCATAGTTTAATAAAATGCTCACTTCAAACTCCAATGCTACCAGCATATATCTCTCTCATCAGTCCTTCTAACCCAATGACACAGGCATCAGTCTTGCTTATTCTTGCTTATTTACAATATAGTTTTCGTTTTAGCTTATTATTCTTATCCTAATTTAACTGTTGTGCTGTGTATATATTTTTTTGTAAATGATTTTGTGTGCTATTTTGCTAGACAGTTCACAGTAAGACGCTGGTGAGTGAGGTGAACATGTGGAGCTTCGGATGGGCACGCTGATATTGGATGCTTTGTGTGGGCTCAGCTAACACCGCCGGTGTCCATTGTCTTTTTGACTTATTGACTAATCATCATTGGCTGGTTGGGACGGGAGGCTCCCGGGGACGGGGGGGGGGGTAGGAGATCCGTGAGCAGTGAGCATGGGCCGGTGCTCCCTCATTCCAAGGTTTTTTCGCCCGGACCAAATGGCAGCCAAAGATCGACTTTTGCAGATGTGATCCCGACAGTTGTCCTCAGAACATCTATCCACCTAAAACATCTCCTTGCCATGTTTGAACAGGACAAATCTAACTACTCTACCTTGTTATCCCCGCTACAGTGTTCCTAACGTGCTTCCTATGCACAGTCTTTCAGCCCATCCTGCTGCCTCTACAAGAGTGGGTCAATTTTGGTCTTCTTCCCCACTTTGGTCACTGATTACTGAGGTGAACCCAAAATGTTGTCATGAATCCACACCTTCTGTGACCCTGGCTCCCAATCATGGTACTGAGGGCCAAATATCGCATCCTGATGCTGCAGTAATTGTTTGGATGGACCAGTTACTTTTGCCTGCTAACCCTGACGCCTCTTGACCTCACAATCATCGTAAAATTCACTCGATCCCCGGAATATGTGCCTTCTCCTTCTAGTACTTCTATTCGCTACCCTAGTGGCGCCTTCCCTTCCCCCACCACCCTCCCCTTCTCATTCTCCAACTATGGCAACCAATCGAGCTAAGTCTGGAGTTAACTGTTTCAAGATCATTTATCCCCTAATTTGTCCAAAGCTTCAGCTAAACGGTTCAAACATAACACCCTTGAACAATTTCCTGACTCCCTCTTTGTTGACCAATTCCATAGTGGCTGTTATGGAAGGCTCAAAACTGACCTCATTTTCTTCACTCACGACATCCCTTCCTGGTCCTCCAGCTTCTATAACTCCTTCAACGTCACCTCCTCCTCCTCTATCCCACATGGACAACAGCTAAAAATCTCCTCCTCTTCTTGTTTTAATGGCTCACTCACTATCTCACTGTTTAACAATGGTACTGTCTTGATTCAAGCAAAAGACACTTGTCTCTCTCTTTTTGAGCACCTCTTCCCTTCCCTTCTCCCCACCCCTGCGACCGCGATCTCCCTCGATTTTTCTTCTAACTCCTCCCTTCACTCCCTATCTTCTCCCCTGACCCACCTTAACTCCAATAGGCCGCTCTACCGGGAGGCCTCCCCCCTAGCCGATCCTCTGCCCCCCTCTCCCCTGCCTCCTCTTCTCCAAATTTTCCCCCTTCTAAATGGGACGTTACCCTCAACACATCAGCCCTACCTATGGCTAACACTATCCCTTTCCCCTCTGCACCATCCTGGAATGCCGTAGTAACCTCCTCCCCCCTATCCCTGCCCACCACCCCCTTTTTAAATCCATCTTTCCAACAGCTTGATTTCCCAGTCTACTCTGCGTACATTCCCCCTTTTTCCCTCCCTTTTCCTCTACCCTTCCCGCTCTCCCCCTCTCCTTGTATCCTGAATTCTGCACAAACCCCTTTCTTCTCTCCTCATCCTCCCTTCTCTCCTTTATTGCTGCTCAACCCTGTACCCCCCCCTGGCAATCTCTTCCTTCTCCCTCCCTCGTGCCTAGTAGAACCATACTCTCCCTTCAACTACCCTCTAGGTCATTCCCCCCCACTCTATCTTGTGCCAGCCCCCTTACATTCACCTCTCCTAGCCCACAGGACCTCTCCAGCCACTTCTCCTTTCTTTTCCCCTAACCTCCTGCCATTCCATGACTCCCCTCCTTCCCCTCCCCGCTTTCCGCCCTCCCTCCATTTTCCACACCCGTCTACTCCTAAATTTGAACTCAATTCGTCTCCCCTGTTCAACAGCTGCAATGGTAACTCTCTTTCCACCTCAGATGCACCGACAACGTCCTTCAACCACCATCTATCTCCACCTTTCTCTCATGACTCCCCTCTTTCCCCTCCCCGCATTACGCCCTCCCTCCACTTTCCACACCCATCTCCTCCTAAATTTGAACTCAATTCTTCTCCTCTTTTCAACAGCTTTAAAGATAACTCTCTTTCCACCTCAGTTGCACCGACAACTTCTTTCAACAACCATCTACCTCCACCTTTCACTCCTGCACCCCATTACTCCTTCCTCACCCCCACCTCTCACCACCCACCCTCGCCAATTGCACTCCCTCCAGAACCCATCGATCCCAACATTCTGTGCTCAGCCCTACTCTCTTTAGAAAATAAACTAGGATTCCTCATCTCCTCTATCTCCCAGCTTGAAGCCTCCATCTCACTCGTTAGTACTAAAATTTCCACCTTTCCCAACAATCTTTTTCCCCTGGCAAACACCCACTTCCCCAAACTCCCGAGGAATACTTTGCTACCATGCCCCCAAAAAGCCTGCAGACATCGCTAATTTATTGGCTAGTTACAAGACTTCCAACGCCATCCCCCGTCCCCTCTCCTCTCCAACTTCGTCTACTCTGTGCACTATCCCGACCATCTCCTCTGCCAGAACTAAACATCAGCCTTATTCTATCCTGGCACCCTCATACAGGAACATTATCCCCATCACCCCTATAAGCCCAATCGCCCCCTTCACCAAAACAGTCCTGTCAAAGTTGCGCTGCTTACTACACAACTGCAGATCTGCAGTTAAACACAAGCTTGAAATTTCTGACACCATCACTCTTCACAATCTTGACATTCTTTTCCTCACTGAGACCTGGTTTAACGACATCTCTCATACTATTTTTGATCTTCTACTACCCACTGACTATTCCATCTTTAGAAACGATAGAACAGATAAAGTGGAGAGAGGTATCGCAATCATCTTCAGAAACTCCCTTCAATTCAAGGTTTTCCCCAACAGCTCCTTCCATACATTCGAATGCCTTTCCTTGGAGCTTCAAGTGCAACACTGCTCCCCTTTCAGATTTCATGCCATTTATCACCCGCCCGGTGACTGCTCCTCTTTCTTGGAGGAACTCACCGACTTCGCTAGTGACCAATACGCTCAAAGTGACAGACAGATTTTTCTGGGAGACTTCAATCTCCACTGGGGCTCCTTGGAAGACTCAGCTGCCAACAGGCTTGCCACTTTTCTCTCAGCTAATGATCTTATCCAACACTGCATGGAACCAACACACTCAAAGGGCTCAATTCTTGACCTTGTTATATCCAAAGCAGATATGCTAACTATTGCTGTCCCTATTCCAGTAGACTGGTCTGACCACTTCCTCATTCCCTTCTCTCTTCACCTTTCTCACTCCGTAACTCTTGGCCAACCTAAAAGGACTACTACCTGGTTCCGTAACACCAAAAATATTGACCTTGACATTCTTTGTGATTCTGCCATGCTATCACTTCCAACTTTAGACCCTAATTTGGATGTCCACGTTCTTACCTCCCAATGCCTCTCCAGCCTTGCAGTCGAAATTGATATTGTTGCTCCACTTCAAAGCAAAAAGAAAAGGCCTATTCCTTCTGCTCCATGGTTCAATAAATCTCTTTATGCAGAAAGGAAGAACCTGAGACTCCTGGAGAAACAATGGAGACAATCTCCATCCACCACTAATCTCTATTCTGCGCTCAGCAAGATCAAAATACCACAAACACATCTTTCAGGAAAAAGCGTCACACTTCAGAAACCTCCTCGACTCAGCCAAAAACAGACCCAAAAAACTATTTGACCTCATCAAAAACTCAAACGTCTCTCCCTCAACCTTCAAGGCTGATGATCCTCCAAAGAAAGCAGCAGAATTCGCTATATTCTTTGATGAAAAGTTGAAATCACTGGTGGATCAGGTCATTCATCCAACCCCCCCTAGAGGAGCGCAAATCCTTAGTCAATTGGCAGCACTTTGACGTCCTCTCTGAAGACGCCCTCCTCAAATGCATTCTTGAAACAAAACCCTCTAATCATTCTTCCGACCCCATCCCGAGTGATATCGCCATTGACTTCTACATCCATACTCTTTCCTATTGGACCAGTCTGATTAATCTCTTTTTCAGCCAAGGCTCCCTTCCTGTTGCCTTTAAAACAGGACAGGTTACCCCACTTCTAAAAAAACCCTTCGCTGATGCGAACGACCTCAACAACTTCCGCCCCATCACCAACCTCCCTTTTCTTGCCAAAATCACAGAAAGATGTGTAGCGAAACAACTTCCCCTTCATATTAAGGACAACAACCTTCTCGACGAATTACAATCTGGTTTCATGCAAGACTGCAGCACTGAAACAGCCCTGCTGCAAGTGATCGACGATGCCCTGCGTGTACTGGACTCGGGGGGGTCTTGTCTTCTGATTCTTCTTGACCTTTCTGCAGCCTTTGACACTGTGAATCACAAAACTCTCCTAAACATTTTAAAAAAGAGAATGGGCTTCGAAGGCATAGTGCTTAAATGGTTTGCTTCATTCCTCTCGGACAGATCTCAAGTGATTAAAATAGCGAACAGCCTTTCATCTTCAATGGCGGTAGGTCAAGGCGTCCCTCAAGGATCTATACTCGCACCCACTCTTTTCAATCTTTACTTGGAACCATTGGGTAATCTCTTAAGGAAATCTGGGATACTTTATCACCTCTATGCTGATGACACTCAAATCTACCTTAAGGTGTCTTCCTCACACGACATCTCAATCCTCAACTCTACTCTCAACTCTATTCAAAACTGGATGTTAGCTCATCAACTCATTCTGAATCCTTCCAAAACTGAATTCCTCCTCCTCTCTACCTCACTCTCTCCCCCTCCTGTTCAATCTTGGATGAATAACCTGAACTTACTGAACAACAAACCTATCGTTGTCGACAGCGCTAAATCTCTTGGTGTCATTCTTGACAAAAAGCTCAATCTACACTCACACATCAATTCCATTGCAAAGAATGCATGTTACCAACTGCGCCTTCTCTGGGGGATTCGACGTTTCCTTCCGGAGCAAGACCTAAAAACCTTGGTCCAATCTCTGGTTCTCTCTAGATTGGACTATTTCAATTCTCTGCTTGCTGGCCTCCCCAAATCTCACCTTTCCCCTCTCAAATCCGTACTCCATTCAGCGGCTCGTTTTGTCATTGGGGCCAAAAGAAGTGACCACATCACGCCCATACTTTTTTCTCTTCGATGGCTTCCCATTGAAGCAAGATCAATCTACAAGCTTGCCTGTATCACCCACAAAGCCCTGCACACTTCCTCCCCTCGATACCTGGCAAATAAACTTAAAATCTCTGGAGGCTCTAGACCTTCACGTAATGCGGAAAAATTACTGCTTGAGCCCCCCACCTTCAAAAGGGAAAGATGGATGGCTCAATCCTTCTCAGGCAATGCGGTCAGAATCTGGAATTTGCTTCCTCCACTACTCCGTACCACCCCCTCTCCCCGGACTTTCAAAGCTGACCTCAAATCTCTTCTCTTCCAAAGACACTTCCAGAATTAATGCATCCCTTTTCATGCCCCTCAAGGAAGTTCTTACAATGTTGTAAATATGTAATCTATGCCTGTACGATCCGAATCCTATTGTGTTTTTGATTTTTGTGTGACTGTCATCTATTGTTTTATTTGATTTTTTCTTCCATCTCGTTTGTATTTGTAACGTGTAAGTATGTAAATTTCCTCATGTAACGGTCTTGGTTCTATTGTGAAGCGCTCTGACACCTTTGGGTAAAGTCCGTGCTATATAAAATTGCATTAAATAAAAAGAAATCAGTCATAAATACTCACCAGATCCTACTGTTCCTCTTACACCCAATCAATCTAAAAAAAATATTAATTAAATTAAACAACACCACCTTCCACATGCACTTGCGACCAGTGGGCTGGAATCCTGCTTATCTCATACATTAATCTGGCTCTCTCTAATCCACTACACTATTGCTTTATTGAAATTTCCAAGTCCACATTACTCAAACTATATTTCTTAAAGTATACCTCTGTATGACTAATAAATTCCTCCTTTCCAATACACCTCTTTTTAACCACTTTGCCAACCATACCCTCTTTTTAACCAAATTATAAACCCTACCCATAACATAAAATAACATTAAAATTCAACTGGCTCTACCTGTATATGTCAACACCAAATGAAAATTCTTAACTTCTCACTTTATTCCAGGGACATTTTAAGAATTTTGGGGGCCCTGGGCCAAACGTATTTTGGGGGCCCCTGTTCGGAACAGCTTTGAATTTATGATATAATTTGAGCTCTTTCATGCCTTCTTTAGCTAAGTCCCTGACAGTGCACAGGAACACTCGTCCAAATTCTAAATGTGTTTACAATGTCATTTTCAGGGATAGTGATGTGTTTTTTTCAATATTGTAACACAGCAGCAGCTCACCAATATTAATGCAAATAATCTCTATGACACCCTCCTATTTCTCATACGTGAGGCCCTGTTTGATCTAAAATAAACTTTTTATGGATGTTGCATGAAACATAAACACAACATTTCTCTGCAGAATGTCTGTACTGGACTCACACACACACACCAACATTAAAAGTAAATGAAAGGAAAACAGTATTTAAAACAATCTGTTTAAGATATATTCAAGGGCATTAGGGCAAGACTCTGCAGGACAGAGCTGGCTCTATCCGGGGGCCCCCTTAAAGGCTAGGGCCCTCGGCCAGACCCTACTTTGCCCATGCCTTAAAACGTCTCTGCTTTATACACAACCATTTTCTACACCTCACTCTCTATAACCTTTAGCATGATTTGATAAAATACTCAGCTCAAACTCCCATGCTTCCAACATATGTAGTCTTATCAGTCCTTCAAATCCCATGATACAGGTATTACCTATAGTTGGTTAGGTTTGGTTCAAAAAACATTATTCAGCAAGTTAAAAACAGCCATAAAAGTACATAAAACAAATGATAAAAGCACAAAACATTTACAGATGACACCCTCCAAATAACACACATGTTCAATAGCCCATCACGGACAGATGAATTTCCAATTCCCAATGCCATTCAAAACGTTTCCTCAGATTAAAAGCCTTCAAGATAAAAAGGGCAACATTAAAACACACTAAGTGATCATTTAAAGCAAGTAAGAAATTCAAGGCAACTTTGTGGCTTCTCATATTCTGGACAACGAAAATAGGTTTAAGATAGTAGTGTCTATAATTCCAGAATAGCATAAAGTGCAACGTGCTCTGCTTACTCTTACCATCACATGGGCAAGGAGTCGACTCAGTTGGACATAGCTTGATAATAGGAAAGGCCACCAAATGGTGCACAATACCAAGCCTCAGCCTTGTCAACACATATCGATGGTGATTGTTGGTGACACAAGATAAATAATGTTGGTATCCCTCCTCCAAGGAAAGGGACATATAAAAACCAAACCAACTGTGGACTTCATCAGCTCACAGGCCGCTCAGCATTCAGACCTATGCCTATAAAAAGTGTCTTTAATAGACTTCTTAGTGAGTGACAAAACCTTAAGAGGGTCAGCCCACACTGCCAATTTAAATAAAGTGCTGAAGGGAGAATTTATATACATCAACCAAGGAATGCAAGATACGTTATCCAAAGTTAAGCAATATAAAATGATCGATTTGGTAAAACTAGTTTCCTCTTTTGACCATATAGAAAACCAAAGAAGCAGATGTCTAACCAGGAGCAAATCCTAAGCCAACCTCCTCATAGGCAATAAAATTTGAAGCAGAGGTTGGTAGACAAAGTAAACATTTTAGGAAACTGTTTTCCTCAAGTTGCAGTGACTTACTGGAAGTGTAACCCCAGAGACCGGCTCCATAATTAGCAGTAGCCACCCCTCTGGCCTTATGTAGCTCTGCCATTTCTTTAATCAGCTGGCTGCCCAATTTCGATGAGAACCTAACAACTCCAGTAGTGTTTCTGATCAATTTGGATTTAGTGTTAAGAAGCAGTTGAGCCCAGCAACTGTTACTCGTAAATAGGACTCCCAGGTAACAAAAAGAGTTTACTCTGGTAATAGGGGTATTATCAATAAAAAAAGGATCTACATTTTTTGGATTTATGCCCGCAAATCATTGTGAAAGTTTTGAATGCATTAATCACCATATTCTTTGAAGCCATAAACTCCCTAAAAGCACTCATCAATTTCTGTAGGCCAACCAGGGTCCTAGATAGCAATACAGCGTCAGCAGCATATGGCATAGCGGTATGGGACGCCCGCTAACACAAGGAGCATCAGCTCGTAAAGCCTGCATAAAATCATCAACCCCATTAATAAAGAGTAAAAATAGTAGCAGGGCCAAAACACAGCCCTGTCAGATGCCTCTCTCCACTTTAAAAGTGGGCGAGCATTCTCCCTGGGGTCCATACCGGACTTTACTGGATACATTTGCATACAGGCGAGCAAAAAAGCTGATAATTGCTCTGGGAGCTCCAAGGGAGAGCAGCGTTGACCAAAGGATGCTATGATCCACTGATTCAGGCCCTCTTCATTTAGCTGTGAGAGCACGTCCACTATGCCATGCTCTGAGGTGTCCATCTGCACAACAAACTTTTGGGTGAAATTGGGGGCCTTGAGCATGGGTGTCGTGCACATGGCTTCCTTCAATGCATCAAAAGCTATCTGGCACACTTCTGTCCAGATCACCTGACGTGGCTGCTTCTTGGAAGTCAGCTCTGTCAAGGGGGAAACAATGGTGCCATATCCCTTGATGAATCTCCTGTAATATCCACTGAGGCCTAAGAAGGCCCTCACGTCTGTCTGGGTCTTTTGAGGTTCCCAAGCCACAATGGTGTCAATTTTGGGCTGCAAGGGCTGCTTCTTGCCGACTCCTACTTGGTGTCCCAAGTAGATCACAGAACCCTGCCCTATCTGGCACTTACTGGCCTTGATAGTCAGGCCTGCACTCTGCAGAGCCCGAAGCACTTCCTGGAGGGGGTTCAAATGCTCCTCCCAACTAGAACTGAAGACCGCGACGTCATCAAGGTAGGTGGCACTGAAGTTTTCCAACCTAGCCAGGACCTGATTGACCAGCCTCTGAAAGATGGCAAGGGCGTTCTTCAACCCAAAAGGCATGACCCCGAACTGGAAGTGCCCTTCTAGTGTTGAGAACGCTGACCTCTCTTTAGCTTTCTTGGTCAAGGCAATCTGCCAGTAGCCAGACATTAAGTCAAATGTGCTGAGGAACTTGGCAGCTCCAAGCCGATCAACAAACTCATCAGCTCTGGGGATGGGGTGTGTGTCAGTCCAGGTGACTGCATTGAGCCCATGGTAGTCCACACAGAACCTAAGTTCAGCTGTGAAACCTAGAGGGGCAGCCTTGGGAACTAACACCACTGGGCTGGACCATGGGCTGTTAGAGGGCTCAATAATCCCTAATGCCAGCTAGCCCTCACCTTATCAGACAGCCTGTACTTTTTGTTCTTTAAAGGTGTGCTGTCCCCAGTATCAATATCATGGGTACATCATGTAGTGAGTCCTGGGCAGTTTGCCTCTTTGTTCTCTCTTACCCCAGGACTCACTACATGATGTACTGGCAGCAGTCTCTGTTGATCTAGGGTCAGTGTCAGGGATAGGCTGACACCCTCCACTGACCCATCATGTACTTGGAAGATAGGAGGTCAGGGAGAGGTTCACTCTCTTCTTCCACTCCATCATCAGTAACCGGAAGCATGGTAATCTCAGACCTCCCAAAGTAGGGCTTGAGGAGGTTCACATGTAGGCCCCAAAAAAGGGTTCCCATGAGTCTTGAGGTCCACCAAGTAGGTGACATCACTCTTGCGCTCCTTCCCCTCATAGGGCCCAGACCAATGGTCTTGCAAGGTCCGGGGGTCCTGGCTCCATTACCCACTCTTTTTGACCAGGGTGAAACTCAACCAGAGTGGTATTCTGGATGTACTATCATTTCATGTCCTCTGGGCTAGCTTCCAGGTTCTCCTGTGCAAACTTTTGGAAGCAGGCTGTCTGGTTGCAGAATGCCAGCATATACTAAATCCTGAGTTGGTTTCTTGGGAGCATGCTTGCCTTCCAAACTAAGATGTCCTCTTACATGGTGTCCATATAGAAGTTCAATAGAGCTAAAGCCGGCCCCCTTCTGTGGAACCTTCCTGCAGGCGAACAAAAGGCCTGGCAGGAGGATGTCCCACTTACGCCTCATGGGTTCAGGTCGACCCATTATCATGCGTTTGAGGGTACGGTTGAATCTTTCAACCAACCTATTGGTTTGGGGGTGGTACGGAGTGGTGAACTTATAGATCGGCGGGATGTGGTTCAATGTATTAACCCATTGGTCAATACCTGGACTGTTTCTTTCAACCTTTAGTGCAATCTTGGAGGTCCTATATCTGGGACACCACTGAATTTTGAACAAATTACAATGTAGGAAGCTGGCTCTATATATACTATACCAAAGTAAGGTATAGTGTGCACAGAGTCCAGTGGATCCTCAAAGGTAGGCAGAGGTAAAAGTAGATAATACCTTACTCTCTATTTGTGGTAGTGTGGGCGAGCAGTAAGGCTTTATCAGAGGGTAGTGTTAAGCATTTATTGTACACACTGAGGCAAGAAATGATGTCATACACTCAAAGACTGAACTCAGACCAATTTGTTTGTATAAAATATATTATTTAGTTGTATTTTATTTTCTAGAACCAAGCCAGGCCTGGTACAGGTAAGTATAATAACACTTTGCAAGAATAATGCAATTACATACAGTTTGAATGCAGTTGAATGCAATTGGATTGGTTATAGGTAAGTCATTTGTTTGTAAAACAATTGGAATAACTTTTCATTTACTTTTCAGGTTACTTTTTAAGTTACTTTTCCTACTCAGTGTGATATGCCTAGATATCACACTGTGACATTTCCTAGAGAAAAGTTAAGTAAATCAGTATTTGTACATTTGCAGTTTCTTAGGGTTTCATACAAACCAACTGCACACTTAGAACGATTTTCACAAGAAAGCAGTCAAAGCAGCCCTATGAGAGAAAACAATGTTATTGACTTTACGGTAAGTACTTAGGTTTGGGAGTTGGTTTTCTGGGGTTAGAACCAGGGTTCTCCCAGGGTCAAGGATGCACTCTCAAAGCACACTCAGGGGCACTAGGGCGGCCGGGTGCAGAGTGCTGAGGCCCAATGTAATCCAATGGGGGATAGGAGGCCTCCGGTTGGTGTCTGCTCACGAGCAGGCCACAAGGTTGTGGGAGCAAAGCTCCTGGTGTTAGGCTCAGGGCAGAGGGGGATCCGGTTTAGCACACAAGGTGCACCCACAGCGGCACAGGGGCGGCCGGGTGCAGGGTGCTGTTTTGGCTTCGGGTGCCTTGTTGGTTTCAATAGAGATTCTCCGATTGCAACAAACACTACAGGCTTGGGGATGAAGATCTTCTGGAGGCGACCACCGGTTGGAGAGGTAAGTTGGGATGTCTTGGGATGCCGGGACACTGTCGGTTGAGCCACCCAAGGCCGTGGGACGTCGGTTGCAGGGGTGTCTTTTGGCATCAGGTTTCTCTTACTGGCTCCGGTCGGGGGGATCCTCCAGAAAGGGGCTGCAGGCGTCGGTTGGAGACTTGAAGTAGGTCAGGGATCAACCTAGTTGGTGACATGCTTCATCATTGGGTTCCCACCAGAGAGGCCGAGTGCCTCTCTGGTGTGCTACGACGCCTGATTACAGCGGAGCGGGTTTTTAAAATTTTTTGTGGAAGTGCAGGAGGTGATGGTGCAAACAAGGTTAAAATTGCCTTTACTTGTCGTATAGTATTTAATAGTGGAGAAGTAAGGCAAGAGTAAAAAATTAGTGAGGTGGATGTTTTAAAAACTGGATAAATTGACCAGTCACATCCCAAAGAGATAATGAAGTGTGGTCTATATATTTCAGCCTCCTAACGCCCGTAGCGAGGCTTTCTTCAGAACCAAGTGTCACGGCGGTATGCACACCCTAAGGTGCACCCTGACCTGACCCTCTGAGTGCATTTTTTGGTAAATCCCACAGTGGCATCAGTGTGGGTTTAATGTGCTTAGAAGTTTGATACCAAACTTCCCAGTTTTCAGTCAAGCCATTATGGTGCTGTGGAGTTCGTAATGACACACTCCCATAACATATACTCTTTATGGCATTACTGCACTCACAATATCTAAGAATTGACTTAGACACTGTAGGGGTACAGGGCTCATGCACCTGTACCCTCACCACTGGTATAGTGCACCCAGCTAGATGGGTGGGTTACCTATGCCAGGGCAGTGTATTGTAGGCATGGCACACAGAGATTTGTGCCATGTCGACTCTATACTTTGTTCTGCACAAAAACATGCAGCCTGCAATGGCAGTTTGTGTGTGTAAAGGTACAGGGCCTCTAAGGGTGGCACAATAAGTGCTGCAGGCTTTAGCGGTCTTCCCTGGTCACAGTGCCCTTGGTACCTATGGTACCTTTTGCAAGGGACTTACATGTGTCCAGAGAGTTGCCAATTGGGTTTTGCAACAGTACAGTTTAGGGAAAGAACAAAGGCCCTGGGTACCTGGTTGGCAGGAACCCAGGGCACACTCAGTCAAAGTACATCAACATTAGGCAAAAAAAAGTGGGAGCAACCATGCAAAAAGGGGCACTTTCCTACATACAACATTTATAATTATCTGAGACAGAGGTATACTGGTTGTGTACTATTGATGTTATGGCTCTCTAAACTTCCATCCCTCACGAGGAAGGACTTGAGGCAGTGGAATGGATGTTACTGAGACATGATGAAATCAGAGACAACAAAGTCTTTCTTTTGGAACTCATATATTTTTTGCCTTTTTCACAGTTATTTCACTTGGAAAGATGATTTTTTTCTACAGCGTACAGGAACATCTATGGGTTTTTCCAGAGCCCCTTCGTATGCCAATATTTTTATGGCTAAGTTTAAACACCAACACATTTTTGAGAATGACATATGGACAGACGATATACTTATGTATCTTAGGTATATTGGTGACATATTCTTGATCTGGAAGGGCAATAAGAACACACTAGAACAGAACAATGAAGCTCTGAACAAGTGCAATACCCGCATACGGTTTACTCATTCCATCAGCAGCTCCCATATTGATTACTTAGATGTGCATATCGAACGCACTTCTGTTGGTTTGTCCACCAGTGTTTTTCAAAAACCTACGGATAGGAATAACACATTACACTTCAGTAGCTTTCATCCTACATCACTTACCAGTCTCACAATTCTTTTGGATCAAGAGAATCACATCTAATCAGGAAGTCTGTAGGACCATCATAAAAAACTATCGCACTCAATTTTCTCAATGAGGGTATCCGGGACACAACTTGGACACAGCTGTACAATTCGGGAATTCTATGAATCGTAAAACACTCTTACAACAGGGTTCTAAAGCTCCTATGACTAGAGAAGTCTTTGTACTAAATTTTTCCACCAAAGCTAAAGAAATTAAATGTTGTGTGCTCAGACATTAGGAGTTACTCCAAACGGAACCAGATTTCAAAAATTTGTTAATGGAAAAACCTACTTTTGTCTTTTCTCGTTCACGTAATCATAAAGAACTTCTTTCATCTTCTAAGACCCCACAAGATCTGGCACACAAAGGTACGCGCAAATGTCACAATTGTACTCATTGTGGGAATGTAATTACAGGTAGAGTTTTGTCGCATCCACGCACCGGCAAACCCATTAAACACCATCACACCCCAGATAGCAATTCTGAAAAACTCATTTATGCCATCAAATGTCCTTGTGGCCTCATATATTTAGGAAAAACTGAAAGTCAAAATCAGAATCACTGAACATAACAGCATGATTCGCACCCAGAATCGTAACTCCAATCTTGTGGTACACTGGTTAGAACACAAGCCACAACATCTCTGAATTGTGCAATACAGTAATTGAAAAAATCATTATAAAACCTAACACCACTGTACTGATTGCCCCAGCATAAATAGAAACATTCTGGATTAAACACTTGGATAACCTTGAACCCAATGGGTTAAATGACAAAATAGAAATGTCTTGCTTTCTGTGACTTTCTTCTGCAATTGTACTTTGGTCTCTGACTACACGACATGGAAATTGTTTTACTGCTTATTTTTCTTTTGTAATGTTTTAACAAATCCCTCACGCAGATTTGGTTTGTTATGGAGCACAGTTAGTGTTTACTTCATTTTTAGATACATGCCATTAATTTGTTGGACTTATGAAAGTGTTTATTTCAGTCACGATGTTATCTTTGGCTATTCTGTATGCCTCTTTAACTGGATTTTTGAGTTTATTGTTAGACCACATGCTGTAATTCACATGGTAGTTAATACTGTGAACAAGTCCTGTACTCAGCCTGCTATTACTGTGAGTTAGTTTAACCTTGCATTTATAATGTACAAGAAATAACATCTTTTCCTCGTAGTCCAAGGCACCATGCTTGGCGGGTCTCTCTTTCATGTTTATCTCTGCTTACATCACAGACGCGACTCCTTTAAGTGCGGGTTTGAAAAGTGGCTGCTTTGCACGCCAAAAATGTCGCTGGAATTTCAGACTCCGGTTTCTGCACATTTTTTCACAGTAATTAGCTAGCAGCACTGCATGGGAGTTTCCCTCTCTTCACAATATTGCTTAAACTTTACACGTGCATTATTGCATGTTTACTCACAGTACCGAGGGCACTTCAGACTCTGTGATACTGGCACACACCTTGTGCGTTCCGATCTGGAAGTCATACTTCTTGTTTCTGTAGGCGGTTTCAGTCCACACTTGCAAGTGAGTACACTTATGTTGTTAAGCCTCATTACAGGACCATCAGGGTTCTATTGGTTTGTTGACTTCCTATTTCATACACATCTTTTTAGAGTGCAGTCCTTGATGGTCGCTCTTGGGTTGAAGCATCTGACTTGCTTGAATTTCTACTTAGTAGCTTCCATAAGTCACAGTCCCTAAGCATGATGGGCATTTGAGTTCATATGCACCTTTATTAGCATGGGCAGGGCGGATCACTGATTAATCACACTGCTGTTCACTGGTGTAGTCGAGTGCACTTTCACATAGTTTTTTGATTTCTTTATTATGGTCGCATATGGTAATCCTCACAAGTCGGCCCTGGTCATCTAATGATGTTGGTTCTTCATGTTATCTTCTTTGTACTTAAACACAGCGAATGCTTTCTTTTTTGTTTATTTGCTACTTTTTACTGCTGTTCTTGTTCTATGACAAAGCTTTGGAAAATTTAGTGTGTCATAACAATACACACATTATTTTTCAGTTACCCCAGATGAAGGGTCTCCACCCGAAATGCATTGGGTTTCGTTCAACATACAGATGCTGTCAGCTCGACGATTCCTCGGGAACGGTTCGATGCCAAAAGGGGTCCACCTCTCGACAGCCCCAACCCTGAATGCTATAACAGCACAGGCGAATGGGATGGTCAAGCGGGGGAAGGAAAGGAAGGGGTCAGCAGGGAGGGAGATCTGAAAAGCAAAAAGAACTCAAAGATCAGCAATAGTTGGGATACACGATTTCTCTTATCTATTCCAATGAGCTACCCCTACCTGTAAAAATAAACAATAACATTCCTTTCCTGTAGACCATTCATGAATTCAACAGTTCAATATTATTGTTCTGAAATGACGGTGATGCGCTAGGGAAAGGATAGAGGTACAAGGGAGTCATAAAGCCATGAGCCTAAACAGACACTCAGCCACTGTTAGCTTTGCCATGCGCCAAAGAGCCATACACACCAGTACATACACTTTGTCCCACGTCACAGGGGAAGAGCAGAATGCTGCCTCTTGAACCCCTGTTAAAGTAAATCAAACACAAAACGATCAAAATACTTCTTTTGACTTCCGGTTAATATTTCAGCATGATATAACTGTCAAGTGCATAAGTGAAATTCAACTCCTTTAAATGTGCTACCTAGATACCTAAATCCTTGATAGTATCTGTGCAGGGAGGTAACATGATACTTTCCCCAGTAACGGTGATGTGGGGGCTTTAGTTGAGGAAAGGATCCCACTAATAACGGAAGCAGAGTTCCAAAGTGAAGAGCTCACAAGGGCCCCCTTCCAAGGCAAATAACATCAAGAGTCTGTTGAAGTAACAAATCCGGAACTTCCCGGTCTAGGTGGTGCAAGTGCACCCTTACCCTACTTCAGCTGGAATGAGGATCAGCAGCGCGGCCGGCGCTGCGCAACCAAGGAATAACCAGCAGCTTGTTCTTCCCTTGTGGCTGCCTTTAACCGGTCTTCCTCTTCCGGAAAGGACACCGCGTGATCGGGGCTATAACGGAAACGTACGCTAGGCATCCTGGGAATTGTAGTTTTTGGTGCCCTGCACCCAACGCCGATCGCGTTGCAGCGCCATTCTCCCGCCGATCCAGTTACCTCCGCTGAGGCCCTTCCCTGGGTCCACCATCCGGACAGCCATGACCAGGTGTCGCCGCCACGGGCGAACAGCGATGCGACCCCCTTGCCCTCAGGTACGTCTCTGTCTGGAGTCTGCCTGCGATCTCCCCGAGCCGTTCCGAGATCCGTAACAGATGCTACTATTCTAAAGTGATTGAATAGCCACTGTAACTAAGCGGATTCCTTATAGTGTGATATAGTGTACACTAAATTGTTTTTTGTTTTTTACATATTCTTGTAAATACGGATGTTTTTTATCATACATATTGAAATGTATTAATGTGTTTAACTTTAGTCTACGTGCTCATATGGTTGGAGCACTCTGTTTCTAGATAGACATTGGCTATCTGCTTTTTTGCAGAACTTACAGATCACACCACACTCCTTCCACATGGCCTTCATGTACCTGGATATGAAGTTGGTACCCCGGTCAGATACCACCTCCTTGGAGAAACCCACATGGGTGAAGATCCCCATCAGTGCCCTGGCCATGATGGCCGCAGTCACTGTCCTCAGAGTGATAGTGCGACCACGCAAACATTCTTCTCCTTGGTAATCTTCATTACTGAGCGAATGAAGTTACTTGTGGCTAAATGTCTTCAGACCTGACTGATACATTAACCAGTCTTATTTTTGACCAACATGTATTTGAACCCACTCACATTAAAGATCATACTTTAGATCAGATTTGGTCCTCCAATGTAACTCTAGCTAACCTTATTGTTTATCCGTGCATTTGGTCGGGCCACTACCTCATTAAATTCAGTTTAATAGAGTTATCTCCGTCGAAACCCCACACCTGTCTGGGTACTCTTTCCAGGAACTGGAATGGTACAGATCTCAACTTGTTTTGTAACACATTGACTGACTCTTTACCTACTCCCACCAAGAACCTGGAGGGCTATGAGGAAACAATATCGGACTGGCTAACGAGAGCCAGCGATATTCATGCTCCTCTCCAGGAAGCTAGACAAACCCGCTGCCACAAAGCTTCCACATAGTTTTCGGCAGACCTAAAAGTCGCAAAACTGGTACTCTGGCAGGCGGGAACGGAAATGGTGTAACTTCTACCTGCCTGAAAGTAGGGACGTTTTCACCCAACATCTGAAAACATATAAAAAAAATAATTCTTCAGGTGAAATCTACCTTCTTTACAAATAAAATTCTGATCTCAGAAAATAAAACCAATGTCATTTTTGAGACGGTCAGAGAACTTTAAAATCCTGATAGACTAACTCTACCTGTGGTTCCAACTCAAAATCTATGCAATGAGTTAAACTCCTTCTTTGTTGAGAAAATAAAAGTAATAAAAGAAAGTATCCCGTCCAGTTCATGAACTTTTGTCACCTCATCGGAAGATAAAAACTCTACAACACTCTCTGCCTTTCCTGTCATTCGCAAAGAGCATCTTATTGAGTTGATGGCTTTAGTCAAATCAGGCTCTCTAAATTATATCTGTCCCCCTCATGTTCAAAAAACAATTTTCTCTTGCTTCCCTGAAATAGCCACCTCTCTTCTCAACTTATCTCTTAACCAGGGCAAGGTCCCCCATTCTTCCAAGGAGGCTGTTGTGCGTCCACTTAAAAAAAAAAAAAACAGTGGAGGGCTCCGCCATATTAAATAATTATAGCCCCATTTCCTTGCTTCTTTATTTAGCTAAATGAATTCAGACCCTTGTCGCTCAACATCTTTGCTCTTTTTTTGGAGGGGTCTGGCTTCCTCGACTCTCATCCTCTGGCTTTCATCCGGCCCATTCAACTGAGACAGTTATCCTCACCATAATGGATGGCATGAGAAAAGAAGCAGATAATGGTACTACTCAGGCACTGGTCCTACTAGATCTTTCAGCAGCCTTTGACATTGTCATCCATGCGATAGTGATCGACCGTGTCAGCACCGCAGGATGGTAGGGCACTGCTCTTAATTGGTTGGCCTCCTTTCTCAAAGATCGGCTCCAATCGCCTCCAATCGGTCTCTCTCCCCCCGTATTACTCAGCTAAGGTTCAGCAAAATTAGGGAGTACCTCAGGGATCATCCTTATCCCCCTCATTTGTTCAATCCTTATATCCGTCCCCTGATAATCTCCCTTCAGAAGCAAAAGGTGAAAATATGCTGATGATATGCAGCTGATCTTCACCATTGACAATACCTGGGAATCTAAGGTATTTTTCCAAATAACCATGCTTTATATCCGGGACTGGATGAATAGTAACCAGCTGAAGTTAAATACGGACAAATCTGAAGTGGTGTTCACTAAGAACAAGGGTTTTCAATGGAATCCCTCACTTTGGCCCCCAAAGATGGGATCCCCTCCCACACCCAAGAAAGCTGTGAAAAGTCTTGGGATTTTCATTGATGAGGATCTATCCCTGAATCACCAGATAGAAGCTGCGTCTTCTGCATGTTTTTTCCAACTTCGGAGAATAAGGGAAATTAGGAGATGCTTCACAGTGGAAGCTGTCATCCAAATACTCATTGCACTAGTGATATCCCGAATTGACTATGCCAACACACTTTATCTGGGACTCCCTATTGGCTTGAAACATAGGTCGCAACTAGTTCAAAATCAGGCTGCCCGGCTGTTTTTTTTTGTCAGCCTCGACACTGCCACACTAAGCCTTTGATAGAAAAGCTACACTGGCTTCCAGGAGCTCAGAAGACCGTTTTTAAAATAGCCTGCATTATTTTCAAAGCTCTCCATGGCAAAAGCGTGGCCTTTGTGTCTTCTAAAAATCAGCTCTACACCCCCAATCAATATCTCAGATCAGCTCATCAGATCTACTCACTGTCCCAAGATGTAAAAGAAAGAGGCTAGGAGGGGTCGGATTTTCTGTTTTGGCTCCCCACTAGGGCCGGAGTGGCCACCGGGCTTTCCTTAATAAACAATGCAAAACAAATGTTTTAAAATGTAGGCTTTAAAGCTATTTGTTTTGAATTATTCATTTGGAAGCGCCTGCAACTCCCCAGCAACAAAATCGGCCCCTCCGCAGTGACCCTGGACCCCACCCTGTCACCCCAGCAAAAAACGCCCAGTAGCGAGTCCGGCCCTGCTCGCCACACTTGGAACACTCTTCCCCCAGAGAGTAGATTTTCCGGCAACTATGTAGGATTTAGGAAACTCTTAAAGACCTGGCTGTTTAGACAAGCTTATGGATAAATAGGAGACTAGTTGGTGCTTCTACTACCTTAGCGCCAAGAGACCTTATGGTGTACATGCGCTCAATAAGTTCCCTAAAAAAAAAGGAAAAAAAGACCAGAATGAATCTGTTGCCCTTGACTGTCTTGGGATCCAGAGGCCTGACAATGTTGAAGCCAACCTGCTCAAAATGGATCACAGGGAAAGGTTACAGGGAGGTCTTGCACCTCCCCCCTGATTTGTCACTCGCCTGGCAAGTAGGACAGGACCTACAGAACACATCTGGTGCCTTACTCATTTGAGGCCAATAAAAGTGGGTGACAAGCTTGTCAAAGGTCTTGTCTTGCCCCAAATGACCTGCCAGTGGCACATGATGAGCCAGACCCAGTAGGAAGGTCCTAAAGCGCGGGAGGGCCACCAACACATGTGTTGCACCAGGCTCAGGAACCTTAGGCTCACTATACAGGAGATCATTCTCCCAGTAGATCAGGTGCTTCCCAGAGGTGTCACAAGCTGCCTGGGCTTCAGCCTGCCACCAAAGACCCAAAAAGAATAGGGCACTCCTTCTGCTCCTTGCATAACTCTGCCCTGGACGGACCCTCTTCCTGCTGCCAGTTGGTCAGCTCAGGCAGGTTCCCCAGTTCAGCCACATCGTCCCCTGTAGGTACCGGGGCATCCCCCTCAGGTTCTGCCTACTCCCAAACCGTGGGAATTTCAGGAGTGGGTTTCCCGCACCCCTTGCCCTTCCTCTTTTCGGCAGGTACCTGGGGCTATTCCTCCAGTCTCCAGTTCCTTCAGACCGCCCCCGCGAGCTGCTATGGACTGTGTGGTCAGGCACATCCACTCAGGCAACCCCATCATCTCCAAGTGTGACCTGAGCGCCACCTCCTTCCAGATGATGTGCTCCAGGTCACTGCCCAGCAGACAATCAACAGGCATGGACAGACTCACAGCTACCTTCATCAGACCTGAGAGCCCCCCCCCCCACCACTCAAAGGGAACCAGTGCCACAGGATAGTGGCTCTCACGGTTGACAGCAGCAACAACTTGGTGGAATGTGTATGGACTACCTGCTCTGAAGACACCAGCAGACACCTGATGGCTGTCATGCTGGCTCCTGTGTCTCTCAGAGCCCCCACCCTCTGCCCATTGATGGACACCCGCTGACTGTACATACTAGTATTGTCAGGCATTTGGGTTCTATGTACCATCTCTCCATCACCCAGGAACACTAGGGTCAATTCTACACTACCCCACCACCCCCCAAAACTGTCTAGGGCAATCTCCTCCCCAACTGTTACACTAGCCAACCCCAGTGACTGCCCATTGGTGGGGAGGCTGTGCCCACTTGGGAAACCTGGCATCCCTTTTGTAGTGCCCTTCCTGTTGGCACTCATAGTACTTCATGGGAGCTTTCCCTGCAGGCTTACTGGCAGGGAACCATTTCTTCTTTTCAGCAGGGGGCTGGGAATCCTGACCCCAGTACTAGTTTGGGGCCCTTTAGAGAACTCCTTGCTCTTTTTTCCCCCCACCTTCTTCTGGTGAGAACCCTGCCCAATAGTGTGGCGATCCCCCCAGATACTTTTCTGTGGACCCTGGTGCTGACCCAGTGGTCCACCTCCTTAGCAAGCTCTCTGGGGTTGGTGAGCTTACTATCAACAAGGTGTTGGCACAAGTCTGGAAAGCAAAGACTGCACATTTGCTCTGTGGCAAACAAAGGATACAGCCCCTGGTAATCATTTACTTCACTGCCCTTCACCCAACCGTCCAGTGCCTTGCAAAAGGAATCCACACAATCGACCCAGGTCTCTTGGGAAATCTTCTGACTTTCCCTGAATGTATGTCTATATTTCTCTGGGGTCAAACCAAACTTTCTGATTAGAGCCTCCTTCACAGGGGGATATGTCATCCTGCCACTCCCTTCTAGGGCCAGTAGAATGTGCCTCCCCTTACTAAGGATATGTCTCTAAAGACTAGCTCCCCAATCTGCTTCAGGGACGTTGTGCATTTTGAGTGCAATTTCCTAGACCTCAAACCATCTATGTCGTCTCCCACCACAAAATCAAACACCAAACCCTTGGGAATGTGGACCCTCCTGTCAGACGGCACGGATGAAATGCTGCCACCATCACTGCTGGACTCCACCTGCCTGGCTTTGATGTCCAGCTCTCTCAGGCTCAATTCCTGAGCCAACATCATCTTTTTCTCCTCAATAGCCAATCTTTTTTGGCTCTCCTCCATCTTCATGGCAAGCCTTTTCTCCTCTAAGGCCTTCTCCCTCTCCAATTTGAGCTTAGCAAGCTCCAATGTAAACTCCCTCCCCTCCTGTCCTCCAGCTCCTCCTGGGACAGGCCTTTGGATGACACACTGCTCCCTGCTCTGGAAAGGGCCCCCATTACTGGAAGCAAGTTGCCCTCCCCCACAAACAGCAGGCCAAGGCCTCCTCTTAGACCCGGCCCAAGTCTTCCTCCTCACTCGGCTCTTCCTCAGCCTCACCCTCCTCTAGGGTTCCATCTAACACAGCACGGGCTTCAGACCAGGCTGTCAGTGCCTTCTGCAGCTCCACCTTTCTGGTGATGCTCTTTACAGGAAGCCCAAAATCTTTGCAAAACTTCTTGAGCTGGGCCACAGTGTAACCCTCAATTCTGGCCAGCTCAAACTCAATTTCTGCAGGTGCAGATGCAGGACCACCAATCAGCCACATGATTTAGAGTAAAAATGCCAATGAGGGAGAATTGAAAAATTAAAAATGCCACTTGAAGAGAGTAGGAAATAAATTACCAATGGGGATCAGAGACAATTGATTGGAATTGGTCTATATGTGGGTAGTAATGTTCACCAAATTACTTTAAAGTACTGCACAAACACAAGTCCTATCCTCACCCCTGACCACCAATGTTAGAAATTCAAGTTCCTAGTTGAGTATACACCCTGTCCAAGAAGGAGCCAGATTCCTAGTCAGGGTAAGTTAGAAAATACAACCAAATTTTAACCTGTGCTCACCCTCTGATAGCTTGGCACAGATCAATCAGGCTTAACCTAAGAAGCAATGGGTAATTAAAGTGTGCACAAATACTTTACACATTGCCTCTTAGGTAAGCCTGACTGCTCTGTGCCAAGCTACCAGAGGGTAAGCATAGGTTAATTTAGGTTGTGTATCTGACTTACCCTGACTAGGATTGTCTCTGCTTGGACAAGGTGTATACTCTGCCAACCAGAAACCTTAATTTTTTAACAATCCCACTTTGCCTCATATGGAATCTTATGGAAAGCGTGCTTTAATAAGACTTTCCTAAAAAACTGGTGAAGCTCCACTGTAAAGTTGAATCTGTTCGGGGGATTAGTCAGTACAAATGAGAGGCCTTTAACTAACACTTCCAGCTCATGGTTGGTTGGGGTGTATTTGGACTGGTTAAATACTAGGTTGTTATTGTCTGGATGGAGTTCAGAGTTATCGGCACAAGAATGTACATTTTTTGTGATACTGCCCTCATTTAGATGGGAAGGTATGGGTATAATTACCCTGTGCAATATAACATTACAATAAAGCCTTTATGATTAGCTATAGAACGTTGGGTCTTGGCTACATAGAGGATGATTTCTTTGTTGATTTGGTCACATTGGACAGGTGCTTCATGAGTACTTTGTGTACCTTTATTTCAGCCCATAGGGACATGAGCCCTTGAAGTGACACTGTGTTTTGGTGACCTCATTATAGACAATTAAATTCTCCAGCATGGGGCATGTTGTACACAGTGAGGTAGATCCGGCCAGGAATTGATGTAATGACATTCTTGCTGAATGGCCTTTTCTTATCCTTTAGGTGTTAAACCAGATGGTTGTTATCAGAACTCCTTTTAGAAGGCCTCAGGGCAAGCAGGAGCTACAGGGCCTAACAGTGATGGTTGAGGTCTTTTACTTCTGATGTCACAGAGCCTGTCCTACTATGGGCTCTAAGTAACTGGGCTAAGTATCCCTTCCACACTTGACTGTCAGTGGTAGCGAGAGTCAAGCAGGCCAATGCTTCTCGGGGGAGCTAGGTGTAGGCGAACACATGCTCACAGCTTAATGTACGTTCAGAAGATACAATAATTGAATGTCCAGCCAAACTGCTTTTATAAAAAGTAGTATTTATACAGACATACACACACAAAGCGAAATACGGTACACAGTAAATAACCCAAGTTCTGTATTCTAACACGGTCCCCGCAGGCACCAGCATCCCACTCTTCCAGCTACGGACTGGATTTTTCCCCATTTATTGAGGCAACATTCAGGATAGAACCGCTAGAGAATACAATTCTTGGAAGTCCCACAAGGGCTATGCAAAGTCAAACATGTCCCAGCGTCCTCAGCGCTTCAGTAAGAGCAGGTTCCCAAAATGGCCTGCGATTCTAGGTGCAGTCTCACCCACTCCCGCTAGAGGCAAGACAGAAGGCTCAGGAACATTCAACAGCCATGGGTCGGACTCTACTTCAGCTGGTGCTGGGTCATAATCTATTTGCGGCTGGAGCGGGGTCTGGACCTCCTTGGCACCCCTCTGTTGTTGCGGTAACTACAGCTGGGTTCCGATGGTAGACTTGGGGTGCTATGCAAGTTCTAAAGACATAGAAGCAGCTCCAAACTCCACGCGGCACATGGCTTATGGGCAACGGCCCTCAGCTTCCTTTGCGGCTCCAACATGGCATAGAGGTGTCGCTCTCCAAGCACACAATTCTTTATCTATCTTCCTGTCACAACACTGCGCAGAGCGATGGCTCTCTCTTCTCCACGGCGCTATATCATGGTGACTGCCCTCAAGATTCACTGTGGCCCCCTCCTGGCATACGGGGTTGTGATCCACACACTTAAGGTGGTGTTGCTCTTCGGGTCACAATGCTGTGTCAGGGCGACAGCCATATCTTCACCACAGCGCTGCACCAAGGTGACGGCCCTTAACATTTTCTTCAGCCCCACGTGATCCCACGTGGCATACGGGGGTTACATACGACAGCTAGACTGTACATCACTGCACCTTCACTTTCAAAAGGGCCCCCACGTTGTCAGCTCGATGATTTCTCGGGAACGGTTCAATGCCAAAAAGGGGTCCACCTCTCGAAAATCCCAACCCTGAGTGCTATAATAGCACAGGCGAATGGGATGATCAAGCGGGGGAAGGAAAGGGAAGGGGTCAATAGGGAGGGAGATCTGAAAGGCAAAATATCGAATGATAAGTAATGATAGATACAATATTTCTCTTACAACTATATGTGTGAGCGGCTCATACCTGTAAAACAAACAATAACTCAGCATCCATTATGGAGAGGAACAGAATCAATATTCCTGTAACTAACCCAGCAAGGATAGGTATTGCGCTAAGAAAAGGATAGAAGCACAAAGGAAAACATGAATTCTGTATCCCACAGATACGATAACACACACTAATACTTCTCACATTAATTATGTAATGTAGACCCTACACACCAGCATAAATAAAAGGTTCCATGTCACAGGGGAAGAGCAGAAGGCCGCCTCTTGAACCCCCTGTTAGAGATAAACCAAACAATAGTCATCAAAATGCTTCTTTTGATTCTTTTACGATGTATGCTTGCATCATTGTCAATTATATACATATGCGCATCCACTTATTTCCACATCCTTATCCGTGCTGCCTAAATACCTAGAAGATGTGTTGTCAATCCTGTAGGTACTTATTGTATCCAAAACATAAAGGAGCTTGAATCAAGATTTGTGGCTTACAGCAAATAAATCATTTTTTGCAATGATGGCCATTACAAATTGTCTCACAAAATGTTTATGCCCCCCAAAAGTCAATTGCAAAAACAACAGTTGATGGACAGAATGCAGAACAATGTCATACATTCACCCCAGTACAGAGATCTGGGCCTAAATCCATCATTTTTTTGCTCACCATGCCATTCCAGTTTGGACCCAGCCATATGCAAATCAGTCTTGACCCTGTGCCTCATGGGAACAGTCCAGCCCGAACTGCCAAGCCAGGTCCTCCCTGGACTGGAAACAAGCATCCTAGGACCGGTTTCGGGGTTTCACCCCTCTTCAGCCAGGATAGCTTGATTCCAGTGGCATGGAGAGCACGGGACCCACGTCTGGGCATACCCGTCCCACTCGGGGAAACAAATGCAAAAACAACAGTTGATGGACAGAATTCAGAACAATGTCATACATTCACCCCAGTACAGAGATCTGGGCCTAAATCCATCATTTTTTTGCTCACCATGCCATTCCAGTTTGGACCCAGCCATATGCAAATCAGTCTTGACCCTGTGCCTCATGGGAACAGTCGAGCCCGAACTGCCAAGCCAGGTCCTCCCTGGACTGGAAACAAGCATCCTAGGACCGGTTTCGGGGTTTCACCCTCTTCAGCCAGGATAGCTTGATTCCAGTGGCATGGAGAGCACGGGACCCACGTCTGGGCATACCCGTCCCACTCGGGGTGACAAATGCAAAAACAACAGTTGATGGACAGAATGCAGAACAATGCCATACATTCACCCCAGTACAGAGATCTGGGCCTAAATCCATCATTTTTTGCTCACCATGCCATTCCAGTTTGGACCCAGCCATATGCAAATCAGTCTTGACCCTGTGCCTCATGGGAACAGTCCAGCCCGAACTGCCAAGCCAGGTCCTCCCTGGACTGGAAACAAGCATCCTAGGACCGGTTTCGGGGTTTCACCCCTCTTCAGCCAGGATAGCTTGATTCCAGTGGCATGGAGAGCACGGGACCCACGTCTGGGCATACCCGTCCCACTCGGGGTGACAAATGCAAAAACAACAGTTGATGGACAGAATGCAGAACAATGTCATACATTCACCCCAGTACAGAGATCTGGGCCTAAATCCATCATTTTTTTGCTCACCATGCCATTCCAGTTTGGACCCAGCCATATGCAAATCAGTCTTGCCCTGTGCCTCATGGGAACAGTCCAGCCCGAACTGCCAAGCCAGGTCCTCCCTGGACTGGAAACAAGCATCCTAGGACCGGTTTCGGGGTTCACCCCTCTTCAGCCAGGATAGCTTGATTCCAGTGGCATGGAGAGCACGGGACCAACGTCTGGGCATACCCGTCCCACTCGGGGTGACAAATGCAAAACAACAGTTGATGGACAGAATGCAGAACAATGTCATACATTCACCCCAGTACAGAGATCTGGGCCTAAATCCATCATTTTTTGCTCACCATGCCATTCCAGTTTGGACCCAGCCATATGCAAATCAGTCTTGACCCTGTGCCTCATGGGAACAGTCCAGCCCGAACTGCCAAGCCAGGTCCTCCCTGGACTGGAAACAAGCATCCTAGGACCGATTTCGGGGTTTCACCCCTCTTCAGCCAGGATAGCTTGATTCCAGTGGCATGGAGAGCACGGGACCCACGTCTGGGCATACCCGTCCCACTCGGGGTGACAAATGCAAAAACAACAGTTGATGGACAGAATGCAGAACAATGTCATACATTCACCCCAGTACAGAGATCTGGGCCTAAATCCATCATTTTTTTGCTCACCATGCCATTCCAGTTTGGACCCAGCCATATGCAAATCAGTCTTGACCCTGTGCCTCATGGGAACAGTCCAGCCCGAACTGCCAAGCCAGGTCCTCCCTGGACTGGAAACAAGCATCCTAGGACCGGTTTCGGGTTTCACCCTCTTCAGCCAGGATAGCTTGATTCCAGTGGCATGGAGAACACAGGACCCACGTCTGGGCATACCAGTCCCACTCGGGGTGACAAATGCAAAAACAACAGTTGATGGACAGAATGCAGAACAATGTCATACATTCACCCCAGTACAGAGATCTGGGCCTAAATCCATCATTTTTTTGCTCACCATGCCATTCCAGTTTGGACCCAGCCATATGCAAATCAGTCTTGACCCTGTGCCTCATGGGAACAGTCCAGCCCGAACTGCCAAGCCAGGTCCTCCCTGGACTGGAAACAAGCATCCTAGGACCGGTTTCGGGGTTTCACCCCTCTTCAGCCAGGATAGCTTGATTCCAGTGGCATGGAGAGCACGGGACCCACGTCTGGGCATACCCGTCCCACTCGGGGTGACAAATGCAAAAACAACAGTTGATGGACAGAATGCAGAACAATGTCATACATTCACCCCAGTACAGAGATCTGGGCCTAAATCCATCATTTTTTTGCTCACCATGCCATTCCAGTTTGGACCCAGCCATATGCAAATCAGTCTTGACCCTGTGCCTCATGGGAACAGTCCAGCCCGAACTGCCAAGCCAGGTCCTCCCTGGACTGGAAACAAGCATCCTAGGACCGGTTTCGGGTTTCACCCCTCTTCAGCCAGGATAGCTTGATTCCAGTGGCATGGAGAGCACGGGACCCACGTCTGGGCATACCCGTCCCACTCGGGGTGACAAATGCAAAAACAACAGTTGATGGACAGAATGCAGAACAATGTCATACATTCACCCCAGTACAGAGATCTGGGCCTAAATCCATCATTTTTTGCTCACCATGCCATTCCAGTTTGGACCCAGCCATATGCAAATCAGTCTTGACCCTGTGCCTCATGGGAACAGTCCAGCCCGAACTGCCAAGCCAGGTCCTCCCTGGACTGGAAACAAGCATCCTAGGACCGGTTTCGGGGTTTCACCCCTCTTCAGCCAGGATAGCTTGATTCCAGTGGCATGGAGAGCACGGGACCCACGTCTGGGCATACCCGTCCCACTCGGGGTGACAAATGCAAAAACAACAGTTGATGGACAGAATGCAGAACAATGTCATACATTCACCCCAGTACAGAGATCTGGGCCTAAATCCATCATTTTTTGCTCACCATGCCATTCCAGTTTGGACCCAGTCATATGCAAATCAGTCTTGACCCTGTGCCTCATGGGAACAGTCCAGCCCGAACTGCCAAGCCAGGTCCTCCCTGGACTGGAAACAAGCATCCTAGGACCGGTTTCGGGGTTTCACCCTCTTCAGCCAGGATAGCTTGATTCCAGTGGCATGGAGAGCACGGGACCCACGTCTGGGCATACCCGTCCCACTCGGGGTGACAAATGCAAAAACAACAGTTGATGTACAGAATGCAGAACAATGTCATACATTCACCCCAGTACAGAGATCTGGGCCTAAATCCATCTTTTTTTTGCTCACCATGCCATTCCAGTTTGGACCCAGCCATATGCAAATCAGTCTTGACCCTGTGCCTCATGGGAACAGTCCAGCCCGAACTGCCAAGCCAGGTCCTCCCTGGACTGGAAACAAGCATCCTAGGACCGGTTTCGGGGTTTCACCCCTCTTCAGCCAGGATAGCTTGATTCCAGTGGCATGGAGAGCACGGGACCCACGTCTGGGCATACCCGTCCCACTCGGGGTGACAAATGCAAAAACAACAGTTGATGGACAGAATGCAGAACAATGTCATACATTCACCCCAGTACAGAGATCTGGGCCTAAATCCATCATTGAACAGGGTCAAGACTGATTTGCATATGGCTGGGTCCAAACTGGGGTGGTGTGGTGAGCAAAAGAATGATGGATTTAACCCAGATCCTTGTGACTGGGGGTGAATGTTTGCATTGTCCAGCATTCCGTCCATCAATTGTTTCTTTTGCATTTGTCGCCCAAAGTGGGAAGGGTATGCCCAGACGTGGGTCCCGTGCTCACTACACCACTGGATTCAAGCTAGCCTGGCTGAAGAAGGGTGATGCCCTGAAACCGGTCCCAGGATGCTTGTTTCCGGTCCAGGGAGGACCTGGCCTGGCAGTTCGGGCTGGACTGTTCCCACAAGGAACAGGGTCAAGACTGATTTGCATATGGCTGGGTCCAAACTGGGGTGGTGTGGTGAGCAAAAGAATGATGGATTTAACCCAGATCCTTGTGACTGGGGGTGAATGTTTGCATTGTCCAGCGTTCCATCCATCAATTGTTTCTTTTGCATTTGTCACCCTAAGTGGGAAGGGTATGCCCAGACGTGGGTCCCGTGCTCACTACACCACTGGATTCAAGCTAGCCTGGCTGAAGAAGGGTGATGCCCTGAAACCGGTCCCAGGATGCTTGTTTCCGGTCCAGGGAGGACCTGGCCTGGCAGTTGGGGCTGGACTGTTACCACAAGGAACAGGGTCAAGACTGATTTGCATATGGCTGGGTCCAAACTGGGGTGGTGTGGTGAGCAAAAGAATGATGGATTTAACCCAGATCCTTGTGACTGGGGGTGAATGTTTGCATTGTCCAGCATTCCGACCATCAATTGTTTCTTTGCATTGCCCCAAAAGTCAATAGCAGCTGAATATCCAAAGTTATAGGTATCGGGGAAGGCCCCGATCAAAGACGGTGCAAGTGCACCCTTACCCTACACAGACTCGAGCAGGAAGGCAGCAGCGCGAGGCGCTGCTCGGCGAGGAATAACCAGCAGCTTCTTGCTCCCCGGAGGCTTCATTTAACCAGTCTTCTTCTTCCTGTTCATTTCCTGAGTGTCCCAGGCAAATGCAGGTACTTCCTCTTTGCCCCATGGGAATTGTAGTCTTTGGGGCTTCTGTCTGTACGCGAATCGCGTTGATGGGCAGAACGTCCGCCAAATGCCTTGCAGGAACGGAGGCATCGTTCTTCGTCCACCACTCCGCCAGCCATGACCAGGCCCTGCCACAGCGGGTAAGAAGGGGCGATGCCGCACTGCCATTATTAGAATTCGCAAAAGGGCCGGCTTTCTTATGGGGGCAGAGTGTGTTTATAACAGCATATCCCTCCTCTGAGGGCCGCCGACAGGGCCGGGGTTTTTCAGGATGTCGTTTATAAAATGCAGTTGTTAAACGGGGAGCATGTACATTGGAAGCAGGTTCGCAAGAGTTTTCCTCAGGACCATCATTTTTCCAGGCTATGAGGTACCACAGAGACCCCTGTCTTTTTTTTTAATCAAGTATTTTCTTCACTTCGCATTCAGGTTCATTGTTCACCCAAATGGGTACCGTTTTTTTCTTCACAGGTTTTAATGAAGGTTTCAACAGTGAAACATGGAATACTGGATGGATTCTCATGTTTGCTGGTAAGGCTAACTTAACTGCCACTGGGTTGATGCACCGCACAATTCTGTAAGGACCAATGAACCTAGGGTTGGATACGCTATATCTCTTGAAGCGTATATTTTTTGTAGACAGCCATACAAAATCCCCTTTTTTATATTCCGGAGTGGGGCGTCGATGTCGATCTGCATATCTCTTGTATTGTTCCTTGACTTTCTGTAGATGTTTTCGAGCATCTCTAAGGGTGTCTTGTATCTTCCTGGTACGAGCCTTTAGATCAGGGATTCTCTCATTGATTACCGGTTGGACCAAGGGAATGAACCTAGGATGAAATCCGAAAGTACAGAAAAATGGAGCCATCTTAATCGAACTGTGTTGAGCACTGTTATAGGCTACCTCTGCAAGCCATAAAAGTTCCACCCACGTATCCTTAGTCTTGTCCACATAGCAGCGAAGATACTGCTTTAAGGTATGATTTAGACATTCCGTCTGACCATCTGTTTGCAGGTGAAAGGCTGTGGATGTGTTGGCAGAAGTTTGAAGGGTTTTACACCATACCATCCAGAATTGGCTGGTGAATTGTGGTCCCTTATCAGACACGATTACCGAGGGCAAACCGTGTAAGCGAACACCGTTTGTAAATATTAACTTAGCCAGTTGTGCTGAAGAGGGAATTGCTGGACACGCTATGAAGTGTCCCAACTTGGTAAGGCTATCCACAACTACCAATATTTTGGTACATCCTTGATCTTCAGGCAAACACACTATAAAATCCAGAGATATATGTTCCCACGGTTTCTCTGGGGTAGGTAAAGGATGTAGTAAACCCTGTGGCTTTCTATGATCTGATTTGGCTTGACTGCAGGTCTCACACTGTTTGACTTGTGTGTGGATGTCTCGTCGAAAAGTGGGCCACCAAAACTGCCGTAGTACCTTCTCCAGTGTTTTATCCATTCCTGTATGTCTGGCACAAGGACTCACATGACACCACTTGAAAACCAATTTCTGTAGTTCAAAGCGGGGAACTAACAGCTGACGCCCTCTCATCGGTAGCCCGTTCTTCAGCTGCCATGCAGAGTGGTTTCCTAACCATTTCTTCCATGTCGGTTTCTTCTTGTTTTTTTTTTACTTGCTCACAAAAGTGATCCGTCTGTAAAAGGCAAATTAACTTACTGGAAGGAATAATGGCCTGCACTTGTGTTTTTGTTGTTTCAAGAGTATTGTCCTGTCGTGAAAGGGCATCTGCTTTCATGTTGTCTACTCCAGGGCGGTATGTTACCACAAAATCAAACTCCGCAAAGAACAGCATCCATCTTAACTGTCTTGGAGTGAGTAGTCAAGCTGATTTCATGAACTGCAGGATTCTGTGATCGGTGTAGACTGTGATAGTATGTTTCGCTCCCATCAAGTAAAGCCTCCATTCTCCAAAGGCATCTTTGATTGCCAGTAATTCCTTTTCTGCGATGGTATAATGAGATTCCGCTGAATTCAATTTACGAGACATGTACGCCACGGGATGGAGCTGTCCATTATCTTTGTTTCTTTGAGACAGTACCGCTCCTACTGCCACATCAGAAGCATCTGCTTCTATTACCTAGGGTATTTCATTGTTCATTGTCTGGCAGCAGCTTCTTGCTCCCCGGAGGCTTCATTTAACCAGTCTTCCTCTTCCTGTTCATTTCCTGAGTGTCCCAGGCAAATGCAGGTACTTCCTCTTTGCCCCATGGGAATTGTAGTCTTTGGGGCTTCTGTCTGTACGCGAATCGCGTTGATGGGCAGAACGTCCGCCAAATGCCTTGCAGGAACGGAGGCATTGTTCTTCGTCCACCACTCCGCCAGCCATGACCAGGCCCTGCCACAGCGGGTAAGAAGGGGCGATGCCTCACTGCCATTATTAGAATTCGCAAAAGGGCCGGCTTTCTTATGGGGGCAGAGTGTGTTTATAACAGCATATCCCTCCTCTGAGGGCCGCCGACAGGGCCGGGGTTTTTCAGGATGTCGTTTATAAAATGCAGTTGTTAAACGGGGAGCATGTACATTGGAAGCAGGTTCGCAAGAGTTTTCCTCAGGACCATCATTTTTCCAGGCTATGAGGTACCACAGAGACCCCTGTCTTTTTTTTTAATCAAGTATTTTCTTCACTTCGCATTCAGGTTCATTGTTCACCCAAATGGGTACCGTTTTTTTCTTCACAGGTTTTAATGAAGGTTTCAACAGTGAAACATGGAATACTGGATGGATTCTCATGTTTGCTGGTAAGGCTAACTTAACTGCCACTGGGTTGATGCACCGCACAATTCTGTAAGGACCAATGAACCTAGGGTTGGATACGCTATATCTCTTGAAGCGTATATTTTTTGTAGACAGCCATACAAATAGGATAGGGGCAGATGTGAAAGCCTTCTTCAATACCATGAAAGCATGCTGAGCCTCGTCTGTCCATTGGAAAGGAACATTCTTCCTTAATAGTTTTGTGATGGGTGTCCCTACACATGAAAACTGATTAATGAAACGACTATAGAAATTCGCAAAGCCCAAAAAAACATTGTACATCTTTCACGTTTTGTGGTGGTGGCCAGTCCATTACAGCCTGTGTCTTGCGACGTGCCATTTCCTGTCCTTCAGCTGAAAGCATGACACCTAGAAACTCCACCTTTTTCACATGGAACTCGCATTTGCTTAGTTTGCAAAATAGATGATTTTTACGGAGCGTTAACAATATGGCTCGGACATGTGAAGTATGATCTTCTTCTTTGTTGGAGTACGCCAGGATGTCATCAATATACACAATGGCGGTGATGTCAAAGAATTCTCTGAGTACATCATTAAAAAAAATTGAAACACTGCAGGGGCATTGCACAATTCGAATGGCATGACTCGATATTCGAAAAGCCCATATCGAGTACGGAAGGCTGTCTTCCATTCGTCCCCTTTACGCATTCTCACCAGATGGTATGCACCCTTGAGATCCAGTCTTGTATATATTACAGCTTGTCGTACTTGATCCAATAGAACCGGAATTAAAGGCAAAGGATACGTTTTTTTTACTGTGACATTATTTAAGGCTCTGAAGTCCACACAAGCCATTAATTCACCATTCGCTTTAGGGATGAAGAACAAGGGCGAGGCTGCAGGGGATTTAGATGGCCTTATAAACCCATTCTTCTGATAGGTGTCAAGATACTTCCGCAAGTGTTCATTCTCGGGCTCGGTGAGGGCATAGATTCTTCCACATGGTATCACTGCTCCCGGGGTTAGATTAATTTGGCAATCGTAAACCCGATGAGGAGGTAGTATGTTTGCCTGTTCTTCATTGAAAACGTCCTCTAGGTTGTGGTACTGTAAAGGCAAGTCAACCTCCTTCTCTTCGGCTGTGGCGATTATATGTTGCTCTGATAAGGCCTTTGCAGGGTTGTCCTTTAGTTTCTGGCAGTGTTCCAAGCAATAAGGAGACATAAACTCCAGCAACGCCTTACTCCAATCAATAGTGGGATTGTGTTTACGCAGCCACGGAAGTCCCAATATAATACCATATTGTGGGGCTTGTATAATATTAAACGTCAGTATTTCCCAATGATTACTTCCGCATGTAACCTCTAGTTCCTTAGTGTTGTAGCAGATGGGCCCAGAAGCCAAATGTCGTCCATCCACTGCCACTACGGTCTCCGGTTCCTGTTTTTTAAGGAGTTCCAACTGTAATTTATGGGCCAACTCATCATCCATAAAGAGTCCAGTGGCTCCTGAATCTAACATAGCCTTCAAAGTGTGCCACTGATTGTCTATGCGAACTTGCAGGGTTACGTAGAAGTGCACTGATGGATCTCTCAATCCTTGGTGAACGGAAGGAACTATGTTTACGCCCAAGAACTTCCCTTCCTGTCTTCTTGAGCTCTGAAGTTTTCCGCCTTTTTTACCTCTGTGATGGCACTGGCTTGCACCTCCCTAGCCCTACCTTTAGGTTTAACTAAGCAATCTTTTACATAATGGCCTTTCCTTCCGCAGTATAGACATAGACCATTTTTTCTTCGTTGTTCTCTTTCTTCAGCTGTGAGAGAGGCTCTTACGGTGCCTATTTCCATGGGCTCTGAGGTATTACCGCCACTTCCCATGGCAGTTCGGTTCCTCTCGAATCTGGGAGCGGGTCTATCAACTCGCTTTCTTTCATTCCGGCGTTCTGTTAACCTATGGTCCAACCTTAAAGTTAGATTGATCAGTTCCATGCATGTGGTTGGTTGTGGATCAATAGGGGCCAGTACATCCTTTAATTCCTCCTTCAGTCCTTGATAGAACAAGGCTACTTGTTTCGCTTCTGGCCAGTCGGTTTCCGCTATTAATCGTTGGAATGTATTGATATATATCAGTAAGTCTTTGTTCCCTTGCTTTAACTCAAGTAACTTACAATCGGCAGTGAAAGCAGCAGCTCTACAATCAAACACCCTTTCAAATTCAGTACGAAAAGCTGCCCAGTCATACAGTAACGGGTCATCACGCCTTACCAAGGGAACAGCCCATTGTGTGGTGTCTCCAGCTAAGTAAGAAATTGTAAAAGCTACTCTGGACTGATTGGTGGGAAAGGCCTTAGGTTTACAATTAAAATGTAGTAATATTTGTGTAAGAAAGACCTGTACCTTATGGGTATCTCCTGAGAATCTTTCTGGTGCTGCTAGCGGAATCGGTGTAGGCATCTCTACACTAAATGGTACTGTTGGTGAGGAGAAGACCCCCCAGAGTACCTCCCAGTACCTACATCAAATGGATTTCGCTGCATTTGCTCGATTTTTTGTCGCAGTGCTTCTGTTTCTGCCCGAGAGGCGGCTAAATCCTACTGTACTGCTCCCAGTACTCCTATGACGTCCTCTAACGTTGCCATATTTTTTGTATCGACCCGCCCAGTAGGAATTAAATACATTGGCTGGTTATTCAGTCAGCTCGATGATTCCTCGGGAACGGTTCGATGCCAAAAAGGGGTCCACCTCTCGACAGTCCCAACCCTGAGTGCTATAATAGCACAGGCGAATGGGATGATCAAGCGGGGGAAGGAAAGGGAAGGGGTCAGCAGGGAGGGAGATCTGAAAGGCAAAATACTGAATTATAAGTAATGATAGATACAATATTTCTCTTACAACTATATGTGTGAGCGGCTCATACCTGTAAAACAAACAATAACTCTCCATCCATTATGGAAAGGAAAGAATCAATATTCCTGTAACTAACTCAGCAAGGATAGGTATTGCGCTAAGAAAAGGATAGAAGCACAAAGGAAAACATGAATTCTGTATCCCACAGATACGATAACACACACTAATACCTCTCACATTAATTATGTAATGTAGACCCATACACACCAGCATACATAAAAGGTTCCACGTCACAGGGGAAGAGCAGAAGGCCGCCTCTTGAACCCCCTGTTAGAGATAAACCAAACAATTGTCATCAAAATGCTTCATTTGATTCTTTTACGATGTATGCTTGCATCATTGTCAATTATATTCATATGTGCATCCACTTATTTCCACATCCTTATCCGTGCTGCCTAAATACCTAGAGGATGTGTTGTCAATCTTGTAGGTACTTATTGTATCCAAAACATATAGGAGCTTGAATCAAGATTCGTGGCTTACAGCAAATAAATAATTTTTTGCAATGATGGCCATGACAAATTGTCTCACGAAATGTTTATGCCCCCCAAAAGCCGTTCGGTCTGGACTGTTCCCATGGGGCACAGGGTCAAGACTGATTTGCATATGGCTGGGTCCAAACTGGGGTGGCGTAGTGGGCAAAAGAACGATGGATTTAACCCAGATCTTTTGACTGGGGGAGAATGTTTGCATTGTCAGCATTCCATCCATCATTTGTTTGCTGTAACACTTTTCGCCCTAAGTGGGATGGGTATGCCCAGACGTGGGTCCCTTGCTCACTGTGCCACTGGATTCAAGCTAGCCTGGCTGAAGAAGGGTGACATACCCTGAAACCGGTCCCAGGATGCTTGTTTCCGGTTCAGGGAGGACCTGGCCTGGCAGTTCGGTCTGGACTGTTCCCATGGGGCACAGGGTCAAGACTGATTTGCATATGGCTGGGTCCAAACTGGGGTGGCGTAGTGGGCAAAAGAACGATGGATTTAACCCAGATCTTTTGACTGGGGGAGAATGTTTGCATTGTCAGCATTCCGTCCATCATTTGTTTGCTGTAACACCAAAAGTCAATAGCAGCTGAATATCCAAAGTTATAGGTATCGGGGAAGGCCCCGATCAAAGACGGTGCAACTTTGCCCCATGAGAATTGTAGTCTTTGTGGCTTCTGTCTGTACGCGAACCGTGTTGATGGGCAGAACGGCCGCCAAGTGCCTTGCAGGAACGGAGGCATCATTCTTCGTCCACTACTCCACCAGCCATGACCAGGCCCTGCCACAGCGTGTAAGAAGGGGCGATGCCTCACTACCATTATTAGAATTTGCAAAAGGGCCGGCTTTCTTACGGGGGCAGAGAATGTTTGTAACACACGTGGCATATGGGGGTCGAGAACAATGCACACCTGATAGATGCGGTGGTCCTGATGTGGGCCCGAATCTCACACTCTGCTCTAGGCAATCTCCTACTCCTCACAGGGTCCTCTGGTCATGGGTCAGACAGAAACTGGTGCTGCAGGTCTTAATTTTCTTGGGTGATAGCCCCTCAACCATCATGGAGACTGGCAGATCCTTTGCCCCTTTTCCTGGTCCAAACAGGCAGAACTCGTTCTGAGATTCTCCATCCTGGTGTACAGCTTCAGTCTGACAATCTGAGAGTCTCAAACTTCCCTTTTTATAATCCATTTCAAGACATAAATGTGATTTAGCATCTATGTCTTTAAAGTTTGTGTCCTGGGGGCTGCCCACTTTCAGGTGCTCATTCCTCTGTTGTGCTCTTCTCCCCAGAGAAATCCAAATCTAGTAGCCCAAAACACAGGCCTTGGGAGAAACTATAGGATCACACTTGGATGTCAGCCTCTGTGATATGTGCATCAAAAGGTTACAAAGGCCCCCAGCTCTACTCTTTATGATTCTTTTATCAGCCCATCTCCTTCCTGGGATGTGTCAAGGCCCCTGTGACCAGTGAGCTTACTTCAAATCAAAGAATACTTTTGAAGTGCACGAAGAGCCAAGCACTTCCTTCCTCCAGTGTGTGTCCCACCCAGCTATCAGATATGTAGCTATCCACAAATATGTCGGGAGGGGGAATCTACCTCCTCATGCTTGTCCAGCAGCCGCTGGGTCTCCCAAAATGGAACCCAGAGACTTCCATGAATTTGTGCCCTTTACAAGCACAAATACATCCCTGCGCACGCACACAATTACACACACATTAGCTCTCATGTACTATACCCTTCATAGGCACACATACACCCCTGGGTGCAAATGCAATCACACACTGACTGGCACAGCATACTAGCTAATGTATGCCAGCAGTAGAACTTTATACAAGTGGGCCAGTAGGCACCACTCCAGTGCCAGAAGTAAAAAGGCTACTTCACTCCACTGATCACTAATACTGAAACCACAATATGCTGCCACCACTGTGTTTGTGCTGCTTAAATCTAGGTGGAGGCAATAGCCTTCCACCACCTGAGGGTAGCGCTTTGGGCATGCGTCCCGGACTAAGGAAGACCACCATCCGTGGAACAAGCTTAGATCATGGTGCACACACATGATCCGTGTTCACCCACAAACAAAAATTGTTACCAAGCATCCAGATATCACTGCAGCTAGGGCATTCAGGGCAGCGGTACACATTAATTACCAAGCGAGGGACTTTTCTGTCCCAGCTGTTGTTCTTTCCTGAAGAGACCCATTCAACCTGGTTTGTGGGTCGAGATGTCAACACTAACTCTGGGATTGTCCATCATATAACTGATTGTGAAAAGGAACATATTTGAATTGGGCTTCTGAACTGTGGGAAAACGGGGGCCATCCCGAAGGCGTACATGCATGTATCATATTTTATTATTCACAATTCTTACACTTGTGATCACTGTGCCTTCTGCACTTTGTTTTAAACCATGACAATAACAAAAGGGGTAATAACAATATAATTTTTGGCATATAAAAAGGCCTTATTGCTTTAATTTTTTAATATAAATGTGTTTATTACATGTCTACATGCATGTAATACACCATACTGAAATGAGACCCACGGAACATCTGTTCTAAGTATATATGACCCGATCCACTAGCCTGTGATTGTGAGTGCAATGACAGGCCTGGGGTAAGCAGAGACATACCCTGATGAGGAGAAACTCGGCACACACAGGAAGTGACTATCGTTAGGGAGACCCCGGAGCTTATGCATGCACAGATGAGGGTATTCCAGTGGGGGGTCCAAGCAGGTGCGGCTCCTCCACTAGGGTGGAGGAGCGTCGCCCCACTGCTTTCTCGCAGTGCGAGAAGCAGAAACATAAAATGGTAATAACTTCCCGTTATTACCATTTTATGTCTAGTTGTGGGTGGGCGGGTGGGCGGGGCTGCTCTGCGAGCAGGGGTGGAGTGGTGTGCCCACTCCTGAGTGCGCAATGACTGTTTGGCGACCCTCTGGGGCCGCCAAAACCAGTCATGCGCACTCTGCCCTTTCTCCATGCAGGCTGCAATGCAGCCTACATGGAGAAAATGGCCTCCCTGCAAGCCCCTGGCTGGGCGGCGTCCCCACCAATCACAATGCTGCCAGTGCAACGTTATGATTGGCTTAGGGGTGGGGAGGGAGGCTTCCTGTTCCTGCCGGAGGCAGAAGAGCAGGAGCAGGCACCGAGAAAACGCGGGACCCGGCCGGCGGACAGGTAAGTGTTTTTTATTTATTATTAAATTAAACCCCACACCCCCTCCCGGCGCGACCCCCCGCCCCACCACCCGTGATTAATGGCAGCTGCGACTGGCTCCAAGCACCATTAGACAGTTTTCAGAAAAGCTGGAACTTAGTGGACCCTACTTGCAGCCACAGCATAAAAGGATGAGCACAACCCCTGAACACTTGAGGTTGCTGGCCCACATTGAGAGCTATTGGGACTGTCTAAAAGTGTAAGATACCTCACAAACATGGGAAACCAAGGCCCACGCAAGCTGAGATGGGCTTACAACAGACACATTAAATACCCGCTCCATGGTAAAACATCAACTAGACATATTTCTCCTACTAAAGTTTGCGGAGCCTGACATTCTCCTGCTGACAGAAATCTGGCTCTCTCAGGATTCCTCCCCTGACATCCTGGCAGCCCTACCCAAGGATTACTACATCCTCCAAGCCAACCGCCCTCAGGGGAAAGTAGGCGGAGGAGTAGCCGCCATAATACACCATGATCGGAAATTTACTGCTTTAACGGCGCTAGATCTACCGTCAGTAGATAACCTTGTTGTTAAACTAGAATCCGATGCAGCCCCCCTGATCTGTGTTTTGCCCTACAGGCCCCCTCATAGCATGCCTCTATTCCCACAATCCTTGGGCGAATAGGTAGCTCACTCAATAACCAATCATGCAAAAATCTTGCTGATCGGTGATTTCAACTACTGGGCTAACGATACATCAGGCGGCCCTCAATATACCGAACTATCCGAGCTACTGACGGGTTTAAATCTTACTCAGCAGGTGTCCTCTGCTACACACATCAAAGGGCACACACTTGACTAGGTTTGGACAACCAACCTCGTCACGTCTGCCATGTCGGTCACTCCCTGCACATGGTCAGATCACTATCTAATTAAATTTACCATCAATAACATTACCACGGCCAAAACCCCCACCTCTGAAGGGGGAACAACAAGGAACTGGAACAAAATCGACAAAACTCTATTCCTCAATACACTGGCTAACTCAGTAACACCCAATCAACCCTCTATCAATCATAGCGTTGGAAATGTAACAGCATGGCTATCAGCAGCTAGCAAAAAACATGCACCCCTCAGGAAAACACACCTTTCCCGACGTCATGAAGCTCAGAGATGGTTCTCCACCGGCCTAAAAGCCCAAAAACTAGCTCTGCGGCAACTTGAAAGGAAGTGGAGACACAACTACCTATCTGAGGACAAAAGGACCTATTTAGACGCTATGAAAACCTATAAAAAAGCTATTCTGACCACCAAAGCCGCCTACTTTTCCTCTAAAATCCTGATTGCAACCAATAGGTCCAAGGAGATTTTCTCAATCGTCAATGAGCTGTCCAATCCTGACAGAGTTACAATCAAACCCACTCCCTCTCAAACCCTATGTAACTCCTTGAATACCTTCTTCATTGACAAGATCATAAAAATTAAGGCCAGCATTCCGGCATGCCCATACCCCGAGGCTAGTCCCATTACACCTAAAAATCCTAGCACCTTCAAACAATTCCCAACAATTAGCAACCAGACATTCTTGGATCTCCTATCCAAAGTAAAATCAGGTTCACCCAGGGACTGCTGCCCTCCCGGCATCTTAAAGGAAGTATTCACCGTTCTCCCCGGTCCAGCTCTATCTCTTCTGAACGAGTCACTGTCCCAGGGCCTTGTCCCTGAAACCTTCAAGGAGGCAATTGTCGTCCCCTCCTGAAGAAATTAGGAGCTGACCCTCAAACTCTGACAAATTACCGTCCGATCTCCCTATTTCCATACCTGGCCAAGGTCTTGGAGGCTTACGCGACCAGATGCCTCTCCGTATTCTTGGAAGAGTCTGAATACCTTGACCACCCATCAAGCAGGGTTCCGCCCAGCACATTCCACAGAGGCCGTAATACTGACAGTATTGGACACTCTCCGTAGGGAGGCCGATAGGGGCTCCCTGCAGGCCCTGGTACTGCTTGATCTCTCTGCGGCTTTTGACATGGTTGACCATGGTATACTGGTCGACCGTGTCAGAGACGCGGGGATCCAGGGACTAGCCCTGGGTTGGATCAGTTCCTTCTTAGAAAACCGCTCCCAGTCGGTTCGCATTGCTCAGTTCACAGCTCCCAAATTGAGGACTACATGTGGAGTCCCGCAGGGCTCCTCACTTTCCCCCCTCCTGTTCAACCTCGATCTCCTCCCGCTGATTCGGGCCTTGAAAGAGAGGAAAGTCTGCACTTTCAACTACGCCGATGACTTCCAACTAATATTCTCCATCAGCAACTCCCCCGACTCGGTCAGTGAGTTTCAGTCCACCATGCTATTCATTAGCGGGTGGATGAATAGCAATCACCTGAAACTCAATCTGGACAAAACTGAGCTAGTCCTAACAGGGGGTACCCACAATACTTGGGGCCCACACTTTTGGCCAAAGGAACTGGGCCAATCCCCCTCCCCATCTGCCTCAGCCAAAAGCCTTGGGGTAACAATAAACCGTGACCTCACCATGAAGTCCCAAATCGGGTCAGTGATATCTACCTGCTTCTTCCAGCTGAGGAAAATAAGAAAGATCAGAAGATTCCTCACCCAGGAAGCATTGATCCAGGTGGTTCTTGCCATGGTTATGTCCCATGTTGACTACGCCAATTCCCTATACTTTGGCATCCCACTATACCTAACCAAACGTTTGCAACTGGTACAGAACCAAGCAGCGAGACTGATTTTTCAGCAACCTAGGCAACATCATGTCACCCCCCTCATGAGGAAGCTGCACTGGCTCCCTATCACACAGCGATGCGCCTTCAAGATATGCTGTCTCATCTTTAAATCTCTGAATGGAAGGAGCCCTAAATTTGTGGATAGCCTTATTCAGAGGCGCTTACCTATGCGCAACTTGCGTTTGGCCCACAAGCACCTTCTGTCAACTCCCTCCTTCAAACTAAAGCGCCTGGGCGGTGCTAGGTTTGCCGTCCTAGCTCCAAGACTTTAGAACTCCCTACCCTCCCAAATCCGATCCTGCACAACATCCTCAGCTTCAGGAGGCTTCTCAAGACCTGGTTGTTTAGACAAGCTTACGAGTGACCCCCTAGGGCTCCGGTACCTCTCAGAGCAGCGCCATGAAACAAATCCGGTGTACGTGCGCTTTACAAAAATCTTTTAACATAACATAACAAAGACCAGACAGCTACATCATCTAACTCAGAAGCACAGCAAGCATTTCAAAACACTCTACATACTGGAACACCTGAGGGAAAGTTGAATTGTACTCTTGCTGCCAAGGAGGATATCAGAACGGCAATTGTACTGAAGACTGATGCTGCAATTGAGATGAACTTACTAAGGGCAGCACAACATAAACTGGCAGGCAGGAACACAAACATGGAAATTATACTGAAATTACCGAACGGTGAAAATAACTGGAAGACCCTCATGAAAGGTCATGATTCTTAGAATACCGGGCAGAGGATGCCTAAGGGCAATCAAGAAGGAATAATATTCATATAGTAGTACTGCTGGAGAAGACAGATGGTCCAACTTGTGAAAGCTTCCTAGAAGGTTGATCAGTGGAGAAACTATACCCAAAGGGCCTATTCAAACTGTTTGCAGTGCAAATGGCACACAGGGACCCGGTTTCCCTGCCCCGACTAAGAGTCAGACCTAGACCAATAACAGCGAAACTGTTAAATTACAAGGATTGCAATTTCAGACTGTCACGTCTAGACACAACCATGATGGGAGCTGGCTGCGTAATCTTGTAGGAGCAAGATGTGAATACCAGAAGCTGATTCCCTACGCCACCTAGAGCCCTGATTTGGATAGAACTCAGTACCCAGGTGAAAGGGAAAGTGGTGAAAACACAAAGATACCTTCAAGGTAACTGCATCAATTTACTGCAGTTGAGGTTTGTTCAGGGTTCTAGGATCACCATGCATCTACAATTTTAGAACCTTAACCTGTAAGCATGAACATCATGGAAATAGTTTATCAACTGATAAGTGTGTGTTCTTACCTATTACCTCCCACTTTCCCACTTGTATCCTAATGGCAGGAACCCAATAAATGCAGCATAACCCTAAGAGAAGCAAAATAATATGGAAGGGGTGGTTCGTCTATGAGGGCGAAAGGGCATCGCCCCCTTGTATTTGTTGCCCCCATATTAAAAATGTTAAATACAATTAATATAGAGGTTCCCCTCCACCCACCCACAGTCCTTTTTTTATTTTAGTTGCCCTGCCATGGGTGGGTCAGGTGCACACTGCAGGCAGATGCCAATCATGAGTGCGCGCTCTGCGGGCGGAGGTGGGGCTTAATTATGGCAGCAGACAAGCTGGCTTAGTCTGCACTTAAGTGCAGTGTTAGTGTGCATGTCGGGTTGGACGGGTGTCTTTCTACGACCAACCCGGCATGCGCCTTGAGGCCTCTCCTATTTAAACACATAATGAGCTGAAGATGCAGCCGCAGCCTCTCCGGTCAGGGTTGGATTGGGATTAAAAATCGGCTCGGGCACACTAAAAAAAAGTGGCCCACATTTGCATATTGCCTATCGTAAAACACTGCTTCGGCGAAACTTTTATAAAAAGGTGGGTGGGGGGGGGTTAAAAAAAAATGCACTGATTAGTTTACACTGGTGAATCACACCTGAAAACAAGTTAGGCCACTTTTGCTCAGGCCCCCTGCCCCCGCTCAATATGCATATATTAATGGGCCGGCCCCGCGAGAGAAAGGAAGTAACACCTCTGCCGTTGATAGAAGGGAGGTAAGGACGCCCATCTACCTCCAGAAAGGCCACCCAGGCACCCACTGGGCCTCTGGCGGCATCGAACAACGCAGAAACCGGCCAAATTGGCCCCCCAGGCTGCTCAAAAAAGCAGCCCACAGCTGGAATTCGGATACCGGCCCCTCGGGCATTGCCCGAGCTCCCGCGTTACCAATCCGACGCTGTCTCCGGTCTCATAAGGAGCGCTGGTTTGGCCTGCTCAAGCCAATACTGGTGCTGCTCTCATGCTGGTGGGAGCAGCGTCTGTATGGCTCAAGAGAGGCGACTACTGCTATCAGCCTGGGCCAGCAACCACCGCGGAGAATGGACTCTCTGAGTCATGAAGGCACTGCTTGCAGGGACTTCGCACTGCGGGCCTCAACTTCACAGTAGGTTTGGCCTCTGTCATACGTTCAATGTGGTGGATGTCACGCAGTGCACTGATATGTTGTGACATGGTTGTGTTGGGTCTTAGGTGTTTTAGAGAGGTGTAGACTCTGTGTGTGTGGATCTGTATGCATGTGAATGTGTGGAGTCCATGTACTGGGTTTGTGCGCCGGTCCCACTTGGCCAGGGCCGGCTCTAGGGCGGTGCGACCGGTGCCACCGCACCGGGTGCTGACTTCGCATGGGGGCACCTGTTTCCTAGATTATATTGTGCTTAAAAGCACCTACTGCTGCATTCCTGGCCTTCAGCAATTTTCAGGCAACAATTAATGTGTCAAGAAAACTCCGGTGATTAATGTTCTTCCAGGCGAGCTCAGAGTTTTGTCTAGTAGAGGTTTTGACTCCTGGAAGTTTTGATTCATGGTAAGGTAGTGCAGAGGGTTAATATGCCTGCTGCAAAGAACATGTACCATGCAGATCACAAAGTGAATGTAATGTAAACAGGTCAGTGGGTTACTGCTTTTGTCAGAGACTTCCTTTTGTTAGTTGCAGTTTACAGTGAGCTATTAACTGTCAAAGAACTGTGTGCAGACTTCAAGGTATAGATTAGAGGGTATGTATTTATTTCCACACTTTCATTATTCTAATGTTGCAAAAAGGGTTCATTTGGGTACAAATCAGTTCTTGTTATTAAACAGAGCCCCAATCCATTGTGTTACATTTTAAATTCAGAGTTTGTGCTTCTCCAGACCAAGTACTCTTCAACTATACTGCCTACCTGTATGGATAATATGTGAATCCACCCCTTGCTGTCCTCTGTCGTATGCAACATTTCCTATACACTGATTTACACACCTATGATTGATAGTCTCTGTGTAATGTGTGTGTTATGTAAAGTGCTCTGACACCCTTCACTTTTATGAGTGACGCTATAAAATTAATTAAATGCATCTGAGAGAGAGTGGTTATGAAGACAGTTAAAGGGTGGTGGGGAGGGAATCCGTGGAGGAGGTGGTCATTGGGGGGCGCCAAAAAACATTGTCGCACTGGGCGCCACCAGTGCTAAAGCCGGCCCTGCACTTGGCTCTGGGATTTCTGACTCACCACTTTTGGGGGCCACCAGCCGCTACTGTAATACAGGATGCTGAATTAAAATTAACGCCAAATATTCTTACTCCTCGGACCCCCTAGAATACCCTGAAATACCTAAGCACTTTGGGTGATGAGGTTTAAAGGGAGCAACGTAAGACTGGAATGACATCATTCCTTCCAAGTCTTTTAAACAAAATCCATAAAAAGTGACTGACAATGTTCCCCAGGAACGCCTCAACAATGTCTTAGAAAGCAAATCCTTAACTTGCACTCCCAATCACAGTGTTCAGCAGAATAAGCATTCATTAACAGTATTTTCTTTCTTCTTCAGAATGCATATGTGAATGTCAATTAAGTTTGTTGGATCCCAATGCAGGACGGTGAGTGAACATCCCAAATTACTTGCATGCATGCAACTGTTGGTAAATTCCTTATTATACCCCTTTTGTCTCCACAGGCCCATGGAAGATGAAGAGTCTCTCAAATGTGAGCATGCCAAGTAAGACACAACTGTGCAGAATCAGCTACCAAAGAAATTAGGGAAAATCCCTTCAAAGGTCGCCAGAAAAAAGCAATGTAACCCAAATCAAAGGAGAAATCAGAAGTAGCGAGCCAGTCGAAAAAAACAGGTAAGTATTAAGTCAAGGTAAACAATTACAGGCACAAACGGGTTCCCAAGTGCAGCTTTTATGCTGCTGCACTCGAGAAACTCAACCATAACTAGCGCGTCTTCCAGGAGGAGGACCAATGCAGGAGAGTGTGTAAAGACTATACTGCATCCCCTGCCTCTCTACTCATTTCCAGGTTCTTGGCTGTGCCGTGCACCCTAAACCGGGTTGCGTGGCTGCATTTGTGACACATACTGCATCGAGTGAGACATAACTGCCCCATCAAGCTCGAGAACACAGCAAGCCATATTTTCCCAGATTACACGCTTGCAGTCCTAAAAATACTAGCAACAATTTCCTGGGATTGAAGAAGAGATTGAGAGATATTAGGATCAAGTACATGCTCCTATTCCTGGCAAGCTGAAGTATTGGGTGATGGCATGGCGTCGTTCTTCACTGATCTACCTGTGGTGAATGAATAGATATTCAAGAGTGGAGGAGTGCAAGATTGGGAACAGAACCATAATGATCCCAGCCAATGGTCGATGAGCATGAACCAGAAATATTGCTGGAGATTGTGGAAACCCTCATAGTCACAGATTGTTGTTGACAGAGCGGCAGTACGGAAGTGCCTCAGAAGTTCGAGGCAAGAGGATTAAAAACAGGAACAATCAGACACAAAGTTATTTACTGATAATGTCGACTGTGAGACTCAATTATCAGATGATAGCATGATGAAAGGACTCGCGATAAGTCCAATGACAGTGGAAGAATTGGTCTGATGTTGGAACTCTGACAAAGCAGAGGTGATGGGGTGGCTCTGCAGCTGCAATGCAATACTGTAAAGCTCCAGGAAGATGCAAGAACTATGATAACTACAGTGGTGCCAAGACTGTAACAAGTGGCCATTCCTAGTGCGCTGCAGTTGGATGTATTCACTAGTGCTCTATGCTAGGTCCTGCTGTTCCATGAGGTTTGCTATGTCACAAATGATATGGACTATTGGCAATTTTATCAAGGCTCATCACTACTTTGCCAATATGGCTCGAGGTTCTTCTTAAGCAAAAAAGAACAACTGATGGACAGAATGTTGAACAATGTCAAACATTCACTCCAGTACAGAGACCTGAGCCTAAATCCATCGTTTTTTTGCTCCCCATTTCATTCTAGTTCGAACCTAGCCATATGCAAATCAGTCTTGACCCAGCTCCCCTTGGGAACGGTCCAGCCCGAACTGCCAGGTCAGGTCCTCCCTGGACCGGAAACATGCATCCTGGGATCGGTTTTGGGGTTTCACCCCTCATCAGCCAAGCTAGCTTGACTCCAGTGGCATGGAGAGCATGGGCACGCGTCTGGGCATACCGTCCAACTCGGGGTAACAAATGCAAAAAGAGCATTTGATGGACAGAATGTTGAACAATGTCAAACATTTACCCCAGTACAGAGATCTGGGCCTAAATCCATCGTTTTTTTGCTACCCATGCCATTCTAGTCTGAACCCAGCCATATGCAAATCAGTCTTGACACTGCTCCCCATGGGAACAGTCCAGGCCGAACTGCCAGGCCAGGTCCTCCCTGGACCAGAAACAAGCCTCATTATACATTCTTAACATGAAACATGGAATGTTAGAGGGATGGTGACCTTAACTAAGAGACATAAGATTTATGTATACTTGAAGTGTAGAAGGATTCACAAAGTCATGTTATATGAGACTCATTTATCTGGGGAAGAAGGGCTGAAATTGAGGAAATGCTGGAGAGGGAAGGTGTACCACTCAAAATATTCTGCTTTCCATTTTTTTCCTAATACGGGACAGTGTGTAGACCATAGGGTAGATGTGAAAAGTGGATATGTGTGGCCAAAGAATAGACTGGAAAGGAAGTTTGTGATCCTGATTGAAACTACAGAAAAATAAATTTAACTTAATTTAAAAACTATTTTTATGCTAAATATTATTGTAAATTAATTTTGCATATTTATTTGTCTGAAGGTTAAATTAAAAAATAAATTCCCACAAAAAGTAAAAAATATATTTTTTATTATGCATGAATAATTATTAAAGTGATGTTTAACATTACTTGAAAGTAATTTAATTATATTTTATTAAAATGTAATGTTTCATTCATTTTTAAATTAAAAAGTTGTTAACATATTTTATAATTAAATGATAAATATGTTTTATTTTTAGATATTTCACATTACATTATATTTATTTATATTTTTTAACTATTTTAAATAATTGAAATTAACTTATCATCATTCTATTTGGGTTTATATTTTAAGTCCCTACCTCCATTATTTTCTATAGGAGGGTGTTGCAGAACCAGTAGTGGTCATAAGTGGTGCTGGACTTACTCGATCTCTGCGCTGGAGTACTGTTTTGGGCACCCTTTTGGATGTTGTAACTTTAAAATTGCAGTTTCTAAATAGAAATGGGCTTTCTATTTTGTGGGAAAGTACACGTCCCTCCCTAAATCCCTCCCTAACCCTGCAGGACCCCTCCTTACTCCCCTCCCTTTTAGTCATAAGTATTCCCCATTTTGCAGCAACTCCTCTGTCCCTTCCACATTTACTTCTAAAACGTATACTTAAGTCTGTGGAGACTACTCAGTCGGGGCAGAGATTTCCGCCGAGAAAAAGATAGGAGAGGTGGAGGGGGAACGTTTGCATGTATGTGAATAGCATTTGTATTGGGTTTGTAGTACTATTGTACTACTACAAAATATACTACAAAATGCAGTTTGTGAATCAAGCAAAAATAACCAAGAGGATCCTGAACAGGCTCCAAAACATCCAAGATGCTGCAGCAAGACTCACCCTACCTCACCTCACCCACATTATCTCACACCTCAGGAAACTTCACTGCTCGAAATAAACAAACAGACTCATTTCAAACTACTCACACACACATAAAAAGCACTACACAACACTGGCCCAGCCTACCTCAACCATGTACACTTCCACATACCTCCCAGGCACCAACGCTCAGCCGGACTCTCACTTGCACACATACCACACATTTACAAAACCGAAGCTGGAGGCCGCACTTTCTCTTACATTTCCCCCAAAGCATGGAACAACCTCCCACATCACATCAGAGCCTTCTTATCGCTTCATGGGTTTCGCAAGAAACTGAAGACCTGGCTCTTCAAATAAACGCTCCAGGGAGACAGCTGCCTACCCCGCTGCACAACTTCTGGATACACTCATGGATTATTAGTACGCTATACAAATAAACATAACATGTTTTCGCAGAAGCAGCAATTGACATGAAAAAAGCATTTGAAGTCAGTGGGTTTGACTATATCTATGCTACCCTGACATGGATGCAATTCGGTGAGAAATGTTTTAAAAGGCTTCATCTATTGTACAAACCAACCTTATGGCCAGAGTGCATACATGCACAGTTATTTTGGAAAGCTGGTCCATGCTGAGGGACACCACGCAGGGATTCCTGTAATCACCCATCCATATCACTTTTGCAATGGAGCTCTTAGCATGACGAGTGCAGAGAGATGATAAATGTAGTGAGATCAAGCTGAAGGTGAAACTCACAAGATTTCCCTGTACGCCGATGATATGCCCTATATCTCCATGACCCAAATAGTGTATTGGCAGTAATACCGCAACTGTTGACGGCTTTGGGAGTATTTTTGGTACTGGTGGGCGAAACTTGCGGAGTTTCCCTCTGGGTAATTCAGCAGAGTTACATAAAAACTCTGCAAAAGTCCGCAGGGTTCCTCCAACAAGTGAAAATATGCATGCGGCGCTGCTCACGCTGCAATTTACCACCCGTAGCGCGAGCAGCGCTGTAAAATGAAAGTGAACTGCACCATGCTGTGCGCAGGAGCAAAGGGCCATTCGAGTTGATTTTGCTGCCGCTTGAGTTGAAAATCTACTCCAGCTGTAGCAGTCCTCTGACCGCAACCGCCTACTTTAGAAAATGGCCCCGGGGTGCCAAATCTCACTCGCATTTCTGAACGATTGCTGGAAAATATTCTGCCACATGGCGATTGGCGGAATTTGGCCGGAACTCCAAATTACAAGAGTAACACTGAGCCGCCAAATTCGTCTAATTCCACGGGCGGAATGAAGCATTCCACCCACTCCTAATTGTTAGTCTCTGTATAAACAGAGCAAAATCCTATTCCCTCTGAGGGAGGCGGATTGATAACTTGGACGTTTGGAAAGGGCGCGTTTGAATAAAATGGAAGTGGAAAGATGTAGAAAGCAACTACTTACGGGCTGTCTCATTGTTGCTAGACAAGTTACATTCTGGAATCACCTCCCGATATCAGTTGCAAAATGGTTGTACTCCGGAGACCCCTGTATTACTTTGCTAATACATCATCGCTGCACAGCGTTTTCTGGAAGCTGAACTCAACTATTCCCGACATGGTTTGGGTACCAGCAGGAGAGTAGTCATAACCACGATCATGATCTTCTCTGCCGATGGGTTGTTAGGAATACCCAATTTAGAGATTTACTACTGGGCTACACTTCTGTAATGGGTGTTCAGCTGGATGGCAGTACCAAAGTCACAGCAGGCTGTACACATTGCGGAGGCTTTGGGAGCAACCCTGACTGAGAGGGCCTTGTGGTAACAGAGAACCTGGGAGGAGATTGTCAGTGCTAGTAGGGATGGTGCCAGATTGTTGGTACACACACCTCAAGAAAGCAAAACTAAAAGTGGCCCCAACATCTGTTATGGATGTGAATCTCTTAGGAAGTGATCCAGCGCGACTCCAATATTTTATCAGGGATCAATACTCAATAACATCATAATACAATGGCCCATACACATTCATCCAGAATCCCTGATGCGCTGGGGTCAATTTATATGTACGATCAATTCTTTTCTTATCATAGATTAAATTATGGCAACACAACTAACTTTTTACATCAACTTTCCTTCCACTTGGTCGATGGACCAATTAGTTGAATAGTTGATGGCAATGATAATTTCTAACTTACCAACCATTTAATTAATTAAATGATCACAGACTCTTGGTGAAGTTAATAATGAATTTTATCTCAAATAATTAAGGATTATGCTCAACTGCATTTGGTCACAAAATACAAACACTAAATCTCACGTAAGGAGAAATTTTACATATGCAGCCCAAATGAAATACAAACTCATCCAAACGTAGCAATGACTTTATGCAATGAAGGAGTGGATAGAGTAAGAGACAAAAGTTTCAGCAAAATGTGTGCGAAACATCATATACCTAACGGAGGGGATAGATGAAGAGACAAATAGTTTCATCTCAATAATGCATATCATTGACGGAGTGGATAGGTGGAGAGACAAAAGTTTCAGAGACAAAATACATCAATAAGTTAAATTCTGAGAACGAGTTAGACTAAATACAAACCTATTGGTCTGTAGGGGAAAAAGCCAACCCCTCGGCCTAGGAGATGGTGGGGGTTCCCCGAAATAGGATCAGGGAACAAAGGATAAGAAGAAACAGGATCGGGACAGGTCAGGAACAGTTAGGCCTCTCTGCAAACCGACGGACAGCGACACATCTCCCCTCTTTCTCTCCTGCCAGCCTAAGCTTAAACCACACCCCTAAAGGCACCCCAATTATACCCTAAAACTAACATGTCCGTCCCACAATTGTTGCAAACTCTATTAAATCTCGCAAAGGGATTGGTGGGCTTGGGAGGTGGGTTGTCACACCACTGTGACTTCATCTTTATTTCAACTACTTCATTGTTCACCATTCGTTCCCAGGGTATGGTTCTCAGCCTGTTCTCACTTTATTTCATGTGATACAAATGTTAAAATTTTTCATTCATTTCTTTAACATCATCTGCAGTTTGTGTCTCCGGTCTCACGCCTGGGCACTTCTTTTGGCAGTCGTTTGACACTCTGGCCTTCACCCTTCTCATGTCATCTGCGGTGCACTGCGCATCTGTCTTGCTTCTGACAGAGCGAACTCACTCCTCGTGTTTTCCCCCTCCCACTTTAGCCAAGTTTAGAAAGATGGCTGCTTCATCTAGCACACTAAAGTAAATGAAAATGAACATTTATAAATTATATGATAATGAAACCTTCACTGTTTACCACCCACCTTGCACTATTGCCCATTAATGTTACCTAGCATGGGGGCGTGGCTTAGCCGGCTGCAAGATGGCCGCACTTTGAGTGGGCTCTGCCGGCCAAGCTCTTAATCCGGAAAAATCCTGCGGACCTGCGTGGACCTGATGTCGCACGCACAGTGATCCTGGCCCCCTGCGCCCTGGGGCACCACCTGATCGCCCTGTCAGTGAGATGCCACGCTGCGGTGAAGAAAGCGGGCACCTGGCATGGCTGAGGCCTGCGCGTGGCCGAGGTGCCTGCTTGGTGGCGTGGCTGGGGAAGTGGCGCTGAGAGGCAGCGGAGTGCACCTGCCGCACGAACACGGCGCCGGAGCCCTGAGCAGACAGCACTGCCACTGCGGAGACGGATGACTTCATCGGATACCAAGTGAGTGCGGCGCCATACTGGAGGGTGGTCTGTGCCGGGGCGCGGGTGCCGTACTGCGGGGTCCGGGGCTGCGCAGCACAGAGGTGAGGGCTCCGCTCTCACTGTGGCAGATCGTGGCCTCCCTCTGCGTGCCTTAGGCCCTGTGACGGGGGCGTCGTGCCCCCCTTGCCTCCCCGCTGCGGGCCGTCCCCGACTGGCAGTCTCTCCCTGCGGCTCATCCCGCGTGACTCTCCGGTGCGGGTAAAAGAAGAACCCCGGCGCAGTACAACAGATAGCCGCCCGGACTAACGAGCCTGACCTGTCCTGCCGGGCTGTTGAATAAACACCTCCTCAGTCCGCTGCAAATTTCGTGTCCCATCTTCCTCACATCGCCCCTGCGTGCGGGGCCACCGCGCATATTGACCCCCCGGGACTCAACCAATTCCTACGGGTCGGCCTGAACCTTGCTGCAAACACCACCGCACTGGCAGAGATCGGCATCGGTGTACCGAGGCTCACTTCCACTCCAATCGCGCTGGATGACGCGGCGAGCAGCATGCTAGTGCGCCCACTGGTAGGGTGACTCACCGTCCTGCCTGCTGTGCAGCGGCTGCCGCCTCTGTGGCCTGCGCCTTCTCATTCGCTGAGGCCCCAAAGTGATCCCCTGGCGCCTCACCGCTTGCTGCCTTAGGATCTCTCGAGCCCCCATGCTCTTGACTTTATTTGACCTCCTCCCTGGGCTTCCAAGCGGTGCGTGGCGAGTCTATCCTGCAGAGGTCGCTTAAACATGGGCAAGGTGGACGCCAAACAACCCAAGCTTGCATTCGAACAGCGAAGGCAGACAAGGCAGGAGGGGTCGGCTCCGGGGACAGGTGAGCTCGCCACCCAGACTGAACCTGGCACAGCACGGGACGACGACTTGAAGACAATATTGCTGGACGTTAAGGCTAGCGTCAGCGGCATCGCAACCAAGCTCGATAAATTGTCCGCCAGCCTCGACAGCGTCAAAGCCAGGGTGGACTCGCACGATGCGCAGATCGCGCAATTGGAGTCAAGAGTCTCAGACGTCGAAGATACCATGACCGGAGACAAGCAAAAGCTGTTTCAAATGGACAGAGTACTGGAGCTAATAAAAGCCAAAAATGAAGACTTGGAGGCGCGCTCCCGCAGGAGCAACCTCCGCATTAGGGGTGTGCCTGAATCTTCCAATATCGTGAAAATGGAGGAATTTGTCGAGAAACTGCTGCGTGACCTCTTCGGAGAGGTGCTTTCACCGGTCTTCATCGTGGAGAGGGCACACCGATCCCTTGGACCGAGGACTCCCCCGGGCGCGCCTGCCCGCCCGATTGTCGCCAAGCTCCTGAATTTCCGTGATCGCGACGCGGTTTTCCGCGACGCCCGAGATAAAGGTGAGGTGCGACATCAGGGGAACACTCTCGCCTTTTACCCAGACTTCACGCTAGCGGTGCAGGCTGCCCGGCGGGAGTTTCTCCCAGCAAAGAGGTTGCTCCGGAAACACGATGTCTCCTCCCTGGTCTACCCTGCCAAATTGAGAATAAAAACTGGGACACAAACACAATTCTTCAATGACCCGAAAGCTGCCCTGGCCTTTGCCAAAAAACTGGACAAGCAACAGCGTCATGCACCGACTAACTCCCAGCAAGCTGAAGGGGGAGGAACAAGTGACAATGACTAATGGGAAACTAACAGCTCTGTTCTTGCCGTCCACTTTGTAAGATAAAGACACCCACCCTGTCTGTTGCCAAATCACACTGTTTTCTGGGCGAGTTGCCTATGATCCCCCCTACCACTGATCTCTATAATGCACGGCCGCCTCAGCGGCTCTGGCCCCTGGCCCTGTCAATGTACTATTTTAGGTTACCAATTGATGAACTTGGAAGTCACCACACATCGCTTTTACATGCACTGTTGTTCTGGTCATGGGGCCTTGTTACTCAACTCTGTTATAGACCTCCAGCGGTCACCCCTCTGGCGGGGGTGCCTGTACTTTTCCTAATGCTTTGCTATAGCGCTGTCCGACCATCACTGTGGCTTGGCCACCCTGTCCAAATGACAGGGGTGTATGTCAGGCAGAACCATGCCCCTTGGGATAATTCCCTCTTCAATCTGCATTGCCCCATTTCCCAGTTGGGGTTCCCTGGGTAGGGTGGGGTTGGATGCTCAAGCTAATTGGGGGGTTGGAGTGGGTGGTGGGTGGGGGGGTAAGTTACCTATGCGAGTGCTGCCTCCTACAAGGGGCTTGTTATTCTCATTGTTTGGTTTTGTTTCAGGCATGCCGTTGCGATATGTAATTCGTTATATGCTGTGCATCGCGACACCCACTGCTGTTACTCTCACAACACACCCGACGCAATCCGCCACTCAACTTCACTATGCAATCACATGACGGACACCACATTTTGGACCTGGAACATTAGGGGTCTAAATGACCACCGTAAGGCACTTCTCATGCATGCACAACTCATAAGGCATCAGGTGGATATCTGTTTCCTCTGGGAAACTCACCTTCTCCCTGCCACGGCTTCCAGGCTGCAATCGAGACACTGGGGCGAGACGCACTCATCCTTCTATTCTAATTACTCTCGTGGCGTCTCCATCCTCTTCCGGAGGGGGCTCCCCTGGTGCACCACCCAGTCCTTCATTGACCCCGAGGGCAAGTATGTCATCCTTTCTGGCACCCTCTTCAACTAGCCTTTAATCCTAGCGACAATATATGGCCCGAACTCCGACAACCCTGATTTTTGTCACCCAAGTCTGGCAGCTCATCTCCTCCCTGGGACCCCATTCCCTGCTCTGGGGAGGTGATTTCAACATAGCACCCACACAGGCTCTTGACCGCTCTGGAGATCGCGCCCAGCATCCTCAGGCCACCTCTCTCCTACACTCCGTCATGTCCGACAACTCTTTGCTGGATGCATGGCGACATGCCCACCCCGATAGGCGCGAGGGAACCTGCATAACTGGCTCACGGGGCTCTTGGTCCCGTCTTGATCTCTGGATCACTACTCGTGATGTCTCCTCCTGGACCACGTCCGTGGATCACATGGCTCGCACCCTTTCCGACCATGCTCCCGTACGACTGCGCTTGCAACTCCCGCTCACGATGCGCTGTATGTTCGCGTGGCGATTGCCTCCCAATGCCCTCCGAGACGCAGTTTTCCGCGATAAAATCCGCGCCGCCATAATTGACTATTTTGAGCATAATGTTGGCTCGGTGGAGTCTCCTTCAACCCTCTGGGACGGTTTTAAGGTTGTAATCCGAGGGGAGTGCATCGCCAAGCAGTCTGGGGTGTTGAGATCCATCCGGGGCACCCTTGAGCGTCTGGAGAACAAGATTAAAACCTTGGATCTCCTACAGTCCCAGAACCCCAGCCCTGGCACCCTGGCACAGATAAGAGCAAAAATGACCGACTTTCATGAGGAGGCGGATAGGGAGATCGCCTTCTTGGGCAGAGAAGCGCGTACCCGTCGCTACGGCGAGGGCGACCGCCCCAGCAAAACCCTTGCCAACCTTCTCAGGCAACCACACACCTCTTCTTACATTACTGCTCTGCAGGATGAGGCGTCTGGTAGAACGACCTCCCCTACAGAGGTTGTCGCCAGGCTCTCTGCCTTTTATTCAAAGTTATACTCCGCCGGCGAGCGGCCTTGTAGTCATGGATCAATATTTCGAGACCACTGAACTCCTCTGGTTGGGCAACAACCACCGGGAATACTTGGATGAACCATTCACTCAGGAAGAGATTTCCACGGTGATTGCTGGGCTCCGGGTGATAAGGCTCCGGATCTGGCGGCCTCACCCCCGCCTTCTACAAACAATTTGCGCCTCTCTTGGTCCCACACTTAGCCGCCATGTACAATGATTCCCTCGAGCGCGGGTGCTTTCCTCCATCCCTCCGTGAGGCCCTGCTCACCCTTCTTTTGAAGCCAGACAAATCTCCCGAGTGCTGTGATTCATATCGCCCCCTGTCCCTCATCAACACTGATAACAAAATTTATGCTAAACTGCTGGCCACCCGCCTTCTCCCACTCATGTCCCTAATTGCACGCCCGGATCAATCCGGTTTTATTCCGGGGGGCGCTACCTCCCACAACCTCCGGACTATCTTCTCAGTCCTCCACCAAATCAATCCCTCTCTCCCGGCTGTGGCTGCACTATTAGACACCACTAAGGCCTTTGACACCCTCGGGTGGCCCTTCCTCTTCTATCTCCTCCCGCGTTTGGGCTTCAGTCTGGATTTCGTGCGCAAAATACAGCTTCTATACGCACTCCCCACAGCCCGCATCAGGATAAATGGAAAGGTCACTGAGCCCATTCCCATCTCGAGAGGCACCAGGCAGGGGTACCCCCTCTCCCCCATGCTCTTTGCCATCGCTATGGAACCCCTGGCGGCCCGGCTGCGCCAACACCACACTCAGAGGGGCATCGGCTTTGCGGCCTGGGCTCTTGTCATTTCCATGTACGCGGACGACGTCACGATCTACGTCCGTGACCCTCAAGAAAACCTCACGCCCATGACAAGGGAGGTGGTGCAATTCGGGGGCCTGTCCAGTATCCAAGTAAACTGGAGCAAGTCAGTCCTCTTCCCCCTCACAGACGCCACAAAACCCTTCGCCCCTGACTACCCCTTCATTTGGACGTCGGGCCCCACCAAGTATCTTGGTATTTGGCTGAGTAGGGATGTGGATGAACTTTGGAGGTCTAACTTCGGCCATGCGATGGACTGGTTGGATGCCAAGATCCGTTTGTGGCAAAAACTCCCTCTATCGTTGGCCGGGCGCATTGCCATTGCAAAAATGGTTGTGCTCCCAAAATTCCTGTACCTCTTTTTAAACGTCCCCGTCCCTCTCACATCGCATTTCTTTCGCAAATTATGCTCTCACATTATAACACTGGTCTGGGCAGGGTGACAACCTAGAATTGCATATGACATTCTCACGCTCCCCTTGATCCGCGGCGGGATGGACGCCCCAGACTTCAAGCTGTACGCGCTATGCGCCCAGGCCAGTTTCCTCCACTTCTGGTTGCACCCCACGCCTTTTCAACCCCATGTAGCGGTTGAGGCAGATCTTACTGCCCCATGGCAGCTCCAGACCGCGTTCTTTATCCCACCTAAACCCCCGCGCGGCGAAATCGATACAGTTGAGTGCCTGCGCTGGGCCTGGGACAGGCTTCGAACATACACAGGGGACAGCGCACTCTATGCTCCCTCCATGAACCTAGCCAGCAATCCAGCATTTCCCCCGTTGCAGACTGCAGGCATGGCGCGCCGCGCAGCCCTCCTTGGACTCAACACCATAGCGGACATCTATCCTGATAACACATTTTTCGCTCTACCAGAGAATGCTGCCCCATTGGATAGGCTACTGTACTATCAGATTAGGGCGACTTGTAAAGAAGCAAACCCCGCATTCCCATGGGCCCCCCAGGCGCATGCAGCCCTTGAACTAGTCCACTCCTCTAGCTCCCCGCGCAAGCTGGTCACCAGACTTTACGCTCTCACGTTAGCCGCCTCATCTACCAGCATTGAACGCGCCCGCACTGCTTGGAGTGTGGATTTGGGCAGGGACCTCCCCCAGGAGATATAGCTCTACTGCTGTAATCAGACTAAACGCCTCTCCCCCAACTATCGCCTGCGGCTCATACATTTTAAATATTTGCACAGACTCTTCCGCTCTCCTGCGACACTGCATAAGATGGGACTACTCGTAAGCGATAGGTGTGCACAGTGCTCTGCTCCTGATGCAGACTTTACCCACTTGGCCTGGTTGTGCCCCAGGGTCTCCACCTTCTGGCAGGGCGTATGCGCAGCCATAAGCGACATTACGCTAGAGCACATCACTCCCGACCCCCTGGTATGCCTCTTAGGATATGTTAAAAACGTGTCAGACGCTAGCTGCAAACTAATCGCCATGCTTCTGGTACTTGCTAAGCGTAGGGTGTCAATTCACTGGCGGCGTAAACCAGCGCCCACGGTAAAAAACTGGCTGGATGACTCTGCCCACTGTCAGACACTGCTGGGTGAATTTTGGGAGTTGATGCCGGCGGCCAGTAGACCTCCCGACATATGGGCCCCTCTCATTTCTCTTACCTGCAGCGCCTAGCCACCCTAGACAATCCACCATTGGGCTCCCCCATCGCTGACACGCAAAATGCCAGAGACAGCGCCACAGACAATTCCCCATCATCGAACCTGCCTACACATGCACCTATCATTATACCCTAAACGCTGCCTGTGTGAGTTGGGTTATGCATTGTGCCTTTTATGTCCGTCACCCTTCCCATTTCTATTATGGCATGTACTGTATTAGTGTAAACGTGACTGCATTCATGCTGCAATGACAACTTGTAATGTGTCGTGATATTTATCTTTTTCAATAAAGGTTTTTGAAATAAAAAAATAAAAAAATGTTACCTAGCATAAGCTTTGTGCAAAAGCGGCATTATTTATTAGTTCAAAACAGGATGCAACATGCAAATTACTGAAGCATATGCGGCCTATTCATCTAACGCTTCTTGTTTTTCTCAAAACATAATGTTATTACAATATTATTTTGTTTACGTGTTAGTTCAGACATGCGCAAAGCAATTTCCCTTGTGTTCGTGTTGGGTGTACATTAGTTTTTCAACAACTATTTACTGTTAGTACGTATTATGGGGGTATCAATTCGAGCAGGTTTCATTTTTGCGAAACCCCGCTCCATCAATTCCCCCCTATGATGGCTTATAGGAGCCATCATAAAATACCTACCATACCGAGTGCCATCTTTAATCATTTATAACTCCGTATTCTTTTCTCTTTTTATGGCACCCTCATCTAAATCTTTCATCAAGTCATAGTACTCTCCTTTCATTTCCTCTAATTCTATTTCTTCTCTTTTTCTCTTTCTTGCTCTTCGTTTGTTCTTTGATTCTGTCACTTCTTTTCTTCCACACTTGCACTTACAACACTTATATGTTGTTATTATTACTAAGATTATTATTGCTACTGAAACGATTGGCATTATTATTTTTCCTAATAAACTACTTCCAAAGGTAGAAAACCATTTACCTATAGAGAAGAAACTCTTACCAAGTCTCTCCCAAACACCATCAACCTTAAGTTGGGTCAAATCTTCATGCAATTTTGTAATATTCTTTATATATCCCTCAATTCCTTTACTCTTAACAGGGATATATGTGCAGCAATGTTGGACTTTCAACATACCACAGATCCACCCTCTTTCGCCAATAAAATATCACGGGCAAGTCGATTTTGCAAAACCATTGACCTGATTGCAACTATTTCCGTGTCAATCATCAAGAACCCACCAGCGGTATCTGTAGATAAACGATCAACCACTGTGGACAATTTTCGAATTTTATGTGAATTCAGAACGACCCCAACTGAGGGTATCAGTGCACCAAAAATATCTTCATTCTATTTCTGAGAAGCTTGTTCTTTTGTTACGTGTTAGTCCTTGCTTTACTTCGTTCAGTTTATGGCTGCTTCGGTCCATTTGGTAGACCTTCGGAAAGACGATAGCAAAATAACAACTACCATACCAATGTGCAGGCAACCTATAGTAGGCTTTCTTACCACACACATAATAGACTCCTGGAAAAACAGGATCAGTTCCACCTTTCAATCCCCAACCTCCGGTGATTTGAAAAGTATGCTCACATTCACTAGAACCAATAAAATAATTATTATAGTTAGTTTTCGTTCTAAACAAACACATTTTTCCCTTCTGTGACCAGTCCAGGGACATTGCAGCGTATCCTTCGCCTTTCTCATAATTTCCTTCTCTAAAATCCCATGGTGGTACCCGTGACTTCTGTTCAGCAGCTTTCCTTTTGAAACTTTCTCTTCTATCTTCTACCATTTCTATGAAAACTTTCTCTTCAACCCGCAAACTACAAGTTAAGTTGTCCTTATAAGCATATTCTATGTCTAAGGTTTTAGTAATATGGAAAACTTCTTGCATATATCGTGCATTCTTACCACTTAAAACCTTATTTAGTTCTTTAATAATAGGAATTTCGGGAAATACTAAATCTATATTGGAAAAGTAGTATTCGAGCTTTCCCGTCACGTAAAACAGGTTTGTAAGTATACTGCAAGACACACCATAGGTTAACGGAAGGTGGTGATAGGTCACCCTCTCTGATACAGACGAAGGTAATTGCATGCACACGTAACAATCACTTACATTCATTGTATTAATATACTCGTAAAGTAATTTAGTGAAGACATTTAACGAGAAATCACCAATTGATTTATCATGATGGAGAATGCTTCCATCCAACGGTTGTAATTTAGTATTAGGAGTTTCATTAGTGACATCTCTCATTCTTTCTTTTGTTACATTATTAGTATTGTTTCCATCATTAGTGACCATTAGAATAGGTACAACGACAGTTAATAATATCCACATAAATGTTAACATCAAGACACTACATAAGCAAGCTTTAATACATCTACTTTTTAGACTAGATTTTGGAAGTTCAGTCACTTTTGCTTCAGTCATCTTGTTTCTAAAAAAATAAAAATCTATCTAATCCTATAAATTCTAAGCTATTCAAAAAAATTCCTACAAATAGTAGTGTAATCCTACACTTCAAGGCTTTCGTCTTTACCCCCTTCTTTTATTCTTTTTCTTCAGTTTTCTCTGAGTCTTTGTTTCATTTTTCTTTTAATCAGCAAGGTTGCACCTTAGTTTTGTCACAATTCTTTAAGGGGGTCTTAGTTTGTTTTCATCAACTTGCTCAGTGTCAGATTTATCTTTTTCTTCACTTGGATCTGAACTTTCAATTTCTTCTAAAATGACGTAGGTCCATTCAGGTGCTCTGTATTTCTTGTTTGGAATTCTTCCTCTTCTGGTTTTTCGTACTAATTCTTTTCCTGACTCTTCTTGTTCTGTTTGACTTGAGACCTTATTACTTTGTTCTGGTCTTTTTCTTAACCTTCTTTTCACAAGAGTGTATTTCAGTCTTTTCACTCCACTTGGCCAATTTTCACCTTTTCTTGGTTTCTTTGCTTTGACCACTTTCTCACTTTCTACATTTGTTTCACAGATTCTTTTATTTGCTCTCACTTCTGACTGTTCTTCTTCCTGAGTTTCAGCTTCTTTGGGTTCTTCTGATTCGGCAATAACTTCTCTTTCAACTGTGAACTCACTTCCTTCTGGTTCAAGAACAATCTCATCTGTTTCAGGTTCTGCTGGGAGTTCACTTCCTTCTGGATCAACAGTAAACTCGCTTCTTTCTTGCTCAATGGCAGGCTCTTGAACCCTGGAATCTTGCACCCACTCTGCTCGACTTGTGCTCGGCTGTTCACCATCTGGTTGTTCGTCAGAATCTGTCAATCTAGATTCATCAGCTTTACGCACTTCAGGCACTGGTCTTTGTTTTTCATTCACCAGTTGTTGCTCCTTCGGTCTTTCAAGTGGATCTAGGGTTCGTTTGGTATGGCTCGCATGAATCCAATTTGTCAAGCCAGCACACTTCACTGCCGTTGTCGTCACCAGTATGATTTGATAAGGTCCGTGCCACCTGGGTTCTAAACACGATTTTCTTACGTGCTTCTTGCTAAAAACCCATTCACCAGGACTCAGATCATGAGCTTGATTCCGATGTATCGTTGCGGCTTCTTCTCCAACCTGGTGAGACACAGAACGTACCAGTTCAGCCAATCCTCTGCAATAGTCAAGCACTAGATCATCAGATATACTCATTAGTTTGTTTGCTGGTGTATATGCTTGTCTCATTGCTCTTCCCATGAGAATTTCATGGGGACTCAATCCAATCTTTTTGTCAGGAATACTTCTTAGACTCATCAGCACAAGGGGTAAAGCGTCAGGCCATTTCAGTGACGTGGATGCACATACTTTCCCTAATCTCGATTTTATAGTGCCATTCAATTGCTCAACCACTCCAGAGGCTTCGGGTCGATAGGCACAATGCAGCTTCTGCTCAATCTTAAATGCTGCACAAATCAGCCAAATGATCTCATTATTGAAATGTGTTCCTCTATCTGTCTCCAAAGTGACTGGAATTTCGAATCTAGGGATCAGTTCTCTCAAAAGTAGTTTAGCCACAGTAAGGCTATCGTTCCTTCTCGTGGGATAGGCTTCCATCCAGCGAGAGAACAAACAGACAATGACCAGTACATATCTCAGCCCGTTACATGGTGGAAGCTCAATAAAATCAAGATGGAGTCGGGTAAATGGACCTCCTGCTCTCCCAATTCGTCCCCAACTTACAACTGTCTTTCTGCCTGGATTTTGTTGCTGACAGATCACACACCTCTGGCAAAGACTCTCTGCAATGACCCTGAACTTTGGATTATACCATGACTGCTTGAAGAGTCTGATCATTGCATCTCTTGCGACATGTGCAATTCCATGGTAAACTCTGGCCATATGGGAAAGTAAGGAATCTGGTAACTCTGGTCTCCCATCAAGATAGACCCATAGTTCATCTTCTGTTCTTTTGCTACAGCCTGTTTTGTTCCATCTTTCCTTTTCCTCATCACTTGCTTCTTCCTGCATCTGTCTAACCTCTTCCCATGTTTCAAATGTTGCTGTAAACAAAAGATGGCATTCGGTATTTCCCCTTTCAATTGATCTGTTCAAAGCCATTGAATTTCGTGCACAGTAACGTGCTATTTGGTCGGCATATCTGTTGCCCTTCGTCACATAATCAACTCCTGATTTATGTGCGGCACATTTGACTACTGCAATTCTTTTGGGCAATTGCAAGGCATCCAATAGTTCCTTTACAGTTTTATCATTTCTAATAGGGGAACCTGAAGAGGTCAGAAATCCCCTTTGCATCCATAGCTGGCCGAAATCATGGACAATTCCAAATCCGTATTGGCTGTCTGTGAATATTGTTACTTTCAGGCTTTTGACAATTTTGCATGCTCTAATCAGAGCTATTAGCTCAGCTATTTGGGCGGAGTTTACTCCTTTCAGATAGGATGCTTCAAGAACCCCTTCTAGGGTGCAAACAGCAAAGGCAGTGCACAATTCACCTCTTTCATTTCTCAAACAGGATCCATCAACAAACATTTCACAATCTGATTCTTCCAATGGACAATCTTCTATGTCCGGCCTAGGTTTGGTGCATAATTCGGTCACATCCAGACAATCATGATCCGCTTCCTCTCTCACTTCCTCACAACGAGAATTAGGCAACAAAGTTGCCGGATTCACAGTAGTGCACCTTACCACAGTCACATTTTCAGCACCCAGAATCACTCTCTCGTACTTAGTCAGCCGACTAGAAGTAAGATACTGTGTCCTGGTACGAGTCAAAAGAATCTCAACAGAATGTGGCACATTCACTTTAACTGGATACCCCATCACAATCGGTTCACTCTGTTCCAGACTCATGCAAGTAGCTGCTACTGCTTTCAATCATCCTGGCAACGCTGCAGCCACTGAATCCAGAGTAGCAGACAAATATGCTGCTGGACGTCGTGCCATTCCATGTTTTTGTGTTAGGACTGAGAGTGCACACCCATCTCTCTCACAACAGTACAATGCAAATTCTTTGGAATAATCTGGCATTCCCAATGCAGGTGCATGACATAGACTGCTTCTCAATTTTACAAAAGCTTCCATACTTTCGTCATCCAGAACAATCGGATCCTTCACATCCTTACGTGTTAACCTCTGTAGAGGTTTTGCAATCAGTGAGAAACCACAGATCCACTGACGGCAGTATCCAACCATTCCCAAAAACATTCAAACTTCTTTCTGTGTTTTAGGTGGACTCATCTGTTTGATCACACTGATTCTTTCTGGAGTTACTTTTCTAACTCCCTTTTCTATTTTGTGTACAAGATACTGTACTTCCTGTTTACAAAATTGCAATTTTGCTGGGGACACTTTGTGTCTTTTTTCTGCCAAATGGTTCAACAAGGCAATTGTGTCTATCACACATGCCTTTCGTGTCTTTGATGCCACCAGTAGGTCATCAATGTATTGAACCAAAACCGAATTACCTGGCATGACTAGAGTCTCCAGACATTTTTTCAAGATCTGATTAAAGATTGAGGGGCTCTCTGTATATCCTTGAGGAACTCGGCACCATGCCAAAACACGGTCTCCGAACCGGAATGCAAACAAATATTGGCTTTCCGGATGCAAAGGAATTGAGAAAAAGGCTTGGCACAAATCAATAACTGTGTACCATTCAGCATCACATGGGATCTGATAAAGAATCACGGCCGGATTTGGTATTACTGGACAACAGGGTACTACAATTTTATTAATTTTGTGCAAATCCTGTACTATCCGGTACTTCCCACTGGGCTTTTTGATACCTATGATAGGTGAATTACAAGGACTGCTCATTATTTCTTTCAAAATTCCTTGTTCAATCATTTGGTTAATCACAGGAGCGACTCCTGCAATTACCTCTGGACTCATTTTATACTGTGGTGTGTTTGGATATACAGCACCATCCTTTACTGTAATCTGAATTGGGTCTACATTTGTCATTAAGCCAATCTCCTTTCCTGAAAATTCCCACACATAGAGATCTCACTACACTTTTTAATTCTTCAGGCAAACTTTCTTCTGTGAGAAATGAATACAATTCATCCACTTCTGTTCCTTGCTTCGGTAGCATCATTTTAAATTCAACATCCTCATCAGGTGTCTGAAATGCAATTCCATCTGGTGTACAATAGATGGTGCAGTTCATCTTGCATAACAAATCTCTTCCCAAGAGATTTACTGGGCTTGAGTCACATACCACAAACCGATGCATGTCTTTGAAGTTACCAATGTGAACTTCAATTGGATTTGTAACAGGTGTTCTAATATGCTTATTTGAGATTCCTACAACTTGGATAGTTTCTCCTGAGAGGGGTAGGTTTGGAATTTCTGCTGCTCTCACAGTAGAACGGGTAGCACCAGTGTCCACTAAAAATGTAATATCATTACCTTCCACCTTTCCGTCA